>CM062806.1:682186279-683411279 GCA_031772625.1 Pinus tabuliformis
AGACTTCTTTTCTTCCTTACCTTATAGAGATTTGTCTGATAGGGAATTTTCTACTCGCTACGCCCCTGCCACAAGCCAAAATTGCTTGAATAGCTTGATCTGACCGAACTTGCTCTAATGGAAGAATTATATTAATATGGAATTTCTTGGTATTAGCTTAAAAAGCATTCCCCTGGAGCCTGAACCACGTGAAAGCTAGCCTTCCTCAATCCTAGTCGCATTTTATCTAGAATTCTTCTTCCCAGTGATGTCACCCTCAGCAGAACTTCCTTAATGAATTCTGGCTTTGCTAAAATTGGGCTATGCCTCGAACTCTCTTAACTAGCTAGGGGTTAACTAAGAACTATATCTTCTCCACATCAAGGAAAAGAGCAGAGATCTTTGTTGAAGACAGCACAGCAATGCGCAATCGCTAAAAAAGACCACAAAAGCTATATCACAAAGATCAGTCTAACTAATTGGCCTAAGGCTTCTAGAGACAATTCCTATCTCACCAAACTAAAGGAAAGGAGAAGAGCCTATTCTATTTCTATTCCGGAAGATCGGATTCTATACCACTAAGCCATTCGAAATTCCTGGCTAACATGAGGAATGGAAGAACAACTTATTCATATTAAACAGATCCATCTTATCAAAGAGAATTTACCCTTGTGCTGGGTCTTTCTTGCCTTGGCCTTTTTCCTGTGAAATTAAAACATTGCTTTTCCCTCACTCCTTGAACAAGAGTTTACAGCTGACCCAGAACTAGCCACACCTCCGAAAGACTCCATGACTTGACACTTTTTATTCACACCGAAGAGCTAGTGTGCAACTAGTGCCCAATGAAGACCCGCATCGAGAAGGTGAAAGAGAGAAGCCAGGAAAGCCCTATCTCTATCTCTTCCTGACAAGGACAAGGAGTTCGTTCATGGTATAATAAGGCCCCTTCTGTCGATGACGTGATCTCTAAAATTCGATCGATTGGAGTCAGGTCATGATCTCATTCCTCCCCTCAATACCCAGGTTAGTTCTTTCAGCCGATGAGGAAAGCAACTTCTTGACTTTGGTTGGGCCAGTTCTTCTGGTTGGACTACTTCCTCTCACTAGGCTACTTTCTTTGGTACTAGCAATAAGGAATGTCGTTCAAAGAAAACAAGTAGCTTAGGGGAACTTGTTCTCGTTCCTCTGGTTGGGTTAGCTGTTTAGACCGATAGAAGAGGAGAGCAGTAAAAGGAACTAGTGTAAGGCTTGGGAACGGGTTTTGAGATTTGGTAGTTGAGACGGTCTAGGCACACGTTCAATAAGGCAATAGTTTCAGTAAGGAGTTCCAATCATTCAAACAAGATGCATAAGGGGCCCATAGGGTATTGAAGCTAGGGTGACTTGTCTCACTCACTTTGTTCCTAAGTGGAATAGTTCATAGCAGTACCAAAAATGGATATGTGGTACCCGTAAGAGTTGTTCATAATAAGGCAAGGCAGTAAATTCAAGTTTGTTAGACCAGTGGATGCTCATAAGTAAAGGATGAAAGCTAGTAATCAACAAGTCTGGGTAAGGTGATCTGGTCCTTATACTGGTCCCTTATAACAGAAGGGTTCATATCATTCCCCACTAAGCAATTTCTTAATCAAGTGTAATCAAATACTTTGCCTGGCAGTGCTAGTTGTCTAAGCATCTCCTATTAGTAGTAAGCTTATTATCAATCCAACGAGGTTCGCTGATGGAACATAATTGCACGCAAGCCATCTTCCCTGCAATTCAAGATAGAAGATAAAGGGAAACCTTCCCTATTGGCTAATCAACCCCATCTATCCTCCATCCAGTGTTTCTAAGAGAAGGTAACAATACCAACTAACTAAGTGCATTATGAACGGCTCCAAGTCTAGTTATTTCTTGCAGGTGGGTGGCTTGGAAACAAGGTAAGGAATGAGAATCTATGTTGTCCCCTACCTACTGATATTCCTTCCTTGCTTCAGAAGAGGTTGGGCAACACTCCACTCCCATTCCATAGGTTGTTGGGTGAAAGGCTGATTCCTTCTACTATGGGACTTGGTGATGAAGGCAGAAGTTGAAGCGGTAAAGGCGGGCATCTGTGGGACATTTTTTCACCACTCAAATCTCCGACAGAGTTGTACTAATTATAGTTAAGGTAGTCTAGCCCTAACCAAATAGTTTTGAGGCTAATTGGAGTTCTAGCCCAACGAGTGTTTTAGCGAGAACCGCGAGAAAGAAGGAAACTGGCTAGAGAGATTTCTTGTATTCAGAAGTGGAAGGAAACTCGCTGGCTAAAAGCAAATGTTGGGATTATGAAGTGAAGTTGGGATAATGAATGAGCCACTTCATTGAAGTTGGGAGGCTAATTGAAGATACAGTATCTAGCCGTTTCAAGGAGCCCTAGCCTCATTCACTATAATTGGAGAATGAACGAGGTTGGGGAGCAGTATCTGCAGACAACTCAACTCTATTCCGGCATTACTAGGGAGGGCCTAACTTCTTTATTGTTTGTAGTTCCTTGCTTTCCTAACGTCAAGCAAGTAATGAATTCCTTGTTGCAGTTCGGGGTAATTCCATCCATTGAATTTTCTCTTGGCTGACCTAACATTATTTCTACTCGGTTACCCGAGAAGAATAGTGGGGGCTCTACTCCCCTGGCAGATTCAAGTTGGCTGGCCACACTGTTGGTTTTCCTACAGTCTAATTTGATCCCTTCTTCACTAATAGCCAGCAGATCTCTGGGCCACACTCCTCTAGAGCTTAGAAATTACCTTTTCTATGGGCCCGTGTGATTGAGGGGGGGAAGGGAGTGGAGGTGTGCCCTTTCCACTTGCGGTTTTGTTTTGGGCTCGATTACTCGATATTATGGAAGATCCAGACTGTTTCTTTCTTTATTTGTTCGATCAAGAGATAAGGGCAGGCTTAGCTGTCGCGATCAACATCAAATCAATAGTCCTCGAGAGACGAAAGCTGGTTTGCTTTCTCTGTTTCAGTTCGAATCCGGGTGTCTCTATTCTTGTGTGTGGTGTTTTCATGCTCACTTTTTCATATAAAATGAAGGGAGCAAAAAGAGGGGTATATACATAATAAGGCATCTCCCCTACCCCAGAGGCATGCTTGTAAGTAAGGTGTTCTGCCTTGGTACAGGTAGACAAAATTCATATAGTGTAGGCGCTTGGTATGCCTGGCTAGTAGTATCTGACCATGAGCACCTAAATAACAATTATCAATCAATGAGTCTTCAATAGGTCTATCTTTCCACTTGCCAAAAGAAATAGAAGAGAATAAGATTATCGACTTGTTGGTGTAGTTGGTGGACTAGGCTGCATGAGTTTGGGAAATGGGTGCTATCACCTCATGGGGGGATTCTCTAACATCTGGTGAAACTAGGGAACTAAAGCGATATGCTCGTAAGTAAACAACAACATGTTTCAATGTCTTTAGAGGTTGAGGGCCTAGGTCTAGGGTCTAGGTCGAGGAAGAGGGTAGAGGTCTATGGTTCCTCTATAGAGGTTCGAGTTCGAGGTTTGAGGTTTCATTTCTATGTTGCTATGAGCTATGGCTATCGAACCCGCCTTACTAAGGGACCTGGGGAATATGGTTCTTGTGTGAGGGATGGGTTGCTTTGGCTTTCTTAAAGGCTGTCTTCCCTGCCTTCGCTCTTGCTGCCTCTACCTTCGCTGTTGGTGTTGGACCGACTACTGCTGGGTATCGAACTGCTAGCTTGGGTACTTCTAGGACAGGAACCGAGCGAAGCTAAGCAACTGGGTCATCTGGACCACCTGGAACAGCTCGTGTGGCTAATGGGACTTGTACGTATTCCAGTGGTGGTACGTGCTACTCTATTGGTTGTTCGAACTACCTACCCTAGCTGCTGGCTCAGCTTATGCCCCTTTGTCTGGCTTGGTTTTATAGCTTGGCTAGGATTTGAAAAATCAATTTTATGAAATATATATAATATGAACACTTCAACCAGATTTATTTGTTGCACGACCCAACCAAGCCAGGAAGGATACTTCATTTACGAACTTCAACTTAAAGACATGCAGTGCTGCCCAACAACCACTTATTGAAGTCAGGAATCGGAATCGGAAGTACCACAATAGGAAGGATAGATTTGACCTTACCCCTTTAGACCAGAATCCTAGGAGCATGGAGGGACAATCATGCCCAACCTTTTATGTGAAACCGGGAAGGAATAGAACTAACTAGGTAACGCCTATCCCCCTTACCTTAGAAACACCGGATGGATGGTCAGCCGAGAGAGAGAGGGCAGCCTTTACCTGATATCGTTTTACTGCTGCCGGATGGCCTTGATTCTGTGGGCCATCAGAGCCACCTAACCTCGTTGGATGGAATGGGACGGAATGGGATCAACAGAGAGAGCTGGACGGACGGGCTTCAGACACTGCCAGGAAGGACATTCTTCACACTTGCCTTTAGACCTCTTAGTCAATTGGGACTGCTATTAAACACTCCCTCTCTTTACCTGCATGAACTAGACCTGGAGCCAGATACCTGCTGGAATCACGTAGTAAGTGAGTCGCATATCCCTTACCTTATAAGCGCCGGATTGGATGGGAATTGGAATTGGGATGGGTTGATTAGCCCTTCCCTTACACCTAGAACAGGAACTCACTCTGTATGCCATATGCCTGAGAGTTTAGGGGCCTACCCTCTTTAGACCGGAACCCTAGGACGATGGAGTTATCCCAACCCATGGGACTTTCTCTTATCAGCTGAAGCAGCACCGGATGGATGTGGATGGTCAATTATCAAATAGGAGTGTAGCAGATATCGTGGAACTGCCGGTCGGATGGCTTTATTGGATTATGGCATGGCCCATCAGAATAGAGCAACGAAGTTGGTTGGATGGACAAGCTTCAGACCTAGGATATAATGCCTTTTATAACACTTGCTTATGCTTTGGAAGAACACCCGCATCAGTACCAGTACGGCATACTATGAGCTCCGCCTTACACCTAGGAACACTTGACTTATAATATTTCATGGCTACAAGCTAGACCTGAGATTCTCGGATCGGGATTAGATCGGCCCAACTTACCTTATCTTTATACCCCCACCCTAGCCTAGGACGATGGTTTGCTACTATGAACTTCACCCAGGAATACCAGTAGGGGATGGCACTTGTTGGTTACACTTACCTACCTTAGCCCTTAGGAGGGAGGTAATACTAGCAACTACCCCTCATTAGAAGCAGCAGATGAAACGAGTTCCTTACCTTACACCTAGAATCGTCACTTCATGAATATGCCATATGCCTTCGATTATAGAGGCTTTTTCCCTTACCTGAATCTTTATACCCTCACCCTAAGACAAGTAATATATAAACCAGGAATACTACGACAGTAGACAGGGGCATCTATAAAAACACTCCCTTTTCTCTATTTACCTGCACGAACTAGTAGACCTGGAGCCAGATACCAGGAATGCACGTAGTCAGTGAGTCGATCATATAGAGAACTTACCTTACAAGCCACAGATGGAATTGGAATTGGAATTGGGATGGATGGGTTAGTAGCCCATAGGAGATAGGGTGCTTGACATTTTAGCTTAAATCGTTGAATTGCCTGGATTGGATTCATTACAGCCAGAAAATGGAATCTCTAGCCAGATATTGTACAAAACCTTCTTAGGCTTATATCGTTTTTCACAACCCGGATAGCTAGCTTTATTGGCCCATAGAACAACCTCGTTGGATGCATAGGCTTATTACTGCTAGGACACATATATAGTTTTGTACAACCTATGACCTGATCTTAGACGCACCCGTGGATGGCATGGATGGATGGATGGATGGATCAAACCCTTACCCTTTTAGTGATACTGCCCCCTCACCAATAAGTCAAATTAATTTATTGCTTGCTTGACATTAGGAAAGCAAGGTCCCGGAGGGGCTTGCGCTTCCTAGTGCAAGGAATTTATTGCTTGTTCGCATCGGGCAAGGAATATATTGCTTGCTTGATGTTAGGAAAGCAAGGAGAGGGGATCGACTGATAAGGAGAGGAAATTTTGTTGCTCGACCACTGGAAGAGGACCGGCATGGTGATGTATGAACGCTTGACTGTTAAGGAGAGGGGCTCGACTGTTAAGGAGAGGGGCTCGACTATTAAGGAGAGGATGCGTAAGCATGACAAGACCAACGGGAGAGGTCTGACAAGGTGAGGTACGTTATGTGACTCGACCTATGGGAGAGGTACGTTAGTGACTCGACTGGTAAGGAGAGGTACGTTAGTGACATTTTTAGTTACTTATTTGATAGGGCCCACCCAAATCCTGGGAATAATTGAATAAAGTTATCTCCGGTAACCGACCTTGGTGTAAAAAAAGTAAGAATGGATGAATGACACATAAATCGAGGGCTATGTACTTAAAAATACTTAAAATTTGTAGAAATTTTGAATAATATAACACTTATCCACAGATATTATCCTAATTATACACTATTGCGGAATGCATGCATAATACATAACCTGGTCTACGATGATCATCAATTTTGCGGAATTAAAAACAATGAAACGTGAATCGCATGCGCACATTAACACAGTATGTAATCCGGGGAAAGCATACAGTTGAAAACCCCACACTATATGTATATTATAATGATTGAGAACATGTAACAATACATAGTACAATACTCCTCACAAGTACTCAATACTATCTCCGCCTGCTACACACAAACTAGCTCAAATTTGAATCAATCACAGGTTCAAATCTCCTCTGCTGCTTGCCTGCCTCCACTGCGCAATCCTACATGAGAATAGATGAGAATTCAAATTCCCTTGGTTATACTATGCAAGCCTCATTGGCAATCTCCATCCATGCATGTGCAAATCTCATGCACAACTATAGTCACAACTGATAGCAATCTCAATCTCTAACACCTGTCTCCACTGAACTGTACATGCACTGAGTTAACTGATGTATTCTTTAGTTTCTTTATGAGTTAATAATTAGTGAATTAATTAATAATTAATTCACACAACTCATCACTAGTGTATTCTTTAGTTAGATTGAAATACAACTAGTTTAACCAAGTCAAACTGAACACAACTCCATCAACTGCACAATCAACTCCATCAAACTCAACCATATGAGTTCTAACTGAAGTCCTGCATGCAATAGCTCAACTGACCCACAAGAAAAGCATATTTCCTTCTGACAGCTACATGTGCCACATCTGTAGCTCAAACTGAAGTGCGCCAAGAGGATAAGATAATGTTTATAGTCCAAATATTATTATGAGCTAATAATATTCGACTGTTCTATTTTTAGCCTGGCAGTCTAAAAATAGAAACCGCCCATATGTCTAAAAATAGAAGTCCATCTATTTTTACCAACATGACCAATCATCCACAAATAGCATCCTGCAACTCATAGACCATGATTCATATGTCTAAAAATAGACATAGTCTAAAAATAGACTTTGCACCAAAAATAGTCTACGGGCGCACTTAGTGAAGGCGACTCCTTTCCACTAAGCTCCATCATCTTGTTGCATTTTCAACAAAATTTGCATTTTTTTAAAGGTTTAATGCATTGGTCATCCAATTAAAATCAAAACCTTACTTAGATGTTTTGGCACAGTTCCCCAACATAGAATTATCTACAAAGATACAACATCAGATTGGCATCGTTGCTGGGGAATGAAGATTGAAGCTTGTTTTCGTTGGGACAGCAATCAAAATTGCCTCTTAATGGTGGATAAGATGCCAGTAGGCTAAAATCCTTCACCTAGAGACTCCACATATTCAATATGGCTTCAGGTAGACATACCATATCTCAGTCATATCCATAAATTCTCTTTGCTCTATTAGATGCAGAGAAACATGTGAGAATTGCATATATTAGATATAGGTTAGAGGTTTCTTTTGCTTCCTCCACCTCTATTTTATCTGAAGTACCCTCAAAATGTGACCCTTCTCAGTAAACTTAAATACCTACTGAATTATCAGATCTTCCTCTAAAAATTTTAGAACTCCTTTCTAGAGAAGTAGATCTTCAAATTACGTTATTAGTTCATCAGCTTGAGACCTTTGAGCTTAATTATTCCCTTTTTGAAATTTCTGATAGTGAAGAAGATCCTAAACTTTCCCATCCTAAATTTAAACTAGTTGATTTTAAATCTTCTATTGTACATACTTATCCCTCTACCTCCTCTAAACCTAAAGAGAAGCTTAGTATTTTTACTAATCCTCTAGTTTTTGAAGATCTAGAAAAGGTTTTAGTTGAAGTTCAGAAATTGGTTATTAATCCTTAGTTTTTCCAGAAACGTAAACCTCCATGACAACCATGTTCCACAAAAGGTGTTTCCCCAACTTCAATCTTTTTCTGATTGGTATTTAAAACATTTACCTAGATTTAATGGAGAAACAATGCCATCTACTGAAGATTACTTGGATTCATTTTTGGATTTTTCTAATAACATGAATATTGAGCATGAAGATGTTTACACGAGACCTTTTGTTCAATCATCAGAAGGATATTTTATAATATGGTTCAGACAATTACAAGCAAATCATATGAATTCATGGGCTAAAATAATCAACATTTTCAAGAATTAGTGGGCAACAAAAAAGGATTCTATTTATTATTTAACTGAATTTGAAGACTTTATAAGGAATACTCATGAACTTGTTGTTTATTTCATTAGGAGATTCAATAAAATTTATAACAAGATGCCCCCAAATTGTAAACCTCCAATCACAGTAGCGAAAGCTAGGTTTTCTAAATCATTTGAAGATCATTTAGTTGTAAATCTTCAGACAGAAAATCTGACACTTTAGCAGAAATTCAAACTAATGCAATTGAATTCAAAGCTAATAGGTCATCATCTAGTAAATTAAAAGCAAAGGCAGAAAAGGATGAATGGAAAATAAAAGGTAGAGAGGAAAGTACATCATCATCAAAAACTAAAGACGAAGGACATAAAATTGATGAAATAACCTCTTTAATAAGAAATTTGTCAAACAAAATCTCAAGAATGGAATATCAACCTAAAGTAACCCAACACGTTTACAAATATACCTCAAGTCCAATACAACAAAGATTTTCAACCTCAAATTTTACAAAGACCAAATATTGATAAACAAATTCAACCTCCCTTAATGATTGATGATCAACACCCGGAAGAAATTGTTCGTATTACCACGAATGATATCAATTATTTTGAGGATCCATCATCTCAAAAGGTTATTGTTAATGTTCTAATCAGTGAATATCAATCTCTAATTCAAAATCAAGAAGCCTCCCAAGTTTCCAAGTATCAAGCTTTTTATGAGTTCCTCACTACTGAACTAAATAGAAGGTATGACTTAAGACCTAGAGAAGGACCTGGTATACCTGTGAAAAAAGTTACCTTTAATGAACATCAAGTGAAAGAAACTGAAACACAAACATCATCAATTCAACCACAAAATTAGTTACAAGAACAACATATTGCTGAAAAATCTCTTCCAATTGTTTCTAATGTTGAGAAAGTGTTAGAAAGATTTAAAATTCTAATTCCCTTATCTGGTTCAATCTTAAAGTATATACACATAGAGGGATATCATTACTTTACAAGATGAAAAACCTTCAGTTCTTTTTGGTCCTAGTTTTGATATGATTAATGAAAGTGAACCTCCATTTTATGTCACATTGAAAGGTCATGGTTACCTTTTATACAATTGTATGTTAGATTCTGGTGCTTCCCATAATCTAATGCCTAAAGTAATCATGGATCAACTTCAATTTCAAATCACTAGACCATATGATGATCTGTATACTTTTGATTCCAAGAAAATACCTTAGTATTAATTAAGGACTTAGTTGTAACACTTGCTCAGATCATTGTGAAAATTATAGTCTTGGACATAGTTGTTATAGATATTCCCCAAAAAATTGGAATGTTATTGTCAAGGTCCTGTTGTGCTATGTTGGGAGGAAGTCTACAAATGGACATGGCCTATGCTACAATTCCATTTTATGGAGGTGAACATTTAAGGCTATACAAAGAAGTAAGATTTATTAATATGGTTTGTAAATAAAATCAAGTAATTAATCATCCAATTTATGCAATTGATCAAGATTTTGGATGCTTTACTCTGGCTGCTAATGATCTTTCAAATCCTCAAATCAACATTGAAGAAATTGTCAATACACCTTACTTTTCATACATTGACATTTGGAAAATGTATTTTGATGGAGAATTTTATAAAGATGGGGTTGCGGCTGTAATTGTACTCATTTCTCCTAATAAGAAAAATATAACCCAATCCTTTAAATTAGATTTTGAAGTCACAAATTATGTGGCAGAATATGAAGCCCTAATTTTAGGATTGGAGTTAGCTAAGAGATTGAAAGTTCAAAATTTGTCAGTATATGGTGATTTAGAGTTGATTATAAAACAAATAAGAAATCTTTTTCAAACTAAGCATCTTGGGCTCAGATCTTACAGAAATGAGGTTTTGGATAGGGTAGAAATGTTATGAAACCAGCTCAAGAAAAGATAGAAAAGAAAGATCAACGCCTTAGAATTCAGCCTCTTCGAGGGGGCAACCTCCTTTACATTACATAAATGAACAATTCTTGGATGATACAAATGAAAATACCTCCTTTTATATATAGGAGTCTAAGTGGTCCCAATACAATCAAAGCCTACATAACAATAATATTGTAGGGCACAACAGTAACAATAGTGGGCTTCTATGTGGCACAATAGTAACAATATGGGCACTACATGGGTACATCAATATAATAAGTGGGTTGTACTAATAACAATAAGGGGTTACACTAGTAGTATAGGGGCCTAACATGCCCCTCTCCTTCAAAAAGCGTTGTCCTCAACGCTTGAGTAGTTCTGGATATTTCTGCATAAAATTCTCATCCTCCCATGTGGAACCTTCAGCGGATAAGTTCTTCCACTTGATAAGGTACTCTGAAATTGATCGATTTCGTAGCTGTCGAGTTCTTGTTTCTATAACTGCTTCCGGTTCCAATATAATTTTTCCTTCCTCGTCAAGTTCTGGCAATATTGTTTGAACTGGGAGCTTGTCGCCTATAACCTTCTTTAAGCATGAAACATGGAAAACTGGGTGCAATCGAGAAGCTGCAGGAAGCTCCAATTTGTATGCCATAGTACCAATCTTTTGCAACACCTTGTACGGACCATAATACTTTGGTGATAATTTATTATCATTCTTATCTTGCTTGAGGGACATTTGCTTATATGGTTGTAGCCGTAGGAATACCCAATCACCTATATCAAAACTTCTTTCACTGCGATGTTGATCTGCCTGTTGTTTCATTCTATTCTGTGCCAACACAAGGTTATCCTTTAAGAGTTGGAGGACTTGTTGTTGATGTTCGATGTGATGTTCCACTGCCTGAACCTTAGAATTTTCTCTTAAATATGATGTGATGGATGGTGGTTGATACCCATAAAGTGCCATAAATGAGGTCATTTTTGTTGTTGTATGAAAGGAAGTGTTATACCACCATTCAGCCAGAGGCAACCATTTGACCCATTGTGTCTGTTTATCATATACAAAGCAACGAAGATATCCTTCCAAACATTTGTTTACTATCTCAGTTTTCCCATCAGATTGAGGATGATAAGATGATCTATGAGCTAACTGAGTACCAAGACGAGAAAATAATTCTGTCCAAAAATTTCCAGTGAAAATGGGATCTCTGTCACTTACAATAATCTTTGGGTTTCCATGTAGCTTTTGAATTGTTTCCATAAATGCAGTAGAAACTGTACTGGCTCTAAATGGATGTGATAATGCACAAAAGTGTGCATACTTGGTAAGTCTGTCAACTACCACCATGATGACACTCTTTCCCTCAGACTTGGGTAAACCTGTGATAAAATCCATTGATACCTCCTCCCAACGTTGGCTTGGAATGGATAAAGGTTGTAATAGACCTGGTGTCTTAATTGTTTCAACTTTATTTTGTTGGTAAACCAAACATTCTGCCACAAACTTTTGAATATCGGATTTAAGGCCATCCCAAAAAAATTCCTTCTTAATCCTGTGGTAAGTTTTTAAAAATCCTGAGTGCCCTCCTAAGGGAGAAGTGTGCAATTCCATAAGAATCTTTTGTTTTAGCTAGGAATTCTTACAGAGGTATAAGTGATCTTTGTACCATAACGAATCATTTTTCCAGCTAAATGTATCAGACGTACTGGAATCTTGTTGTAGCTTTCGAATAAGAGCCCACACTTCTTCGTCATTCTTCCATTCCTCCCTTGCTTCATTTATCCAATCTGGTTGGATGATAGAAATAGCGCACAACAATGCTTCCACATCCTCATCCTTTCTTGAGAGTGCATCTGCCACAACATTTTGCTTCCCTTTTTTGTAGATGATTTCAAAGTCATAACCCAACATCTTTGTGACCCACTTTTGTTGCTCTTCAGAGGATAATCTTTGTTCTAAAAATCATTTAAGGCTATCATGATCCGTTTTTACCTTGAAGTGTCTCCCCATTAGGTAGGGTCGCCATTTCTTAAGTGCATGGAGTATTGCCAACATTTCCTTCTCATAAATAGCTTTTCTTAGAAACTTTCCCTTGATTGGATGACTTTCAAAAGTAATGGGTCTTTCATCTTGCATTATAACAGCACCAATTCCATTTCCTGAAGCATCACATTCCACAATAAAGGTTTTTTTGAAGTTCGGTGTAGCTAAGACCGGTGCTTGGCACATTGCCTCTTTAAGATGTTCAAAGGCCTTTGTTGCTTCCGGAGTCCATGAAAATGCATCTTTCTTCAATAATGTCGTTAGAGGTGCTGCTATTCTCCCATAATTCTTAACAAACTTGCGATAATACCCTGTCAACCAAAGAAATCCGCGCAAATGCTTTATGGATGTGGGGATTTTCCATTCCTTAATGGCTTTAATTTTGCTAGGGTCTACCTTAACTCCTTCATGAGATACAATATGACCCAAATATTCCACCTCCTAGACTCCAAAAGAACATTTGGATCTTTTGGCATATAATTGTTTCTCCTCTAATAGTTGTAGCACCCTGCCAACATGTTCAACATGATCCTTCCAAGACTTGCTGTAGATAAGTATATCATCAAAAAATACTAACACAAATTTTCTAAGGAATGGTTTGAAAATTGAATTCATCAAACCTTGAAATGTTGAAGGTGCATTGGTAAGGCCAAAAGGCATGACCAAAAATTCATAATGACCCTCATGAGTTCTAAATGTCATTTTCGGAATGTCTTCAATCTTCATTATGATTTGATGATATCCTGAACGAAGATCCAACTTGGTGAAGTAAATTGATCCATGCAATTCATCCAGTAATTCATCAATGATAGGAATGGGGAATTTATCTTTAATAGTGAGCTTGTTGAGCTCCCTATAATCCGGACACATGCGCCATGATCCATCCTTCTTGTGCACCAATACTACTGGAGCAGAGAAAGAACTTTGACTTGGTTGAATTATACCAGCCTCTAGCATTTCTGCAACCATATGTTCAATTTCACTTTTTTGGACATAGGGATATCTGTACAGCCTGATGTTTGGAGGAACACTTCCTAGAATAAGATGAATAGCATGATCATGATCACACATAGGTGGGAGACCTTTGGGAGTCTCAAATACCTTGGAATGATTGTCCAAGGCTTTTTGGAGATCTGGAGAAATAGATGATTCCAATGTGGAGACATCTAGCGAACATAATTGTGCAATTACACCTCTTTGCTCCTTTTTTAGAAGCTTTGTCATGCCATTAGAGCTGATTATCTTTCCTGGTTTCCCTACAATACCCCTTAATTCAAATTCCTTTCCTTCCACAGAAAATTTCATGAAAAGTTCTTGAAAATTAAAAGCTATTGTACCCAAGGATTGTAGCCATTGGACTCCTAGTACAACATCTGCAGCTCCTATTGGAATGGAAAGCATTGGGCTAGTCAATACATATTCTCCCATGGATAGCTTGATATTATGGCACTTTCTAGAACAATTTATTGTTCCTCCATTTGCAATCATCACTTGACACTCTGGTGCTGGATATAGGAAGCAATTCAATTCTTTTGCTACCCTACAATGAATAAAATTGTGGGTGCTTCCTGAATCAATCAACACTATTACCTTTTTCTTCTTGATTTGTCCTTCTATCTTGATGGTTTGAGGAGTGGTAATTCTCGCCAATGCATTACAAGATATGGTCGGATTTATTTTTTCTTCATCTAGGCTTTGTTCCTGGAATATATCCTCTTCTTTGGACCTTTCTTGCTCCTTTTCTTCTTCCTCTTCACAATCTATGTAGAATAATTTCTTCTCAGCACACTTATGACCTTTTGTGTATTTGCTATCACAATTGTAACAAATCCCTTTTGCTCTGTTTTCTTCCAAGATTGTGGTGTCAACCTTGTAGGTTGTGGAAGACTATGGGCAACAACACTTCCGTCTTTATAGTTGTGAATGATATGCTTCGTAGTTGCCATAATTTTGCTTTCCATTTTTCTTGCTAACCTGAATGCCTTCTCTAATGAATCAGGTTCCCAAAGGCACACATCATGTTGGATATTATCCTTTAAAGACCCTATGAACAGATCAATCCTATGCTCCTCTGGAATATATTTTACCCTTATTTTCAATTTTTGGAACTCCTCAATGTGCTCCATTATTGAACCCTTTTGTTTGAGACTTATCAATTGGCTAAAAAAAGTGTTGCTTTTTGTATCCTCATAATGTGCTATCAATTCTTCCGTAAAAATTGCCCAAGTGATAAACTGTTTACGAGAACAAAGCCATTGATACCATACAAACTGATTTGGTTCCAAATATAAAGTTGCCATACGTACCTTTTGTGTGTTTTTCACATTATTGAGATCGAAGAATTGCTCCATCTGTAATATCCGTGTGGCAGGATCCTTGCCATCAAACTTCCTCATATCAATTTTTGGAACATGGTGAGTCTTCGATCCAACATTAGAGTCTATGGAATCATGATTAACATTTCTTTTTTTCTCGTCATGAGTTTCCTTTGGAACATGGTGAGTCTTTGATCCAACATTAGAGTCTATGGAATCATGATTAACATTTCTTTCACCCTTAGTGACCATTTCTTGTAGCAACTTATTCATATTTATCTTCAATTCTTCCATCTTATCATTCATGCCATCAATTTTACCGTCCATTCCATTCACCTTAGCTTCCATGCCATCCATCTTAGCTTCCATGCCCTTTATCTTAGATTCCACGCCACTTATCTTAGCATCTGTTAGCTTTTGTGAGCGTGACATTTGTTGCACTTGTTCTTGTAATTTTGATATATCATGTAGCATTTCTTCCTCTTCTTCATGAGTCATGCTAGAGCTTTCAGGTTTCTTACTAGGTGTTTGCATTTTCTTTCCTCGGGCCATCAGTTACCGATAATAACGCTTTACTATGCCCTTTGAGTTCCTTCAAACCAAGCTTATGCAAAAATTTAAAAAAGAACTACACACCTTTTTTTTCTTTGTAGAAGCCTGATATTGAATCTGATGTATCTCTGTAATTTCGAATCATCTAGTTCTGAAATTTTGACCTGTAGTATCCTTCTATGTCCTCTTTCCAATGCCACTAGTCTGATCCAAATTGAATTCTCCAAGAAAGAGTTATGCACAATCTCCCGCAGTGACCTGATTATAGACTAGTTCAGAAGAGCGAACTTGTACGAAGTGCCACGTGTCACTGTTTACACCTTTGACTCTAAAAAATATACAAAATAAAACTACAGTCTGTCCTCTTTCTGTACCTTCTTACTAAATTTCAATCCGATGCTCAGAAAGAAAGTTATGACGATTTTCCTCAGGTCACCTGTTTTGAGTGTAATTCAGGAGTCTGCAAAAATACCAACTTCCTTAGATCATATCTCCGAAAATATCATGCGAAAAGCTCTGAAATTCGGACCCAAGTTTCAGCACGAGATTTTCTCAAATGGGGTTTTTTTGAGACTTCTGAAACGTCACAGAAAAAAAGTTATAGCGAAAATACCACGATGACCTATTTGGAGCAGCGAAACCCTAGAATCCAAAGCTCTGATACAAAATGTTATGAAACCAGCTCAAGAAAAGATAGAAAAGAAAGATCAACTCCTTAGAATTCAGCCTCTTCGAGGGGGAAACCTCCTTTACATTACATAAATGAACAATTCTTGGATGATACAAATGAAAATACCCCCTTTTATATATAGGAGTCTAAGTGGTCCCAATACAATCAAAGCCTACATAACAATAATATTGTAGGGCACAACAGTAACAATAGTGGGCTTCTATGTGGCACAATAGTAACAATATGGGCACTACATGGGTACATCAATATAATAAGTGGGTTGTACTAATAACAATAAGGGGTTACACTAGTAGTATAGGGGCCTAACAAGAAAATTATTTGCAAGCCTTCAATATCACATCAATCCCAAGATAAGAAAATATCCATGCTGATGCATTGGAAATTTTTGCAAGTTCTTTCAAAATACCTAATCCACTGCAATTACATTATCAAATTGAAGTAAAGTATAGTCCTTCCATCCCTGATAATCTAAAACACTAGCAAGTATTTGAAGATGGTCAGCAGTTGAATCTTTTTTTACAAGTAATAGATGATTTTTCTACTTTACAAGATGAAGAAGAAAATATTGGTGAAATAAAATCAAACGAGGATGGTTCAGATTCATATTTAAAACAAAAAATTGCTGATCATGATATCATTAAATTATCAAATAATTACATTCCAAAGCTGTTGGTTCCCCTTGGAAATTATTTTGATCAGAACGATGTGTCAAAAACTTCATTGCTACATTCTGAGCAAGAAGATGTTCAGGACTGTAATATTGGTACCTCTTAAGAAATAAAAAATATTCAAATTTCAAAATCTTTGGCTCAACATTATAGAGATGTATTTCCATGGTCATATGAGGAATTGAAAACCTATGGCACAACCATTATTGAGCTTAAGATTCCTCTTAAACCTGGAGATGAACCATTTCAACATAAATTAAGAAGAATAAATCCGGTCTTGCTTCCAATCATTGATAAAGAAGTAATAAGCTATTGGATGCTAGAATAATTATTCCCTTAAGATATTCTAAATGGATAACTAACCTGTTGCCTATTAGAAATAAAAATCAAGAAATAAGACTGTGTGTTGACTTTAGAAATCTAAATAAATTGTGTTTAAAAGATAATTATCCATTACAAAAGATGGACCAATTTATTCAGATAATATCAAGTTCTAACAAGATTTCAATGTTAGATGGTTTTTCTAGATATAACCAGATTTTGGTTAGTGAAGAAGAAAGAGAAAAGACAACATTTACAACTCCATGGGGTACATTTATGTATGCCAAGATTTTATTTGGTTTAGTCAACGCTAAAGCAACATTTCAAAGAGAAATGGATTTGGAATTTTTTGGTAAGATAGATAAATTCTTTGTCATTTATCTTGAGGATTTAATTGTGTTTTTTGATTCTAATGATAAACATATGAAACAGTCGACGAAAGTTTTTGAAAGATGTAGAAAATATGGGATTTCTCTTAATCCTAAAAAGTCACTTTTTGCAATGAAAGAAAGAAAGCTATCGGGACATATAATTTAAAAATGAGTTTTGATTGATCCAAATGTTGTTTCAACAATTCAGGTAATTAGTTTTCCTAGAAACAAAAAGGAAATATAGTCATTTTTAGGAAAAATAATTTTTTAAGAAGATTTATATCTAATTATGATAAGATTGTGAAATATATTAGTGATATGCTTAAGAGATATAGGGAAGTTAAATGGACTGTCCAAGATAGATACTCCTTCTCACATATCAAAAAATCAATTTCAGAAGCCCGGGTGCTAACTAGTCTAGATTACATAAAATGTTTTAGTATCTTCGCTTTTTCCTTAGATACTACCATAGCAGATGTTTTATTGCAAAGAAATGATGATCAATATGAGAAACCAATTTCATTTTTTAGTAAGGTTACTAGATATGCTTAACTAAGATAGCATATCATAGAGAAACAAGCTTATGTCTTGGTACAAGCTTTTAAAGCATTTAGGATCTTTGTTTTACATTCTCCTATAATTTCTTATGTCCTAGTAATGAAGTAAAAGAAGTATTGACTCAACTTGATATAGATGGAAAGAGTTGAAGATGGATTGTTGAGATCCTTGAGTTTAATTTAGACATCAAACCTAAAATGTCAGTGAAAGGACAAGGTTTAGCTAAACTTTTGGCTGAATCAAATTATAAAATAATTTGTATCAACAGTATCATGTAAATTTCAGGTGAGAAGAATGCATAAGAACATTCACATATTTCAAGTGAAAGGAATCCACAAAAACCTTCTCAGATTTGAGGTGAGAATAATCTAGAAGAACCTTCTTCCAGTGCAGTTCTTGTTCCTCTTCCTTTAGATATTGATGAAAAGTTTTTATTATCTCATTGGTATAAGGACATAGTGCATTTTCTTTGCGATTTTGAGTGTCCTCTTGAATTCAGAAGGAATCAATGTAGATTTCTCAGACTGAAGGCCATGAAGTATTTTATAAGAAATGCAAATTCGTATTTGAAGGATCCTCTAAATATTCTCTTACTATGTCTGACCGAGAATGAAATTGCAGGAGTAATTGAACCTTTTCATGAAGGCATTTATGGAGGAAATTATTCTTAGAAGGCAACTCTGTATAAATTTTTGAGAGAAACTTTCTATTCACCAAAATTGTTTGCATAGGTTGGAGAAAAGTTGAGGAGTTGTATCCCATGTCAGATATTTATAGGAAAATACAGGATAGAAACATTTTTCCTTGTTCCAGTATCAATTGAAATTCCTTTCTTACAATGGGGATTATATTTCATTGGTGAAAGATTTCTAGTTTCCATCAATCAACATAGATGGATATTAACAACGACTGATTATTTCACAAAGTGGGTAGAATCAATGCATGTTAACAATGCAACTGATACAGTAATGATGAGATTTATTGAAGAAAACATATTGTCTAATTTTGGTATCCCAAGACAAATTGTTATGGACAATGCACAAGCTTTCACTAGTATAAAAATGATAGAATTTTGTCAGAAATATCAGATTACTTTACATCATTCTACAACATATTATCCATAAAGTAATGGGCTGGCTAAATCATTAAATAAAATTCTGATTAAAGTGATTAAGAAATTACTAGTTGATCACAATAGAATTTGTGATAGTCATCTCAAATATGTAGTATGGGAAAACATAGTTTCACCCAAAAGGTCTAATGGTAAATCTCCTTTTCAACTTGTATATGGAATTGAGGCAATGTTTCCTACACAGTTAGCATTTTGAGTCATAAATTTTTTTTAGGAATCATATGAAGAAGCATATGATTTTTCAAGCAGAATCAACCACATTATTGAGCTAAATCATAACAGAGGTGAAGTTCACCATAAAATTCGACAATATCAAGTTAAAATGAAAACTTAGTTGTACAGAAAGGCTAGAGAAAGAAGTTTTAGATAAGGATATCTATTTCTGAGATGGGATGTCAGAAGAGAAGAAAGAGGAAAACATGGAATGTTTGATAATTTATTGTTGGCACCTTCCATCGTTGCAGAAGTGAAGGGAAAAAAATACATTCATTTTACAGAACCTAGAAAGACAGTATTGCTCATTGCTTGTCTATGTTAATATCTCAAGCATCATATTTAGTATTAAATGTTTGCAGTTATCATCATTGTAAATTTACAATTTTCTTTAAATTTCAGTAACAAGTCTCATTTTCACAGCATGGACTCCATAGCCCGAGGAGAAGGAGCATGTATCTACAAGTTCTCTGCATGACATGGGGGGAAGCAATCCCAAGATGCAACCAATGTTGTAACTTATTTTTACTCCTTGTAATATTTTGAATTTTTTCCTATATTTAAAAAAATAGAAAAATAGACAAAAAATATAAAAATAGAGGAAAGGAAAAAATAATGAAGAGAAATGTTAAATAGAAAAAAATCAAAAGAAAGGGATAAAAAAAGGAACAAAATATATCCCTAGTAATTGTGCGCACATCTAATTGGCACAACATTTTTATTTTACCATTTTATTTTGATTAATATTTAGCATTTTAAATAAAAAGGATTATTTATTTATTTTTTAATAACTCGCCAAGTTGATTTGTCGGATAGCATTTAAATGATGTTTATTTTTCAACGGATGTGATCGGGCCCGCTCATATCAATGACCCCCGATCAATTACGAGACCCCCTCGCGCTGTAGATTGTTAACAGATAAGGGGGGTGAGGGGGTCCCCAAAGTAGTTTTGCCAATGTTGTCATTGGGTACATGGGAACCCTGCATCCATTCTGATACACCCCTACCAAAATCCACAAAACGTTTTTGACCCTCCGTGCAAACCACCACTCCACCATTCATTCCTTCAACCAATTTTGACTATCGCCAAAACCTCCACTACATTTAATCATCGCCACTTCCCTGATAAATTTATCATATAACTGTCATGCATTTAATTCTCCTACACCAAAGTTCAAAAACATTAAACTCTCCCCTGCCATTTTCGCCCGTTAACCAACATCATCCATTATTAGCAGTTGATAATAAGCCTATCCCTTTGCAAATTATCTTCTTTCCTACTTTTTCTTTACAATGAGGACTCCTAGTTCAAATCTACAAGTGAAAACCATAAATTCACCAACTTACAATCATTCTATTTCTAGGTAACTATTCTACTAACCCGGAATAATTTTTTTTTCCTTAACAGCTTCTGATAAGGGGAAATCCAAAGTCATAGAGAGTCCCATGCTACCTTCTATAATAAATTAGATGAGTTACCTTTAGCTGAAATTCAATTTAAAATTTCAAAAACCAATTGCGAGTTCGATCTCTATGAACTGCACAATTACGGCTTTCAAAAATACGAGGATGATAGTGATGAGTTTTCATTGTGGGAATTCGTATTAGCTCAATTTGTCTTCCCTTAGACCTATCATTTTTTAGATTTCGTTTCCTGGTGTGAAGCCAGCTATATCCTAAGTCAGAGAGCTATCATTGCTTAAAAAACTGAAACCTTGTTTTATGTAACCCCCGAGTCATTTTTCCAATCCCTCTAATTGAATTCTCAAGAATCCCTACATCTGTTTTCTACTGATGCATTAATGGAGATTTATCAAAAACTTTCCTTTTCTGAAAGAGCTCATATTTTTGAATCTTTTATGGTTGAGAATTCTAAATGACCCAGAGCCAATCCTCCCTATTCTGTTGCGATGTTCCCTGAGTTGTCTAGGGAAGTTATTTCTTTAGTTTCTTGTCTATTAGGATACCCTAGTGACCAATGGGTTGATCAAGTAATTTTAGGTTTTTATTAGTGTTTTCCTTTGGTAAAATTCCTTCAATTATGTTCAATTATAGTAAGTTCCTTTCAGATATTATTCTTTAGAAAATTTTTGAAGTTCAATGTAGAAGGCTCTTTCAAGCATCAATCAATTTTGGTCTATGTGTTTTTATATCATCGGTCAAAAATATTTACATTTCCTTTGCAGAATTTGGATCTTACAGGAATCCCACTTTCAGTTATTCTTTAGACTTCACTACTGATAAATACTTCTAAAGAGTTATCCTTTATTAATTTTTTCAATCAATTCTTCTATATAGAAAATTGTTTATTAAACAATGATGATGTTCCTAGGATTTCTATTGAAATTAAAAGAATTTTACATCTTAGTGAACAGTTAAAGGTTGGAGACTAGTATTTAAACTAGAATTTTACAGAAATTAGGATTTATGAATGTGAGCTACAACTATACAAGTTGTCTATCTTCCTACTAGAAAGAATTTTTTCTCCTAAATATATTAGACAAATGATGAATATTAATCATGTTCATTTTGTTTCTATAAAAAAAATGCTCAATTTAAATTGAAATAACAGGTTGGCCCATTTATAGCAAACACAAGAGTTGCAAAAACAAAGGTAGATAATTTATTTAAACAAATGAAGTTCAGGTTGAGTTTCAGTTGGTCTTATGAATCAATGGGGATTATGTCATCGACCAGAGTTGCACATAAATAAACACCTTATGTTGATCTCGTTAAACTAGAGACTGAGCAATTTTCCAATAAATAAGAATGGGAGGAAAACAATTTACAGGGATCCGAGGAAGAATTACCAAGTCATACAATGTTAGAGGCTCCAAAAACCACAAAGAAAGAATTAAAAAGGCCATGGGAAACTCAGTCACCACCAAGATAAGATTTACAACAAACAAATTTTAAGGTCGTGAAAAGAAGAAATAAAACAACTGAAGAGGAAGAAGAATCTTCAGAAAATGAGACCTCTGAAGGATCTTCTACAATAATTCTCACAAGAGAATCTCCATTTCCACTGCAACAGATTGAAGAAACGATTATAGCTTCTTCTTCTCCTTCTTCCCCTACTTCAAGGAAACAAAGTATCTTTTCAAAATTTCTAGAAATAAAAAAGAAGAATGAGACATTGAAGACTTCCACATATGCAGAATTTTGGAAACAAACCTATACAATGGAGACTAAACTACTTTAAACATTAGACAGTGAAAGTGGACAATTCCAATTGGCATTTTTGGAACCAAAGGTACATGTACCTAAAACTGCAGAAGACCATAAAACTTCCTTGCTTTCTTTTAATAGAAAACAAATTCATCCCATAGATCAAACTGATCTCCATAAAAAACAGGGGAGGTGATTTATACATATTTGACAAGTTCTACAATGACAACTTCTGAGTTGTAAGCATCATTAAATAATTTTCATTCTTAGTTAAAGCTAGAAAAAGTGTACTCTCTAGCCAAGGATACGAGAATGAAGGGACTTGAAGACCCAGTTTTGAAATTATGATTGGATCCTAAAGATGTAAAAGAAACATAAAAGATAATCGAATATAGAAGTCATGATATTCAAGCATTGAGGAAACAGTTGAAGCTGCCAACAACTGAACATCGATAGGCTCAAGAAGTCATTCAGTTAGAGAAGGAGAAAAAGAACATGCAAAATATTATTAATGACAAAAACATACAATTTTAGAAGATGGAAGAAAAAATGGAAAAATTGATTAAGGAAAGAGAGCTACAACTCAACATTGGAGTAGCAACTTCTACAACAAGAACTACAACAGTATGAACTTCTACAACAACTGCATCCATAGTAGAGCCAAAGCACATTGGCCAAAATTCATCCGATTAGTTTTCAAAGGCCATGGGAGATATATCCTTGAAGGATATGGAAATTGAGAAACTTAGAGTGTAGATTGAGAAGATTCAAAACAACACAATTAAAATTAATACTGCATATTTAGGTGAGTAATTAGAAATCTATGGAAATGAATCATTAAAGCCAAAGACAAAATATGGATTGATATTAATGCATCTTTGACTAAATTATGGCCATGAATTGAAATTGTTTTTTAGCAGGAAGATTTATTGCAGAGGTCAAAGGTAGAAATAGCATAAATTATAGAAGATCTAGATCATAAACCAGGAGAAGCTACTAGGGTAATCAAAGTCCTACATTCCAAAAAAAAAAGGGAAGAACATGAAGGATTTTGGAATTGAAGAGAGGACTGGTGCAATCCTAGAGTCAAAAAAAGTTTTGACAAAAGATAAATATAATGTTACAAATGGAGAATAAGTGGCACAACTTAGCAGCAAAGATCAAGAAATTCCATAGAAAATTTAATGCTCCATGCTAAAAAGGCTCCCAAATATACGAGATTCTAGTGGCCAATTATCCCCACTAGAAAATTGATGGCATAGGTTACATGAGATAATAGTAGATAAAACCAAATTTTCCAAAGTTAGAGGAACAATCATAGGAAAATATTTCATGGAGGGCCTAGAACATGATTTGTCTATTAAACATGAAATTCAACATTTATTTTTAACCACGCCTCCTTTTGAAAAGTACAAAAAATTTGATAGGTCATAAAGGAAGTTAACCAAATTTTCTATCCCAGATGATAAAAGATGGGATAAATTACTTGAGCTCATCGAATAGAACAAAATGCAAAATTTGAGTGACCAGAAGGCAAAATAATAGAAGGAAGCAAAATAACAGGGGCGACAAACAAAAAATTCAATTTCAAGTAGCACTCAACAAACAACAACCTTGAAATGTGTGTTGAGTGTTGAAATCAATTTAGAATAGCTAATTTTATGTCCTATCTTTGTGAATATCAAAATAATTTTTGAATATTATTTTAGTTTGTAATAAAATTTGTTTTAAAGATTCAGATATTTTGAGTGAGACTATAATATTTAGTGTTTCGAAGTAGACAAGGTTGAACCTTTATGATGAATCAGTGACATGATTGTACATTTCTAAGCTATTTCTGAAGATAATTGAAGGATTTTGGATTCATTCTCAACAACTTGTGTATCTATCTGAATTTGTTTTGTATTTCAATTATGGTTTTCATATTTATTTATGTGTAAGTTCAAGGTAACATAGAAGTTTGGGCAAGGCTATATTGAATATCAGTCTTCCTGGAAGCCCCTACAAAGTTATAATTATTAAAATAGATCAATTAATTGAATAATTTGTTTTAGTTAATTCCTCTAAATATTTTAATTGTTCCCTTCTATCATCTCCTGAATATGTATTGTTTGGTTGTAAAAATCTTCTACACACATCTACTGTATATGATAAATTAGTTTTTCAATATGAATGTTTAACAATTATATACCTCCTTAATTTCTACTTTTGAAATCAATTTAAATATTAATTCTATTAAGAATGAAAATCAATGCTTTATTTTTCTCAGAAATACTTAGAATATACAATTAGTTAAAGGTTTAATTCATTTGTCATCCAATTAAAAAAAAAACCTTAGATTCTTTGGCACAACTCCCCAAACTAAAACTGTCTACATAGATACAACATGATCTATTCATTTTTTAATTTTACACCACATTGTTATTTCTTAATTTTATAAATTTTGGTCAATGTTTCAATCCAACATTCAAAAATTAGTCAACCATATCTACTAATGTAGTTGACTATATTCAAATATGTTTGACTATGTTTATAATTAACACTCTTAAACTTCGGTCAAACTTAATCACCTATTAATATTATTGTTTGATATTAATAGTCAAACATGTTGTGATGTCATAATGGTACATAAATCTATCCCATGTTACAATGTGACAAATATTGTCATAATGTTACATTACATTGTGATTTCTCCAACGTCCTAATGTGACAGCATAAAATTATTCAACCAAATTTACTAGTGTGGTTGTGCATCGGCTTTATATACATTAATCATTGTATATCAACCACAATTTCTAATGTGGTTGTGTTAGTAGTTATAAAACTTCTATTTGTTACATTTGGATTTATAATATTGGGGATTAATATTTGGGTTTATAATATTAAGGTCTATAAGATAGAGTTTAATATTAGGGTTTATAATATACAATTTGTAATATTTGAGTTTATAATTTTTGGTTTAAGTTTGATAATATTTGACTATGTTTGAAACTTAACATCCTTCAAATTCAATCAAACAAAATCGCCTATGAATATTAATAGTCAAATATAGTCAACAACATTAGTCAAACTTAGTCAAATGAAGTTAACCTTTAAAAAATTGATCGTGATTAAAATTGGTCCATTCTATGTTTATCATTTTTATTAAACATCAAAAGTCACTCATAGTTGTCCTCCATCAATATAACTCAACCATATTCAATTATAGTCAATCAAGATTGACCGAAGTCAAACATTATAAACCTTAGTCAACTTAGGTAATCCTTGGTCAACCAGTTAAAGATTCAAAAATGTTCAATAATAATATCAATATTAATAAAGCTCACTAATATTAATATTAAGTTTGAGTACACTCTTATTGTTATTATTATTAGTATAGTTAAAAATGATAAAATTTGCTCAGCTTTACAATGAGACATTACACAATTAGTCAACTGTATTTACTAATGTGGTTGACTATGTTCAAATATGTTTGACTATGTTCAATAGTCAATGCTCTTAAAGATCAATCAAACTTAATCACCTATGAATATGATTCATTAATGTTAACAATCAAACATATTGTGACATTGAAATGATACATAAATCTATCCAATATCAAATTATGACAAAGGTCTAGAATAATAATAATAATAATAATAATCACAAGGTCTAGAATAGATGGAGACTGATGTACTATTAAGTCACTCCATGATGTGAAGGTCATTAGCTCAATGGGAAAAGATGCATTCATGTTAAGGGTTGGTGTGTGATTTTGAAGACTGAGATGCCCCTTGGTCACAATTTCTCAAGCCAAAAGTTAGATCTATTATGATCTTTGAATGATACAAACAACCTCACAAACAATAATAATAATAATAATACATTATTACAATATTATAAATTAATATTAATTTCTTTCTTCTTTCCTTTACATTCTTTTAAATAAACTCTACTCTTTCATCTTAAATAATAACCATTAATAATATTAATAATATATTAGATTATTAATAATATAATATATTAATTAATAATAAATTTTTTCCCTTATAATTGGTTTTTTATTTTTATTTTTATTTTAGAATTTTATTTTTCCCATTAATTTACTATCTTAGTGACTCTAATCTTATACTCAAACATTTCGAAGAAAATTTTGAATATCTCGTGATGTGTGGAGTATTTACTTTAAATCCTAGAGGTTTCTTACATTCTACAATGTTCTTCTTACATTCTACAAAGTTCTTCATTCAACATCTGTAACTGTGAAAATTTTCAAATGGAAAACACAAAACGTTTACTTAAAATTAATACTATAAAATTTTAACAAATTATGTTTTTCTAATCACCTTATTAAACAGAATAAAAAAGACTTAAAACAAGAAATTTCGCATGAATCAATTTTTAAAATAAATAAAATTTTGAAAAAATTGCAATTTAGTTTGTGTCCATTGTGAAGTCATTTTGGCTTTAAATTCCAAATCCATGAGATTGCCACCGATATCAAGTTCTTTGGAATTAAGGTCTATGAAGTTTAGGAATTGTTCTTTGGAATTAAGGTGTCTATGAAGTTTAGAAATTTTAATTCATATGGATATCCCATTCAATTTCACTGAAATTTATTAAAATTGGGCAATACAATTTCAAGATATTTTGTTATTTAAAATATAGTTTTCAATGTATAAATGTATTCAACACCTTGAAAAACCCAAGGTCACTCGAACTATGCAAATTAAACAATTTAAACTTAAGTTTTTGAAAATCTATATCAGATTTTGATTAAAATTAATGAAAACCGGTCCCGAAAAAAACAATTTCGTCACTACACCTTAAAAAATTAACATATTAAAAGAGTTAAAAGTTACAATTTCACTATTAAACTTTTTATTGGTTTTTGCATAAATATAATTAGTGGGATGAAAACCTTTCGAGTATTAAATTTTGCTAATTATACGACTCAAATTTATTATTCGAAAATATATCTCCCAAATTTCAAACAAAATGACCCTAGAATAAAAAAACAGATGTAGACTATTGAAAAACTTCCATTGATATAAACAATGAATTTTAATAATATAAAATTTTAGACATTTATCATGCAAGAATATCTTACCTCGTTTTATTAGTGAGAAAGAGTAACTTTCAGGAGTCTTTGTGCTGCTATTTTCCCAATGAATGCGGTCATAATTTAGATAAAGAGACCTTTATCTGACCCCTTTAATGAATGCGGTCATAATTTAGATAAGATACTTTTATCTAACTCCTTTTCTCAAAATGGTTTTGGCAACAAAATTTAAGTTAAGATCATGGTGCAAATCTATATTATTTAAAATTTTAATTTTTTTAATATAATAATAATGTAATTGTGCTAAATATAATAATTTATTCAGTTTATATTTATATAATTTTTAATTTTTATAATATTAAAATGTAAAAAATAATAATGTAAAATGATTTTTTATTTTTTTTCATAAATAAGTAGTCATGGGGATTTGAACTAGTGACCTATCGCAAGGAGTGCTTTAACATTGCACCCATTCACCGTCAATCCAAAACTCTGTGAGCAGCAAAACAAATTACTAAATTGAGTAATTATTTTTAAATTATTAATTAAAAAAAATTGATTTTAATTAATTTGTGACATTTAATAAATATCATTATTTCATTAAAAAATGATATAGTATTTAAAAATAATTTAAATTTAAAGTTTTAAACATTTTTAGAGATTTTTACTATCATTGTTTTTTATTTTTCTTGCTTAACTAAATTTATATGATTTTAAAATAACAACTTATATCTAAAAAAATATTGTTAACAATACACCCTATTCATATTTACCATCTCTATGTGGTAATAATTTAGGGTGATGTATTTACAATCTCTCTACATTAATAATTTAGGGTGATGTATATACGAACTCTCTACGGTAATAATTTATGATCTCTCACCCTTGGGCTCTCGCTTGCTTACGTTGCTCCCCTCCTTCTACTTACGGAGGTGGCTTATCAGCCTTATTAGAATGACCTTACGCCACGCCGGCGCATAAATGACCTCGACCTATTTCATTTATAAGTAAGTCGAAAAGAAGTGGGAGGTCCTTAACCTTTTCTTTTCCTTTTACAAATTCCAATCCTCTGCCTTTTCACCGTCATATCAGATGATCATATCTAATACTGGTTCAGGTGGGCCACCCGCATCTACGGCTACTCCGCGAACGGTATTATAATAGACTTGAAAACAACAACAGAACCTACCAACCAACCTCTATGTAGATTATAGAATCTATTCTCCTCGTTAGCGGCCGGGGCGGGAAAGGTTAGTGAATAGATCGATCCGGGCCTGCCTTCCGACCCATAGAACCCGGTGGTGTTGCACCTTCGCTATCTTTTCAAGCTCTTACAAACTATTCTCGCTATGAGATGAGGTAGGTGAAGATCTGTCTACCTATCTGCCTTCCTTATTCCTCAATCCCTCCCGCTTTTCCTCCACTGCAACCTACTCACTCAACTCTAGCCCCGCTGCCTTGCTCTCCTGCCTTGCTTGACCATCATTAGGTCGTCATGCAATGAACAGCCAATTTTGGTTGGCGCCGGGAGAGAGGCGGTCCCACCCATCAATCAGCGCAGAAGGCAGCTAAGGGCAGGAACGAGGGACGGACTGGGACTATCTATATGGTATGGATCTATGTTCCAGCAACATGCATTTGCCTTAATCAGAAACCCAACACTCACTCACTTAATAAGCATTTCGAGCGGTATAATGAGAGCTTGCCTTTCTGTTGAGTTTTCCAAGGACTGAAATGAAAACGGCCCCTCCCGGGTGCTTGTCGGGTGCTTGGAGTGAGTGCTTGAATGGCAGGCAAGGTTCGTTTATGACGATAAAGGGACAGGGGTTCCGAGTACCCACTCCCATTCCACCAAATCAGTGACTCCGCTTAAAGACTTCTAGTAGGCTTATACTGCTCTTATTATTCTCAACCCTCCCTAACAGGCAGGCGGGCGGGCAGGGGCGACGATCAATAGCCGAAGAAAGACGATTGTTTCTTCATTTATGTCAGTTCGTATATAATGGTAATTGAGTGAGTAGTTCGTTGTACACAAAATGATTAGTGAAATCTCTGCACCCACCCTCTTCAATGCAATCTAAGCTCAGACCCCCGCCCCGGATGAGAATAACTACCATACATCCATAGCCCAAAGCACTTATAGATAGTATACATGTATGAAGTGAGGTCCATCTAGGTACTAGCTTCAAGTGGGTAACAAGACAACAACAGCCGATGAAAGAAAGCAAAGTAGGGCGGGCTTGGAGCAGCCTACCAGGTGTACGACAGGGCATGTTGCTCCCCGTAATGAGAAATAGGTAGAGCATATAAGTATCCTCTACCTACTTTTGTTATTGCTGAGGTAGATGAGAGGCGTCTATCCGTAAGGATATCTTGTTCTAATGTGATAATGTCTGACATTTCTCAATAGGCATCTGATACCTATCAATAGCTTTATCAATAGGTTAGAGGTAAAATGGCACATTCATGGGTTTTCCATCGTGATCTGCTACTGAGGCTATTGGTTTTTCAACTGGAGGTTATGAAATTGGCTATCAAACTACTGCTCTAGCTCCTCTTACTATTGCCGCTTCTGTTCTAACCTATGCTCCTACCTTTGCTCTTGGTGCATCTTCATCCCCATTTTATGCTACCTCTACCTTTTCACTACCTACCTTTTTTTGCATTGCATCAATCTTGGGTTGGAAATGGTTCGAATGTTGGCTTTAATTCTGATGCTATTCAAGGTTAGAATCGGTCTCTGATTGGATATGGCTAGGGAGATGAAACTATATAAGGAACAAGAAGGGATGTGGGCTCTGCCTTCACTGGCTCCGTCCTAGCTTTCTTTGCCCTTAATACTATGTTGTTTGCTACCTTTGGTTTTTTAGTCTTCACTGGTGGGGAGGCTTGCCCCTACCTTTGCTTGCTTGGCGGGTGTACCAGGGTGGGGGAATACCTTGGACAGGTCGCTATGCCTTTGTTTAGCACTTTGCTGCTGGTTCAGGTGAGGGTAGTGGGTAAGCTACGGGTTCATCATATACGTCGATAAGTAGCTCCTATTCCTATGCATAGCTTCTGCCTTTACACTTAGAATTGATGCTATAGAGTGATTCCATTAGAGTTATTCCATTGATCCGGGACCAGTTTACCAAGTTTATGACGCAGGAGCCCATAGGACATTACATAAATCGTATAGCAAAGGTGGAATAGCAAAGGTGGAAGACGATAGCAGGGCTTATTATATATACATGTAGCGCCCCCGGTTTACCATCATTAACAAGCATGCCCGGACGCACCCATCATGTAGAAGTCCAACCTAGTCAAGGGGTAAGGTAAGGTGAAGGTTAAGGGGAAAGGGAAAAGGAAAGCCCCTCCGGCTAAGGCTCATCAAGAGCTCACATGGGATGAGGCTATTCATCGCTAATAAATAGATGACTATGCCTTGACTAGTGCTGATCTGATGGCGTTTCCCTGTCTTCATTGGTTAAGTATGGGTAATAGAAGTTCTTCTATGCTTCATTATAATAAGCCTGTGTTGAGCAATTTTCCTCTCCCTTATGCTCGAGCCCCTGTCGGTCCTCGACTAGCACTTATATAATGCTCTTCTGCCTTGATCGACCTAAAAATAGTCCTGTTTGCCTGTTATTCATCGTACTAAGTGCTACATAAGTATGTTTCCCTTTATCATACAGTTCTTATACATATACTCAACTAAGGGCAGTAAGGGACCCCTACCCCTAGGTACCCATTATTGGGGTTAGGGGTAGGGGTAGATTATGGGCCCCTCCTCATTAGTGGTTGTGGTTCATTGGTTTCAGTTATTGGGAAAGATAGGCTTAGAGAGAGGCTTTTCCAAGACACCTATAAAGCCTACCATTTAGGGCTAGGGAGAAAGCGTAGAATAAACCAGATTAGGCTATGGCTCATTAAGGCTTAGAGACATATAATAGATACTTGGGAAGAACCCAACCATCCACCCAACCACACTGATTGAACTTTTGTTCCACCCATTTGAACTCGCCTACCTATGCCCACCACCTGCCCTACCTAAACTGATTGGGGGGAATGCAACCTAACCATATTGGGGGGGGAAAGGAACCTAACCTACCTAAAGGGGATGGGCTTTAGCATTCACCATGGCTTGGCTTAGGCGGGTCTTGATCTTTCTTCAAGGATGGGTAAAGCTCCCTAGTAATCTAAACCCTACAGCTACGAACATGGCCAATGAGTGGCTCCTGCTTGCTATCTCTGCCCATGCTATGGGTGGTTCTAAGACAGGTTCATCAACTAGATCATCATAAGGGAATGGAATGGATGTAGAGGTTCACCTTCCTTGTATGAATGTTATATGGGCTCAACCCCCGAAGGGGACTCAAGGTTCGTTCTATCAATAAGAATATCTCGTTAAGTCCCTCATAGCTGACTAATTAACAACAGGGTAGGACAAATAAAGGGACATAAAGGGTGAGATGGGGAACTAACTATTGTATCTCTTTTGATGGTGAACTATCCATCCCTCTTTCTATCCTTTCATGAGGCTAGGAGAATGGCTGGTTGTATGCGGTGCCAAGCCAGGAACCCAGACTGTTCATGAGGCCTTATTGAAGGACCAATCTACGGTGGAGGGTAATTCTTTATCGCCGCAAGAGGGATAAAAGGACGGGTGAGATGGATGGGATGGAAAAACCGAACCACCTATTTAGTAGGAGGGTTGCTAGATACAGATTAGGTAGGCTTGCATCCACAAATAATAAGAATATATGGCTACATATTCTATTAGGTAGGCTTGCACCCACAAAGGTCGCCACCCGCAATCAAAACATATTATATATTATGCATAACGGTGCGAAAGGTATGTTACAGGTTACCTTTTTCTCTACTATGATTTGATAGTGATAATCACAGACCTCGAGTAGGCTTGTACCCTCAGATATAGTAAGGATAAGAGGTAAGAGGTGGATTATCGTATGTAAAGATCTTATTCCAACCCACCTCTTTTCTTGTCGAGACAATACATACAGTTGGTGCGGTGGGCACATTTCTTAACTCCATCAAACCCGCTTTCGCAGATGCAAATATGTAATGATTCTATGTTCCTTGGCTTGGTTGGCGATACAGATTGGATAGGGATACAGTGCCTCAGACTGGCCGTCCGTTAAGCCCGCTAAGCCCGCTTTCGCAGATGCAGATATGTGATTTCTCGATCTAGCTGTCCAACAAGAGGAAGTAGAGGGGATTGCTTTCGTCGGGAGGATGAAGAAGAAAGGTAAAAAGAAGAAGAAGAAGGCAGTTCTTTGGTTCGCGGATCTCATTCATTCCCTTGCGGGCGGTAGGGAGATTGAAAGTTATTGTCCCTAAGTGAGTGAAGTGTGTGTAAAGTGCGGTTCAGTGTAAGAGTGTAGAGAGTCGGTATAAGGCTGGACCCAGAGCATTGTTCGTTATTACACGCAATATGTATGAATGAATCGATGCGGGAGAAGGCTCGACATACATAAGGAGAGAGGAGGTTTAGGGGGAGTGAGAAATGGAGGGAGGAAGGTTTACGCGCCCTCTACCTGCCTGCATCCCGAAGGTCGTATGGAAAATGATGATGGAATCACTGGAATAACCTAATGGAATGAATGCTACTTAATGGATCGAATAACCTTATAGAATTGGGCCCCTAACCACCTCATCCCCTAAGGGACCCTCCACCGTTGAGATTCTCCATAATCCCTCTCCTTAACAGTCGAGCCGATGGTGGCCTTATTAGTCGAGCGTGCTACGTACCCTGCCGGTCCTCACCATCGGAATAGTGAGTGACTCTGTCCCTAATATTATGCCACTTGGAGACGTGAAACTAGCGCAACATATGTAATACGATGTAGGAATTTCGCTACTGCCACTTTTGCTGTCCAAGGCAAGGAGAACTAACTTGAGTTCAACTATTGGTCTCCATCCTTCCACCCCCTGGAAAACTTCCCTTCCGTCAGGTTCATTCGAGCATGATTTCATTCGGTCCAGCTTCTAGCTCCAGCTATTAGTCTTTCTCCACTCCTATCCTCCCATAGGCAAGCAGCTTGAGGGTTAGCTGGGTTGGATGGTTAGCTCGGATGGTTAGTGAGGTTGGTTAGCTGGGGTAGTTAGCTATGTGGTAGGTCTGTAAGTCAGATCATTAGTTTGTGATTGGTGGAGTGAGTAGGGTATGATAGTTGTTGTACTTCTCTTTGTATCGGTATTGGCAGAACAACCCAAAGTTTCTACGTTTTCGCATTCAAAATCTCTGGGATTACGAAGGGGGAAACCGATCTATATTGTAATGCTTTTAAGGCTCTTTGAGATCTTATCCTCTAGTGCGTTATTGAAATCCTTTCTCGAGCTTTGGATGGGGGTTGATACTATTCTTGTTTTCCGCAAGCTGGGAATCCCGAATGAAGCCAATGAAAAAGTAGCTTAAGTAAAAGACCCCTACCCAAAAGTAGTATTGAAAGTATAAGATCTCTTGGGTCCAGAAGCATCCGTAGAAGCACTCCTAGTGGACCTATTCTAAGTAGATCCGGTGTACCCAGTTCCTTATCCAGTTCCTGATGATCGAGACCCAGATGCATTCGTTCTTCCGTCTCTAGGTGATCCGTTCCATACCCATATCCATACCCAGAGCTAGCAGCCCTTTCTCTAGATCCTACAGTAGCAGGACCAGGTCCATTACTGGTGCCCCTAGGGGTAGGGGCCCTTAGAGAGGGTAACATATGGGGGATGAGCCCTCTAGATCTATTGGGCTTATTGTACAGGGAAAGCCATCACTTGTCTCTAGCTCTTGATATGGAAGGTATACTACTACCATTTCTACTGCTTTTAGATCCACAACTGACTCAACCGAATCAACTAGTTCAGTACCAGTCCTTTCTTTATTGTAAAATAAAGGCTATGCCAGTACTGATGCTACCACTGGTGCTTTGCATCCTCCCCTACTTATCTTTCTCCAATAGCTCCTTTTCCTCACAGACTAGGGAATGAATCTCTAGACCTAAAAGCATAAAGCACTGTTGCCACTTCCTTTGATACCGGCTTCTTTCAGTTCTAAGGTAAATCAAGAGGCTAAACTCGATCTATCTTTGCGGCTTAGCCGAACTCCTCGCCTGGGGTGACTGAAGGATATTCTGATTCAAGCTCTAAACCAAAGCTAATCTTTTCTCTATTGTACCCTCATCAACATCTCCTTACACTGATTCAATAGCAGCTGGGTCGTGAACAAGAACAAGAGCTGAAACATGTTCAAGCTCAAAGCTATTGGTTCTGTCATACTCTATTCTATTTCTTTCTACTCTCGAGTTACTAGATTTCCTTTCGAGCAGACTAAGAAGAATAAGAAGCCCATGGAGGAGTAGCAGCTACAACTTCTTCCTTCTAGGCTTACTTGCCAAGTCCAATAGCAACAGATTCTGTACCAGCAAACCATATTTAACCATGTATTCCCTCTTCGTTCTAGTTTTCTAAATAACTCAGATTTGTGCGGGAAAAACTCCTAGATCAGTAAATCTGGAAGTTCTTGCCTTCCCCAGAGTTCTTCCTTAGAGGGTTGGCACAAAATCAGCAGATATTTTCACTAATAGCAAAGAATTCCATTTCCTTGAACCAGATTCTATTATATCTTCCTATATCGTAATTCACTAATCTCAATGAAAGAGCAGGTAACTACATAAGGCAGCTTTCCTCACTATGTCTTCTCTACAATTATAGGGTACTTGCTCATGCACGGAATCAAACAAGAGGAGGTTTTCTGATGGGACGTTAGCCTTTACTAAGGACTTTTCCGGGGTTGAACGCCTCTCTTCTAGTAGCCGCCCTTCCTCCAAGACTTGAATCAGGAATCTCTTTTCTGTACTATGCTGCCTTTGGCCCTGCGTCTGTTCTTTCTTCTTTATTGCCTTGGCCTTTCACCGGATATGGGATCGATCCCTTCCACCATTCCTCCAACAGATGTGGATGAATTAACTACCATTATTCTTTCAACATTTGCAGATCTAACCCCTGAAGTTACTTTAGTCCCGTGTTAGAGCTAACTGTTGCTTCTTCTATAGCAAGTGCCGAGTAGCAATCACTTCTTATTCGACCGGTAACGCCGTATGCCCGGCTATGAAAAAAAATCCACCCAAGGCAAGGAGAAAGATAGCTGAACAAGACCATGCTGATAAGAGAAGAGCTATGATTAGATTAGCACTTTTTCTTCCAGATCACCTAATAGATTGGCCTTACTTAGTTACTCTCCCTAGGAAGAGAAGGGGGAAGTCGAAAGATAACTTACAGGCTCTCCTCAAAGCTCACAGCTAGTCCTCTTTATTTCATCTAATTCCCAAGCAAGCGGATTAGAAGGTAAGATACCAAGTTCAAGGCTAAGCTTAGTCGAATTCTTCCCCTAGGTGAACTACCTTTAGATTTCGAGAAGACAGTGAAAGCAGAAGACTAACTTGAGGATGTCACGTGGAAGCTTTCCTAAATCCATTTTTCAGAGCCAGGTTCAGAACTACTTATCTAAGTAAGGATATACCACCAGCCTTCAAAAATTCAACAGATTCAACTATAGCAACTCAACTCTTCATATCAGTAATCACCTTTCTTATCTATTTTATTTCATGTCCTGAGCCTGAGCTAACTCATTTCTCTTTCGACTGGAACTCCTTAATCAGTTAATCCAGAAGTGACTTCGATACCTTTCCAAGAATCAGGATCTCCCTTAAGCCTCGACTTCACTACACCTGCTTCTAGAAGGAAGTTCCCGGCCGAAGGCCCAGGTCCTAGTACTACCTCTTCGATACGATACCGCCAAAGGAAAGTAGTCTAGCAGTCAAGTCACGAAGAAAGTCACACCACTACCGCTACTTTATGCTTACCATGCCTAGCTCCACACTAATGAAGTCACTTGGTCCTTACCAGAGTAGAGACTCCGCCTAGGGAGTTGCCCACCCTATCTCTATTCTATCTCTTTCACTGGAACCAAGGTAAACTGAAAGCCAGACATAGAACTCTCTGAATGGTATCCACTGCGTCTTTATTTATGATACCAGCAAATTCAACTGAAACTGATTCTACTTGAGAGCGGCATCCATCCCCGTGGTTATTTCGACAAGAAGGTATTTCAATTCTATAGCACCGTCTTCTTCCCTAAAATTTGAAAGGGATTGTGAAAAAGAAAGGTCCTAGAGGGGCTTGCGCTTCCTAGTGCAAGGAAGTTAGGCCTTTTTCTAAAGCCCCAACCACCAAGAGCTGATTCTCGGCTTGGCTACGCTATTCTATTAAGGTGTTGCATCTCTCAAGCCGGCTACTGACTTGTCTTCGTTCACTCAAAAAGAATGGAATCTGGATCTGTAAGTGACTTCGATAGGCTAGCCTTTGGGCTTTTAGTTAAGACTTCTTTTCTTCTTTACCTTATAGAGATTTGTCTGATAGGGAATTTTCTACTCGCTACGCCCCTGCCACAAGCCAAAATTGCTTGAATAGCTTGATCTGACCGAACTTGCTCTAATGGAAGAATTATATTAATATGGAATTTCCTGGTATTAGCTTAAAAAGCATTCCCCTGGAGCCTGAACCACGTGAAAGCTATCCTTCCTCAATCCTAGTTGCATTTTATCTAGAATTCTTCTTCCCCAGTGATGTCACCCTCAGCAGAACTTCCTTAATGGAATTCCGGCTTTGCTAAAATTGGGCTATGCCTCGAACTCTCTTAACTAGCTAGGGGTTAACTAAGAACTATATCTTCTCCACATCAAGGAAAAGAGTAGAGATCTTTGTTGAAGACAGCACAGCAATGCGCAATCGCTAAAAAAGACCACAAAAGCTATATCACAAAGATCAGTCTAACTAATTGGCCTAAGGCTTCTAGAGACAATTCCTATCTCACCAAACTAAAGGAAAGGAGAAGAGCCTATTCTATTTCTATTCCGGAAGATCGGATTCTATACCACTAAGCCATTCGAAATTCCTGGCTAACATGAGGAATGGAAGAACAACTTATTCATATTAAACAGATCCATCTTATCAAAGAGAATTTACCCTTGTGCTGGGTCTTTCTCGCCTTGGCCTTTTTCCTGTGAAATTAAAACATTGCTTTTCCCTCACTCCTTGAACAAGAGTTTACAGCTGACCCAGAACTAGCCACACCTCCGAAAGACTCCATGACTTGACACTTTTTATTCACACCGAAGAGCTAGTGCGCAACTAGTGCCCAATGAAGACCCGCATCGAGAAGGTGAAAGAGAGAAGCCAGGAAAGCCCTATCTCTATCTCTTCCTGACAAGGACAAGGAGTTCGTTCATGGTATAATAAGGCCCCTTCTGTCGATGACGTGATCTCTAAAAATCGATCGATTGGAGTCAGGTCATGATCTCATTCCTCCCCTCAATACCCAGGTTAGTTCTTTCAGCCGATGAGGAAAGCAACTTCTCGACTTTGGTTGGGCCAATTCTTCTGGTTGGACTACTTCCTCTCACTAGGCTACTTTCTTTGGTACTGGCAATAAGGAATTTCGTTCAAAGAAAACAAGTAGCTTAGGGGAACTTGTTCTCGTTCCTCTGGTTGGGTTAGCTGTTTAGACCGATAGAAGAGGAGAGCAGTAAAAGGAACTAGTCTAAGGCTTGGGAACGGGTTTTGAGATTTGGCAGTTGAGACGGTCTAGGCACACGTTCAATAAGGCAATAGTTTCAGTAAGGAGTTCCAATCATTCAAACAAGATGCATAAGGGGCCCATAGGGTATTGAAGCTAGGGTGACTTGTCTCACTCACTTTGTTCCTAAGTGGAATAGTTCATAGCGGTACCCAAAATGGATATGTGGTACCCGTAAGAGTTGTTCATAATAAGGCAAGGCAGTAAATTCAAGTTTGTTAGACCAGTGGATGCTCATAAGTAAAGGATGAAAGCTAGTAATCAACAAGTCTGGGTAAGGTGATCTGGTCCTTATACTGGTCCCTTATAAGAGAAGGATTCATATCATTCCCCACTAAGCAATTTCTTAATCAAGTGTAATCAAATACTTTGCCTGGCAGTGCTAGTTGTCTAAGCATCTCCTATTAGTAATAAGCTTATTATCAATCCAACGAGGTTCGCTGATGGACCATAATTGCACGCAAGCCATCTGGCCTGCAGTTCAAGATAGAAGATAAAGGGAAACCTTCCCTATTGGCTAATCAACCCCATCTATCCTCCATCCAGTGTTTCTAAGAGAAGGTAACAATACCAACTAACTAAGTGCATTATGAACGACTCCAAGTCTAGTTATTTCTTGCAGGTGGGTGGCTTGGAAACAAGGTAAGTAATGAGAATCTATGTTGTCCCCTACCTACTGATATTCCTTCCTTGCTTCAGAAGAGGTTGGGCAACACTCCACTCCCATTCCATAGGTTGTTGGGTGAAAGGCTGATTCCTTCTACTATGGGACTTGGTGATGAAGGCAGAAGTTGAAGCGGTAAAGGCGGGCATCTGTGGGACATTTTTTCACCACTCAAATCTCCCACAGAGTTGTACTAATTATAGTTAAGGTAGTCTAGCCCTAACCAAATAGTTGGGAGGCTAATTGGAGTTCTAGCCCAACGAGTATTTTAGCGAGAACCGGCGAGAAAGGAAGGAAACTGGCTAGAGAGATTTCTTGTATTCAGAAGTGGAAGGAAACTCGCTGGCTAAAAGCAAATGTTGGGATTATGAAGTGAAGTTGGGATAATGAATGAGCCACTTCATTGAACTTGGGAGGCTAATTGAAGATACAGTATCTAGCCGTTTCAAGGAGCCCTAGCCTCATTCACTATAATTGGAGAATGAACGAGGTTGGGGAGCAGTATCTGCAGACAACTCAACTCTATTCCGGCATTACTAGGGAGGGCCTAACTTCTTTATTGTTTGTAGTTCCTTGCTTTCCTAACGTCAAGCAAGTAATGAATTCCTTGTTGGCAGTTCGGGGTAATTCCATCAATTGAATTTTCTCTTGGCTGACCTAACATTATTTCTACTCGGTTACCCGAGAAGAATAGTGGGGGCTCTACTCCCCTGGCAGATTCAAGTTGGCTGGCCACACCGTTGGTTTTCCTACAGTCTAATTTGATCCTTTCTTCACTAATAGCCAGCAGATCTCTGGGCCACACTCCTCTAGAGCTTAGAAATTACCTTTTCTATGGGCCCGTGTGATTGAGGGGGGGAAGGGAGTGGAGGTGTGCCCTTTCCACTTGCGATTTTGTTTTGGGCTGGATTACTCGATATTATGGAAGATCCAGACCGTTCTTTCTTTATTTGTTCGATCAAGAGATAAGGGCAGGCTTAGCTGTCGCGATCAACATCAAATCAATAGTCCTCGAGAGACGAAAGCTGGTTTGCTTTCTCTGTTTCAGTTCGAATCCGGGTGTCTCTATTCTTGTGTGTGGTGGTTTTCATGCTCACTTTTTCATATAAAATGAAGGGAGCAAAAAGAGGGGTATATACGTAATAAGGCATCTCCTCTGCCCCAGAGGCATGCTTGTAAGTAAGGTGTTCTGCCCTGGTACAGGTAGGCAAAATTCATATAGTGTGGGCGCGTGGTATGCCTGGATGGAAGTATCTGACCATGAGCACCTGAATAACGAGTATCAATCAATGAGCCTTCAATAGGTCTATCTTTCCACTTGCCAAAAGAAATAGAAGAGAATAAGATTATCGACTTGTTGGTGTAGTTGGTGGACTAGGCTGCATGAGTTTGGGAAATGGGTGCTATCACCTCATGGGGGGATTCTCTAACATCTGGTGAAACTAGGGAACTAAAGCAATATGCTCGTAAGTAAACAACAACATGTTTCAATGTCTTTAGAGGTTGAGGGCCTAGGTCTAGGGTCTAGGTCGAGGAAGAGGGTAGAGGTCTATGGTTCCTCTATAGAGGTTCGAGTTCGAGGTTTGAGGTTTGATTTCTATGTTTCTATGAGCTATGGCTATCGAACCCGCCTTACTAAGGGACCTGGGGAATATGGTTCTTGTGTGAGGGATGGGTTGCTTTGGCTTTCTTAAAGGCTGTCTTCCCTGCCTTCGCTCTTGCTGCCTCTACCTTCGCTGTTGGTGTTGGACCGACTACTGCTGGGTATCGAACTGCTAGCTTGGGTACTTCTAGGACAGGAACCGAGCGAAGCTAAGCAACTGGGTCATCTGGACCACCTGGAACAGCTCGTGTGGCTAATGGGACTTGTATGTATTCCAGCGGTGGTACGTGCTACTCTATTGGTTGTTCGAACTGCTACCCTAGCTGCTGGCTCAGCTTATGCCCCTTTGTCTGGCTTGGTTTTATAGCTTGGCTAGGATTTGAAAAATCAATTTTATGAAATATATATAATATGAACACTTCAACCAGATTTATTTGTTGCACGACCCAACCAAGCCAGGAAGGATACTTCATTTACGAACTTCAACTTAAAGACATGCAGTGCTGCCCAACAACCACTTATTGAAGTCAGGAATCGGAATCGGAAGTACCACAATAGGAAGGATAGATTTGACCTTACCCCTTTAGACCAGAATCCTAGGAGCATGGAGGGACAATCATGCCCAACCTTTTATGTGAAACCGGGAAGGAATAGAACTAACTAGGTAACGCCTATCCCCCTTACCTTAGAAACACCGGATGGATGGTCAGCCGAGAGAGAGAGGGCAGCCTTGATATCATTTTACTACTGTCGGTTGGCCTTGACTCTGTGGGCCATCAAAGCCACCTAACCTCGTTGGATGGAATGGTACGGAATGGGATCAACAGAGAGAGCTGGACGGACGGGCTTCAGACACTGCCAGGAAGGACATTCTTCACACTTGCCTTTAGACCTCTTAGTCAATTGGGACTGCTATTAAACACTCCCTCTCTTTACCTGCATGAACTAGACCTGGAGCCAGATACCTGCTGGAATCACGTAGTAAGTGAGTCGCATATCCCTTACCTTATAAGCGCCGGATTGGATGGGAATTGGAATTGGGATGGGTTGATTAGCCCTTCCCTTACACCTAGAACAGGAACTCACTCTGTATGCCATATGCCTGAGAGTTTAGGGGCCTACCCTCTTTAGACCGGAACCCTAGGACGATGGAGTTATCCCAACCCATGGGACTTTCTCTTATCAGCTGAAGCAGCACCGGATGGATGTGGATGGTCAATTAGAAAATAGGAGTGTAGCAGATATCATGGAACTATCGGTCGGATGGCTTTATTGGATTATGGCATGGCCCATCAGAATAGAGCAACGAAGTTGGTTGGATGGACAAGCTTCAGACCTAGGATATAATGCCTTTTATAACACTTGCTTATGCTTTGGAAGAACACCCGCATCAGTACCAGTACGGCATACTATGAGCTCCGCCTTACACCTAGGAACACTTGACTTATAATATTTCATGGCTACAAGCTAGACCTGAGATTCTCGGATCGGGATTAGATCGGCCCAACTTACCTTATCTTTATACCCCCACCCTAGCCTAGGACGATGGTTTGCTACTATGAACTTCACCCAGGAATACCAGTAGGGGATGGCACTTGTTGGTTACACTTACCTACCTTAGCCCTTAGGAGGGAGGTAATACTAGCAACTACCCCTCATTAGAAGCAGCAGATGAAACGAGTTCCTTACCTTACACCTAGAATCGTCACTTCATGAATATGCCATATGCCTTCGATTATAGAGGCTTTTTCCCTTACCTGAATCTTTATACCCTCACCCTAAGACAAGTAATATATAAACCAGGAATACTACGACAGTAGACAGGGGCATCTATAAAAACACTCCCTTTTCTCTATTTACCTGCACGAACTAGTAGACCTGGAGCCAGATACCAGGAATGCACGTAGTCAGTGAGTCGATCATATAGAGAACTTACCTTACAAGCCACAGATGGAATTGGAATTGGAATTGGGATGGATGGGTTAGTAGCCCATAGGAGATAGGGTGCTTGACCTTTTAGCTTAAATCGTTGAACTGCCCGGATTGGATTCATTACAGCCAGAAAATGGAATCTCTAGGCAGATATTGTACAGAACCTTCTTAAGCTTATATCGTTTTTCACAACCCGGATAGCTAGCTTTATTGGCCCATAGAACAACCTCGTTGGATGCATAGGCTTATTACTGCTAGGAGACATATTTAGTGCTGTACAACCTATGACCTGATCTTAGACGCACCCGGTGGATGGCATGGATGGACGGATGGATGGATCAGACCCTTACCCTTTTAGTGATACTGCCCCCCCCACCCAATAAGTCAAATTAATTTATTGCTTGCTTGACATTAGGAAAGCAAGGTCCCGGAGGGGCTTGCGCTTCCTAGTGCAAGGAATTTATTGCTTGTTCGCATCGGGCAAGGAATTTATTGCGTGCTTGATGTTAGGAAAGCAAGGAGAGGGGATCGACTGATAAGGAGAGGAAATTTAGTTGCTCGACCACTGGAAGAGGACCGGCAGGGTGATGTACGAACGCTTGACTGTTAAGGAGAGGGGCTCGACTGTTAAGGAGAGGGGCTCGACTATTAAGGAGAGGATGCGTAAGCATGACAAGACCAACGGGAGAGGTCTGAAAAGGTGAGGTACGTTATGTGACTCGACCTATGGGAGAGGTACGTTAGTGACTCGACTGGTAAGGAGAGGTACGTTAGTGACATTTTTAGTTACTTATTTGATAGGGCCCACCCAAATCCTGGGAATAATTGAATAAAGTTATCTCCGGTAACCGACCTTGGTGTAAAAAAAGTAAGAATGGATGAATGACACATAAATCGAGGGCTATGTGGATCCTCAGACATATATGAAATGGAATGAGGATGGACCAAGCTACTTACGAATGTAACCACATTTGGCATAACTACGGTCGGGCTATCAAACACAGGGTCGGAAGTGAATTCCGGGTCGAACCAATTTGTGAATTGAGCTCTGTTACCCTTGCAATGATGTGGTATCCCCAGGAACATTCTAATTAAGTGATCTCCAAACCTTGCAGGGAGGTTTCCCATCACGCGGCTCACCAACTTTATATTATGGTTCTTAACGGTAATAACCACCGTATGTCCGAACAGGATCCCCCCCCCCCCCCCTTCCCGCTCTATAGGGTTTTGACTTTGACTTGGCCAGTTCTTCTGGTTGGACTACTTCCTCTGACTAGGCTACCTTCTTTGGTACTGACAATCAGGAATTCTGTTCAAAGAAAACAACTAGCTTAGGGGAACTTGTTCTCGTTCCTCTGGTTGGATTAGCTATTTAGACCAATAGAAGAGGAGAATAGTAAAAAGAACTAGTCTAAGGCTACTACCCACGAGGGCCAGCCAGCCATAGCTATAACCAGAATATGGTTCCCTACCCCCCTAGTGGGGTAGTGCTGTTAATGTACCTCTCCCATAGGTCAAGTCACTAACGTACCTCTCCTTGTCAGTCGAGTCACTAATGTACCTCTCAGGGTAGTGCTGTTAAAGTACCTCTCCCATAGGTCAAGTCACTAACGTACCTCTCCTATCAGTCGAGTCACTAATGTACCTCTCCCATAGGTCGAGTCACTAACGTACCTCTCCTTGTCAGTCGAGTCACTAACGTACCTCTCCCATAGGTCGAGTCACTAACGTACCTCTCCCTGTCAGTCGAGTCACTAACATACCTCTCCCACATGATCCATAAAGCTAGCCCCCCTATATGAGGAAAGGGATCTCTTCATATGTGTGAGGGTTGTCCCTTGGTGGGCTTCTGTGTTGAGTCCTGGGAAGATCCTTTGGTAACTTAAGTCCGTGGTAAGTTGTTACATCTAGCAGCATAAGAGTCCTTGTTAACATGGAGCTTTATTTCCCATTGGGGTTCCACATCTGATACGGCCACCATGAGCTTCCACTACCGAGAGGGTAAGGTAGGACATGAACAAGGTTAAAAAATGAAGAGTGATAGTAGTGCCTTATGAGGTTTCACAACTAATAGGGGTTGGAACTATCAGGATCCCGCATGAATGAGGCTCTGGTAATAAGTCCATCATCGAGCGGTTACCATCCAGCATGAGAGTCCTGCTAGGAGAGATCCATAGAGTAGAGCCGTAAGTGAAGCTAGTCCCCTTAGGGATCACGAACTTCTTCATCTGACTCATGATCATCATAAGGACCAGTAGGGGCTCGACTGTTAAGGAGAGGTCTGACAGGGCTCAACCAACGGGAGAGGAATTCATTGCTCAACCAAAAGCCCCCCCACGCAATAAGTAAATTGAGACTGGATCTAGATCAATCTACAACAATATAGCTCAAGCATGCTTGGAACTGGGTCTTCTACTTCCTTTGGTTCTGCCTTTGCGTCTATAAAGAAATTTCTTCTTTTGCTGGATCTACTGAGTCATATGCTGAACACGCTAGGATGTGCATAAACCCTCCACATGCTAGCATGGTTGTTGTTAGCTTTGCTGCGTTTCATGCTTGTTTACTTGGATAAGTCATACCGATTTCCCTTATTCCTTGTACTCATCGGGTAATCATAGACTTTCACTCAGACATGGTTGTATATGGTAGTTTGCCTAGGGGCTCGAGTGAGGCGCCATCTTTCTCTATTTTTGACTCGATCATGCCCTGTCATTCACTGCATGCACCCATCGTTCACAGCCCCTAGTCCCTTTAGGGGGCATGGGGTACATATCTCTTTTTTTTCCATCTGGCCAATCAACAATGATCGAATGGCGAGCCAAGTAGTCAAGGAACCAACCAACAGCCATGAATCCCAATCTGTAAATGAGACATAATCATAAAGGAGTGGCAGAAGTTGGATGATAGAAGTAAGGAACAGGGAAGGAAAGCAGGGAGATAGAGAGACAGTCAGGGAGAGAGAGGGTTATCACTTACCCATTAACATATTTTTAGTTAGCTAATGCTCCGAAATTGAAAGAACTATTGAAAAAGGAGAATGCTTAATGCATGTATGTCTCTAGCATTTGGCTCATCACAAGAAGATGTCCGTATTCACCATCAAACTAAGGTATGGCTCTCAATTTGATGGGAGGACTATTCCTTCAACCCATGCCTTGCCTGAGGACTAGACCACGTTTCATTAGGACATTGATTGCTTTTGTTACCTTCCCATTAGGGTTGATCCATAACCCTTGCTCCTTGGGCCTGGGCAGGCTGGCTAGACTAGAAACCAAATAAGCATTTCCATTTGACAATGACCTCCAACCCTCTCTATAATGGCACCTCTTTAGAGGAAGAAAGAAAGGATGGAGGGATGGTATGCGTGGATGGAAGGGGTAGGGATCATGTGTCAATACCTACTCTTGTGTCCATGCCTATAGTGAAGGGACTCAGCTTGGTGGAGAATTAAATATAGGTGGTGAATTGTTTGGTGAATTGATGTCGGTGTTGGTTCGATGGGAAGGCAGGTGTGGGCAATGTTGGTTCAATGGGTGAACTATGATACGATGGGTGCAAGGGGTGATATAGTTATGAGGTGGGTCAAGGAGTATCAAGTAGAGATAGAGGGTAGGGATAGAGGGTAAGGATGGAGGGATGAGGATGAGGTTGATGAGGTTCCCAAGGCTGATAGATGAGGATGTAGGTAAGGTAGAGAGTAGAGATAGAGGTAATTGGATGGATTGAACTGAACGTATAGAGTCTCGAGCTAGAGGTGGATAGGTTAGAGTAGAGATAGGTAGAGGATAGAGGTATGAGGTTAGGGTTTGAGGACCAAGTATGATATTCCCAAGGAAAAGGTAGGAGAGGTAGGAAAATAGCCCACCACCTGCACCCGGTTGGTTGCTCATTCCCATCAGTGGTACGGGTCATGCGATCATAACATATTATCGGTATTCACACTACCAACTAAACCTCTTCCCCAGTAACGATGTTCTCCTAGGGGAGTTTGGTGATATCGCATCTATACGTTTCACTTTGTGCCATTGTAATTGGTAATCTGAATATGCAATCTTACTTATGGAATACGGAAATATACAAATTGTAGTTAGGAAGTACTACTTGGGAAGCCATGTATCCTATTGGGTGGAAATAATATAATGGAATAATCTCCATTGGAGCTAGCCCTAAGGAGCTCTAATCCACAAGTTCCATACTGTATTTTCTTTCTTAAATTACCACCAGACATCGATTTCTATTTCTCAATGGCCTCAGTAGGTTCGGTCGAGGCAGGAAGTCAAAATAAGTTTGTTGGAACAATATGTAAACTTCATCTAAATTGAGGCTTTATAAAACTCACATCTCTAAGGACTAATCTAGTTGTTTCCACTCTACTTGTCTAGAGAGGAGACCTTATAGTCCGGTTCTTGGTGAGCCCCATTTATTCCCCATGCATGAGTACGAGCAATTAGCTTCGAGTGGGTGAATGCCCATAAGTACTCTGTTATTAACTCAGAAGGTGAAATATCCATCCTATTGGCTTAAGTCTTCCACAATAGTAATTAAGTTACTTCACGAGCATATACATTACACTATGTTTGTTGACCCATACAATCTTGATTTTAAAATAGGAATACCTTCCTTGCTCTCCTAACGTCAAGCAAGCGGGATCCTGGTCTTTTGAAAGAAATCCCACCAAGCTTACAACAAATGGGGGATACTTATTGGATAAATAGCCAACCAAGAGGAAGTAGACAATCCCATTAAAGACTAAGGCTATGAAAATGCTAGTTTCCATGGAACTTACTCCACAAGGGAAAGTACAAAAGAAAGTGTTTGGAAAGTTTTTCTGTAAGGCTAGTAGTACCCATTGCATAGGCAACCTTACTCTCTCTATAGTTGTCTGGATACAGAAATTTCCTATAGACAATCATCATATTAACATATGAGACTCACATCTATACGTTTACCTTTTCCATTTGAGGTGATCCTTAGCACCTCCCTACCCTAGAGTCAGACTATTCCTTCTATCTCAAATAAGATAGTAACTTGTTCTACTTTTTTCTAGATTTGAAGTGCATAAGGACACTTTATTAGCAAGTGAGATATCGTTTATTCATCCTTTTTGTAGAGACACAAGGTAGTGGACCGGAACTTTGTTCCTAACTTGGCAGCGATAGAATTCGAGGTTACTGGGGGAAGATGACCTTTGATCCATCGAAAGACGTTCCAGAGCTTCTAGCAAGGTTCAATTTATGCGCACAGAGGGAACATTAATTATGGGAAAGGAAACACATATTGGACAACATGCTGGGATAAACCAGAGGGCCAATACAGGTTATTATCCACCTTTTTTATGAAACGACCATAAGTTGCTCTGATAAGTTGTTGGGTAGATTCAAATTTCATTTGGGGGGCGGGGCTCGATGTCCGAGCATAGGTATCCAGGAAAGGAATTTTCTTGGATGTTGAGGTATCACTGGTGTCAGAACGATGACTGGAGGACTAGACAAAGGAGATTTAAGAGTAAACCTCGGCGTATACCAGAAACTTGGCTTAAATGAAAATAGAGGATTCCAAAGCCTACCTGTCAACACAGAGATGAACCTAGATAGTAGCTTGTACAGGTGAATTGAATGGTGCTGTGCACTACCCTTTTTACGGTTGAACTAGATTACATATGATGTTATAGAGTACATAGAGAGATGAACTGGTGCTAGTGCCTGGTATCTCGAGACCCACGAAGTTGGCCAACATCAATTTCCCAGATATCCTCAAATGGCAACTTCTGGGCAACAAATGAAACGAAAAGATGCCCAGATTAAGTGGACTAGCTATTCCTTCCTTTTCTATTGCATAACCTACCCTCCCCGACACACGAATAAAGTGATCTCTGTTAAAAGAAGGGTGTTCTTCCTGTTCCATACTTGGTGAGGAAATTCTTGATAGTGGGAAATAGGATTCCACATGGTGAATAGTGGGTTTGGGAGGAAGAAAACTTGCTATAGTTGGGAAAGGTTGGTTCGCTGGCATGCATTACAAAGACTGGCTAGTGATAATGAACTACTTATATACCCAACTTCCTGCCTAGAAAAGCATAGTTGATGGTAGGAAGGTGTGTTGCATTGGGTTTTGTTAACCTTACCAATCTTCAGATATATATTAGGTATATCCCATCTTCCACCAAAAATATTGTGTGTTGTGTTTATTTCATGTTCTATCTTACTTATTTCGGTAACTAGTGGTACATAGGCCAAGGATTGAGTGGTTCATAAGGGCCCAGATACGAAACTTCCCCATATAACACTGTTAAACCGCTACTGACTTTAGCCCGCACTGGTATTCCCCCCTGTCCGATAGGGCCAGTGATGGGGGTTTCTTGTTTGCGGCACCATCATCAATGTCTTTGGACCTGGTGAGATAGTGGGATGAAGGTCGTCCACATCCTATCCTTACCCCATACCTGAATTTTCACGCTCATCCTGCACCCGCATAACTTTATTCACGCTTCACACGCTCAACCTTATTCTCATTCACACACCAGTAGCACCAATTTGTAGCCTTGATAAAGTAACATTCATCCAGATCGTCCATGAAATAGTAGCATTCTTACTCGTAAGCATAAAACAAAAGCTGTAGTAAATACCTATGCAGTATCCCAGGTCATGCACTCCCATACCACCGCCTCTTTATAAGCAGCGATAAGTAATCTATCAGTAAATACCAATGCCCTACTGAGAGTAGTAAGACCCGTAGCTCATGCCATAGAATAGACTCCCATAGTTATAGCAATAAGGACCCTTACTGCCCTAGGGCCCTAAGAGGATAACAGGAACCCTCTAGGTACCCCTAGGTACCTTGTTGGTAACGGCTACCTAGGGGGTTTCTATCGGTTATACCACCATCTTTCTCATTAGGCCATGGGAACAAGGAGGAGGGGGATCATGGTGTTTTAGCACTATTGAATGGGAACCTTTTTCTCTCATTGGGCCTTGTTGCTACCTTGTTCTAGTTGTTATTGTTAGGCCGAGAATACAACCTTCTTTTTGGTTCAATTTCCTTTGGTCCACATAGTGAGAACCTATGGTAGCGGAGCTAATTAGGTAGTGGGGCATATGGTAGCAGAGCAGGGATCTATCCTATCGCCTTATGACCCTTACCCTTGGAGCGATAGGGGGTACAATAAAATTAGGCTTTTGGAATCTCTTTCTATGTCCTATTCCTAGAGGCCTATACCGATTGGATTCATAGGCATATAGCTGGGTCTTATTAACGTGAAAACAGTGCCCTAGCCTCCAAGTAGGGGGGATAGGGGCACATGATCTATCTTTCCAATTGAAAAGATATTACAATCGGGATTTTGATCCCATTAGTTTAAATTCAGGATATGGCCAGTTTTCCCATACTGCAACTAGTCATGCACGAACAAAACCATCCTATCCTGTGACGTGGTATCGAAACAGGCAGGTAACATAGAACAACAACTGGGCTTAGTGCTATGTGCTATTGGGAATGACCCTCCCTTATAAACAGACTAACCTAAGTGACTAACCTAACTAAAAAGGCACGTGATAAAGAGAAAAGGTAACACAAATAGAAAACCACCTACTTCAAAATGAGAAAAGCCAACTCCGGGCTTGGTGCTATTTGTAAAGATCCTAACCCACCACTAACTGGCTCACTGACTTACTCGCTCGCCTCACTCACTGACAGGGCACGGAGTATTGAGAACGGGTCACGTAGAACACCATCCTTATCACGGGCTATCAGTCCCTTCACTGACTCACTAACTGACTCACTGACTCGCTCGCTCGCTCACTAACAGGGCACGTGTTATAAAGAAAAGGTACCATATTGATAGTCACCACCACAACCACCAAGGAGGCAAGCGGTCAACGGGCAAGCAGCCCACTTAGAATCAAACACCTCTCTCTGTTCACTGAAACCGGCCAGCAGCGTAAGAACCCGGCAAGCATATAAAAACCACCTCTTTACACTCTCTTGGTGCACCTCAAAATAACTACTACTATGTTTGTTGTTGTCCATTTGTTGTTGCCGTAGTTGCCATATCTATATCTACAGCCATATCATATGTCGTTGTAGTTGCCATAGCTGCTGTCGTTCATTGTATCCGCATCTGCATCCGCAGCCTTATCTGTTGTTGTTGCTGTTGTTGCTGTTGTTTCCATATCCGTAGCTGTATTCGTATCTGTCGTTGTAGCTACCGTAGTGGCCATGTGCCATAGATACTGTTGGTGTGTCATCATTTTTTCCATCCATATTCGTAGTAGATTTTGTTGTAGTAGCTTTGTTTCATTTCTTTGTAGTTGTCGTTGTTGCTGCTGTAGTTGCTATATTTGTTGTCGTAGCCTAGCCCACCCCCAACAATAAGAGCTATGGTTATTCGTCTTGAAGGCATGAAAGGTAAGTACGGGAAGGTGTCCTCAATAGGGAAGGTGTAGGTTGTAAATTTTCGGTCTAATAGAAGGTATAAGTGAGGTCAGGGGCTTCTGTAGTTTATGTACGACGAGGGTTGAGGCGTAGGTTGAAAAGTGAAGGTCCAACCCAAGTAAGTATGGATGTTTTCAAAGGCTAGTGCCCCAAAAGGGGTATAAGGAGAGTAGATGGATGATATAAATGCAAAAAGGTGTAATCGTTAAGCTGAGACCGGGTTTCATTGGTAACAAAGGCCAGGTAGTCAATTGTTTTTGGTAAATAGGTGACCTAACTCCAATTTTGATTTATTGCATATTATATATGTGAACCCGCTTGCTTGACGTTAGCAAAGCAAGGAACTGACTGAACCTAAACTACCACATGATCATATATATCTAACTACCACCATTTTAGCAGTCACTTACTCATTGTCTTGGTCAGAATTCATTATATACGTAATTACGTCATTCGAGATTTGTCATTCTGCCTTCGCCGAGCTTTTGTCTTGTGAAACCACATGCTCATATATAACTAAGCCGTATCTAGCAACCAAGCTACTTACGGAGGTGGCTTATAAACCATCCCATTATGGTAACCCTTTGACCCAGGAGGCTTCTTCGGCTTATTACTATTATCCATCCTCTCCTTATTAACTAGAAGGTGCAGCAAAAACCTCTAGTCGGTGCATGAATGATGCTCTGGTCAGTGTAGCATGAAGTCTAGTAACAATGCAGCTAGGCAGTGATTAACCTCTTGTCGATGTAGGAATGAAGTCTACTCCATGGGAAGCACTCAATGAACCTATACTCGGTGAGTGCATGAATCTATTGTCGATGCAGGAATGAATTCTACTCTGTCGGTGCATGAATGAAGCTCTTGTCAATGCATTCAGATCTAGGAAGTGCTGCTAGTCATTGTTTTGATAGCCGATCATTTGAAAAGCCGGTCACTAGTTGTCGCCGAGTGGAAGGACAAGTTTATGTACCGATTTATTTATATACTTGCACCCTGGTGGACTAGTGAAGTCGGGGTTGGACGACGATAGATGAAGGACACCTAGTCACCACGATGAGAGAACGATCCTACGCGATGGCACTAGAGCTTACCAGGAACAATCCTTCCTACCTATAGCAGTTCACTTACCGACACAGAATAAGAGGTCCTTCATCACCAGCGCATAGAGCACCAGATTTAGAAACACATACAACACCTCACAGAAACACATAGACACCCTACAAGCCAGACATAGAAGAAGCGCCTACAAATTGTAGGAATACCCAAAGTTCTACATTCCCCAAGAGCAGTGGATTCTTCTCGTTGGTTGGTAACTATAGCAATATCAGGTAAGCTTGTCATATATCTAATCCCACCTAGATATTTGTGCAATTGGTCTAATTGTCTCTTGAGCATAGCTGCTTCTTTTTTTGGAAGTTGATTGAATTGTCCCGTATCTTGTTCTTTTTTTAAATCCTTCAACTTCTGAAGTCTCATCTCTGTAGTAGACCAATTAGTTAACATACCACCAAGCCATTTTCTATTTACATAATGACATCGAGCTTCTGTAGCAGCTGATGCGATTAAATCAGTTGCTTGATATTTCGTACTAACTATTAGGAATTGTTTTCCTCTACCTGCTATATCAAACAGCAAATCACAAGCTTCCGATAAAGAACGAGAAGTTTTAGCTAGATTTATATTATGAGTATCTTTACGCTTTGTAAAAATGTAAGGTGCCATCTTAGGGTTCCATTCCTAGTTTTATGCCCTAAATGAACTCTTGCTTCCATCATCTCTTCCAAATCAATGTTCCAATATCTTTTTCTCATTCTCATTCGCTTTCCAACCCAAAATAGCGAAATAAAATGTATCGTAGTATCTAATTATTCCAATGGAATCAATTACATCTCAAAGATTGCCTGTCTGTCTAGTACATGATAGAAACGTTCTCACTCATAGAATATTTGATCTTCTTCCTATTATAGAAGAGATATTGATGAACATGACAAGAAATCTATTTCTCAGGAATATTTTAATTGCTGTTTTAATATATTGTGATATTTGTGAGGATTGTCTTGAAAGGAAAAAAATATACTTGGTCGTGATGAAATAAAATGTCCTTCACTTTGTTGCTAAATAGATTCCTATTCCCTATTCTTGGATATATTCTGTTTCGTTTCCCTGAATGGTGAATATGTTGCCTAGTACCGACAGGTATCATCCCGCTGAGAATAACATTTTCCTTCAAGCCTTTCAACCAATCGATACGACCTTGTAGAGCAGCTTTAGCTAAGACCCGAGCAGTTTCTTGGAAACTCGCTTTGGATATAAAACTTTGAGTATTCAGAGATGCCCTTGTTATTCCTAATAACATGGTTTGATAGTAGATTGCCTCTTCCAGAGCACGATCCATTCTTTGTGCTCGTGATAATCCAATGAGTTTCCCCGGTGAAAAAACATTAGTCGTTCCATCTTCTGAAATTAAGACTTTCGATGTCATTTGGCGTACAATGACCTCTATACGCTTATCACCAATTCGTACCCATTGGGATCGGTAAAATTTTTGAATCTGATTGACCAAATGAATCTGACTTTGTTCCATAGTTATCCTAGTGCTTATGAATAACCCCCAAAGACTTCCAAGAAATCTTGTCATATCTCTGGTCCAATTTTCAAAACTTTCTTTCAGATTCATTGATATTGAATTATTCAAACGGGCTTCTGAAAATTGTTCAACTTTAGGAAGACCTTGAATTATATCACTGGATTTGAACCTTTCATATATCAATGTTATGAATGTATCTCCTTTTTCAAGAATTTCTCCATAATGACTATGGACAGTCGCTTTTCGAGTAGCTAAATAAGATTTAGCTGATCTAATGACTAAAGATTCCTCATCAACTGCTAACATAAACCCAAACCATACTGCTCCTAGGGTCCCTATGGGGGGATGTCCCCTGCAGATCATCTAGTTTACCAAGATCCAGTAGTAGCAGTTACGGAAGGCAGAGGAATTAGTTGGGTCGAGTGGCTGAGGTGGCAAGAGCGATACTCTCCTAGGGTTGACCTGGGCAACTCACATACTATGGTGAATTTCTATAGAATCTCCTGCAGTGACCAATAGTAACGGATCTACAACAGCTCCTCCTCCTATATCTAGGAACGACAGACATAACGTACATTGGGCATCTGCTGCGTATCTATAATATAAGGATGACGGACCCATGGCCTCGATAGTGTCTGGTAGCAATGGATAAGCTGGGACAGAGGGCAATGCAGGATGCTGTCCACATTCAGGTACCCCTAAGAACTCCCGACGGTACCCTATAAGTGCTAGGATATGTCAGCCCATCTGGAGGGAAGATGGAATATTGCCTTATTGGCTTAGCGAGGCCTGGCTTAGCTTAGTGAGATGGCTGGTTCCTATACCCTAGCGTGAAGCAGAACTACTTACCACTTAGAGCATTAGTCAGCTAGAGGGAGAATGCAATCACTGTTTATGAGTAAATGAAGCCAACTGCTCGAACAATGACTGCCTATCCATAAGCAATAGTAATAGATCTAGTTGTTTGGGATCGAGCTCGGTATTCCATTGTATATCCAGTTGTGACACAAGATCTTGTTGGATACCACCCACCTAGCTCGAGCCTATGGTTGAAGATCCAGTTTAGGGTTCCATTGCAGATCACCTACCAGCTTGATCGATTCCAAAATCCTGGGCTTGGGATAGGATGGATGAGCCGTAACGGGATGGATTTCCCTCCCCCCACTTTCTATTGGCCCCGATATTTCATTACTTACCTTCTTTTTCCTCAATGAGGCTAGAGCAGGCAGTCAGAATGTTATCTGCCTATCGTCAACTGAGGGTTATTTCCCTCCATAGACAAACCAATAGACAAACCATGTATCTTAATCCTTACCATACTATGTCAATTCTATCCTGGTCATTGACTCTTTCCGATCGGTAACTGAGCAGGCAGCCCCTTATCTTATATAATGGTAACTGGACTTCACTATGTATGTATGTAAAGTCGTTAGATGGAAATTGCTTCCATTCTCGTCCTGGTTCAACTGGGTAGGTGGGAAATTGCTTGCTGATCGCTAGGTAGATGTGGCTCACTCTTACCCTGAGTTAGCGTCTCAATCACGTTCTATTGATGTTCTGCTTTGCGAACAAACCTGTCCTTTATCTTGCTTGGGTGGTAAATCATTATAACACCGATTACACACTGATTGGGTCGTTTTTGCGATAACTCAAACCCATGCCACGGTTTGGGACGTGGAACCATCCGCCTTGGTTGGGCTTCCAATCCATATTACTTACTTAAGATATTATGTTCTCACTCTGATCCCTCTCTCCATCTTTAGGGGGGGATCTCACCCATGTTTACCTTTACTTTTCCTTTACCCTTGCTCCCGTAGTTCGTAAGAATAACAGAAATGATAGGATTTGATTGATTGACTTCATTTATGGACTTGAAAAAGAACATAGTTGGAGGAGCTGGGGCACAATGGATGGATGAATAATAGCCCAATGACAACACCTGCCAAGTCCGCGTAAGGCTACTACCCAAGTCACTCACCCAAGAAGAAAGACACAATATGCATTTAGTCCGCTCTACCCATTACTCTTTCATTCTTACCCTTTCTATAGAGCTATACTAATGCCCTATTGATTCATTACCTTGGACCTACTACAATATTAGAATATATACATACATATATATATATATATATATATATATATATATATATATATGTTGCGTGTTGTAGGCAGGTCTAGCTCAACTTAGTAGCTCACATAATACTCAAGCATTACCGTGTAAATTCATCGCTCATCGTGTAACTTCATCGAAGCCCATCTGAGTCAAACCGAGTAGCCCACCTAGCCTAGCTGTCTAGCCAGCCAGAAATCTAGCGCAAGGGCTCTGCTCCTCAATCGGATCCCACCAATCGTCTTCCTGGCTTTAGCAATGGGTTAGGGAAATACTCTATTTATTATGGTTCAACATTGATGTGAAGCAGTTATGAAGGAATTTGGTGGTGTGGGAGTCTGATTCCTGCTATTTTGATGGAAAGATCATAGAGTAGATATTGAGGGCGTGTATGAACCCAGTAATAGGTTGGGAAGAATAGGTTAGGTTGGGCCGAATTCAACTCTATCCTTTTCGACCCAAGCACAGTAAGGATGGACTGTTCCTATCCACAGCACTAACCCTACAACAATGTTATCACTACATCCCTATATAAATAAATGGCCCTACATCATCGGTTGATGCCACTGGATCAACTAACTGAAAGACCCTGTCTTATTTTAGGGGGGTTATATAGATTGCTCAGGGCTGCTAAAAGACTTAACTCTGCGACGAAGGTAAGGGACAAATTCTGGTATAACCTTTCCTTGCTTGATAGTATTAGGCAAGGAGATATCCATCCGGCTCGACTCCATCATCCATCTCCTTGTGGTCATCTATCATCAACCGATAAGGCGTCTTATATAAGGCATGTTTTAGGGACGAAGTGTGATCTGATCCCGCAAGAAGTCATCCCGATAACGAATGAGGTTTACCTCTTGATGTTGGCATGTTCATTACCTAAGAGCTTATTTATGAGCTAATTCGTTTCTTCCTTGCACTTGGAAGTGCAAGACCCTCTGGACCTTCCTTCAATTCAAAGTCCACAGGTAAGGGACGGAGTCACTCACTATACATATGGTGCGGGATTTTTCTATACATGACAAGATCTGAGATTTCTGGCTCATGATACGCCATGCATGGACTAGCCTGAATCAAATCAATATTAGGGGATCGAGATCCACTCTATCTACTTTTGGAGTGAACTATTCGTTCGGTAGATTCCCATGTGTTATGCACTCGTTCACCACTTGACTTGGTATGCGCAACGCCCGCGCATCCTAATTTTCGTGAGTGAGCACGCGCTACCAGGAGGGGGTCATTCTTCTTGCCCTTTCCTTCAACAATGTGGCTATCATCTATGTCATTATGCCCTCATCAATTTGATCCAGCTTGATTCTATCTCTAGTTACCAAAAAGATACGAGTCAATACTTTTCTAAGAAAATAAAGAAACTGTTTATAGGTCGACCGACAGGGATATAGAATCCTTAGAAATTGACATGACTCTTTTTAGCCTATTCAATGAATTCATTAGGTAGATGCTTCGGTACATGAGTCCCCATTTCACTGGTAACCTATTAGGCCCAAGTGCTACAGTTCGGGTCGGTCGGGAACTATAGCAAACTTGGGCAATTAAGGTCATTTATTTCCTGCTAGTAATCCGTCCAAATTCATAACAAGCTATAGGCCACCTTCCTTCCCACCATATATAAAAATCAGGACTAAAACATGGCTTGACGTCTCCTAGCCACTCCTTCCTTGCCAGATCTCTATCTCTAAGTTGGCTTGGAATTGTGCATTCCTGATGACTACTCACTCACTTGCTTATGGAAGAACCTTATCTTCAAATGCTCCATGGCTTAAGGCTATATGGATCTTACAATGTTCCTGGGCGAGCTTATTCCGGGGTCCTGGCCAATCTAACAAGGCTTCTGGGCAGGGGCACCAATCTCAACAAGGCTGATGGGAGGACCGACCTATTCTCACTAGCGGTAGCGATAACTGGAAGTAATCAGATAAGTAAGCTAGTCATATAAAGAGTGGTAAACACTACAGATAGCTTCGTCGCACCTAGGGTAAAGGTCAAAAGCTCGCCATATATTATGTCTATAAAGAGAAAGGGTCTGAATGGATAAATAACAAACAGAAAGTCCCAGTTGAGAGGTTATCATTTAAATTCACATATTAGGGCACCAGGTTGGTTCCGGTCGATCCCAAAACTTAGTGGTAAAACATAAATGAAAGCTGCAAGTAGAGGTTATGTCAAATCCATCAAAAATTTGATATCTATATTTTGATATCTATCTATAGTTTGGGCAGGCTTTAGAGATTTAGATCTTGGAAGTTTTCGGTTCGACGTTCATTGACTGACAATCCTAGAATGATGGCAAAGCGGTCCGAGTAGAGCTATCTCGTTCTTAAGCTGGCTCTGTCTGTCTAGGCATATCTAGAGCAGTCTGAAGTCCCCCCATCCATCCCATAATCCCATCCAATGGAGGCTCTCTGATGTCCCATAATGCCATCCATCTACCCAAGCCATCCATCCAGCCATGTCCCTGATTGAAGTTCCGGTTGTTTATACTCTATCCGGCCGGGGCAGTTCAAGCAGCTAAAGTTCAACCCTATAGGCTACCGCAGGAGCATCATGCTACTAATACCTCAGCTAATAACCCACCACCCATCCGATGCTTCTAAGGGAAGGGGTTTATAGCCATTAATTCCTAAAGTGTTCAAGTAGGGCTAAAAGGATAGCTAGCCCTGAAGGTGTATAGTCAGAGTGCCATAGCAACAAAGGAATTTATAAAGCAAGTGTGATAGCATATCCAATGAGGTTGCTCTGATGGACCACCACATAATCCACCAAGCAGCAATCCGTCCGGAAGTTCAAGCAGCTAAAGGTAAGTCAACCCTCCCCTGCCTCTTGGGACCATCCCTGTAGGAGCATGCGACTAAAAGTGTCTTTCCTTGGCAAATAATCCAGCCTCGAGTCTCTTCAGTTCTGGCTAGCGGTAGATAGAGGGAGTTCCAGGATCTAAACCTAAGTGCTTTACGCCCTCAGCTTCAGTGTGTGTGTTAGTTGTACAGAGAGACTCCTTCCTTCAGGCAGTTTCAGGATCTAAGCTTTAGTACTTGACGACCTCTACCTTAGTTCTGGCTGTCAAGAATCATGCTAAATTGAGCAGTTCTAAAATTACGTATATAAACGAAAATATGGTTCGGACTAGGGTAATACTAGATTGTGGTATGGGGTCGATGTGACCCATTCTATAGCATTGAGGGGGATAAAAGGTGCATTGTTCGGGTGACTAGGTAGGATCATTTTTTTAGGTGGAAAGCAATATGCTTGCAGTGTCATCGTTACAGGGGAAATGGGGGTGTGTAATGAAGGTATGGGTGTTCCAGCAGTAACGTCGAAGCAGTAAGACAACCAGTTCAAAGGATTGTGGGTTGGGTTAGTTGGTTGAAGCATAATCTCGTTGGGTTAGTCGATCTCATATGATCATTGGGTTATATTGTTTATCGTAACGTTCTATCATCATGGGTCTAGCCATGCATAAAGCAAGCCGTAAAGTTTCATTGTCTCCCTAGTTGGAAAAAATCGAGATCCGTCCGTGTCGATATCTGGGCTATAGAGAAGTACAGGTATCCATTTCATGTCTCAGGCAGGTAGGATCAAGATGAAAATATCAGGGATATATTGACAGCAAGATCGATATATCATGAAGCAAGGTATCAATTTTCAACCCTGCCACATCATACATAGATTCTTTCTTTGTCCGGTGTATAATGCCCCCAACAAACAGAAACATATAGCTAGCAAGCTCAAGAAGCCCACAATATATATAAGTAGAAAAGATATATCGATCCATTCATTAACAACCCTACACAGACCACGCACCCATATATCCCTAAAAGGCACTATATTTAGACCCACCCCCACCAATCTAGTGCCATAAGGCCCCCACCCCAAAAGGTATAGAAATTCGATTGTTCTTTCCCAGTGTATTGCTCCTTCCCACCCGGTGGGAGGATAGAAAGGTACAGCGAGCCTTCCTAATTTAAGGTCTTCATAACTTCTTGAATATAAATGAATCTATTTTGGATGAAGGAAGGGGTTAAAGGAAGGTCCTGTGCTTGACCGGGATGGTCGATAAGAAAGATATTGAAAGCTAGTCATAAAGAATATGATACAAATTTGATAAAGGCTCACCCCAGAGTCCTTCTCAGCCTATGGAATAAATCCCCGCTACACCAGAAGCTCCTTCAAAGAAGTATGCACTCACCAAGGAAAAGTTGGAGTGTAAAAAGTTCCAGGCTGAGCAATTAGCCTTAGAAATGAAAGCAGCTGATGATAGAGAAAGGCTTATGCAACAAGAGACTCATATGAGGAATCCTTCTGAGGAAAGAAGCAAGGCAGAAGTCCTAGCACCAACAATGGAAATCCCAGACTCACCTGCTTCACCTTCACTAGTTGCCCAAGCTTTGGTCAGAGTGAACATGCCTATCACACAAGATGATCCTTCCAATTTCCTTCCCTTTGTCCCTGACCATATTGTAGATCTCAATCTCTTTCAGTATGACTCTCGGAAGAAGAAGGTTGCCAGAACCATTACTTCCAGAGACAACCAAGGGAAGATGGTCACCACAGAGTTAACAATGATAGAAGGAACTCACTTGGATCCAGAGATCACTGCCTCAGCCAATGTTGCCATGGCCCAAGCCACCAGTGTCAACATTCTAGCCATGAAGATAAATATCAGTGAACTGGAATCAACCCACGGCAGGTTGAAAGAACAAGTGGAAGTTAGCAGAGTTCAATTAGCCAACACCCAGAAGGTTGAACCAGTGTAGAACCTCCCTCCCATGTCCTCAAGAGATCAAGTGAGAAATCCCTTTCCTATTCCTAAGTCTCTATAGTAAAAGTGTACCATACCGTTCATTTCCTTTAGCCATGAGCGATAGCGATGAACTGGGTAGCATTTAACCATTAGCATTCTTAGTGTTTTTAGTTTCTTAGTTAGTTTGGTGTTAGTGAGTTGAGTGTTAGTTGTCTTATTGGGCTCTTAGTTATTAGCAAAGTTTCCTTGCCCCCCGGAGGGACAAGGGGCTTTGCACCTTATTTTGCATAGAGAGCATAGTTTCTATAGTTTTATATTGATCTTAGTTCACTTAGCTTATTAGCTTCAAGTGGACTAAAGGCTTTCACATATTTCAACTAATAATGGAACATTTCAACTTTGATATGCCAGTATGATATAATCATATATGACTGACAGCTGTATGGCAAGGAAGTACCCTATGACAACAACAATGTGACTGGTGATGATAACTAGCTACTAGTAACTAGTAGGGATAGTAAACTACCCATTGGATGTTTATATTATTACCCTTCCCGAGGGAGTATCCTCTCTTCTCCTTCCCATTCCTATAATTATGAAACTACTCTAATAAGAAGACTTATTATTCAATATTCAGAATCATCACATATATATATGATAAACATTGTCATCTTCTGGTCCAACCAAATGAATGAACCATGGAGATTCTATCTATTGTGAACCCTGTGAACATGGCTCTAATGTATGATTCAGTTTTAGAGGGGTCTCCCATCTCCTTACTCTCGGCTAAGGAGGAGTTACCTCCTCAAATGGGAAAGTGAAACATCTCCATGTGAGCTCTCGTAATAAATGGATGAGGAAGGGTTGGTCCATCGGCTTGTTGTTGAACCAGGGCAGGGCTTGGAGATGAAAGATATTGCGGGATGATACTACTTATGTGCTTCTTGCTTGTTCGCTAGATTGATTTGATTTTTCCATATACCCCTTCTCAACTGCCAACACACTAAGCACACCAACAAGGATGAACTACACCCACCAATCCAACTAGTCCAGTCCCACCAAGAACACCAATCCCACCACACCTACTCCTACAGGTGAGATGTAGATCTGTGTGGATCTCATAAGGGAGGGATTGAATTAAGCATGTGTATGTACATGACCCCTTCGCTACACCATTTGCAGATGATATTTTGGAACATGTGGGTAGGGCTTTATTTCCAAATAAGACTCCTCTAATTTCACCATCCAATTAGCCCATCTTCCTGAATGGCTCAACCTCCCTGATGAGAGGATTTAGCCAGCACCAGACGTGAGAGAAGGACCCCATCATACGCGATAGGACCCCTTAAACAGTGAAAACACCTTCCACGGTGAACCTATCTGCTGATCTAGAACTTGCTGCTTGTCGAAGGTCTCTTGCTTTCTCAATATTCCTGCTCTCCCTGGAGACGAATCACTTTCCACCATTTGCTTGCTTTCCCGTTGCCCCTTCGTGAGACAGTTCACTCGTCATTACACTTGCCCTGGAAAACCCAGTCAGGAAAAGACTTTCACCCCTTTACGAAGAGTTTTAGGAGCTGGACGAATGAGTCCACATGCCAGAGCCAGTCTTCTGCGAAGGGCTTTATTTAGTCTTATAAGAGGGGAGGGGGTAGAGCCAGTAGGGAGGTGGGTGATTTAGTAATAGTGTGAGGTGCACCCATTACCCTAACTACTCCACACATTTCAAGTTCCACACCAAAAGAGAGACAACCAAGTTCTCTATGGAAGTAACATCGATTATCTCACTTTTAGTTTCATATGGGGCGATTCTTTCGAACCTTGGTGCCTTTTTAGTTATATCTCTGCTCTGGGTGCCTCCTTTTGAGTGGAGGTTATATCTCACATTTTGAGGGAAATTATTTATAAAAATAACAGCTTAAAGAACATGTTTTGACAAAGTTGATACATAGCCACATACAAAAAGTTGATTTAATCCATTCATACCCATCTGGTCAGACAAGGTTTAGACAAGCATCCTTAAAGTTGAAGACAGACATACCCGTATCCTTATAGTTTGATCCTAGCCAGACATGTTCGGGTTTCCCTTACAACCCCTTCTATGACAATCTTAGGGTCCCTTACAACCTCTCCCTTCTAGTCTAAGTTTTCTATTGAAGTGATAAGTATAACCTTTTTAGGTAAGGTAGAAGAGTCTAAGCTTTTTATTCAAGCTATTGAAGTAAGGAAGGCCTGAACCCGGACTACGGTTGCATTAGGTCAATAAGATTGGCTAGCGCATTTACCTTATTCCCTCTCGTTCTCAGCACAGGGAAGGGAGGGAAGGAGGAGGATGGATGCCTTACACATAGCCATTGTTATTACGTATATAATCTGAGAACACGTACACACTATTATTAGAGGATGCCCCCGACAGGGTGAGCTAACGAACGCTCGACTAAAAGGCCACCATCGCTTGGTTCAATCTTTGCCCATACAACTTGAGTACCCTTCAACTACTTGTCCTTTGGCAGAGGTTTGAACATCTTTCCCTACGAGATTGGCCATTTTACCTTGGTGGAGGTTTTGATGCATAATTACATATGTAATTCATTCATGCATTAGGTATTGCCAATAGCCTTTCTTTCTCACTATTAGGTATTACCCAATACTCTTTTCTAGCTAACTGATTGCCATGCCTAGATGGATAGATTCTTTTCATAACCTTTTGATTTGAATCTGTCTATGTAGTCAGTGTAAGTTCTAGGAAATGAATGAGAAGGGATTCGATCCAGCCATAGAGTCTAATTCCCTGTGGCTATCTTGTTATATCAATACAGAAACCTGTCTGGGAGCGCGCAAACTTGAACTGCGAGACTCAATCTTAATGAGTTTAAGGGACTCAATCTGATTGAGTTTCACCTACCATCACTCCCTTTTGTTTGAGCGGTTCGAGGGTAGATTGGGAACCTCCCGTATCTCCCCCTACATCCGCTGGTACATAAGTAGGTGCCGCACTCTAGGCCAAGAAGAAAGCCTTTCCCGAAGGGGCAAGGGCTCAAGATATCTCCGTAGGAGTCTCTGTGCGGAGCGACTCCGGAGGCGGCGTAGGTCCGTGAGGACCGAAGCCGGGCCAGCAGAATCATCAGAATCATCCAAATCAGACATTTCAGAATCAAGATCATCAATTTCATCATCAGAAATTTCATCATCCAGATCGGAAATATCGGGCATCAACGGGCCTTTGAAACTGCGGCATCAGATCCATCAGAAGCGGGTGCCCGAAGAATCGGAAGAACTCTACAGTCATAATTTACAATCAATCTGTGGTAATAATTCACGATCTCTCTGTGGTAATAGAAAAAGAATATGGGGCAAGTGCGTCCGCGGTTCGTCTTACTGATATCAGGTGCACACATTCCTTATATTTTTCTAATACATATCTACTCATATATTTTCAAGTATGAATAATTCACCAGAATTGCCAAAGATTACCAAAGGTAGACCTATCATAGTTACTCTACAGAGCCTCTATGAGTATATCGAGTCTTTAGAGAAATGTATAGAAGAAAGAGAAGCCAAGCTACAAATAGATTTAGCAGCCATGCTAGAAAATAAATTCACATCTCTTGAAGACAAGATCCAAAAAAAGATAGAAAATAAAATAGAGCTATGGAGAATAAGATGGAGGCAATGGAGACTAGGTTGCAGGTTATAGAAAAACAAAACGAAGATATGAACCAAACATCCCAGCAAGTAGATTTTGATACTTTAGAGAGTCTTAAAATGAAGGACATGATTAAAGAGCTAGAAGAAAAAGTTAATAGCCACCTCACCCTAGCTAGTGTGGCAGGTAAATTAGATATCAAACTAATTAAAGATGAAATGAAAAAATTGATAGAATTAGGCTATGAGAATAATAAAAGGGCCTTGAACCCTATAATATTTGATTTGAAAGAGGAGGTAGATGAGGATACTTTAGCCATAACCTAGACATAATTACATAACAGATTACGAATTGAAACAACGTGTCTCACAGAAGCAACAAGGTTGGGAAAACTAGCTGAGAATAAAGGAAGGCTGATCTGAATAATGGTGAGCTTTACTGACCATAAGTATGACATACTTAGTAAAACCTCAAGCCTAAGAGGAATGAGAATATTTATAAATGAAGATATCATTCCAAAAGATCAAGTAGAATTGAGAAAGGAGGTTCAAAAGGTAAAGTAAGCTAGGAAGGAAGGAAAATGGGCAATAATCAGAAATAAAAAAGTTGTTATTCAAGATAGAAACCAAAAAGATCATAATAAATAGAAATTCAACATGCTTTAGATTCTTTCTTGGAATTGTTGGGGCTTTCCATGGAACAAAGGCCCCAAGCTAGGTTGGATCTCGAATGATGTTGATATTATTTTTCTTGTTGAAACTTAGGAGTACGGAGAATCTAAGGTCCCTAACATAGATGGCTTTACATTATGGTCTACCTGGAATAAGCGATCCTCCCGTAGAGGCATTGGGGGTATAGCTTGTTACTTTAAGAATAACATCTCTCCCCATGCTAGGATTTATAAAAGCGACCCTTACAACCAATATAGTTGGATAGAAATTACTGACATTTATGATAAAAAGACCTACATAGCAATCTGTTATTCCCCCCCCCCCCATCAATTCTAACTTTTATAAGAAAAAGAGTCAAATAGTCCTTCCAATGGTTTAGAGAATGATATATCTTGCCTAAGGAATAAATGAAATATCCTTTTAATGGGTGACTTTAATGCCCAAACTTCAAGAAACCAAGCTATTCTTCTAAGCGATCATTCCAACCCTAATCCTCTTTGGTTAGACGAAGACCTTCCTCTGGCTAGCCGGTACAAAAGGAGCTCTGAAGACCTCAAGGAGAATTTGTTTGGGTCAGAGATAGTCAAGCTCTATAGTGCCTAGGATCTCATAATTTGTAATGGTCTAAAGAAGTGGCCTAATTCTAGCTAGATGACCTGCATCCATGGGCTTCGTAGCAGCATGGTAGACTACGTTATCTCTGATCTCCCTCTATATAATGAAATAACAAATTTTGACATATTAAACGACCTCGAGCCTGACTCTAATCATAGGCCTTTACTTATAACTCTCAATTTTGTCATGCATAGAGATCCCATAGAATATAATCCTTATAGCCAAAATAAGTTAATCTTTGATAGAAATAAAAAAGATCTCTTTTTGAATGAATTAAAAACTAATTTGCTTCCTTTATCTAGTATAGACAACATAGAAGATATCTATCATAATTTCACTACAACCCTCTCATATTCTATTAACAAGTTCTCAATTGAAGTTTCAAGTAATAAAAGAAATAGCAAAACCAACCCATGGTATCACAAAGATTGTAAAAGTGCGAGGAGAGAAATTAAGGAAGTTGTTGATGAATCTCTTAAAATTGGCAAGATAAAAATATAAAAAGCCCTAATTAAAAGGAAAAAAAGGTAGTATATTCGTAAAAGATAGGAAAATCTCTTACACCTCTCCAAGGTAGCTCCTAAGAAATTATGGAGGCAGATTATAACTAGGAAAACTAAATGTAATAATAAAATTACTTTACACGACTCGAATTCCTATCTTAAAAAGCTTTATGAATCTCCAAATATCATGGATAACTTTGAAACCTTGCTCACAACGAAAGAAGTTTTCTCATTAGAAGACATTGATTTTATGGTTAATCGCTTGGCTAATGGGAAAGCTAAGGACATTGAAGGTTACCACGTGGAAATATTATAAATTGGAGGTCCTGTCGTCATCCCCCACATTCGTAAGATTTTCAGTCAGGCAGTCAAGCAAGGGTTCCCTAAACCATGGACTCAAAGCCTCATTATCCCTATTTTAAAATTGGGGATGCAAATAACCCCTCTAATTATCGGACAATTATGATCAACCTTCTCTTGGCCAAGTTATATGGTATTATTCTGGAAAGGAAATTGAGCATATGGCTTGAAAGTGAAGGTAAGCAGGCTAAAGGCCAAGCGGGTTTTATAAAGAAGCACTCAACAACAGACCACCTCATTACACTTAGGATCATTGTGTAGGAATGCCACAATGATAAATCCAATCCCTTTTGTTTCTTTGTGGACTTTAGAAGGGTTTTCGATACGGTTCCTAGAAACAATCTTTGGAACAAATTAGAAGAGCTAAAGGTTCCTTTTGAGTTGAGAGATGCCGCTATAAGGTTATACGAGAATGTAATTGCCAAGTTAAAGAGAAATGAGAGGTGGTCAAAAGATATTAAGTGTAATATTGGAGTTAAACAAGGTTTCCCCCTCTCCGCTACCCTATTTTGCATTTACATCGACAAGCTAGAAGGTTGTTTAGAGGAAGGAGGATGTGCTAGCATGATCTTAGCTGGGATAGTCATCATCCTTCTTCTCTATGCTGATGATATTGTTCTTCTCACAAGGTGCCCATCTGATCTTGATAAGAAACGTATACTTCTTAAGGACTTCTACTCTACCATGGGTATGATTGTTAACACTGACAAAACAAAAGTTATGATTATCAAATCCAAGAAGGACACTTACGCTAATTTTATGTATGACAATAGTAACTTGGAGGAAGTGCCCTCCTACAAGTACCTAGGAATTGATATTCATCACAATCTCAACTGGAACTATAGCATTGAGAAAAGGACTAATGGGGGATGGAAAGCTTATTTTGGTCTTTAAAATAATTGTAAAATGGAAAACCTCGTAATGTGGGATAGAAAAGTTCCTCTTTGAAACTTTAGTCACTCTGGTTATCTTATATGGATGTGAGCTTTGGGGTTGTAGCATCTCTAGAGAATACTGGTGAAATGTTGAGCAAATCTAGAAGCATTTTATAACGTATAACTCAAAATTAAAAGCAACACACCCTATCTTATTCTCCTTGTAGAAGTGGGTCTTTCCCCTATCAAGAGCCTAGCTATGGCTAGGCTTCTATTGTACAAGCACAAACTCAATGATGTAGGAGATCATAGACTTCCTAAGCTAGCTTTAAATTCCAACCAAAACCACCTAAGGCTCAAACGAGGTTAGTATAAAGACACTAGGACCTGGTTAAACCATTGGGAGATTGACGAGAATGTTGCATTGCAAAACATTAATAACATTAAAAATATTGTTACTTCTAAGTTCAAAGAAAAAATGTGGTGTGAGAAAGTTTTAGCCGCTAAAAGAAAATTAAGATATCATAAGGAGGTCATCAACCCCACCCTAGAACATCGAAAGTATCTCTCTGTTTTAACTAGCTCAAAAAAGAAAATTAATATAGCCAGGATTAGAACAAACTCTCGTGAGCTCCATAGTGAGAATACAAACATCAAGGATGAAAAACACTTCCTCTTAGAGTGCCCTGCATACAACCACATTAGATCTCAGTTTCAAAATCTTTGTTGCAATACTGGCCTTCCTAGCCTTTTACGTTGTCAAAATTACAGTGAACTCGGGAGGCTTCTCTCCAAGATTTTTGAGCATAGGAATAAAATCTTAAATCAAAATAAATAATTCGTTTCTTTAGGTCCGATAGACCAACGTTTGGTCTCAGTGGATGTTAACCATCATCATCATCATCATAAAAGAAATACCTCAATAATACACATAAGATATATATATATATATTTTTACGTACTAAAAATACTCTTATAACAAAAACAATTATTTTACTAAAAAAATATTTTTGATATAATAAAAACATAACAATTTCACCAATAAAATAATTCAAATTCAAAATTATCCAATTTAAATGTAGAATTTCAAATTTAGACAATTTAAATGTAAAAATATTTTTGATATAATAAAAACATAACAATTTCACCAATAAAATAATTCAAATTCAAAATTATCCAATTTAAATGTAGAATTTCAAAATTAGAGAATTTAAATGTAAAAATCGAAATTGTGGCACTGTGTTGATCCACCGTGTATATGCTATCAGATTTGTTGGATTCCATTAACGTCTCTGTCGAACCGTCAAATTTGTCGTGTTGAATTGAGGTGTATGTTTAGATAATAGTAGTGATCCTGGTTATGATAGCACCAGTACCCTATTCATTAAATCTCCTTGTCTCTTGCGAGGTTGATTCATACTATCATTGTTTTCGGAGATGTGTAATCTTGTAGCAACACCGCACAATATTAGAATTTTCTGGATAAGAAAACATGGGTTTATTACAATTTAGAATTGCAGAATTTAATCTTCCAAACCTTTAAAAAAATTGCAATTCTAATGAAGGGGGTTTTGCAAAGTTGTTTGGCCAATCTCATTGTTGGGTACATGGCAGCCCCACATCCATTATTTTACCCCTTATCGAAAATCACAAACCATTTCCGACCCCCTCTCCCCGCAAACAACCATTCAACCATTCATTCCTTCCGCCAATTTTGCCTATCGCCAAAACCTCCACAACATTTAATTATTGTGACTTCCCCTATAAATTTATCACATAACTGTCATGTATTTAGTTCTCCCGAGCCAACACTCGAAAACATTAAAGTCTCCCACGTCATTTTCGCCCATAAACAAATCTCGTCCATTATCAACAATTGATTAAAAGCATATCCCTTTGCAAATTATCTTATTTTCTGCATTTTGTTTACAATCAAGACTCCTAGTTCGAATCTGCAAGTGAATGCGAGAAATTCACCAGCGTACAATCATTCTATTTTCTAGTAATTGTTCTACTGAACCGCAATAATTTTGTTTTCCTTAATGGATTCTCATAAAGGGAAATCCAAAGTCGCAGCTAATTCCATGTTACTTTCAAAAATACCAGGATGCTAGTGATGAGTTTTCTAGGTAGGTTATTTCTTTAGTTTCTTGTCTATTAGGACACCCTAGTGATTAATGGGTCAATCAAATAATTTTAGGGTTTTTATGTCTTTTCCTATGGTAAAAAGCCTTCAGTTATGCTCAATTATAGTCAGTTCCTTTTAGATATTATTCATGAGAAGTTTTTGAAGTTCAACGCATAAGGCTCTTTTAAGCATCAATTAGTTTTGGTATATCTGTTTCTATATCATCAATTAGAAAAATTAAAGTTTCCTTTGCAAAAGTTGGATGTTACAGACAACCCACGTCAGTTATTCATTGGACTTCACTAGTGAGAAAGACGTATGAAGAGTTCTCCATTAGTGACTTTTTCAATCAATTCTTGTATGTAGGAAATTATTTATTAAATAGTGACATTGTTCCTAGAATTTCTACTAAAATTAAAATGATTTTACATCTTAATGAACATTTAAACGTTGGAGATTGTTATTTATACTAGAATTTTACAGAAATTAGGATTTATGGATGTGAGATACATCCATACAAGTTGTATATCTTCCTCCCAATGAGAATTTTTGTTCTTGAATATATTAGACAAATGATGAATGTTGATTATGTTCATTTTGTTTCTAGAAAACAAAAAGTTAAATTTAAATTGAAAACACAGGTTGACCCATTTATAGCAAACACAAGAGATGCACAATGAGAGGTAGATAATTTATTGAAACAAATGAAGTTCAGGTTAAGTTTCAATTCGTCTTATGACCCACTGGGTGTTATATCATTAGTCAGAGTTGCACATAAAACAACACATTATTGTAATGCAACATAGTCCTTAACTCTATCAATTTTTAGTTGATTTTTTTTCATAAATTTTTTCATAGAGTCGAAGCTATCTAAGTTGGCATTAAATATTTCTATTGCTAATATTTTAGTAAGCAATTGACGTATACAATATTATTGGTGGTATTAGTATTTAAGGAATATATATATATATATATATATATATATATATTGTATTTGTATTTGTATTTGTATGGAGAGGTTCGTATTTCATCCACATTGTTTGTCCCGAACTAATTTCTTCGCGCAACGACGACTAGACAACTTCTTTCGTACATGCTATATTTGGAAACGTTTGTGCCTAGAGGTAAAGGATTTTATTGCTAATATTCTATTAAGAAATCTACCTATACAATATTATTGTTGATATTCATATTTCCAAATATATTTTTGTATGTGTGTAGCGAGGGTTGTTACATTTGTATCTCAACTGATGCTTGTTCCGCACAACAATGACTGCAAAACTTCTTCCGTACACACTATATGTGGATACGTACCTCTTTTGTATGGAGAGGTTTGTATTTCATGCACATTTTTGTCTCATCTATACCGCTATTTAATTGATTTTTTACATAAATTTTTTTACGGAGTGGAAACTATCTACATTGACATTAAGGGATTTTTTTGCTAATATTTTAGTAAGTAATTGATGTATACAATATTATTGGTGATATTTCTATTTTCCAATATCCTTTTGTATTTGTGCAGAGAGGTCTATATTTCATCTACATTGCTTGTTCCACACTACTTGCTCTCTTGTACATGCTATATCTAGACACATAACTCTATTGTGCGGAGAAACTCATTAACTAAAGGATTTTATTGCTATTATTTTAGTAAGAAATTGATGTATACGATATTATTGGTGATATTCATATTTCTAAATATCTTCTTTTATTCGTTGGAGAGATCTGAATTTCATCCACATTTTTGTCTCAACCCATGCTTGTTCCTCACTATTGTTCTATACAAGGATGACTACACAATGTTTTTGCATACATGCTATATCTCGATACGTGACTGTATTTTGTGGAGAGATTCACATTTACCACTTGGTTAGCACGACGTCTCCCGTAATAATATTTTAATTGTAATTTTTGCTTATCTTCGTATTTCCAAATATATTTTTGTATTTGTGTGAAGAAGTCCATATTTCATCGACATTTTAATCTCAATGCATGCTTGTTCAACATAAAGACAACTGTACAACTTATTTCATAGACGCTATATCTAGATACATAACTTTGTTGTGCAGAGAGGTTTGCATTTTGCGCACGTTTTTGTCTCATCTATATCACTATTTAATTGATTCTTTTGCATAAATATTATTATAGAGTGGAAGTGACCTACGTTGAGATTAAAGGGTTTTATTTATAATATTTTAGTAAGCAATTGATGTATATGATATAATTAGTAATATTCGTATTTTTTAATATTTTTTTGTATTTGTGCAAAGAGGTCTGCATTTCATCTAGATTGCTTGTTCTACATTTCTCTCCCATATATGCTATCTCTTAGACACGTAACTCTATTGTGCAAAGAGGTCCACATTCCCTTCGCTAAAGGCTTTTAGTGATAATATTTTAGTAGGCAATTGATGTATACAATATTTTTGGTGATATTTGTATTTCTGAATATTTTTTGTATTTGTGCAGAGATTTTCGTATTTCATCAACATTTTTATCTCAACCCATGCTTGTTACACTATTTGTTCCACACAATGATGACTACATAGATGTTTTTGTACATGCTATATCTAGATATGTAACTGTATTGCGTAGAGAGATCCAAATTTACTACTTGGCCACATAATGACATCTCCCACAATAATATTTTAGGTGTAATTTTTTCTTATCTTCGTAGTTCCGCATATCTTTTCATATTTCTATGAAGACGTCCGTATTTCATTGATGTTTTTGTCTAAGTGCATGCTTGTTTCAAACTATTTTCTCTACACCATGATGACTAAAAAACTTATTTTATATCATATTTGTATCGAGAGGTTTGTATTTCATCCATATTTGTGTTTCATCCCATGCTTGTTTTGCATTGCTTTCTCTTCACAACGACGACTGCACACCTTCTTCCATACACACTATATCTAGAAACATAACTCTTGTGTGGAGAGGTCCACATTTTTCACACTGATTGGTCCAGACAACTTCTTTCGTATATGCTATATGTGGAGGCCCGACATGAGCGAAAATCTCTTTTAGTGAACGATTAATGTATATGAATTTATTGCTAATATTTTGTATATTTTGAATATATGTTTGTGTGGAAGTTCTCTTTGTGCGTGTTATAGGCCATTTTGTCACATCTGATTAGTGAGCCTCCTAATGGGATCAATCAACATCCTATTACCCCTTGTCACCATCTTGCACAAATCCCTATGAATGTTACCTTCATCCCCCAAAATTTCATCCCTAGACTACATCATCTGAGCTAGTTTTAGGACCAACTCTTCCTGTATGCCTACTGGGGTGCAATCACCTACAACTTGATCCACTGTGGCCTACAGTAGGTCACCAAAAAGCTGCTCCCCTTTGCACCTATTTTGGTTCTATAATGTAACACACCTCCCTTGTGTGCTAAATTATTGTAAACCTAGGTTGAGTTAAATCTAGGTGTGATATCCTCCCTTGTGTGTTAAATGATTGTAAACCTAAGCTGAGGAAAGCTAGGTGTGATACCCTCCTTTGTTGGTTAAACTTTTAAACCTGATCCAAGGAAAGCTAGGTGATATGTAATATAAAAATAAAATGTGTTATTACATAAATTAATAAAGTAAATCACTTGGAGGGTGGAGCACCAAGAGAGAGGATATTCTTGCCAAATCTAATTGAGGAATGGGATAGAGATGAATATTTCATGATAAAGATTCTAGATGTGATTCTAGATAAGCTTGGATGGATTGGAGATCCATTGGACATAAAATATTTGTGGGAGATAAATGCAAGATTTTATGAGGAAAAGTCTCGTGGGAGATAAAGACTATTTTCTGAAAAATACCTAGGCAAATGGAAAAATCCATAAAAGTAGGATGCTGCTAATGGAAACTAAATCATGAAAGAGGGTATTAAATATCCAGTGCATTGATCAATTGAGGATAGTTCATCCTTGGAAAGAACTTTGGCTCGGGGGAAATAAGAGGTGATTCATGGTTTTGTGGTGGTGCTCCTCCCTCCAAGTGATTGTTTTAGATGGATTCACATACGTGGAATGTTTTGTATGTCGGTCTCTTACCCTTCATGTGATTATTTTATTTGATTGAGTGTCGGATATGTTGCCCCACCTTGGCTTATGTATTAGTATGATTCTATCTGTATTCATGTGATGGATTCCATTCTTATGCCTATGAATGAGTAGGATATCGAATGAATCTAATGGCGATATTCATTATGTTATTGAAGGAACCTTTAATGTTCTATAAAGCCTCTAGTTAACATTGAAAATAGTGGTAGATGTTTGCAGATCATTATGGTATAATGTAAGTAAAGAAATAGTTTATGATGGTTGGATTATCAATTACACATATACTCAATGAGACTAGATCATATTATGTCTGTTGCTTAGAAGTTATCTTATTATGGAATTGATGGAGTATTACTATGCATGTGGTTAACATATTTAATAGCTTTTATATAGTTTATGCATGCATTTGGTAATGAGGCATGAGATATAGATGCATTCAGAACCGTTAGAAGGTAAGTTCTATATAATCCAATAGACATGGATTTCGTTACCATGCATGTCACCTGAGGTTTGATTGTTGCATGTTATAACTCCTTCTTCCCTTCCAACTTTAGTTGTGTTATAAAAATTGCTCGATGAAGATGAGATAATGTGTCTATGGTATAAAGCTCCTTCCTGAAGGTGATATAGTAGTCTGACTAGGGGAAAGGAACATGGAACCTTAACTATGTCTAAGAAAATTTGAAAATTTTTAGGGGATTTGGCCTTATTTTCTGGATAGTCCCGGAGGTTCGTTACAAATGGTATCAAAGCAGATCAAGTTCAAACCCTGTGGTCTATGGGCCAAAATGCCTCCATAGGGTATGGACAAGTTTAAGTCTTAACTTGGCCTCACTACCACAAACTTTAATAAGGAGGCTAAGTGTTAAGTCTAGACTCCTTAAGGTTTAATCTAAATATTAAAAGCACTAACAATAGAATAGTAAAGTAAGCATGGAGGAACCCATAAACTGATATGATTGTGAGTCAAAATCAACCAATATACTTACGTGAGGAGTTCATTATTTGGAATTTTAAATGTATTACAAATGGTATTGTATGTGAAATCATACCCATGATAAGTAAAAGAGTAATGGGATAATGTATGTGAAATCATACCCATGATATTCAATATATATAATGCGCGTTAATAATTAAGAACTTCTTAGTGGTTATAATTAGTGTGCCATTACAAATTTCATGTCAATATCAATGAAATAGTATGCCTAATATTTAGAGGAACTGTCCTCGAACATATGTCATTGGACTCTATATTATACTACATTGGGTATATGGTTTAAATGAAGATATGAACCGAGATGTCTCTTCCTCATGAAGCTGGCATAGGCTGCCAAGAAACTAATTTTATGTAATAACAAATATGAATTTTTCTTACAGCACTAGTCTCGGCATATACATAAGTGTGTTTGTGTTATACTTCACATATTCCAACGATGTGACATACTTGGTTATAGGAAGCACCTATTGGTTGAGAATCCTGAGCTCTTTATGTTTATAAAGAGAAGGTAGTGTAGACTGTGAGTTTAATCTCGCCATCAATAACATAACAAAGAGCAATCTGGCCAACCTTTAATAATTTCTGAGAAGCCCAGGCACCTGCTTTCTCTGACTGAAAAGATGTAATAAGGTCTTCATTGCTTTGTTTGAATGGTCAGATGTTAGGACATATAATATCACCATGGGAAATAAACTGTATTGATCCCTACCTCGTATAATGATGAACTGTGGAGATATTAGATAGGGTCAAGTAAGCTAGAATGTCCCATATTATTCACACATGGGGCCATGCCCATGGGCATGCACAGTTGTGGGAGTACAATTGTGATGACCCCGTAAAATGTAATTATTTAAAGTTTACTGCGGTAAAAACTGAATGACATTGAGAGACTTATTTTCTTTTAAGAGTAATCTGTTAATTTTAAATATGCATTAAAAATAATGTTTAAAAGAATTACTCAGAAAGTATTGGAGCTCCCAAAAGGGAACTGGAAAAAGAAAAGGAAAAGTAGTTAATTAAACTAAAAAATAACCACCTCCCCTAACTGGAAGGGTTTCTAGGAAAAGGAGGAGGTTGGTGGACAGAATTCTGTGCTGTAGAGACAGACAGAAAGAAAAGGAAAAACCTTGTTTTTTGACTAAGTCTGGTAATGACCAGATAGTCGAGCACTAGGTGCTGTCTTACTGAGGATTGTGATCTGGTAAGAGGAAGCTCGGGGGGAGGCTCAGGTCCCGGAGGACAAGTCTCACGGATGGGTGGATAATGAGCTTGAAACAGGAATTTGCAGGAGACTTGCTGGAGAATTCCATACCAGCAGTGACAAGGTAAGTAACGAAACCCTAAAGTATCTGCAGTTGTTTATATAGAGTTGGTAACTTAGAATACCTGTAGCTAACTGCGTATTATTAGTAGGACAGAATCTCTACAATACTATTAAAATAGTATAACTGTAGATATTTAAGTGATATTAGGAATACATGCTGCTGTGTTTAATAGAGTAACCGTAGTTATCCGCATAACTGTAACGGGAAGACAACTTATTATAGCAGCATGAATACATTAGCAGCAGTTAGGGGTTGAACATGAAGAGTCGGGTATCATGCGAAGTAGACAGAAATCCTGTAATAGCATCGATACCCTAACGTATAATGATCATAGAAAACCAAAATAGCCTTAACTGTGTAATCTATAACCTCGAGAAGAATTCACTTAGATAGCTCTCAGGTTGCTAAGTCTAAAGGAAGGTAGGAGTCAAAAGTAAAACCCTTAAGACTCGAGTCGGGCCAAGTCCGTGACAGGTGTGGCTCGGTAGATTACCTGCGGCCGGCAGTAGCCTGGCTCCGCTCATTATTCTTCTTGGAGGTAAACAGGACGAAGACAAAACCTAAAACCTATGCATGGTCTGTAATTAATAGCCAAAAAGCTGAGCAGTTAAGACTGTAAACAGACTTCCATAATATAAACTCTGAGTACGCGACAGTATCATCTTATCAACAGATAGACAGTATCATCTTGTCAACCGATAGATAGTAACATCTTTATCAATAGATGGTTCGTATTATCTTTATCAAACAGATAGATCATATTATCTTTGTTAAACAGATAGTTATGTGCTAAACGCTGTAAAGACAATCGAACAAGCACTGCTATGGCAAATGAATAAACGCACAGCCAAACCATGATATTCACATCGAAGAATTATAGAGCAAACATTATATAGCAGACAGAGTCTACTTCTTGACAGTAAAGTAACAAAATATAGTTTATATCCATAATCTGTATGTAGGACCAAAGGTCTCTTCCTTGCAAGAACCCAACACCGAGTTCGACCATACATCCATTGAACAAGATGCAGGTGCGAACTCTTACGGAACTTTCAAGACCGGTTGGGAAGGGGCGAATGCCGTCATAAACCAAACCCTCTGTAAAGCCATAACAATGCGAATGAATTCCAGAGCAAGAATTTAGATATACAAACTGTGTAATGCTTAAAATTCGACCCTTACGGGAAAATCTTATAAGAAGTATGATAATAAACAGCAGAAAGTTTAACATTGCTCTGTATTAAACAAAAGAGCCGTCAATCCAATATGGGTCCAGACCCAGATACATTAATTCGGAAGGAACTTAATAAGTGTTTAAATTTAATCACAAATACAAATAAAACATAGTGAAATAATGTACAGTAGCTACATAGGCAGCAGTCGAATAGTACAGTCTCATGAACTTGAGACTTAGACCCAAAACTGTCGTAGGAAAAAGGGGAAGTTAACCCAGCTTCCACAAAATCAAACCCCAATATGTATGGATCTGGAAATTATGAGTCCGTTAATCGCCATCTGCGCCAACCGTAAAGGAATTAGGTGGCTGGGGTTTACGATTAAGCACAGAGGTGTAACCCTCAGATGAAAGATAACCAGAAATCGTAACCAAGAGTGTACACCCGTGATGTAGGGGAAAAACAACATGTGTACCTGTAGATATTCGGAAGAATAGCGCCAGAGAGAAGAGCAGACCGCCGAAAGAGCCACGATAGCAGATCTTCACCATCTGTCATTCAAAGGAGAGAAACAGTTACTCTGTTTGTTCATTAAATTAAACCTAGATAACAACGAAAAAAAACATTTAACAGATGGAAATCTTACCAAGCCAGTTCAAGGACTTACATCCTCGGAGCGGTAGCGCCATGGTGAGGTCGCATGCTGGTAGAAAGCAACCCAGCGCAGAGTTACGGGATAGACTCCCAGTTGTAACGGAGAGATGCACAGAGCTTTGGAGCGCCAAACAGAGCCAGCGAAATCTCGAAGAATCCGGGATATCAACCTTATAAACGCGGAACTCCAGCCATGAGACGTGGAGCAACCTCCACCCTTGATCTTCCTCGGAACTCTTACGCCATAGATCCTGGCGGTAAAACCAAAGTGCAAGAGCGGGAAAGTTCCAGCCTGTAAGGCCATGGTCGAGCATGTGATCAGGCTGGCGGGCTTAAAGGCCCAGTCCAGGTGTCCAGTGGAGGGAGCGCCAGCAAATAATGGTGGATGGGACTTAATATTTCTATAACCATATAATAAAGTTATCCTTTGCATAGCATCGAGGTAGTATTGTATCATAATGGAGTTTGACAATTAAAACCATACGTTAAACTAAACCATTGGTACCCATGATGGAAATATCAAATATCAGTTATATACGACAGTATATGCAACTATATAATGATGGTGCAGTCGCCATAATAAAAAAAAAAAATTACATACTTAAATGCAGGTGAGATATGTGACAATTGGTATCAGAGCCCAGGTTGCCCATACTGTGGCCTCTGGGGTATGAATAATATGTTTTCCTTTTGAAAAAAAACAAAAAAAAAAATTAAATAAAGTCATTACAGCATTGATATTTCTTTGATTGGGGTAATAAAATTGTGCCCAGAAGCTCACAATGTTAACTATTTTATGATTAGACCAGACAAGGTTAAGACAAGGAAAAATGAATCTGGGAGACAACCCAGAGTTGTGGGTGCAGTTGGGTGAGGCGACCCGTAGTAAAAATCTGGCCATATTAGAAACAGTTCAGGAGCTGAAGAATGAAATGGCTCGGTTGCGTGAGGACAATGCACGTTTGACAATGGAGCAGGAAAGGATACTAAAAAGCTTGTTTGACAAACAGAACCCGCCACTGGCCAACCCTAGCGCAGAGCAACAGAGAATGACGGAGGAGCAGCGTTACCACGCAGAATCTGAGATTCCAGAAGATGGAGAGGATCAATCTGATAATGCATCAGAACAACAGACTTCAAAGCGACAAAAGGTGGAATTGCAGGGATAATTCCGGAAAATTAAACCCCCACACTACAAAGGGGAACAAGAGGAAGCAGCTGAAGCATGGCTGATTAACATGAATAAATATTTCCAGCTATATGAGTATGACCATAACTTGAAGGCACGATTGGCCATTTTTCAGTTGCAAGGGAAAGCAACACTGTGGTGGGAAGAAGTTAAAATCGTAAAAGGGGTAAGCGAACGAACAATAACATGGGAAAAATTTCAAAAATACTTTAAAGAGAGATATTTGACAGAACGCTTTTATGATGAAAAAGCAAAGGAATTCCATGATCTGCGGTTGGGACAGTAGACTATGGATGAGTTCATCAATCGTTTCACCTCCTTGCTCCGTTATATACCCTACCTTAAAGAAGAAAAAGCTAAGGTGCAAAGGTTCGTTAGCAGCTTACCCATGTATATGAGAGAAAGGATTGAATTTGACAATCCCAGAACCATGGACGAAGCTATCCGTAAAGCCAGAATGTGCTACCAGCAAAGCAAACAGAAAGGGGACAGTTCTAACAGAAAATGGAATGAGAAAAAGAGTAGTAAAATTGTGGGAAACAATAGAGGAGGCCGGGTTGGTGGAGCTAAAGGAAGCATCAAAGGCCATAGTAGCAGAGCAGCACTGAGAGGTTCATTCAGACCCAAGCCTATTAGTGAAACCAGAATGGGTGAGCAATCCGTCAAGTTGGATAATGAGGGAGTAACCAGACCCCCAGTACAGTGCTGGGGTTGTGGCAGACCACACTATGTCAAGAACTGTCCGCAACGGAAGGGAACTGATCAGATCTCCCAGATTCATGAGGCATCAACCGTGGGTGACGTGGGACGAAGTGCGCCAAAAATTAATGCAGCCTTGGACGACCGCCAGGCAGAATACCAGCCCACCATGGTAGAATTCGAAGGTAAAATTTCAGACCTTTCTATCACTTCTCTAATTGGCCCAGGAGCTACTTTAAGTTATATTAGTCCAAAGATAGTTGAACAGTGTAAATTGCAGCCTGAAAAATTCAAGAACCCGTGGCTGGTACAGCTAGCTACAGGGGCTAAAAGACGAGTAATGGCAAAAATCAAAAACTGCCCTATAACGATAGGAGGACAGCCAGTGGTAGCAGATCTGAACATGCTTCCACTTGGATCCTATGACGTCCTGATTGGGATGGATTGGTTAGAAAATCATTTGGCTTTAGTGAACTGCAAAACGAAGGTCATACGATTCAAGGATGACTCTGGAATGGAGCAGGAGATGCAAGGAATTAAACGGCCAGTGCAGGTCCGGCCAATCACTGCATCTCAGTTAGTGAAATGCATCCAGAAAAGATGCCAAGTGTATGCCATTCAGGTGAATTATGCAAAAACCAAGGATAAAGGGAGTCCGCTAGACCATCTTTCAGTAATAAAAGAATTCGCGGATGTGTTTCCGGAGGAAATTCCTGGATTACCTCCGAAAAGGGATATTGACTTCACCATTGAGTTAATACCAGGAGCTGCCCCAGTTTCGTGGACACCTTATAGAATGAGCGTACCTGAGTTGACTGAGTTGAAAATTCAATTACAATAATTGCTGGATAAAAATTATATCTGTCCCAGTGTATCTCCATGGGGAGCTCCGGTATATTCGTCAAGAAGAAAGATGGAACTTTTCGGATGTGTATCGATTACCGATAGCTCAACAAACTCACAATTAAAAATAAATACCCCTTACCTCGGATCGATGAGCTTTTTGATCAGGTCAAGGGGGCGACAGTATTCTCCAAAATTGATCTGCGATCTGGTTACCATCAGATCAGAATTAAAGAAGAGGATATTGCTAAAACAGCCTTCAGAACCCGATATGGACACTACGAGTTTGTAGTGTTGCCTTTCGGATTGACTAATGCACCCGCCACATTCATGTGCTTAATGAACAGCGTGTTCCATCAGTTTTTAGACAAGTTTGTACTAATATTCATTGATGATATTCTGATTTATTCTCATTCCAAGGAGGAACACGAGGAGCACCTCCGGATAGTGCTGCAAACCCTGCGAGAGCATCAGCTGTATGCTAAACTCAGCAAGTGCGATTTCTATAAAGAGGAGATTCAGTATTTAGGCCATGTGATCACCAAGGAAGGGATTGCAGTGGATCTTGAGAAAATTAAAACCATAATGAATTGGCCCGTGCCTAAAGATGTGGCGGATATCAGATCTTTCATGGGGTTAGCAGGGTACTACAGAAGATTCGTGGAGGGCTTTTCGAGAGTAGCATATCCTATCACGTCTTTACAAAAGAAAGGGAGGACATTCAAATGGAATTCGGAATGTCAACAAAGTTTTGAACGACTTAAGCACTTACTCACTACTGATCCCGTTTTAAGCATAACTGATCCTAATAAGGATTATGTAGTTTGTACTGATGCTAGTCGAGAAGGCGTTGGAGGTGTGTTAATGCAAGAAGGGAGAGTGATCGCCTATGAGTCGAGGAAGTTGAAGGAACATGAGCAGAAGTATTCTGCCTACGACTTGGAGTTGGCAGCCGTCATACATGCCCTTAAAATGTGGCGACATTATCTTTTGGGTAAGAAATTTATGTTATTAATAGACCATCACAGCTTGACAAACTATTTCAGTCAGCCCACACTGAATGAAAGGCAAGCCCGTTGGGCAGATTTCTTAAGTGGATTCGATTTTGATATTAAGCACCTGAAAGGAAAAGAAAACCCTGTAGCAGACGCTCTAAGTCGAAAAGTACAATGTTTATATGAAGTTACTCTCAGCAAGTGGGAAAACTCCTTGCAAGAGAGGATAAAAACAGCAGCAAACCAGGATGCCGAATATCAGCAAATGAAGCGACAAAAGTCACTTTCCAGCCAGGAAAGCCAGCAAGGGTATGAAGTGAGCAAGGATGGGATGCTGTTTTACAAAAAACGACTGTTTGTACCGAATGACAATAGTCTTAAAAACTTAATTCTGAATGAATTTCATACCAGTCACTACGCCGGTCATCCAGGATACCAGAAAATGCTTGCTGCACTTCGGAAGGAATACTACTGGCCGGGAATGAAAAGGCATGTAGCTGAATATTTAGCGCGATGTTTAGAGTGCCAGCAGATCAAGACAGAGCACCAGCACCCGGCTGGGTTATTGCAACCCCTACCAATTCCAGAATGGAAATGGGAAATTATATCCATGGATTTTATAACTGGGCTGCCTAGAACAAAGAGGAACAATGACTCTATTATGGTGGTAGTTGATAAGTTGAGTAAAGCAGCACACTTTATTCCAGTGCAATCGACCTACAGGGCAGTACAAATTGCACACATATTTATGCAGAACGTGTTCAGACTCCATGGGCTTCCAAAGACTATAATATCAGACCGGGATGTAAAGTTTACATCCGCCTTTTGGAAAGCACTATTTGCAGAATTGGGTACACAACTGAACTTTAGTACGACATACCATCCCCAGACTGATGGACAGACGGAGAGAGTAAATCAGGTGGTGGAGGACATGCTGAGAGCATGTGTAATGCAAAAGCCGACTCAGTGGGAAGATTATTTACACTTGGTGGAATTCGCTTATTATAATGGATACCACACATCAATCCAAATGTCTCCATTTGAAGTCTTGTACGGACGCAAATGTCGGACGCCCTCAAATTGGAGTGTCCCGGAGGATAAACTAAGGTTGGGACCCGAAATGCTCAAGGAAATGGAGGACATGGTCAAAAGGGTGCGAGCTAACCTGAAGGCCGCTCAAGATCGGCAAAAGAATTTTGGAGATCGGAAAAGGAGGTTCAAGGAGTATTAGGTGGGCGACCACGTTTATATAAGAATACAAGCGAAGAAGAGTACTCTGCAATGGAGCAGTTGTGCTAAACTTGCGCCTCGTTATTTTGGACCTTTTCAGGTCTTGGCAAGAGTTGGGCCAGTAGCTTGTCAGCTAGCTTTGCCAAGCCACATTAAAATTCATAATGTCTTCCATGTATCCATGCTTAAAAAGTATATTTATGACCCTAAGCATGCGATCAAGTGGCAAGATATACGGGTAAGAGTTGCTTTCAATTGAACTAATTGGAAAAGTGTCGAGAGATAGAAGACTGACACTCTTATTGTTTGCAGGTCGAACCGAAAGGAGAGGTCTTGGTCGAGCCGCTGAGAATTCTCGACCAGAGAGAAGTGCAGCTGCGGAAGCGGGTTATTACCCAAATTAAAGTGCAGTGGCAGCACTATGGGCCGGATGAGGCTACTTGGGAAGATGAAGAGCTTTTTAGGAAAGCTTATCCGGAGCTGTTTGAGAACGCTAGACATCGAGACGATGTCCAAAATCAGGAGGGGGAGATGTGATGACCCCGTAAAATGTAATTATTTAAAGTTTACTGCAGTAAAAACTGAATGACATTGAGAGACTTATTTTCTTTTAAGAGTAATCTGTTAATTTTAAATATGCATTAAAAATAATGTTTAAAAGAATTACTCAGAAAGTATTGGAGCTCCCAAAAGGGAACTGGAAAAAGAAAAGGAAAAGTAGTTAATTAAACTAAAAAATAACCACCTCCCCTAACTGGAAGGGTTTCTAGGAAAAGGAGGAGGTTGGTGGACAAAATTCTGTGCTGTAGAGACAGACAGAAAGAAAAGGAAAAACCTTGTTTTTGGACTAAGTCTGGTAATGACCAGATAGTCGAGCACTAGGTGCTGTCTTACTGAGGATTGTGATCTGGTAAGAGGAAGCTCGGGGGGAGGCTCAGGTCCCGGAGGACAAGTCTCACGGATGGGTGGATAATGAGCTTGACACAGGAATTTGCAGGAGACTTGCTGGAGAATTCCCTACCAGCAGTGACCAGGTAAGTAACGAAACCCTAAATTATCTGCAGTTGTTTATATAGAGTTGGTAACTCATAATACCTCTAGCTAACTGCGTATTATTAGTAGGACAGAATCTCTACAATACTATTAAAATAGTATAACTGTAGATATTTAAGTGATATTAGGAATACATGTTGCTATGTTTAACAGAGTAACCGTAGTTATCCGCATAATTGTAACGGGAAGACAACTTATTATAGTAGCATGAATACGTTAGCAGCAGTTAGGGGTTGAACATGAAGAGTCGGGTATCATGCGAAATAGACGAAAATCCTGTAATAGGATCGATACCCTAACGTATAATGATCATAGAAAGCCAAAATATCCTTAACTGTGTAATCTATAACCTCGAGAAAAATTCACTTAGATAGCTCTCAGGTTGCTAAGTCTAAAGGAAGGTAGGAGTCAAAAGTAAAACCCTTAAGACTCGAGTCGGGCCAAGTCCACGGCAGGTGTGGCTCGGTAGATTACTTGCGGTCGGCAGTAGCCTGGCTCCGCTCATTATTCTTCTTGGAGGTAAACAGGACGAAGACAGAACCTAAAACCTATGCATGGTCTGTAATTAATAGCCAAAAAGTTGAGCAGTTAAGACTGTAAACAGACTTCCATAATATAAACTCTGAGTACGCGACAGTATCATCTTATCAACAGATAGACAATATCATCTTGTCAACCAATAGATAGTAACATCTTTATCAATAGATGGTTCGTATTATCTTTATCAAAGAGATAGATCATATTATCTTTGTTAAACAGATAGTTATGTGCTAAACGCTGTAAAGACAATAGAACAAGCACTGTTATGGAAAATGAATAAACGCACAGCCAAACCATGATATTCACATCAGCGAATTATAGAGCAAACATTATATAGCGGACAGAGTCTACTTCTTGATAGTAAAGTAACAAAATATAGTTTATATCCATAATCTGTATGTAGGACCAAAGGTCTCTTCCTTGCAAGAACCCAACACCGAGTTCGACCATACATCCATTGAACAAGATGCAGGTGTGAACTCTTACGGAACTTTCAAGACCAGTTGGGAAGTGGCGAATGCCGTCATAAACCAAACCCTCTGTAAATCCATAACAATGCGAATGAATTTCAGAGCAAGAATTTACATATACAAACTGTGTAATGCTTAAAATTTGACCCTTACAGGAAAATCTTATAGGAAGTATGATAATAAACAGCTGAAAGTTTAACATTGCTCTGTATTAAACAAAAGAGCCGTCAATCCAATATGGGTCCAGAGCCAGATACATTAATTCGGAAGGAACTTAATAAGTGTTTAAATTTAATCACAAATACAAATAAAACATAGTGAAATAATGTACAGTAGCTACATAGGCAGCAGTCGAATAGTATAGTCTCATGAACTTGAGACTTAGACCCAAAACTGCCGTAGGAAAAAGGGGAAGTTAACCCAGCTTCCACAAAATCAAACCCCAATATGTATGGATCCGGAAATTATGAGTCCGTTAATCGCCATCTGCGCCAACCGTAAAGGAATAAGGTGGCTGGGGTTTACGATTAAGCACAGAGGTGTAACCCTCAGACGAAAGATAACCAGAAATCGTAACCAAGAGTGTACACCCGTGATGTAGGGGAAAAACAACATGTGTACCTGTAGATATTCAGAAGAATAGCGCCAGAGAGAAGAGCAGACCGCCGAAAGAGCCACGATAGCAGATATTCACCATCTGTCATTCAAAGGAGAGAAACAGTTACTCTGTTTGTTCATTAAATTAACCCTAGATAACAACGAAAAAACACATTTAACAGATGGAAATCTTACCAAGCCAGTTCAAGGACTTACATCCTCGGAGCGGTAGCGCCATGGTGAGGTCGCATGCTGGTAGAAAGCGACCCGACGCAGAGTTACGGGACAGGCTCCCAGTTGTAACAGAGAGATGCACAGAGCTTTGGAGCGCCAAACAGAGCCAGCAAAATCTCTAAGAATCCGGGATATCAACCTTATAAACGCAGAACTCCAGCCATGAGACGTGGAGCAACCTCCACCCTTGATCTTCCTCGGAACTCTTACGCCGTAGATCCTGGCGGTAAAACCAAAGTGCAAGAGCGGGAAAGTTCCAGCGTGTTGTAGAGCATTGGAAAGGTATGTTTTAATGAATAATTTAGTGGTGTTTCAAGCAATGTTTGCAACCTTTTCTTTGTTATAAAATAGGGAAAATGTAATGAGAATGAGCACGAATGACCCAATCACTAATAATTATCTTCTCTATGCAGGAAAAGACAAAAGGAGGAAGGCGTGGTGTAAAACGAGAATTCCATGAGGAAATAACGGCTATCCCTCCAAAACCAAATAAAATCCAGACCAGGGCGAGTAAATCACGGCAGATCAATCCGGGACAAGATAAAGGACTGTCAGTTCGGAAGACTAGGCAAAGAAAAGAGAGGAGTTAACAGTTTAACAGATCCCTCAGGATCTTTGGTCATGATGGATCGTTACTTTCAATTATTTTGTTGTCTGGTTAACTCCGCCATTACTGGTATAAAAAGGGGCAGCATCGAAGACTTCAGGGACTTTTTGATTATCTTGTATCTTTACTTTCTGTTTACAGACTTCACAGTTGGTTAAACTCAGACTATCGAGTCTCTTTGAGACTTAGTTTTGCTGTATTATCATCGATGCGTTAATATAATATATTTGGTGTTACCTTTTCTCTGCATCTGAAGTAAGCTACGGCGGTGTGCCATTGGAAGCTAAGGGCCCGGCTCCAACGGACACTGGCTGATTGTATCATTACAGTTTGGCTTTGTGTGGTTTGTTTATTGTTCTTAATAATCTGATATACTTACATGTTGTTCCATACTCGTTCATCAGTAGTTTTTCATTTTGTAAATCTTTGTAACAAGTTCACATCATATTTCCAGAATCAATCACATAACATTGTTCTGAGTTGTTCACTTCTATTACAGAATTTATAAGTGGAATGTTTTAGCTACATATGGTTGGAGTGACAATCATAAGAAGATGGGATTAACGTTGTATGTGGACTACTGGTGATTATTTCAGATTATGTGTACATATGATTGACGTTTCCTGTTTATTTGATTCAGCTGTCTACTTTTGTATAAGATTGACTTTTCCTATTTATGGTGGTTTGCTATTCCATTTGATTAAGCTGTCTACTTGTACAAAAGATTGCTCTTTCTTTGTATGTAAGTTGATGCCAAGAATTGAGAGTGTTGAACTCGCGAGATCTAGTTTCTTTACTGTCGTTCCTTTTACTGTTGTTCCATTTCTGAATTGTCGTTCCATTCTGCTTTTACTGCTGTTCCTTTTTACTTTCATTTATTGGTTTGGTGTGGGAGGAGGATCAAGGCTGTCGTGAGACACAGCAGACGCTATTATGTTCCCAGATCCATGATCCATACTCTAATTCCTTTTCCTTCATCAGTTTCTAGAGGGATGGGTTATTATTTCCGTACCCTTGACTGGTAAAATTCCTGTGTGTGATTTCTTTCTGGAAAAGTAATTTAGCCATAGTTTAGCATCCGTTTACTCTTGTATTTCTTAGACCTATACTACTAAGCATTTCTCTGACAAATAGCCTCAAATTGAGATACCCTTTAGAATAACAAAACGCTCCCGGATTGACTTGTAATGTGAGATAACTAGAGGTGAAAAAGGCCCTTGTTACAACTCTACATTTTGGCGCCGTTGCCGGGGAAAGGGTATAGTCGTTTGTCTTTTAAACAGGGTAGTGTACGAATCTGCTAGGGGAGAGTTGGAATTTAAAAACGAAAGGTAAGAACTTGCGTGCGGAGCATGTAAAATCCCTGCTCCACCGTCTGCTTTCCTAGCAGAATTGATTGGTTAAATAGGATTTAGCAGTTTAATTGGAGTGCATGACTAAGCAGAAAAAGCCAGAGAAAGATAAAAAGCCTCCATCCAAAGCCAAGGGGCCGGTGACCCTTGGACGAACGACCTTCATAGACGAAATCTATAAGAAAGCCGACTCTCAGCCATCGGTAGGTTATAGGAAAATCAATTCTAAACAACCTACTAGTTCCCTTCAGGCCTCGGGATCACCATCTGAAGCCTTTGCTGAAGTGCACAGTCAAACAGAGGAGCAGGACTTTCAAGAAATTGAAAATTTGACTCCTGGACCATTGCACGAAGGGAATCTTAGTAACCTTTGCGAAGGAGAAGGAGAAACAGGGGAAATCGGGGAACCTAGATCTCCTATTGAACTAAACCATCCTTTAAATAGCCCGGATAAAGGAAGCGCTGTAAAAATCCTCGTTGAAGGAATTCATTCACCTCAGACAGTTGGGACCATCATCATCCCTGATAAAGGGAGTGTTGTCAAAACAATTCCTGTTAAAAATACCCCTTCTCAACCAAGGAACACTCTCTTGGAAATTCCTGAAGATTACTAGCATATATTCGATCCCATGGCACAGAATCAGCCAAACGCCCAGACCTCCACATTGCAATATCCTATAGTAGATTCTGCAGCAAATGCACCCATGAAAGCTATCCCTCTCCAGCATATCCCCACATTTCATGGCCTTACATCAAAAGATCCGGATGCATTCTTGTTCAAATTTGATGTATTATGTAGAGGATACGATTACACCACCGATCCCCAGAAATTAAAATTGTTCCCCTCCACATTAAAAGGGGCCGCTTTAAGATGGTTTATGGGCTTAGGTGGTGGGGTTATTAACAATTGGGATCAAATGAAAGAAGCCTTTTTAAAGAAATATCAGGATTACTGTAGGTCAAGAGAACTAAAAGATGAAATCTTTCAAATGTCAGCCAGACCAAACGAAACTCTAGAAGAATATGTGGAACATTTACAATATAACTTGCAGAGATCTCCCTATGCATCGTTACCTCTTCCTGATAACGTGTTGAAAACCGCGTTAATTAGAGGTATGAAAGAACAATGGATTGAAACGTTGAATATTATGGGGAAAGGAGACATTTATCAGGAAAATTTTGCTGATATCATTGATCTATGTATCAGGAGCTCAAGAGGCAGCACGAGGATAAAACCAGCAGAATATGATCGCTTTACCAGAGATAACAGAACATCAACGGAGGGAGTAACACGTGTGGAACTTGGGAATTTGCTAGAAAATTTTAAAATTGATATCCTGGGGACATTAACTACATAGCTTGATATTGTGCAGGCTAAACAGAAGCAAGCAGAGGCGGAACAAAATCTAGCGGTTTTTTGCCCTCGATGCAGGAAGAAACATAGCCACAAGGAATGCCCGCTGGATACAGTCCAAATATGTGCAATCTGTACCAAGGACCACCTGACTGAAAGCTGCCCCTCACTTCCTGGTTTGAAGGAAGTATACAAAGAAGCAGAAGAGGAGCCAGAATCAGCATATTTTATTAACCAGCGTCGTCAATGGCAGCCTAGGCAATTAGGTATGTTTTCAGACTCCTCCTCTTCTTTTCAACCCCCGCAGTTCAATGCTCAACAACAGAATATGTGGCAAAACCAGTCTCAGCCCTTGTTTTCGAATTGGTCACCTCAAATGTTTCCTACTCCGAATCCTTGGATGACCCAATTTGGTTGGCCAAACTTCCCTTATCCCCCGCCATATTCGCAAAATAATTCATATCCTCCGCAGTGGACCCCTTCTACTTCGCAAGGTTCACCCTAGCAGACAAGCTGGCCAAGATCGACATATCAGCCAACACGATCAATTCCACTCCCTCAACCAACTCTGCCAGCCTTACAACAAAACCCCCAGCCTAATCTGAGACCGCAGCTCCCAGCCCAACCCAACCCCAATCCGAATAATAGACCAGTTCAATCTCTTCAAATTATAGAATCCTCAGAGATTGAATCTGATCTGCGGGAGTGCAACGATCTCCAGTTAAGATCTGGGCAAATAATAGAAACTGAGGGACATAGAACAACTCACATCGAAGATCAGTTACCTATAGAACAGCCATCACAACAGGAAGATGTAAATAAAGACCAGGCTCATCAGCAAGTAATTACATCTCCTCCACCTTTCCTAGAACGATTGGCCATTCCACGACCAACACAATATCCAGACTTTGATATTCTGGGAGAACTACAAAACTTGTATATAAGAATTCCATTCCTTCAAGCTATACAGGATATCCCCATATATGCAAAAACCATAAAAGACCTGTGTAGCAGAAAATCAAAAAGAAATGTAACCTCTAACCCAAGAGTCTAGGTAGTCGGCACCTTATCCGACCTCCTATCAGGAAAAGAAACACCAGTTAAATACGAAGACCCTGGGAACCCAATTGTCACTGTTCAAATCTATGGGCAGACCTTGACCAACGTCTTAGTTGATCTAGGGGCTGCAATTAACATCCCGACAACATCGACTTGCCAGAAGCTCGGAATTACATCGGTAGAACCTACTTCCACTTTGTTAGAACTAGCTGACCGATCAGTAATTAGACCAGAAGGCACCTTGTATGATGTCATGGTTTCAGTAGATTCCTGGGAATACTCGACCAATTTCCTGATAATTAATCCGAAAACCCAGCTAGATGGACATCCGCTAATTCTAGGTAGACCGTGGCTCGCTACTGCTGACGCCTACATTGGTTGCCGGTAGGGAAACATGACCATAATTAGAGGGCCGGATATCAAAAATTTAATCTTGTACCCTCCAGCGCAGCCAAGCATCACAATGATGAGAACCAACCTGCGCCCTGCCTCATATATCACTGACAATATTAGACCCCCATTAACAGTCCAGGAAGCGCTAGATTTCAAAGATCAAACGAAAGACGATACTATCAATAAATTTATTAATCAAACAGAATCCACATCGTATACACAATGTTTTATGATAAAAGCGGCATTTGATAACGAATTAGAGGAGGATCCTCTAAAAGACGAACATGACCAAATTATACCTGTGACTTCTGTCGCTAATAGCAAAGTAGTGCAAATTGAACCGGGGAAAACTTTAAACATTAACGCCAATCTGACACCAGATCAAGAGACGAAACTCATCCAACTGTTACGAAAGTATCAGCAGGCATTTGCATGGGACTATCCCGATATGAAAGGGATTGATCCCCAGCTATGCACACATCATATTTATATCGAAAAAGATGCAAGACCTGTTCGACAACCGCAAAGGAGACTCAACCCCCATTTAAAAGATGTTGTAAAAGCTGAGCTTCAGAAACTTTTAGATGTTGATTTTATTTATCCTATTTCTGACAGCAAATGGGTCTCTCCACTTGTGGTAGTACCTAAAAAGAACGGGAAATGGAGAATCTGTGTGGATTATAGAGAATTAAACAAAGCCACACAAAAATATCACTTCCCTCTTCCATTCATAGATCAGGTACTGGACACCTTAGCAGGCAAGAAATTCTTTTCTTTCTTGGATGGCTTCAGCGGATACAATCAGATTCAGATTGCCCCTGAAGACCAGGATAAGACTACATTTACCTGTCCCTGGGGAACGTTCGCTTATCGAGTCTTACCTTTTGGTTTATGTAATGCTCCAGCCACATTCCAAAGGGCTGTTCTTAGCATCTTTGCAGATTTAATCAATGATGGATTGGAAGTCTACATGGATGACTTCACGCCATATGGAGATGACTTTGATCCAGCTCTAGATACTCTCGAAAAAGTCCTACAGCGCTGCATTGCTACCAGACTTTGCTTGAGTCACGAAAAGTGTTACATGATGATGACCGAAGGACTCATTCTGGGACACTATATTTCAGCAGCTGGTATTCAGGTAGACCCGGCTAAAATTCAAATACTTTTGCTTATTCCAACCCCCACTAATCAAACAGAGGCACGCAGTTTTCTTGGTTTTTCTGGGTATTATAGACGATTCATACAACATTATTCACATATTTCCACGCCTTTACATGCATTAACTGGAAATGTTGACTTCTTATGGACAGAGAAATGTGATCGAGCCTTCAAAGAATTAAAGAAGCTGGTATCTACAGCTCCAGTTCTCCGAGGACCTAATTGGAATTTACCATTCCAAATTTCAACTGACGCCTCAGACACAGCAATCGGTGCAGTTCTGGGCCAAGAAGAGGATAAAAGACCATACGCCATCTATTACATCAGAAAAAATTTGGCTCCGGCTGAATTAAATTACACTGTCACCGAAAAAGAATTTTTAGTTGTGATACACGCTGTTAATAAATTTAGACACTATATTACAGGCTATCCCATTATTTTGTATACAGACCATTCTGCTATTAAGTATTTAGAAAATAAGCCTGTTACAAATGGAAGAATAACCAGGTGGTTGATCCTGTTGCAGGAATTTGATATTACAATCAGAGATCGACCATGGAAGGAGAACCCTGTAGCGGATTTCCTCTCACGAATACCAAAATCAGTCGAAGCGGCAGCAGTCGAGGACCAATTTCCAGACGAACACTTATTTGTTGTCGCTGTTCAGACTCCCTGGTACGCTGATGTTGCTAACTATCTTGCAGTAGGTAAGCTTCCAAAACATTTAACCCCCAATGAACGGAAACAAGTTGTTCAGAGAAGCAATCGATTTTCGTGGGTTCGGGGCTATTTGTTTCACACAGGAGTAGATATGGAAATCAGAAGATTTATTCGAGAGGACGAAATCTTTGATATCTTGAAAGCCTGCCATGACGGGCCATGTGGAGGACATTTTGTTGATCGAAGAACAACACATAAAGTATTACAAATGGGATATTACTGGCCTACAATTTTCAAGGATGCGGAAAAAATTTGTCCACGCCTGTGATAGCTGTCAGCGTGCAGGACGACCTGGTCCAGCCGACGAAATGCCTTTGCGGCCTCAATTAGTGATCGAACCTTTCGAACGCTGGGCTCTGGACTTCGTCGGACCCATCAGCCCGCCATCAAACCAAAGAACCTACATTTTGGTGGCAACTGAATATGTTACCAAATGGGTTGAAGCGGAGGCATTGCCTAGAGCCACAGAAAATTCAGTAATACAGTTCTTGTTCCATTTGTTTGTACGTTATGGTCTTCCGAGGGAAGTAATTACAGATGGAGGACCACAATTTGTGGGGCATCAATTAGCTGCAACACTCAATAACTATCATGTCCAGCACAAAATTACTACCCCATATCATCCTCAGGCAAATGGGCAAGTGGAGAGCAGCAACAAGGTAATAGAGTCTATTTTGACAAAAACTGTTGCCTCACATCGGCGTGATTGGTCCGCCCGACTACCCGAGGCACTGTGGGCTTATCGAACCACATGGAGAATCACCACCGGCTATTCACCATATCACTTAATGTTTGGAAAGTAGCCCATTTTTCCTATAGAATTCGAGATCCAAATGCTGCGAACGGCCCAAGAATTCGGATTGGATTTAAGTGAAGCATAGAAAAATCGATTACAACAAATTAATGAATTAGATGAAATAAGGCTCTCTGCATTACAGAATACAGCACTCATTCAACAGCAGCGAGCCAAATGGCATGATGCACTTATCAAAAACAAGATATTTCATGAGGGAGACTGGGCTCTGTTATATGATTCTAGATTTCAAGATTTCCCGGGCAAGCTTCAGACTCGTTGGTTGGGACCATATGAAATTCAAAAAGTCCATGACAATGGGACCCTTACTCTGATCACAATCGATGGGTCTGGATATACATTTAAGGTAAACGGCCACCGAGTTCGTCTGTATCGCAAACCGCTCACTCAAGAATCTTTTTGTCAGCAGCTACGCCAAGACACTAACATTGAGATTATGGGCGAGGAAGAAAAAACTTCCTCACGTATAGATCAGTAAGAAATTCATCTTTTACTACCACATCTTGTATATAAAATTGTAAATTTTGTATATATGTTTTTAATATTTGTGTGTGTTGTTCCTTTTCAAAAGGAACAACACTTGTGTGTTTTGCTGTTCTTTTTCAAAAGGAACAGCACGTGAGTGTCTTTGTTGTTTCTTTTCAAAAGGAACAACACTTATGGGTTTTTGCTATTCCTTTTCAAAAGGAACAGCACTTGAGTGTTTTTGTTGTTCCTTTTCAAAAGGAACAACACTTTTGGGTTTTTGTTGTTCCTTTTCAAAAGGAACAGCACTTGAGTGTTTTTGCTGTTCCTTTTCAAAAGGAACAACACTTTTGGGTTTTTGTTATTCCTTTTCAAAAGGAACAACACTTGAGTGTTTTTGCTGTTCTTTTTCAAAAGGAACAACACTTTTGGGTTTTTGTTGTTCCTTTTCAAAAGGAACAGCACTTGAGTGTTTTTTCTCTTCCTCTTCAAAAGGAACATCACTTGTGTGTTTTTGTTGTTCCTTTTCAAAAGGAACAACACTTGTGTGTTTTTGCTGTTCCTCTTCAAAAGGAACAACACTTGTGTGTTTTTGCTGCTCCTTTTCAAAAGGTGCTGTTCCTTTTCAAAAGGAGCAGCACTTGTGTGTTTTTGTTGTTCCCTTTCAAAAGGAGCAGCACTTGTGTGTTTTTGTTGTTCCTTTTCAAAAGGAACAGCACTTGAGTGTCTTTGCTGTTCCTTTTCAAAAGGAACAACACTTTTGAGTTTTTGCTGTTCCTTTTCAAAAGGAACATCGCTTGAGTATTTTTGGCTGATCCTTTTCCAAAGGAAGCAGCATTTGTGTGCTTTTGTTGTTTTTTTTAAAGGTAATAAATCAGATGAACTCCTCCTCACCCCCCCTTTTCAAAAAGGAGTAGTATGCTCTTGTCCCTTTCATATAAAGGATGTGTTGTCCATCCTCTTTCCAAGGCCATAAGTAGCAGCTATACATTTATGCAATGAATATAAAAGTCAGGATATATCGAGATCAGCATATCATAAATCGCTATCTTTAACAGCCCTAGTATTGATGCAACAACAAAGGAAGGATCTATACACTCATCATTTTTGTTGTCATGGTCTCACCTCCCCTGCCTTGTTGGAAAATTTTATCATGTTAAGTTCCTACAATTTTCTCTATTATTACTCGGAAATAAGAACAGAAGATTTATATCTTCCTATTGGGATGACAAGACTTCTTCCGCCATTCCCACTCTTAAGGAGGGTTGAACCACCCTTATGTGTTATTACACAAGAGCAAAGTCTGTCCAAAAAAAAAAAAAAAAAAAATTATTTGTCCAATGCAGGATAGGGGGTTTCATTAAAGAACCAGCCTACTATGATCATAAGATTGGAAGCGAAGTGGAATTCCCATCATGGCCACCACACCAGGGATATGGTCCAACGGGTTCACTACATAAACAAACCTTGGAACAGGGGGTCCCATCACGAGCCGGCCTGCCCACATTTCGCGCCTCTCTGGTGAATGACATCATGGTTATCTGGTTACCAAGCCAGCATGATGGCCTGCATTTCGACAAGAATTGCTCTTCAAAAATACACAAAGGACCATGGTTCCAGGGTGAAATAAACAACTCTGCCAAGGTTATGAACACCTGTCGGCAGCAGAGCTCTGTTAATGGTATCTGAGTCATAATATATACACCAATTTGGATCATATCAAATACTTCTTTCTATCCTTGTAATAATGATATTTTACACTTTGATGGATACGTCGCATGAATATCTATCACTACCAATCATGGTAGAGGTATTGACTATGACTACCTTAGACCTTATATGAGTGCCAGATGTCCTATCCTCCTGTTTTGCATCACATCACGCAGGCTTATGCAAAACGCGATCTACCTGTTGCCTCGATCTTGGTATTTCTTTGTCTAATCTGAAACATGGCAAAACTCTATGTGCTGTTCCTTTATGACTTGGTGACGGGATGGCGGCTCCTCCTCCATTCGACGGCTGGGACAGCCTATCATATTGCGAGGGGGGAGGTGACCTCATTACTCCGCCGGGCACGTGGTAGCACACCATTCGGAAATGATATGGTACGAAGGTACGATATGGGTTAACGGCATGATAATACTATTTTTGTAAAAAGTTGTTATTTATAATCAATTTTTGTGCATGCTCTGTGTCTCTGTGTTTTTTTCTTGCTGTGATTACGTTCTTTGCGACAGGTAATTGCTGTTCCATCTAGGAGCCCGAAACAAAACCATGGGAGGCAAGGCTATCAGAAGCGAGCCTAGTGAGCTAGTAGTCTCCGAAGCTGCTCGGGAAATCCTAGAAAGGGCGGGGTGGCTAACTTATTTTAGCCGCCTGCGTGAATCAAATGAAACTGTGGCCATGGAATTCCTGCAAAATTTGCAGGAAGAACACTCCGTAGTCGGTGGGAAGCAGATAACGGTCACGAAGGAAATAATCACAGAAGTAACAGGATTACCAGCCTCAGGACCAATATGGACGACAAAGGAAGAGAGGTTGCAGAAGATCATAGAGATTTTCCAAGACGAAGGACAAAATCTAACAGTGAAGGGAAAAGGAGTGCTGCCGGCAACGCTAGGAGAACCCTAGAGCGAATTGGCAAAGGTAGTGCAAAGCTACATCACCTGCGAGGGCCGAAAAGATGTGGTAAGACCGCGTCACCTTAAGCTCCTGGCTGTGTTAAAAGGAAAATGTTCTGTGCATCTCCCTGCATTGTTAAATTCATTACTACATGATGCCTCTCGGAGCCTGAAAAAGGCACACCATGAAGACGCAGTAGTTAGCCACCATGGGTTGATCCACCTGATAGTGAGCTACAGTCTCACTCAGCAGCATAGTAGCTGGGGGGAGATTATTACAGCAATTGGAGGGGGAGTGGCATCACCATCCCCAAAGGCTAAGCACCCTGCTAGTACCTATGAAGCACCCAAGGAGCCCAGAGAATCACCAAAACCCAAGCATCCCTCGGATACACCCGAGCAACCCAAGGAACGCACGGAGTCAGTAAAACGAAACATTCCTCTAGAGCATCTGGACATGCAGAAAAACATAAGGAACGGGCCACAGAAGAGTGTGCTGCCTCGAAACGTAGGCATTCCTCTGGCATGCTAGAACAATCTGAGAAACACAGAAAGGTGGTGGTGGAAGAACAGGTGGCCAGCACACCTGAACAACCTGAGAGGCCTAGGAAGTCAGCTAGGTTGGCAAGAATAAGAGGCAGGCTGGAGAAAATCCAGCTAACCATTGACGAGCCGATCGAAATAAAAGATAAGCCACCAGTGCCAGAACAGGAACCCTTGAGGGAAAAAGGGGAACAAATTGAGAGCGAAGCACAAGCCGAGGGAGGAAATGGACATTCTGACTCTGAGACTGAAGCCAGTTATACGAAGGCAGCCACTAAGCATCTAATTCAGGAGGAGGAGATGGAACAATTGGGGGACAGCCCTCCACAGGTCGCCGTGGAGGAAGAAGAGCTGGCCACTATCTTGGCCAGCCTGGGAGATTATGCTTCACCTTCCAGTCCAGCAAACCCTCCTGAAGGACCCTCTGGGGAAGAGACGCATGAAGAATTGCATGAAGAAATGGCAGGAGGAGAAAACCTCCCTGTTGTTGACAAAGAAAATGTAAATACCAACCGGGAACAATCCGTTCCCAAGACACCAGAAGAAAACCCACCTGCTGATGACGTGGGGAATGAAAACGCTTATCGGGAACAGTCCGTTCCCAGAATGCCAGAAGAAACCCTCGATGAAAGAGGAGCAGAACTAAGGGCCACTCATGCGCCCACTGCCGAGGCAAGAGAAATCAAGAAATTGAGAAAGAAACAGCAGAGACTGCTGAATATTATAGCCCAGCTTCGGCAGAAAATTCGAAGTTTGAAAGCCAGTCTGAGAATAAGAAGGACCATAAGGAAAAAAAGAAGAACAAATGCAGCAGGGTCCTGTCAGAAGAGAAGGCAAGGGGCTCATAGGCGTCTCGTAGGTCAATACTCTGCTGATAGACCTACAACTGTTCCAACCAGCACTGAGGAACAAAATGTTGTTCCATCTTATATGGAACAGCAGAATGTCGTTCCGGAACAGACTGTTGTTCCAAATAGCCCATTGGGACCAACTGTCGTTCCAATCAAAATTGAGCCGCAAGACGACATTCCATTTACAGAGGGGCCATCGTACCCCTTTATTCATGTGAAGAAAGAAAGGGAAAACAAAGCAGTCCAAACTGAGGCATCACCTTTAGGGATAATTCGGGATACGAATTCCAGGCAGCGAAACGTGAAGGTCCAGGCAAACCTCCCTGCCTCTGAGAAATCATGGAAAAAGGATCCAAAAACCAAGGCCTTGCACCGCAAGATGAAGCAAGCCCGACAGGAGGCTGACCAGCTAAGGGAACAAATGATCCCTCGGGAAAAATAAGCGGAGTTACAGCAGGAAGCTGAGCAGTTAAAAGAACAAATGATCCCTCGGGAAAAATATGAAGAACTGCAGCAGCAACTGCGGAACATGAGTCAATCAGAGAGTCAGGCCTTTGAAGGATGGCAGAAGGAACAGGAAAAGGCTGCCAAGGTAACAGGTCGACTAGATGCTGTTATTAAACAATTGGACACTGTATGTTCAGTGTATAATTATGTTTTGACTTGCAGGGCCCCTGCAAAGAATTATGCTTTATTTCTCCTTGAAAGATACTTAAAATTGAAAATAAAGGCTGTCAGGGCAGGTGCCCCTATTCAAATTAACACTGTTAATGATTTTATTGATTGTTGCAAACATTACGGGGTTAAGGTCCAACGGTTGCTATGTGAATTCTACTTGCACAACATGGTGCTTGAGCAGGAAACTGATTTAAACCCTGGCCCCTTCGTGGGAGATATACAGCTCCAAGCTTTTGTTTCATTTGGGGTCAATCAATTAAAGTGGCTCAGGGCTTATAATGCCTTTCAGAGGCAAGAGCACAGCCTAGATCTATGGGTCAGGGCCGAGCCTAGAGACCCAGTTCACCTATGGCAATCACACAAAAGCCTTATGAGAATCCCGGGCGTCATGGAATTGCTAGGACCCATGCATGAGGATTTGATCCGAAATAGCGTGGAATATTTTCTGGCTATTAAGGATTCTGCCCTGGATGCTGCCAAATTCCGCTATCGGATTTCTACCCCAAGCATCCAGCTCAGGGAGCCATTCAAATACGAGAATTTTGAGCTGGCTGCTGAACGGTTGAGCCTTTATGGCCAGCGCATTTTGCAAGCTGGGCCGTCTTGGTTAGGATACCGGTTCCGTAGCCCAATTATTTGGCACCCTGCACCTGGGTACCAGGCCTTGTATAATATGCCTGCGGATCAATTGAATCACTTCTTTGATAATCTGGTTGCTCACCATGGTTGCAGACCTCCTCACGAGATACCCTCTCCCGCCTATTCTCTTACCGCTCTCCATGTTAATTATAACGTTTTCATGAGGCCATGAAACAGAGTAAGCCGGGGGTTGTGTAGAGCATTGGAAAGGTATGTTTTAATGAATAATTTAGTGGTGTTTCAAGCAATGTTTGCAACCTTTTATTTGTTATAAAATAGGGAAAATGTAATGAGAATGAGCACGAATGACCCAATCACTAATAGTTATCTTCTCTATGCAGGAAAAGACAAAAGGAGGAAGGTGCGGTGTAAAACGAGAATTCCATGAGGAAATAACGGCTGTCCCTCCAAAACCAAATAAAATCCAGACCATGGCGAGTAAATCATGGCAGATCAATCCGGGACGAGATAAAGGACTGTCAGTTTGGAAGACTAGGCAAAGAAAAGAGAGGAGTTAACAGTTTAACAGATCCCTCAGGATCTTTGATCCTGAGGGATCGTTACTTTCAATTATTTTGTTGTCTGGTTAACTCCGCCATTACTGGTATAAAAAGGGGCAGCATCGAAGACTTCAAGGACTTTTTGATTATCTTGTATCTTTACTTTCTGTTTACAGACTTCACAGTTGGTTAAACTCAGACTATCGAGTCTCTTTGAGACTTAGTTTTGTTGTATTATCATTGATGCGTTAATATAATATATTTGGTGTTACCTTTTCTCTTCATCTGAAGTAAGCTATGGCGGTGTGCCATTGGAAGCTAAGGGCCCGGCTCCAACGGACACTGGCTGATTGTATCATTACAGTTTGGCTTTGTGTGGTTTGTTTATTGTTCTTAATAATCTGATATACTTACATGTTGTTCCATACTCGTTCATCAGTAGTTTTTCCTTTTGTAAATATTTGTAACAAGTTCACATCATATTTCCAGAATCAATCACATAACATTGTTCTGAGTTGTTCACTTCTGTTACAGAATTTATAAGTGGAATGTTTTAGCTACATATGGTTGGAGTGACGATCATAAGAAGATGGGATTAACGTTGTATGTGGACTACTAGTGATCATTTCAGATTATGTGTACATATGATTGACGTTTCCTGTTTATTTGATTCAGCTGTCTACTTTTGTATATGATTGACGTTTCCTGTTTATGGTGGTTTGTTGTTCCATTTGATTAAGCTGTCTACTTGTACAAAAGATTGCTCTTTCTTTGTATGTAAGTTGATGCCAAGAATTGAGAGTGTTGAACTCGCGAGATCTAGTTTCTTTACTGCCGTTTCTTTTACTGTTTTTCCATTTCTGAATTGCCGTTCCATTCTGCTTTTACTGTTGTTCCTTTTTACTTGCATTTATTGGTTTGGTGTGGGAGGAGGATCAAGGCTGTCGTGAGACACAACAGACGCTATTATGCTCCCAGATCCATGATCCATACTCTAATTCCTTTTCCTTCATCAGTTTCTAGAGGGATGGGTTATTATTTCCGTACCCTTGACTGGTAAAATTCTTGTGTGTGATTTCTTTCTGCAAAAGTAATTTAGCCATAGTTTAGCATCCGTTTACTCTTGTATTTCTTAGACCTATACTACTAAGCATTGCTCTGACAAATAGCCTCAAATTGAGATACCCTTTACAATAACAAAACGCTCCCGGATTGACTTGTAATGTGAGATAACTAGAGGTGAAAAAGGCCCTTGTTACAGCTCTACATCTGTAAGGCCATGGCCGAGCACGTGATCAGGCCGACGGGCTTAAAGGCCCAGTCCAGGTGTCCAGTGGAGGGAGCGCCAGCAAATAATGGTGGATGGGACTTAATATTTCTATAACCATATAATAAAGTTATCCTTTGCATAGCATCGAGGTAGTATTGTATCATAATGGAGTTTGACAATTAAAACCATACGTTAAACTAAACCATTGGTACCCGTGAAGGAAATATCAAATATCAGTTATATACGACAGTATATGCAACTATATAATGATGGTGCAGTCGCCATAATAATTTTTTTTTTTTACATACTTAAATGCAGGTGAGATATGTGACAACAATACAGAATGATGAGCAGCCCGGTAGGTATATTGGATTCAAATGCAATTCCAATAGTGAGAAACTGATTCCATCAAAGAATTCACCATGACCTTTGCTACATTGACAATTGGGCTGACGTGGCAACCATGTCAGAAACACACGTCATTCTTCATTTCTTCCTCCACCTAGTGAAATCGAAGGTATACAAAGAACTTTTAAAAGAAACCACAGTGTCTAACCTGTATCTCAGGATGTGCATGCAAGATAGCAGTATCCAGGCAATGAAACAATGGAATTTTTAGTGGTTGTGCAAGGTGATAACATTATCCGAGGTGTTCTTTTACCACTGCGTGACTTTTCGATGAAGTTAGAAATTGTTGTTGTAATCTCCATGGTAACAAAGATACACTGATGGGTTTAGTAACAACACCCTTCAAAATAACAAAAACATAAATTCTCCTTCTAGTATGACACTCTTTGGTCAGGAGATCATTGTGCTAAAGGAAATTGGGAAAATTCGTCATGCAGAGAAGCACACATGATATGCTAGCAAATTTCGTCACAAATCACAATAAGATTTTGTCTACCGTCGGATATCGTCAAGGAGGAAGGTAAGTAGGATAAGCGATTGTTGTTTCCCTTGTCCACTAGCCTTCAGACAAAAGGTAGAAACACATTGAATAATTAAGGAAAATTTTCCCAACACGAAACCTTGGCTATGTTGTTTTTAATTACATTGCGAAGAAGTAGGAAAAGTTGGATTCCATTGTTTTCATGCTGTTTACCATGGAATAAAAATGGACGATGGTTACCAAATGATGTTAAAAACACTGACTATCTCAGTGTATGAGTAAAAGCAAACGATGGGTTTCTTTTCCAGAAAAATTTTAACTATGTTTCTTTCATTGGATGGGGTATCTATCTAGTAGCAGTAGGATGATCATCAACTATGGATAAAGATTCCATATGTTGTAGCTTATCTCTGAGTCATGAAGGGATAATATTGGGGAAGGATAATTCTTACCTCACAGTTAAAAGTATGAGGAACACATAAATAACCGAGCTCAATTTGGGACAAGCTATCCTGATATCTAGCTGTGAGAATCAAGCCTAAAGTAAGGCCATAAGTAAAAAAATGCTTACCGTCGACTGTAAATAGGAAATAATGAGGATCATGCCACCAGTCCTTTGGAGGTAAAAATGGCACGAATAATCCTTCCTTTGTGATTCTAATAAGTTGACTAAGGTTGATATATATATATATATATATACCTTTTTTCTACAGATGATAAAGCATTGAATAATTCAACCATTGGGAAATCTCTTAGCTATATAACTTAGTTACGGAAAAAGAATGTGAGATAAGGAGGATCGTACCATCATCTCCAATGTGCAAAGATCGATCATTTAGATAATAGATGTGATAGATACAAAGAGTATGTGGTGGTGATTCATTTCCTTTTTAAGAATTAACAAACCTAAATGAAAAAAAAAGAAAAAGTTATTTTTGGAATCTGTTTCAGATGATGTAAGAAGTAATTCTTAGTTGATCCATTCTTAGTATGTTATTATTAAAATTAGCATGAACATTTAGAATATAAGGCATAAAAAAATAAAATTTAATACAATTAAGTAGTTGTCAGGATTCAAGGCCGACAACAAAAACACGTTTGAGGAATTGTTATTCAAGGAATCAGGATGACGTACGATTTACAATCATTAGACACAATCATGTAATCCTTTGGTGGGCATATTCATGTAGGGTTTCGGTGGACATCTGATGTTATATTCTCTTAGTGTTATTCATTTTGTTGTGTCTTCTCTCTTAGCGGTTTTTAATGAACCCATAAATTCTATAGGGAGCAGATAATGCTGGTTGGATTAAAAGGGAAGCAATTTATTTTGTTGAGATGCTGCAGGTTCCTGAAAAAAGAAGAAAAGGTAACCAAACAAAGAAAAATGTGCATGTTCAATGGATAGAAAACCACTCTCTGCAACACTACTTCTGATTACTACATACAAAGTTATGATGAATATTGTGAAATTTTCACTTATGGCTAACGAGGATGCTAAATATTTTCGAAAAATATAATTCGAGCATTGTATATTTATAACACCCATAAAGTATATTTATGAACCTTGGTAATTGATATGGGTATTTATGGGTATTTATAAAGTAGATATGTTATTGATATGGGTATATATATTTATATCATCATTTATTGTAACATAGTTGCAAGATATTTACGACTACTTAGCGTTAGTGAATGCTGTGATGCATATAAATGGTATTGATTTTGTACGTTACTGATAAGTAGGGTTACAAAACATGTTATTCTGTGATTGTTAGCACAATCTATGGCTTTGAGTCTATCTAATTCCTTGGAACTGTTTGCTCAAAGCATCATTTTTTATCGAATATAACTCTAAATATATCAAGCATTGTAGTGCGTTAGCTACCTTTGGAAATGATCAGAATATAATATTATATCTCCATTGAAGATCGGATAATATGGAATTTAAATTCGACTTCTAAAGCAATGGGAACATGGGGCACTATTCAATTCCTCATTAGGGTTCAAGTTTCACCAAGGAGAGGCTCTTGCTTATACTCGTTCAATTTTCATTAAAGATATGATTATGGTTACAATAATGGTTAGGGCTACATGCAAGTCCATTGAGCAGAAAAATTGTGAATTTAATTGCCTTGACTTTTGAAGCCAGAAACCTCTATTTCATGTTATAATAGAAATAGATGTAAGGGAAGATAATGTTGCTTAAAAAAATTAATCTTATTGAAGTCGCCCTGAATATTCGTGTTTTTGCAGATTTTTTTTTTTACGCTAGGAATGGTTAAATTATAAATAGAAAAAATTGACGCTAGTACAAGTACGATGTAGGGACTTGGCTAAATTAAAGGATGATGGTATGGAAGGGGAAATGTTAAACCCTAGTAGGGTGTTATGCAATGAAAAATGTTCTCATGAACAATATTAAGAAATAAAGATCAGGTAATGGCACAAATTTTTTTAATTTAGTCCTCTATAAAATGCATTTTGGAGTTGGAATTGTTTCGAAAAATTAATTAAATAATAACAGGTTAATATAAATATATAGAATGACCTATGCATCAGAACTGCATACTGGTACCTATAAGCATCCTTTATATAATAATATGTAAACCATGATAATTAATAAGGAGCAAGTTCTAGTGCTTCTTGATTGATAATAGAAAAAAGGATTGTGTTAAGCTTATAAGTCACTATTAAACAGTATGGAATTATCTGTGGAGATACAGATAAGGTGCCGGGGTTAATACTTAACAAGCAGGCACCCTTCCAATTTTGGAATCGAGACACCACCTGGACTCACCGTTGAAGTTCTCAATTGGATAAGATTCTAATTGACAAGCAACAATGATTATCATCTAGTATTATTCACAAGTTATTACTTGTAGATAATTAAAAGTCGATATTTATGTATACATTGAATTGTGGAAGAAATTACCTTTTCTTTTGAATGTCATGCAAGTATGAAGAATTTGATTGTTACATCAATGTATAGAACTTTCAATTGCTTGAATTATATCTGAGGTAATATTTAACATAAATTATCATACGCAAATGATAAGAAAGAAAGGTATACCACTCATGAATCTGTTATGATTACACGAAGAGAGCTTGTGAGTATTGTGTAGTTTCTTATTAACATTGGTGTAATTGGCAAGTGCATCCTACATTTAAGACATGGATATTTCTTGGTTTATTATAATAAATCTGCCATCGTAGTTAAGCAGTGAAACATTTTTAACATACATGAGTTATTAAGTGGTTATGATAAGCAACAACCATATGCAAACTATGAGAAATTATCATATTTTAAACAATGGATTAATCACACCTTGAAAGTGTTATAGTCAGATTGGAGGATTAATTAAGTAGGTATTAATTTCTACTAGTATATGAAAATCCTTATAACTAAATCATTAAGGCCTACATAACAATCTTCCCTGTAAAAATGGTGAAAAAGGAAGAAGATAGATTGGGAAGATGAATGCCATAGGATATTTTACTTGTGATGAGAGAGGTGTGATGATGGTATGATAATCACACACTCTTGAATGTTTTATAGCATAAGAAACTGGAGATACAGTGCAATTAACAAGGTATAACGATTAGTAATTACTATCATGTCAAATGGTATGCACAAATTGTAGTTCGCTACTATCTTTTTATCATAACATCTAATGTAAAGATGGTTATGGCAGAGTGCTTACCCTATTAGGTACTGACCATGTGCCTCTGTAATAAATATGGCCTATTGGTAGGATATGGTTAGTAGATGGTTTTCAAATGTGTTATGTATTAAGAGATGGTTATCTAGAGAATGTTGAATGAGAAAGCTTGTGATCATTTTAAACATGGATGTAATTGACATATATCATCATGGTATTACCATTATAGCCAGCTTCAATAGACGAAATACATGTTTGTATCATTGTTTTATTGTTGTATGATACATATACTCATGCATTGTCATGGATTGTTTGGTATATTGTTATCATAAGCCTGGTTAAGGGGTCATCAAGATAAACTTGTTGTGGAAAGAATCATGCTAAAATCTACACATAATAATGAGGCATATGTTCCATGTAAACACATGGGTGTAGAATATTATAGCCTTATAATAATATTGTAGTTATAATAAGGTTGATGAAAGATGTCAAGCATACATGGCATGAAAGAGTCGTGAGTTTAATGTGTTGTTGGAATTTCGATATTGGTCTTGGTTCGTTAGGAAATTTATACAGAAATCATTGTACAACAACCTTAAAGATGTGGCTACCCCAATGCCTATAAAAGGGGACTAATCTACAGAAGAAAAGAACATGATTGACATAATGACCAGATTGGTAAAGTATAGTACAAAGTGGTTATGTTGTTGAAACATAAAATGGGCAATAGTAAATCACCCGATATAAATGATTGAAGAATGAATTATTGATATAACGATTATTAAACTATGAGTTAATAGTCTTCTTAAGATGAAAATATGCATCAATACATACTATATTACTGATATTGTGTTACAACCACATGAAATCTGAAAATGATTTACACTTGACAAAACTTTCTCTGATTACAGAAATGAACCATGCTCATACAAATTCCTTGTCAACTGAGAACAGTTGTTTTATTTTCTAGAAAAATATAAAGGAATGTTTGGCATGATACTAACATGGTAGAAAAATATGTCGACAAAGTTTTTGTTGTTGAAAAGTGTGCAACAAGAAATGCTTGTTGAGAATGCAACAAGATGATGGAGCTTAGTGTAAAGGAGTCGCCTTCACTAAGTGGGTCCACAGGCAAATTATGGCGAAAAGTCTATTTTGGATCACAGCAGGAGTGATCAGAGTCTATTTTTAGACTGCTAGTCAAAAATAGAAAAGTCAAATATTATTGTCTCATAATAATATTTAGACTATAAACTTTATCTTATTCTGTTGGAGCACTTCAGTTCGAGCTATGGATGTGGAACATGCAGCTTCCAGAAGGAAATACGTGGTTCTTATGGGTTACTTGAGCTATTGCATGAAGGACTTCAGTGATTGAGATCTTGTGGAGTTGGATGAGCAGTTAATGGAGTTGTGTTCAGTTTGACTTAGTTGAACTAGTTGTATTTAGTCTAACTGATCAATAGACTAAGTGATGAGTTACGTGAATTGGTTATTAATTAATTCACTAATTATTAACTCATAATGCAGATGAAGAATACATCAGTTAACTCAGTGCATGTACAGTTCAGTGGAGACAGGTGTTAAAGGTTGAGATTGCTATCAGTTGTGCATGAGATTGTGCACATGCATGGGATTGAGTTATGCCAATGATCTCTACGTAGTGTGGGGGAATACCAAGTGAAATATAGCTTGTGCTCACGTGATTTACAGTGTGGGTGATTTTCACAAGGTAAATAGGATTTTGGATCAGCCATTCTCATTCATTCTCTTGTAGGGTTGTGCAGTGGAGGCAGGCAAAGTAGCGGAGGAGATTTGGAGATCAGATCTGAGCTGTATTGTGTGTAACAGGTGGAGATAGTGCTGGATACTTGAGAGGAGTATTGTACTATGTTATGTTACATGTTCTCAATCATTAATATACAGATAGTCTGAGGTTTTCAGCTGTAAGCTTTCCCCGGGTTACATACTGTGTTAATGTGTGCATGCGACTGATGTTTCATTGTTTTTGATGCTGCTAGATTGATGATCAATGTAGAGGAGATTACGTATTGTGCATGTATTCCGTAATAGTGTATAATCAGGATAATCTCCGTGAATAAGTGTTTATTATTCAAAATTTCTACATGGTATCCGAGCTGGTTGATTTGTAGAAAAAGTTCTACAGGATATCAAAGCGAGGATTGATCATCAGATCTATTATTCAGAAAGTGTTTACATTTTATTTCTTCAGGCATAGTCTATGATTGGGCTAGGTAGCCTATGGATTCATCCTTATTTTGGAAGGTGAGATATCCAGTGAATTCCCATATAGTTGATCTTTGTACGAGAAATACTTTGTTCTCACGAATTTTATATCAGAAGCGGTTGATTTTTTTTGAGCTGGTGGAATTCGAATTTGCAGCAGTGATTTCTTGGTGTCAAAGTTGAAATGTCTTTCAACGGATTGCGATTGGAATATTCCCTTAAGGTTAGCTCGAACTATATTGCATGGAAGGACAGGATGGAGGCGGCGTTAGATGGTAATGGGTTGAAGGAGTTCATAGATGCGTATGTCCCAAAACCTACTAATGCTGCTCAAGTCGGGGATTGGCAATAGAAGACAACAAAGTGTCGAAGGATTCTGTTGGAGGGCATGAGCGATCACATTGTGTCCAGCCTCCATGGAAAGGCTTCTCCATATTTGATGTGGAAAACGTTCACAGAATTATTCCAAAGCAAGAGCGACTAGAGGAAGTTGGTGCTCAAGGATAAACTCAGAAACATTAGGTGTGAGAATGGAGACAGTATGCCCCAGTATCTCACGAAGTTCACCCAATGCCGGGATGAGCTGGGAAGTGCGGGGGTAACTGTTGAGAATGAGGATATGGTGAGTCTAGCACTCCTTGGCCTTCCTAAGAGTTGGCATAGCTACCAAGGCTCAGTGAATGGAAGGGAGAAATTTCCAGGATGGGAGGGACTTTGGTCAGATCTTGTGCAAGAGGAGATTAGACGATGCACCAGAGATAGTTCTTCATCTATGCATGATGAGGAGAAATGTGCCTTACCAAGTAAGGCGAAGAAGGGGAAGGGGAAGGTTTCTCTTTCTCAATCCAGTTCTTCGAATGATGGAAAGAAGGTTGACAAGTCGAAGGTGCGATGCTTTCATTGTCATGAGTTGGGCCATTATGCTACTAATTTCCCAAAGAAGAAGTCCAAGAAGGGATTCAGGGAAGGATCTGAAGGTGAGGCAGCCTCACTTGCTTCACAAATTGAGTTGGACTTCACACTCTTTGCATGCATGGTTTCATCCATGGTGGGAAGTGGTTGGTTTATTGATAGTGGAGCTTCTTTCCACATGACCGGTGACAAGAGATTGTTCAGTACTTTGGAGGAGAAAGATCTCCAGATACTCATAGCGATGGGTAATGATGAGAAGTATATTGTCTCAGGTGTAGGCACAGTTATTTTTCAGAGGGAGCATGGAGCTCACCTTACCTTGAATGATGTCAAGTATGTACTAGGACTAAAGAGAAACTTGGTGTCGATCACGATGCTTGAAGATAGAGGCTATGATGTAGTCTTCAGTAAGGGAAAGGTTTTCCTTAGACACATCATCACTAGATAGGTGAAGTAGATTGGTTCACAGATTAAGAACATGTATGCTCTTGAGGTTCAAGATGCATGCAAAGCCTTGAGCAGTGAGGCAACTAATGGAGACTTGGCAGTTGAGAGGGAGCGTATATTACTGCTTAACATGTAGAGCCAGAAGAAGTATGAGACGATTGTGGAGAGAGCCACGATTGGTGTAGTAGCTTCAGGAGATTATGGAGCAGCCACAACAAGGGAAGCTGAGAGGAGATCAAGTCGAGACATCTACTCATGCAGAGACCTCCAGTAGGGGGAAACTTCGAGCCAGGTGGACAGAGGAATCACATGTAGCCATACCTCCAGGTAGGAGATGGGGTGATGTGGATTAATCATCCCAAGGAGGAGGGGCAGTAGCCTTGAGGTACCCAACCTCTTGGATGATACCTTGCTACGGGAACCCCGATGTGGAGTAGCAGTGACTGGTTGATTAGGTAGAGACAGATGTGGAGAGAGCGATAGTGTAGGGAATACCAAGACAACGCATAGCATGCAGGCTGTAGCAATTCGAGAGGCACAAGTGTTTTGCATAGTGCTAGGTAGCACAGAGAGGTGTGCAATGGTGCGAGATGCATGGAGATGTTGCAGTAGCGCAGATGTCGGAGAGGGAGCACTTGTCAGCAGCAGGTAGAGCTTCACCATCAGAGTATGTTCCTAGCCCAATATAGTGGTCAGTTGGGAGTGTTTCTGTTCCAGGTGTTGTTGGAGAAAAATGGACCGAGCAGATGTGTTGCATGTAGAACATTCCAGAGTTTTAGGATCAGGTTTGAGAGGAACCCTTTCTTGTTGAGAGGGAGTGTTGAAAAGTGTGCAACAAGAAATGCTTGTTGAGAATGCAACAAGATGATGGAGCTTAGTGGAAAGGAGTCGCCTTCACTAGGTGGGTCCATAGGCAAATTATGGCGCAAAGTCTATTTTTGGATCACAGCAAGGTGATCACAGCAGGAGTGATCAGAGTCTTTTTTTAGACTGCTAGTCAAAAATAGAAAAGTAAAATATTATTGTCTCATAATAATATTTAGACTATAAACTTTATCTTATTCTCTTGGAGCACTTCAGTTCGAGCTACGGATGTGGCACATGTAGCTGCCAGAAGGAAATATGTGGTTCTTATGGGTTACTTGAGCTATTGCATGAAGGACTTCAGTTATAACTTTAGTGATTGAGTTCTTGTGGAGTTGGATGAGCAGTTAATGGAGTTGTGTTCAGTTTAACTTAGTTGAACTGGTCGTATTTAGTATAACTGATCAATAGACTAAGTGATGAGTTGTGTGAATTAGTTATTAATTAATTCACTAATTATTAACTCATAATGCAACTGAAGAATAAATTAGTTAACTTAGTGCATGTACAGTTCAGTGGATACATGTGTTAGAGGTTGAGATTGCTATCAGTTGTGCATGAGATTGTGCATATGCATGGGCTTGAGTTATGCCAATGATCTCTGCGTAGTGTGGGCCAATACCAAGTGAAATACAGCTTGTTCTCACGTGATTTACAGTTTGGGTGATTTTCACAAGGTAAATAGGAGTTTGGATCAATCATTCTCATTCATTCTCTTGCAGGGTTGTGCAGTGGAGGCAGGCAAAGTAGCGGAGGAGATTTGGAGATCAGATCTGGGCTGTGTTGTGTGTAACAGGTGGAGATAGTGCTTGATACTTGAGAGGAGTATTGTACTATGTTATGTTACATGTTCTCAATCATTAATATACAGATAGTGTGGGGTTTTTAGCTGTAAGCTTTCCCCAGTTTACATACTGTGTTAATGTGTGCATGCGATTGATGTTTCATTGTTTTTGATGCTGCTAAATTGATGATCAATGTAGAGGAGATTATGTATTGTGCATGTATTCCGCAATAGTGTATAATCGGGATAATCTCTATGAATAAGTGTTTATTATTCAAAATTTCTATATTTTTCATGCAGGTGATACCATGGGATTGGTATGATATGCTATAGCACATATGGTACTATGTACAGTAGTACATACGGTAACCGTATGACTACATATGTTACATGTTTGAAATATGATACACATTGTGTGCTGGTATGCATGAAGACATTGGGTAGATGTCTGGCAGGGCAACCAACTAGGTGGTTGCACAGAAGATGGAAAGTAGAAATTTGTTCAAGGATAAGTAAACATGGTTAAGTTTGGCATACATACATATATGAAGAATATATATGATGAATATATATATTGTTATGTGAACTAATGTGTTATGACATTGTAGACATATTGATGTGGAAAATATCCTAATAGGTGTTTTCTATGCAGAGAAACTGGAAGAAGCATGTGTTAAACAAAGAACACAAAGACTTGGAAGAATGATAGAAGTGAACATGAATTCTTCAGATAAAACGAAAAATGAGAAATAGTTGCTTTATTAATATTAAGTAACATATTATGATATGTATCATAGATAAAATTTTGCATCTATAAATTCTCAAAAATGGTTTGAAAACAATGTTACAGGTAGCTATGAAAGGAGAACAATCCTTGAGATTGATGTAGCTATGGAAGAGGAGCACTCTTTGTGGCCAATGTAGCTATGGAAGAGGAGCACTCTTTGGGACCAATGTAGCTATGGAAGAGGATAACTCTTGGTGACAAATGTAGCTATGGAAGAGGAGCAATCCTTTTGACCAATGTAGATTGGAAAAATTGCATAAGAAGGTAGTGCCATGAGAGCTATTGATTCAGAAACCAGCTACTTGTGAACAAGGACCTGATGTAGTGATACACCGAGGATGGTGTAAAATTTAATGGGGGTAGTATGTAACACCCCTCCCTTGTGTGCTAAATTATTGTAAACCTAAGCTGAGTTAAAGCTAGGTGTGATATCCTCCCCTGTGTGTTAAATGATTATAAACCTAAGCTGAGGAAATCTAGGTGTGATACCCTACTTTATGGGTTAAACTATCCTAAACCTAAGCTGAGGAAAGATAGGTGATATGTAATATTAAAATAAAATGTGTTATTAAATAAATTAATAAAATAAATCACTTGGAGGGTGGAGCACCAAGAGAGAGGAGATTCTTGCCAAATCCCATTGAGGAATAGGATAGAGATGAATCTTTGATGATAAAGCTTCTAGATGTGATTCTAGAAAATCTTGGATGGATTGGAGATCCATCATATGAATGGGAGATAAATATTCATTGGACGTAAAAGATTTTCAGGAGATAAATGCAAGCTTTTATGAGGAAAAGCCTCGTGGGAGATAAAGGAAAGCGTTTTCTGAAAACAAACCTAGGCAAATGGAAAAATTCATAAAAGTGGGATGATGCTAATGGAAACTAAATCATGAAAGAGGGTATTAAATACCCAGTGCATTGATCAATTGAGGACAATTCATCCTTGGCAAGAACTTTAGCTCAGGGAGATTCATAGGTGATTCATGGTTGGGTGGTGGTGCTCCTCCCTCCATGTGATTGTTTTAGATGGATTCACATGTGCGGAATGTTTTGTATGTCAGTCTCTTACCCTTCATGTGATTATTTTATTTGATTTATTGTTGGCTTATATGTTAGTATGATGCTCTCTTTATTCATGTGATGGATTCCCTTCTTGTACCTGTGAATGAGTAGGATATCAAATGAATCTAATGGTGGTATTCATTATGTTAGTGAAGGAACCTTTAATGTTATATAAAGCCTCTAGTTAACATGGAAAATAGTGGTAGATGCTTGTAGATCATTATGGTATAATGTAAGTAATGGAATAGTCTATGATGGTCATATTATCTATTGCACATATACTCAATGAGGCTAGATCACATTATGTCTATCGCTTAGAAGTTACCTTATGATGGAACTGATGGAGTATTACTATGCATGTGGTTAACTGATTTAATAGATTTTATATAGTTTATGCATGCATATGGTAATTAGGCATGAGATATAGATGCATGCAGAACCGTTAGGAGGTAAGTTCTATATAATCCAATAGACGAGGAATTTGTTACCATGCATGTCACCAGCAGTTTGATGGCTGCATGGTTTTGCTCCTTCTTCCCTTCCAACTTTAGTTGTGTTATAGAAATCATTATATGAAGATGAGATAATGTGTCTATTGTATAAAGCTCCCTCCTAAAGTTCATATACTAGTCCGACTAGGGGAAAGGAGAATGGAACCTTAACTATGTCTATGGAAATCTGGGAGAATGTTCAGGATTTTGAAAATTTCACTTTCTATGAGATTCCAAGAGTTTTTTTAACTACTTAGCTTGGATAAAACATTTTAATCCTATATAATTTGACCTTGGAGAAATCACCATCTTATCCCTTGAGCTCATCCTCCCATCACTTTTTGATATTAAGCCTATATTGGTAAGTGGATAAGACTTCATCAACTAACTCTCCTTCCTAAATATTTAACTCATTCCACAAGAACCTAGTTAATTTTGGGTTCAATTTTGGAGAGTGATTCTTCCCTTATGTTGTTGTAGTGAGTGGTTATTATCTCATGCATTTAGGGTGATTGGAGGTGCATATTGTGACAAGGAAATGAAAAGTCAAAAAATTGGAGGAGTTATTCTACAAGATCAATTTCTACTTATGGTTGTAATCTCCTTCCATTTATATTAATGCAAATAATTAATTGTTTTCCTATATGTGATGTTGTTATTTCATATATTTCAATGCCATGTTGATATATTGAATGAATTCTTAGATGATATTGCATAGATCTCGTAGTTTCTTGGCTTGTATTATTTGGCTGTGGAGGTTCTAATTTTGGCATTCAAAGCTAGAATTAAAGCTTCCAAGCTAAAGAAGGAGCAAAGTGTGCGGAGGATTCTACGTAGGCCTCACTTCATCATCTATTTACTTTAAGGAAAAGCATTGTGTTCATTGTCTCTCTATTGTTCTAGGTTAGCCACCAACCTAGGGGAGATACTTTTATCCGCAATCATAAATCCCACTCTCTCGGAACGTGAAATCCATGAGTCCATTCCAGATCAACCATTAGTTGACTCGATCACACCTTGATTTGATCATAACTTTCACGTAGAGAGCGAAGTTCATATTGCTAAGGTTCTTCTCCTTTCTTCATATTCCAACGAAAATGGGGGCAGTCCTCCCAAGGAGGAAATTCCCCCATTCTCGCAACACAAGGGGATAGTTCTCCCATTCCCTCGACACCCCCTCCAAGTAGTATGGTCACTTTGTTTTATTGGAATCAATTGACAGGATATCGTCTTCCTCCTTATGTGCCCTTGCAGATCATGGTACATGATTATAATGTGGCCATACCTAACAAGATCTTAGATGAAAGCACATATGTTAGTATTTTGTCCTCAACTACTTGGCAAGCTTTAGGTTCTCCGTAGCTTGTCCCAGTTCCTAGAATCTATTGGGATTTAACATAGGAACTAGTCAACAGTTAGGGATCCTTCCTAAGTTTCCAATTAATTTTGGAGGAGAGACTATCTATATCAATGTGATGGTCATCGAGGCCCTTTGAAATTTAATTTACTCCTTGGTCATGACTATGTTTATGTCATGGGAGATATTGTCTCTTCACTCTTTCATGTGATGTGTTTCCCACATGAAGGAAGAATTGTGACCATTTACCAGCTTTCACTCATTGGTCCTACTTTGACTCCCAATCAACCAACATCCCTAAATTGTCCTTATATGCAGGTATATCTTCCCTTGATATATATCCCTTCCAGAGCGTTGTTCTCCCACCTAATGAGAACCTCTTGGAAGCCATTGTCTCTCAAAGGCCATGATCAAGATTAGAGAGGAGTTCCTTTTCTTGTGTCAAGCTCCTTAAAAAATGAAACAAGGTTATGGAGTAGATTTCCTTCTCTTGTAGCAATCTCCTTAAAAAATGAAACAAAGTCCTGAAGTAGATTTCCTTTTCTTGTGTCAAGCTCGTTAAAAAATGAAACATGGTCCTATAAGGATAGTTCTTTTACTATGTCAAGCTCATTAAGAAATGAAACAAATTTCCTTTCAATTCGAGTCTTTGATTAGATCTCGTAAATTCCCAGTTGAGTTTTTCACTTGATCTAATAAATATGTTAGTACCCAGTAGTCTACTTAGGTGAAAGAAATGAAGTATGGGGGTTATGTACCTCGAATTAAGTCATTATGCGGGGGCCATGTAAACTTATTTCAAGAATAGGTTTTTTTCTCCCTTTCAAGCTTGTGTAAAAATGAAACCAATTTCAAGCATAATTTCCCATGTTTAAAGCTTATGTAAAAATGAAACCACTTTCAAGCATAGTTTCCCATGTTTCAAGATTTTGTAAAAATGAAACCATTCCCATTTTATGTCTCGTGATTTCCAATTTTGTCAGCAGTTTTTCCATATGAGCCTTGTTTTTTTTATTCCATCGCCACCATCTGATTGGATGATCATACACTTTCACTTTGTTCCTACCGTTTCCTGAGGAACAACTGCAATGAATTGGCATATTAGCTAGCCTTTTGACCTTTGTGTGCTTTGAGCAGTTCCATCATGACCGGAATTAGTTTCTACCCTTTATACCACTCGTTCCTCCAGGAGGAGTCCTCTTTTATCTATTTTTAGACTCCCAAAACATGAAAACATTGTCAAGAAATTGTCCTTTCTAACTCGCAAAAGTAAACAAAAAGACGTATACTTAGTATAAGTTTAAGCCTTTTCCGAACGGAGATAGACTAGATACAAAAATGAATATCTTAGTTGAACATGGCTAAGAGGTTCTCATAGGTATTATTTTTACCTTTTCACACCTAAGGGACTACCTACAAAAGGAGACATTTGGAGTTTCTTTTTCACCTCTTTTCCAAGCTCTCTAAACATGAAAAATATGTCTAGTTTTACCTTCGTTGGACTCGTAAAAATATCAAGCATTGATGGACTCATCTATCATGACGACACTGAACCACTCTTTTTCGAGGTTCGTTAAAAAATACTTGGATGGTTTCATCTGAAGGATGAACTTACAGATCAAGCATGTGTTATCCTCCTCAAGCTTGTTAAAAAATAAAGAGGTACTGACCAGTATGGTTGGGGAAATTTGGAAAACATGGGATTCCATGTTGGTAGTGGCAATGAGTTACTCTTGAACACAACACTCTTCAACTTCATCTCTATGGCTATTGGGTTGGGAAATCTTCTTTTCTTTTGGTTATCATACCGTTTTTAGAGCCTCCATTTCAGTTTGGGGTCAATGCTACCAACTCCATTTAGTATCAAAACATCATCTAGGAAGTTGACCTAGAAACACAACTTTCGTACCTTGGTGCTTGCATACATCAATGACAAGTTTCCTCGTTCTCAGTGACAGTTTTACATCAATGGCCTTCAACCAAAAGGTTCTGTGTGGTGTTAGATATCAACTCATTTATTCACACCATACAAATTGTACTATAGTACCTTGAAGGCCATTAACATCATAGGTGGTTTCTCTCGTGGTTGTTAATGACTCGTGTCTACCATGTTCGAATCCAACTCATTGATTCACATGGTTAGACTCATAGATTGGTTGGTCAAGTGAATAAGATAGAAGACCAAAAATTTAGTTTCATCCATCTGTGCTGTGATTAAGGAGTTAAACAAATATAAAAATGTATGATGTCCATGATCATATAAACAGTGATGGGTGCAATAGTTGCATCTCTGGACACATCTTTTGATCATTATACATGTTAGGTTAGCTTATAAGCTAAATATGGGTATTCCTCCCTCATTAAACAAAGATGTCATGTTGTAAATGTATTGTAACATATGAAGCTTGTTGGTTGTCCTTGATCCCAACTTATCACAAGGTAAAGCACTTCCTTCATCAGTCATCATCTTTGACTTTGGGCTTTAGGGGGCATTCTGTGATAGTCCATTCCATCACATCTAATTAGTGATCCTCCTAATGGGATCAATCAACATCATATTCCCCCTTGTGACCATATTTCACAAATCCCTAAGCATGTTCCCTTCATCTCCTAGAATTCCAGACTTAAACGACATTATCTGAGCCAATTTTAGGACAAACACTCCCTATATGCCTGTTGGGGTGTGATCACCTACAAGTTTCTCCACTTTGGCCTACGTTGGTCACCAGCAAGTTGCCCCCCTTTGCACCTGTGTTAGTTCTAGAAATCCGAGAGACTCATCACAATTCCAAAATTTTACCCTTCTATGAGTTTCCATAAGTTGATTTAATTAATTAGCTTGGATAAAACATTTGAATCCTATATAATTTCACCTTGGAGAAATCACCATATTATCCCTTGAGCCCATCCTCCCATGGCTTTTGATCTCAAGTCTAGATTGGTAAATGGACAAGAATTCATGAACTAACACTCTTTCCTAAATATCTACCTCATTCCACAAGCACCTAGTTAGTTTTCGGTTCGATTTTGGAGAGTAGTTGTTCCCTTATGTTGTTGTAGTGAGCGGTTATCATCTCATGCATTTAGGGTGATTGGAGGTGCATACCTTGACAAGGAAAGGACATGTCGACAACTTGGAGGAGCTCTTATATAAGATCAACTGCTACTTATGGATGTAATCTCCTCCCATTTATATTAATACAAAAAATTCATTACTTTCGTATATGTGATGTTTTTATTTCATATCTTTCAATACCATGTGGACCTACTAAATGAAGTACTTAGATGATACTACATATATCTTATAGTTTCTACACTTGTGTTATCTGACTGTGCAGGTTGTAATTTTGGCTTTCAAATATGGAATTGGAGCTTCCAAGATAAGGAAGGAGCGAATTGTGTGAAGGATTCCAGGTAGGCCTCACTCTGTCATCTATTTAATTTAAGGAAAAGTGTTGAGTTCCTTTTCTCTCTATTATTCTAGGTCAGCCACTGACCTAGGAGAGATACTTTTGTCCGAAATCATAAATCCTGTATAACAATGCACATGTCTGCACTTTGTACTAACTGCTAATATAATTGCTAATATTTTAGTTATTAATAATGAATCCTTGTAGTCAATTAATTAGAAGTATTGTGAATAATAACATTGTTTATGTTCATATTATTGATAATATTTTTATTGTAAATCATGTTTTTGTGCAGATGTATGCATTTTGAACTAAACAATTTTATTTCTAACACTTTAGTTATAGATAATGCATTTGAGTAGTCAAGTGAGTAAAATTTGTGCAGAGTGCACACAAAGTTGTGTACAAAATCACATTTCATTGATCAAAAGCTTTGTTTGCAGCAAAGGAAGATTTCAAGTTTTCATTATGCAGATGATATCATTAATTATGCAGATATTATTAATAATCATATTATTTAGGTACATTTTAATTGTAAATAATGTTTCAAATTAGCATATGTGTTGAAGTGTAGAGAAAATCCACTATGCAGACAAATATTTCAATGTGCGAATCACCACACTTGGTACTTTAGTATTAAATAATTGCACTACCACCGAAGCAAGCAATGGACTTATACGATTGTTGCTAATACTTTGGTCATAAATGATGTGTATTTACTGGTGTCTACAACTAATTAAGTGGGGTCCCCATTTGACCTACACTTCTGTCTTAGCTCATGCTTTCTCTACACCACTTGTTTTGCACAACGCCATTTGCACAACTTCTTTCATGTACGCTTTGTGTTGACAAACTTCCTCCATAAGCACTGTGAGCTAGATTTGACTAGCATTAGTAGCTACGATACATCTTATCCTTTTATTTGGATAGGCTGAAATGTCATTGCTCTTACCCTAAGTATTAAGGTTGTTTTACATCGGCCTCGATTATGCTTTTAAATTAATTTGATTCATTGCTTCTTCCAAATGCACAGTTTATTAATAATATAACAAAAGAATATAGTAAATGATTATAGTTAATATATATTAATGGATAATCATTACAAGCATTAATATTCTATATGCATTTATGATTTTCCTTGTAATTATATAATAGAATTATAAGAATTAATCATTGCACAAAATATTGATGTGCAGAGGTCGACACAATGAGTTGCACACATTGAAATTCCACATAATGGCAATGCGAATGGTGAGAACTATGTTGTGTAGGTACCACTAAATAGAAGTGACCTTGGAAATATCGAGTTGAAGTCAAGTTCCTAAAATAATTTTATTGGTAATGTTATTGGTACGATGTTATTGGTAATGTTACTAGTATGCTATTGGTAATATTATTGGTATTGAATAATTCATATTTGTTGTTCGCAATATTTTAGTTATAAACTACGAAAATTTTTGTATTTATGAATATCACTACTCAATTAAAAGAACTTGTAACAACATCAATGATGAGAACATTGAACAAATTTTTTTTATGGTTATTTGTAATGAGAAATATTTCATGCTTTCATTATGTATATTTGTGTATCTCTTATTGTGAATGCTTAAATTATAAATAATTATTTTTATTATTAATATTTTGGTATTAAATATTTCATATTTATTTTTGAAATATTTTAATTATATGTAATGCGTATCTCTGTATTGTCAAATATCAATAGTCAATTATGCAAAGGTTTTTCACAGTTCGAAGAAAATTGAATCATTAAGCACATGATTTCTTTATGGTTATGTCGTAGCCTATTGCATATATGAAGCTTTCAAGCTTTGAGTCTGTGAACACTTTCATTTCAAATTAAAGGATTTTGTAGATTTCTTTTGGGAACTGATGTGCAAGTGCTAAGTTTGGCTATGGAAAAGTTCAAAGCTAATGTACAATATTACTTTTCATTGATCAAATTTGATATCACAAATTATAGTCGTTATTTATGTAATATAGCATTATTATTTATAACATATTTCATTACATGACTACTCTAGATTTTGTCTGGGCAGTTGGAAGTGGTAGTGAGACATAAATTAGAGACAATCGTTTGAATCCCATATACAATTATCTAATCTACTTATTTCAGTGAACAAATTTCATTTAATATTTACATAATGTGAGAAAGACAAAAAGGAATTCAAGTGACGACTTGATATCTAGGTTATGAAATTACTTTTGCAAAGTAAAAGATGGACAGTAGCATGGCAAGTCTACATAGTAAATCTACTACATACGTGTTAGTTCGATGAATAATTATGGAAAATACCTTTATTTATTGAAAAAAATAGAATTAATTAATGAAAATAGATTGTGATTTATGATTGTAATAAAATAGTATGTCGACAATGATTTCTAAAGCTTGTAAGGTGGATTAATCATGAAACATAATCATGTCAATCACATTATGTCAAATTGGAATTTAAGTAAAAAGTATATGATTTAAAGTAACAAATTTTACAACAATCTTTTTTGATTAAAGATCAAGAAAATCAGTACTCTCTACATTGATAACGATTACTAGTTAGTGTATATCATTTAAATCAATAGTATTGACATGTCGTTTTAGAACTTAAATGTCAATTCATGATTTAGATGATTTATTGCCTCTTGCGTATTATATATATGTTTGTTTCCTCTAAAAATAATTTGTTAACGTTCATTTTGTTATAAAACGGTTAAGTGTTTTAAGGTATTGCTTTATAATTCGTCTATTATTTTTTGCATTTGTTACTACACCATAGAAATTGCTCAAAGAAATAATGGTAGGGGCATAGGGGGGAGATGTACATGAAGGAAGCAAAGATCTTTTAATGCTCAACCAAGATATCTTAATGGTTAGCAAATATATTTTAACGTTAATGCATAAAATACTAGAGTTTCAGCAAATTCTTAGGCATCTCAAAGATGAAATAGATACTGTAAGAACGTTATCAAAAGAGTTATTTCAAATTATGAACAAATGAATCAATTCTTGATTATGATAGCATAATTGATACAATCGTTAATTCCCAAAAACAATGATTAATTAATAGATAAATCACTATTATTTTTTTCTACTTGTTGAATAGATTTTGAAATTTAGTATATGCTAAAGGTTATGTAATGTAATATTGTCAACAAATATAACACGAAGAAACATATCAGACTATTGTGGATTAACAATCTATGTATAAATTCAATAAGTTTTATAAGTTATATTGGTTTAGAAAATCGTTTGAGCTTTGTATGACAAGTTATTTGGATAATTCTTTAAATATTGTATGGAATAGTTGTTTAAATAAGAAAAGAATAATGAATTTGTAAACAAAAAATACCTTTGTTGTAAAGTAATTTCATGAAAATTTGCATCATAATGAACTTATATTTCCTGAGTGGTAAATCAAGAAAACCATGGAAAACAGATAATGAGGGGAAAAAACAAAAACAACATAGCATAATACAAAACATAGAGTCGAAACAAAAAAATAGTTCATTAGATTACGTTTATGTACAATGTCATAGTAATATCAACATTAGTAGAAAAAATGTTCTTGTTGTTGTGATGAGAAAATTCTTCTTGTCATTGTGATGAGAATATTGCTAATCTTACTTTCATGGGTATATTATATTAATTGATAATGCAAAATCAGATCGAAAATGTCCAGTAAAAAAAAGAGATATTAGGATGAGTGGAAATGAAACCAATGAACGTTGTGCCATTGGAAAATTCCTTAACAACGTAAGCAAAGAAGCATGTCAGTGTATATGTACAACTACATTTTGATGGTTTATCATAAATGAGCCATCTAATTCAAAGTTGCTCAATATTTCAATAACCTCAATTTTATCTTCACAGTATTAGTCATAGGAAATTTATCATAGTGTAGGTAATACTTTTTCCAATTTGATTCCCCTTGAAATACATTATTTTTCAGTTTTGTTAGTTGCATATATTACACAATTTAGATTATGAAAATAAGGAAAACCATTGTGCTGCTTGTAGGCAGTGCAATAAAGCATAGTATTGTTTATAGTTATAGCGGTTATGATTGGAGTACTGCATTTTCCGTATACAGTTTCGAATTGCATCATATATACACTAGCCTCTTTTAGATATCCTTGAAAATGTTGTAAAATTAATATAGAAAATAAATACTTAGTAACATGAAATCAAATATCTTTCTTATTTTTTTGTTCTTTATACATGTTTTTTTAAACAATATGATATAGATTAGTGTGCATATTCTAATTGGCAAGGAAAACAACTTTCTTGTATTGCCAATTTTCTTTCCTATGTTCAGTGCACAAATGAACTTTAACTGCGGAGTACGAAAAACTTTGTCATGTTTTTTAACTATATTTTTTAGCAATATCAATAGAAAAACGTTTTGTTGCAAATGTATTTAATTTGTAATGCATGCCAAAATAAGTTTGTCGTGAACTTGAACCTTCTACATATGTAACATTTGTAAAACAATACATGAGAATCATATAATAGTTGATTAATAATTTTTTCCTTGAACATTGAAATATACATACCTACGTATATGTAACTTGTTTTTTTATTTAAATGAACTTAGTAACAATAAACTTTTAAATAAAACAAAGCTTACTCTATCCTTGTCCTATTCTATATTACCGTCTTTTATTTCAGAACATATTGCATTGTTTTTCACATCTCCAAAATTGTAATAACTATGATTGTCCCTATTGGAAAGGCATTTTCATTGTGTGATAGATTTGCAATTGCCGTGTTTTGAAAAAATCAGTACTCTGCACAAATATGAAAAATGTTTTCTATGCCCCTAAAACTATTTAGAAAAATAGTTTTCTCACAATCACCATTATCTTATTTATGTTTTGGAATAATTTTGAAATCTTTAATAGAAACATCGACATTTGCAATAATCTTTGACTCGTGTGGTTTGATTAAACATGTTGGCACGAGCAATGTGATTTCCATTTCTTCTTTCTTATCTGTTAAGTCTAAACAAAATATTTCTTTTGACTTTTTGTTTTGTCAAAAAATGTTCGATATGTGACCAAGACAACCCCATGCAATTTTTTCCCAATTATATTGTTGCTGATATCTTCGATCAAAAATGGTGTTGAATTAACCTCCTTTTGTCTAATTATGAGCATTGAATTGAAGTAATTTTTTTTTTAAAGAAAAAGGAATGTAAAGAATAAAAGAACAAAGAGAGGGAAAAAAAGGGAAAAAGGAAGAATTTGATACCAAGTTAATTTTTTTTTGCATTGTAATACCTATTGGCATTTATTTCTTTGACAGTTTCCACCGATTCTATTTTGTTTATTTCAATATATGTTTTTGTGGTACTTCTCGTTACTATGTCCACACTGCCATCCATGTCTACTATGACATCATTCAAATTTGATAACTTTTGCCTGTTCAAAAATATTACACTAAAATCACTACTCAAAAGAACACTTTAATTGATACTAAGTAACAATTGTCTAATGAAAATAGAATAAGATGAAAAAAAAAATCATTAGTAATGTATACAAATACTATATAGATTTTAGTTTTAGCAAATACAAAATAGTTTTAGCAAATACAAAAGTCTTATAGAAATGTTCAGAGTAATTTTTTCCTTATAATTGTTCTCTCCAATTCAATTTCTAAGTGTCATATGTTTCGTGGAAATTTAAAAAAAATTACTTGTAGTTATAGTACATTAAAAAAATGTACCAAAATCAATGAGATCACACACATAAAAAAACTTTTCCCAATGAAATATAAAATATTCTCAGTTCTCGCGGACATATCAGGTTCTCCGTAAAAAATCATATAATATATGATATATGATTTGTAAATTTAAAAGTATTTTTGTACAATGATTTATGTAGCTCCTCCGCCCTCCACCCCTCTTCTATGCATTTGTTCTCTCCTTAGGTTGTGCACACGCAAAACCACCTCCGCACATTTACTTCTGTACTCAATAATGCCATTCAATATTTAATTCAATATTTAATTAACATTTGAAACTGTTATCAATTGAATTAATAAACATGTACTAACTACACACTAAATTTATTAATCACTTAGTAGTTAGGTACATATTTATACATTTCTACTTCCATACATCCATCCGTGTCACATGTTTCATTGGTTGCTCGTATAAGAAATGCTCTGTAAATTTCTTTTCTCTTGAGAAAACTTCATAATTACAATAAAGGTACATAATTTTTTTTTTTAATTGTGAACTGAGCAATGACATTCACAATATCAACAAAGTTTCATTGGCAATTCAAAAAAAAAAAAAAAAAAAAAAAAAAAAAAAATTAATATATGGTTATCACTTTGCAATGTTATCCGACTTTGTATTATTTAAAAGCATTCAAATATTAAACATAAAATCATGATTTTGAAACCCCTCAAATGTTAGAGTTAATCTGTGCTCTCAAAATTAATAAAAATATAAATCTTTGAACCTTTGGTTATGATTTTGAAAGCATTAAAATAACATATAAACCGTTACTAGTTGAGTTAACTAACAAAACGAAAAGGTCTATTCAAATTCAAAACTGCAACATGTCTAATGTTTACATTTGTTTTCCAATATTCTAATGTCAATACGATTCCTATGAATTTTCATGTCTCTACATATGGCTTTTATGTGAAAATACAAAGTCTCAAACTATGCAATAGAACAACCTTTGAGCATAAGCACAAATGTCATTGAACAAATTTTTCATTCCAACTATGGTTTTCACACTTCAAAAAAATCAATTTCTTTCGAAAAAAAAACCTTTCTAATCAACTAATTAAAGGGTGTGCTCTTCGGAGAGTTGAAGCCGTGTTTATAGTTATATTTGCATAAACATGCATATACACGAAACTGCCTCTATAACTATTTAATTAATTTTTTTGCATAGCGTTTTCTCACTAATAAAATATTCATTTTCCAATAAGAAAATAAAATAAATAGCTCTGCACAATGAGCTATGTTCCACGCAATAGGTTATGAGCTCTGCACAATGAGCTAAGTTCCATGTAATAGGCTATAAGCGCCACACAATGAGATAAGTTCCACACAATAGGGTAAGTTTCTCACACAAAAGTTATTAGTTGTTTCCTTAGTAATGATATATTCATTTTCCAATAGTAAAATACAATAAAAATAGTTGATTTTTTTATAGGGTTTTCTCGATAATGATGTTTTCACTTTCAATAATAAAATAATATAAATAACTCCGCACACCGAGATAATTTCCACACAAATAACCACATTCAACAAGTAGACTATGTGGCATTACCATAATTTACAAATCATGATGATTGAATAGCAGTAAATATAAAACATATATGAAAATATTTAAGGATACTTAAAATTGTTTGACTATCAGATGCCTCATGAATGCATGGCCTCTTGAACCAATGTCTTCAACTTAGCCTAAATGAATCCTTTCATTAGTCCCATTGTAGTATCTAGCCTCACATGTTGATCGAATAATTTATTTTCAATTTCCATTGTCTCCTCTTGTAACTGAGTGGTTAACACAAATTTCCTGTCATTAATATTGACAAAGTCAACTACCCATTTCTCAATTTCTTCTAGCGTAAAATCAATTATAACATCAAATTTCTCTACCATTGACTTGTTTCTCTTGCCGAGTTGAAACGATATCATATTTTTTGTAATTAACTCAAAATTTCATATAACGCATGAACCTTATAGATATTTAGCAATTTGCATGGCTTTTAGAAACACCACTTCTTCTATTCTCTATGCTCTTACATTTAGAAATATTTTTTTCTAGTGTACTATTTCTTTTTGACCATCCAGCATTGATTTTCCTCATTCGGTTAGCGTTATGAAATTTTTTGTTTTTCTTGTCCAAATCAGACAACAATTCAAGCTTTTCACCAAAAGCAAGAAAGTCATTGTTAACAAAATGCTTATATTCGATAAAATTATTTGTTAGCAAATCGACAAATGAGTTGATTTTTTGTGCTAACTGTGGCATAACATAAACCATATTCCATGCATGTTCAATGATTTATAATATCTGGCATATATTACTAACTATATGACATTTGACTACATTAACCAGTTGCAATGCTCCAATAGATCCATGAAATATGCTAGCAGTGGGAATTGGATATTGTTGTGTCCGTATTTCGATTAGAGTCATTAACAAGGGACCTAAATTTAAAGAATCTTACAATATCTCTATTTTTGCTTTTAGTACCATGTTATTTACATTTTGTTCCTCAATAGACACTGTAAGCGCATTCCCGATAGCTTCATGCAATGCCAAAACATCTGTGACTGCAATTCCAGACATATGAAGATTTGTTTCTATCGTATCAATAATGTTTTTACCATATATTTATTTTTACAATTTTCAATATTTTACTCTCTCAGTTATAGTTTACATCTTAGAAAGAAACAAACTCATCATTGAAAATAGAAAATTCTTTAGCAATTTTGTTGGTTATTTTCTTCTTGTCATTAAAAGTACTACTAACCCCATCAGGTAGTGGAGTTTCAATCTTCTTTTTGATAGCTCCTTCACTACTTCTTTGCAGAGGAATTTTACATTTTTCGAATTGGTGCTTCTTGTCATCTCTGACATCTAATGGATGATCCTAAATCAACTATGTGACTTCAATATCTTTTCATTTTATTTCATTTTAATATGAAGGTAAAGCAATTTCGAATATGCAAAAATATGATTGCACAACTTTTTTGCTTCTTTGTTCATGCCTTGTTTCACTGTTAATACTTACTTCTTCAACAATTTCTCTAGTAGTCATTTTTCCTTCTCTATTATTGCTTGCAAGATTGTGCCTCTTTTTTCTTTCACTTGCAACTTTTGTGAACAAGCTCTTCCATTTGGTCGCACCTAGATGTCTGAAAAATAAACCTTATAGATGAACATCTCATGAGCCTTCTTCTTATTTTCAATTAAAACAATGTAAAGACCTCATAAACTATACACGTTGACTTCCATTCTTCATGGTTACTCGCCAATGGTAAATGGAAAAGAAATAAACTATTTCTTCCTTTTCCATTCAAAATTAACTTGCCGATTGTAATATTGTCTACAAACTTCAAAAACGAAATACCCATGCATAAAAATTCTTGGAAGCAATAGTGGTTTACCTTGAAACCCATAAAATAGAATAACCATATTATTTTCTATTTCTTCATGTATCCCTTTCCCTAGAGGAAACCTTTTTCTTTTCGAGATATTCAACAGGGTTGTCATCTAGTTATCATGAAAATAACTTGTTTTATAAAAATATCCTGATTAGAAAAAAAAATCAAGTAGCTTATTTCTTCCACAATATGGGATAGGGGAACTGCATCAGTTCTTTGCCAACATTCAAATTAGGGTTATGTGGCATATCAATAGAATCATGACTTGTAACGAGGGTTGTTACCAGATATGCCATCATGAAAAATCTATTTCTCTTCTATAAATGTACTAACTGAAAAAACAGTTCATCTGAAATAAGATCAGCCCAGTCATATACACAATTTTTTTTCTATGAGTAATAAAGCACATAGAGAATGGAACTTGGCACAATGGAAGTATCTTTTAGGCCCACTAAACGTGCATTCAACAAACAAAACTCTCTAAATGGTTCTCTAAACAAAGTGATATCTAAAGAGGAAATATCATAAGGAACCTAAGAATCTGGAAAAGTGAACTCCTGTTAGATTCTCAGGTGATTTTCTATGATACTAGAAAACTATTTACATCTGACAAATCTAACCACATATTTAGAATTAGTAGCTTCAATATCTGCCTAAATGTCTTTGGACTCAAAGAAATACCAATATATTTGGCTGATAGTCTAATTATTTTTGGTGCCAAATCAAACTTATATGTGCATAGATAAACTATTTCACCAAAATCAAATAGCTTTGGAATGCATGCAACATTCGCTATTCCAGTAGACTAGATCTTATCATTGTTCTTCTCATGCATAGACAGGTTCACATATTTCTCATATGTAGTGAACCAATGAATTCTCTTATCAATAAGCACAACTGAGTTAATCATACCAATTTAAATAGCTTGTTTCCTTCCCCTTCAACCCATTTATGTAGTAAACTTCAAAATATTTTTGTCAACCAACAACGCTTTCAATGCACTATAGGTATAAATCAATGATATGCCAAACAAGCACCACATGTTACTACTTTGTTTGTGAAATCTATTCTATAGGACATTTCCAATATATAACAACTCAATATAGCAACATCTTCATTTACAACAAATAGTAGAAATAATATGCATAACATAAACTAAGCACAATTTTGGCGATAAAACAGTAGAAATTCGGATATGATTTTTAGAAAACTCAGCACAATTTTTTTTAAAATCAAATTACAGTTGTCAAACTGCAGGACTTTTCACTTCTGGAGTAATTGTTGATGGTGCTAAATTCTATGCCTTTTTTTAATTTCTGGTACATGTCATTATTCTACATGTGAAATACGTTTTATGAAACAAATAGCGATTAAAACACAACAAAGAAGACGTTTCCCGGAAATAGAAAAAATAGTTTAAAAAAAAATATTGAATTTCAAAAATCAGATACTTTATGTACGAAACAAATTAAATGTGAATCTTTTCTATTAATGACAAATATCTTATGGGTTGTCAACAATCACATCCACTACTATATCGATGTTAGTGTAGGGGTAATAAAATTTACGTTCTTGATTACATGTCGATCCATCCATTTTGAAAAAATGATACCAAACCGTTATTGTCATTATACTTTCTACCAAAATTGCAAAAGAATACTCTGCACAATGAAAGCATTTTGTTTTTTATTTTTCTTCTTCTATTTCCTTTCTTTCGCTTCTACATAACACAATTTTGTAATTCCTCCTGTTTTCCATATGCAGTATATGGCCCCCACATTGATTACAATTACTCTCAAAGCTTCAACCATAACATTATTTTTATCTATTGTTTTTTTGCAATTGGTAAAATTTATTATTAAATAATGTTATTTAATTAATAAATCTCATAGTGAAACATGTTTCTATATGAATGAGTTACATAAATACTTAATTGTGGATATGCATTTGTTCCTTGCAAAGCTTTTCTACATGCACAACTAGTTCTATATCCAGTAATGTTTACGGAATACTCATTTACAATTGACTACTACAACCTTTATGACTTGCAACATAAGCTTTAATATGGGTTTCACACAAAAAAAAAGTTTCGACAATAAAACAAGTTTTTATGTTTAGTAGGTCCTATTTCAAACTTTTTTACTTTAAGAAAACAAACTATATATATCTATAAGAAAATTACTTACAAGAACTGGTTTACAATTGACCATTGCAAAATGAGAAAATGGAACATTTTCACAGTGCTTCAGAAAAGTAGATCTCAGCTTTCACTCCACACAACTTCCTTTGCATTATGGAAATTCTTATCCTAATTCTGAAAAAATGAAAATTGTGTAAAATGAAAAATTGATGTGTGCCATTTTCACTTTTCTACATGCATTAATAAATAAAGACATCCGCAACATAATGATAATGCTTTCTATCCCAACAACCCTAAATAGTTATCAACATAGTCAATTGTATTCATATTAAAATGTTAGTAATACCATATGCAATAGATACAACTTCACATGTAAAAAATAATCTAAAATAATTGAAATAATTGGAAAAACATTTGAGTATTAGAATAGAGTAAACTGTAACACCCCCCCTGTTGTATGTAACACTATGTTGACCTAACCTAATAAAATCTAGGTCTCATGTGTAACAATCAAAGTAAATACTTAATTATTAAAATAAAATAATTTAATCACTTGCAAAAACGAGACACCAAGAGATGAGATGCTTGCCAAATCCCATTGGTGAATGGGAAGGGATAATTCTTTCATGATAAGAATTCTAGACCTAACTCTAGATAAGCTTAATGGATTGGAGATAAATATCCATTAAGATACTTAGCTGGAAAAGGATGTTAAGTTAAGAAAAACATAAAAGCCTTGTGGGAGAGAAAGGAAAGCTTTTATGAGAAAAAAGCCTTGCAGGAGAGAAAGGTGAGCTTTTCTGAGAAAAACCTAGGTAAATGGATAAAAAAATATCCATAAAAGCGGGATGTCGCTAACGGAAACCATATCATGAAAGAGGTTATTAAATACTCATTGAAGAGATCAATAGGAGGCAGTTGATAAATGGCAAGAACTCTCAGCTAGGGCGTGAACTGGAGGAAATTAGTTCTAGGTTGCATGGCGGTGCTCGATTCTAGAAGTGACATTCTTTCCAATTGCTCTTGTCTAAACCACTTGCATGGGATGTATCGTATGTTTACTCCTTACTTTTTATGTTGTTGAATCTCTCAGAATATGTGTATCTTTATGAGGATGATTGAATACTTATGCATGTGACCACTATTGAATCCAAGTGTAGGTTTAGTAATGAGAGCATAGTAGGTAATTATTAATAGTTGACCAAGGATTTATTTGGCACATGTGATTAATGGAATAATCTGCATGTGGCCACTATGCATGAGTAGAATTTCTTGTGTTAACGAGATGATTATATACGGATGCATGGGATAACTATTAAATATAAATTTAATCACAATTTAATTTACTGAAGGAACATAATATGTGGTTTCTGAGAATGTGTCAAGGAGGTATGTGACAAATGGTATCAGAGCTCTAAGTTCAAACATTGCGGTCGAAGGGCCAACCCACCTCTGTAAGCTATGAATGAACTTTAGATTCTAAACAAATAAGAGGTTTCACTAAAGGGTTTTGATTATAAAATTTCTATAAGAAAAATAATCCAAAAACCATAATGTTGAAATTAAATCTTAAAATATTTTGGAGGAAAAATTCGAAGACATAGCATGTGAACATTACATTGATTACTTGTAATTAAAGGAAATTTTAAACTAAGGTTGTTTAAAATGATGGATTTTGAAATAGCTAAAGTGATATTTTAGTGAGGATTAACAACTCCTATATTTCTTGTCAAGCACGTAACCAATTGTGTGTTTCCAGTTACATAAAGGGAGCAATTAAAAATAAAGGAATTCCATCCAATTATTAGATATTTAATTATAAGGGAATAACTAACCCTAGCCTCAGTGCGGTGAAGTCTACGAGTTCAATGATATCTGTGATTTGCTTTATATCTTTAAGTTTTGGAAAGGTATATCCTATGTGCTCAACTTATCTCTGCCTCGGGTTATCTATGTTATGCATTATGCATTGTGATTGAAACTTATCTCCGCCTCGGGTGGGTTATCTATGTTATGCATTATGCATTGTGATTGAATTGCATCTACTGAGGCTCGTTGTCGCTATGATACATATTATTCACAATGATTCCTATTACATAAAACATATGTCGTTAATGCCTTCGACTATGATAGTAGAAATGCGATCCTGTTGTTTTGGATAATGTAAGCATGGCGGATGACAACTTATCCATTGAATATGAAGTGATTATTGTACGGAATTAATTAATGCTTTATTTGGTCATTAAAGGAATGAAATCAAGATGCATAATCATGTTGATTTTTCCTCCGGGATATGGTATATGCATAGTAATTCTAGAAGTATTCCTTTGGAATGTAATAAATAAAAGTCCACATCGTGGGTCCACTGTAGCCACTATATCTATATACAAGTTAAAATACATATCGTAGTGACAATTGTAGGGTGTGATGGAGTGAGTTTTAGAACGAGTAAAGGATTACTGTGTGCATAGATTAGTAAAATATAGTGAGGGTTTAAGTGTTATAAGTAGTATGTGCGTGATTAAGTTTGAAGACCGATTGATATCATGCTTTTGCCGCAAAAGATATATGTGTATGAAATGGCCAATACTTGAATGATGGTGTATAAATTAAAATAAGGGGAGGATAAATTTAATGCACTCTTAGGGAGCGAGGGTTAATTGAATCTCTTATTTATGTGGTCAAACATTCAACTTTCTACGGTGGCATGCTGTCCCCTCCTTGTAGCTCGCAATCTCCAAGAACAACAACTCGTTTGATTCCTTCTTGCAACACGCAATACAATACATGGTTGCATTACTCTAGATAATTTACTAAAGTATTCCATTTAATTTTAAAAAGGTGCGAGGTTCGAACTGTAAGGGAAATCCATTTTTTTAATTATGCTAAAGAGCGGACGTTCATGCTTTGTATCATTGGACGTTCATGCTTTGCATCATTGGTCAATGATTCTTTAGCCTGAAAATCACCCCATTAATTCTTATCGATTTAACTTAGATAGAAACAATCCCACAGTATTACAAAATTGTGTTTGACGTGTATTGAAATTTTGCTTCCCACAATAGTCCAAGACAAAATTCCATGGTTAAATGTAGCAAGATGGTATTCGACCTATGGATCTCGCTGCTCCTACTCTTGGTGCTTTGTTAGCACTGTTGAAGAGATGAAATTGAAATCATTTTTAAGCCAGAAGAATATTTAAAATTAGCATATGTGTGGAAGTGCACAGAAATTCCATTGTGTGGACACATTTCTTAATGTGTGAATGGCCACTTCGTACTTTAATATTAAATAATTACAATACCAACAAAGCAACCGATGGATTTATATTATTGTTGCTAATACTTTGGTCATAAATGATGTGTATCTACCTCTCTCTACAACTTATTAAGTGGGCTCCTCATTTGGCCTACATTTCTGTCTTAGCTCATGTGTCCTCTACACTGCTTGTTTTGCACAATTCCATTTACACAGCTTCTTTCGTGTACACTTTGTGTCGACACACTTCCTCCATAGATGTTGTGAGATAGAGTTGACTACTTCTTTGTGCACATGCATATGAAGGCATATGATATATACCATGCTTTCTTCATTGCTTAAGAGGTTTTAATGAAATTCCCAAGTGCATTCTCTATTCTAGGCAGTGTCTCCTCATCCCAAAACTTCCTTAGAGGCGAATACATCCACATTCAAACAAGAGATATCCTAAAATATTCCTTATCAGGAACAAATCACTCAGTTCATAATCGAAGGTAGAGGATGGTTGAATAGAAAAGGTATGGCTCATTCTCGAATACTCAATTTTGATCTTCTAAGGAAATGAAAACAACAATAGAGAAACTTTTCACACTCAACTCCAGCTTGATGTGACCCTTCGGTTTCCATTTATTGTATTCCCTCTCTGAGAAAGCTTTTTTAGATGACCACATTTACAAAAAAATTATTATGAACTCATTGTCTCTCAGATAATGTATATACTCTCACATATTGGTAGAATTAACTTCAAAATTGGGGTCTACAACTGCTTTAGGCAAAAAAATTCCTATTCTCTACTTCTTCGACTGGATAATTGTATGTTGTTGGTTCAATGGAATGCCATTTGTCTTAGGCCCTAAAGAATACATATTATAAGTAATGGGTTGTTTTGGTTTTTTACCTTATGAGAAAATCCTACTAGGATTGGATACCTCTACCTCCAATGCCATTTTCCGAAAAAATAGCGATAGAAAATAGAAAATATGTCACGACAATTAGGGTTTTGTAGAAATTTTCAGCTAGGGTTTTGTAAAGATTTTCCACAATGATAATACTCTTATGTGTATTATAATCTTAATAGTGTATATATATATATTGATTTATTTATTTTACACACTTTGTAGATCTATCTTAATTCCTAACAATATTTATAAAAATCGTTAGAAACTAGGATAGATTTAGCACCTGTACACAAGAATCAACTTTCTAAAGTTACAATTTTTCCTTTAAAATTTGAGCAAAAAAATGCTTGCATCTTGATATATTAAATTGCTTTTATGCCTAGCAAATTTAGAATCAAGAAAGATTTACGTTGTTTAAGTATTCAAAGAAATTAAATTGGTTAATTTGTTTATTTTTAATCATTTAATTTATATGATGGAATAATTTATTCATATAGAATATAATATATTAATAAATATGATATTTCTAAATCAATATTTTGAATCTTGTCATACATATAAATAAAATTATTAATTTAACATGTAATTATTTATTTTTTACTTTATTTAATTTTATTTATTTAAAATAAAAATTTTATTTATTTAAAATAGAAATGACTTGTAGTTTTTAAATTTTTTAATGTAATATTATGTTTATTTATTTGTTGGTGACTAGTTCTATACAAATTTTCTTTACAGGTAACACCACACAATCTTAATTACTTATATATAGCTATATAGATTAAAATTAGTTTTTAATAATTTTAAATATATTTTTTATTTGATTGTTAGTTTGTTTGTCGAAGTACTAAAAATTAATCTAGATTATATCCAATTTAAACTTTACCGACCGAACAAATGAATGAATTCGTTGTATGAAATTTTGAATCAATAATATTTTTAATATAAAATATTAATATTTCCACCAAATAATTTCACTGCTTAAATTATATTTGGTATAAAATTTAATAAATATATAAAAAAAAACTTAAAATTAAATATTTTATTAATATTTATATAGATACTGATATGTAAAATTTACAATTTTTAGATCAATTTTATAGATATTGGTATGTAAGAGTTATAAAGGCTTATATTTTAGGATATACTTCATAAGCAACTTCAATGTCAAATGGCTTTTCTTGGCATATTTATGTTTAAATAGAAACTTTGGACCATAGCATTGAAGTTCGTCTCTTCTTAAAATAATTTGATAGCGTAACAATTTTCTTCTTACTTCAGTCATTTATATAAAATGAGTAACGAAAACATCGGAATTTGAAAAATAAAATATTTGCATTTTTTAAAATTCCTATGCCACACATAAATAACGAAAATTTTCTTTATGATGCGAAAAGATTAATTTAATTTTTTTATTAATAATTTAATACATATAATAAATTTAATATTTTTAAATCCAATATTGCTACATATATTAAATCTAAGGGTGCTACATATCATTTTTAATCTTTTTATTGGTATGGTTTATTTTAATATTGTTATAGGTATTTTTTATTTTGAATGCTATAATTTTATAGGTTTTTTTCATATTTTAAAAAAAATTAAAAAATTGAAATTAAAATACAATAAATTACATGGAAAATAATAATAATAAATCTTATGATGGATAGAAAAAAAAATTAAGAATGGCTTCATTTGGTTTTTCAATTTGAAAGGTCTAAATAATAATGTATAAAATATAAGCATAATATATTATATAGTTATTAATAATATAATTTTATTTTTAATTTCTTATAATTATTTATATTAATTTATTTTTAATAAATTTATATCTTCTTTTATTTGGAGAATAAATAGCTAGATGATGGAATAATATTTTTCGTATTCTCATTACAATGTAACAAATAACATGTATATTTAATTATAATAAGTTTAACTATTTATTATAAAAAATAATAATTTTTTACTAATTTATTTTGTAATATTTATTTTAAATGTTTTACTTTTAAGGTTAATAAGTTTCAGATATGTTGTGATATGTATTTTGTTAAAACAATTTTTGATTGAAGTCACTGATTCAATTTTCTACCTATTTATCTAACAAAATTCTAAAATACATTAAAAATTGCTCCAACTATTTATATTCTTTATTTCCATAAATTCAATAGTTTTTTATATTTTTTATATTTTAATCTTAAAAACCAAATGATAAAACCACATTCCGTCGTGAAATGATTAATTGAGGGGGAAAAATTGACATATAATACATTAAAATATGTACAGAAAGAAAGGTAAAGTGATTTGATTTGTCTGTTCTGCTTACATACCTTTAGCAATATGTAAGCGACATTTACTTGCTGAAACATACCGATATAAACAATACAAATTCGATTTATTATACCATGCTCTTCAAAATAATGCCTAGAAATATCCGCCAGGATAGATAGGTTTACCTCAGTTCCACCACGTTACAAATGACCATTTTACGTCAGGTAGTCGTTGTAAATATTGCTCGCCATTGAAGATAGTACAGCAGCTATCCAAAGAAAACCGATTTGCCGTGTTCCAGGTACTGATGACATTTAGGGTTCCATTGATTTATTATAGGATATTTAATGGATTCGGCTGTATATGTTTACCACTAGATTTAAGTCAATGTAAATTTAACAATGTGCATATATAGCCTTGCAGCATTACATATCTTATAGACTCATAAATAAACTTTGCCATTAACGAATATTAAAATAATTTAAACTTTGCCATTAACGAATATTAAAATAATTTATGGGCAAATGCAACGATCAATTTTAACATTAGATGCTCGCAGATGGAAACTTATTATATTGTACAGAACTCTGCAACGTTCTATTGCGTGAGGATACGAAGCAATCTAACAACGCACACTGCAGCAACGACGAGCCATGGCATATTTGGCTTTAATTCTTTCCATTCCAATGTCTTTACCAGAATGCTACATACATCAACAACCAGACCTTACAGATATAATACTTACTTCTCCCCTAACTTAAATTAAATAATCCAAACAACTAAATCTTCTGAGGCCATGATCAACAAGATAGAATTACCTCCCTACATATGCTGCATTGCCAATTAGCGCAAATATGAACCATTGAGACCCTGATAACATAAAAACGTTTTGACTTTAAATGAGGCTGAATCTTATAAGAAGTAGAGCACTCAGTTGCGATAAAATATCAATTGAAATTTGTGAAATAACTAGAGATAAAATACCTCAACGGTTCCTCGCCTGACCTGCAAAAAAGTTTCGTGATGGAAAGAACAGTTAGTTCTGATTACGAAATTGCAGGAAGAACCATAGAAATCTTGAAATTGCACCATTTATGAAACTTAAGTAGAGAAATTTTAGATATCACTAAAAACAGGTGATACATTATAACAATTATAAAAAAATAAATTAGGTGATAATCATATTAAGATACAGTTGTCTACAGCCCCAAGGGTTAGCTCAATCGGTCAAGCCGGGGCCTCCCCAATGGGAGGTCACATGGTCGAAACCCGAAAGCCCTTGGAGTTAGGTCTGTGATAGCTGAGGTGTGTGACCCCCTTCGGGTGAGATCCACCCTAGACACTTTCGATCCTGGACGTAGTGGACCACTGACCATGGTATCCCTGAACCAGAAGTAAAATATATATATATATATATATATACAGTTGTCTATTTTTTTTCCTATTTATCTAATGTGGTTCATCTTCACTATGAAGGACAATATTTTGTCTAACCATGAACCACACTAATTGCCTTGTCTACAAATGTATTTAAATTGCTAAATTTTAAAAAATCACAATAATTAGCTAAATTATAATTTTATTTAAAATAATAATAATAATTAATAATATATATATATATATTTTAATAATATAATAATTTTTTTAATAATAATTAATGATAAAAAATAATATATATAAATATATATATATATATATATATATATATATATATATAGATATAGATATTTTAAAAATATAATAAATTTTTTAATAATGGAGATTGGTAACCAATTACCATAACGCTTTTAATTTGTAAATAAGTTTTGTTGATGATGATGGTTAACGTTCACTGAGACCAAACTTTGGTCTATCGGACCTAAAGAAAACAAATTATTTAGTTTGATTTAAGGTTTTATTCTTATGCTCAAAAAACTTCGAGAGAAGCCTCCCGAGCTCACTATAATTTTGACATCGAAGAAGCCTAAGAAGGTAAGTATTGCAAAAAAGTTTATGAAACTGAGATCTAATGTGGTTGTACGCGGGGCACTCTAAGAGAAAGTGATTTTCATCCTCGATGTTCATGTTCTCACAGAGATGACAGATCCTTTCCATCCATGGTGTTTTAGGAACAACCCAATGACATGTTTCACTATGGAGCTCATGAGAATTCGTTCTAATCTTGGCCATATTAATTTTCTCCTTTGCACTAGTTAAACTGAGAGATACTTTTGATCTTCTAGGGTGGGGTTGATGACCTCCTTATAATATCTTAATTTTATTTTCGTTCCTAAATCTTTCTCACACCACATTTTATTTTTGAACTTAGAAGTAACAATATTTTTAATGTTATGAATGTTTTGCAATGCAACATTCTCGTCGATCTCCCAATCGTTTAACCAGGCTCTGGTGTGATTATACCAACCTCATTTGAGCCTTAGGTGGTTTTGGTTGGAACTTAAAGCTAGCTTAGGAAGTCTATAGTGTCCTATGTTATTGAGTTTGTGCTTTTACAACAAAAGCCTAGTCATAGCTAGGCTCTCGATAGGGAAAAGATCAAGTTCTATAAGGAAAATAGGATAGGGTGTATTGCTTTTAATTTTGAGGTTATATGTTATAAAGTGCTTCTGGATTTGTTCAATCTTTCTCTAGGATTCTCTAGAGATGTTGTAACGCCAAACATCACATCCATAAAAGATAACATGAGTGACTAAAGTTTCAAAGAGGAACTTCTTTCTATCCCACATTACGAGGTTCTCTGTTTTACAATTATTTTCAAGACCAAAATAAGCTTTCCACCCTCAATTAATCATTTTCTCATTGCTATAGTTCCAATTGAGCTTGTGATGAATATCAATTGCTAGGTACTTGTAGGAAGACACTTCCTCCAAGTTACTATTGGCATACATAAAAATAGCGTAAGTGTCCTTCTTGGATTTGATAATCATAACTTTTGTTTTGTCAATGTTAACAATCATACCCATGGTAGAGCAGAAATCCTTAATAATTCTAAGTTGCTTATCAAGATCAAATGGGCACCTTACAAGAAGAAAAATATCGTTAGCATAGAGAAGAATTATAATGACTATCCCATCTAAGATCGCGCCAGCACATCCTGCTTCCTCTAAACAACCTTCTAGCTTGTTGATGTAAATGCCAAATAGGGTAGGGAAGAGGGAGCAACCTTGTTTAACTCTGATATTACACTTAATATCTTTCAACCACCCCTCATTACTCTTTAACTTGGCAATTACATTCCCGTATAACCTTATAGCAGTAGTTCTCAACTCGAAAGGAACCTTTATCTCTTCTAATCTATTCCATAGGTTGTTTCTAGGAACCGTATCGAAAGCCTTTCTAAGCCCACAAAAGAGATTGGATTTATCATTGCGACATTCCTCCACAATGATCCTAAGCATAACAAGGTGGTTCGTTGTTGAGTTCTTCCTTCTAAAACCCGTTTGGTCTCTAGCCTGCTTACCTTTACTTTGAAGCCATATGCTCAACTTCTTTTCCAAAATAATACCATATAACTTGGCTAAGAGAGGGCTAATCCTACTTGTCTAATAGTCAGAAGGGTTATTTGTATCCCCACTTTTAAAAATAGGGATAATGAGGCTCTGAGTCCAAGGCTTAGGGAACCCTTACTTGACCGCTTGATTGAAAAGCTTTTGAATGTGGGGGATGAGGACAAGACCTCCAATTTTTAAGATTTCCACCTGGTAAGCTTCAATGTCCTTCGCTTTCCCATTTGCCATGCGTTTAACCCCAAAATCAATGTCTTCTAATGAGAAAACTTCTTTCGTTCTGGGTATGGTTTCAAAGTTATTCACGACATTTGGAGATTCGTAAAGCTTTCTAGAATAGAAATTCCAGTAGTGTAAAGCAATTTTATTATTATCTTGAGTTTTCCTAGTTAGAATCTACCTCCAAAATTTCTTAGGAGCTACCTTACAGAGGTGTAAGAGATTGTCTTGTCTTTTATGAATATAGTGCCTTTTTTTCCTTTTAGCTAGGGCTTTGTATTTTTTTAACTTGCCAATTTTAAGAGATTCATCAAGATATTCCTTAGTTGCTTTCCTCACACTTTTACAATCTTTGTCATACCATGGGTTGGTTTTGTTGTTTCTTTTATTTCTTGAAACTCTAATTGAGAACTTGGTAATAGAATATGAGAGGGTTGTAGTAAAACTATGATAGAGGTCTTCTATGTTGTATATACTAAATAAATGAAGAAATTTAGTTTTTAATTCCTTTAGAAAGAGATTGTTTTATTTCTATCAAGGATTAAGTTCTTTTGTCTATAAGGATTATCTTCTATGGGATCTCTATGGATGACAAAATTGAGAGTTATAAGTAAAGCCCTATGATTAGAGTGAGGCTCGTGGTCGTTTAAGATGTCAAAATTTATAATATTTTTGTATAAAGGGAGATTGGAAATAATATAGTCTACCACGATACTACCAAGCCCATGGATGTAGGTCAGCTGGCTAGAATTGGGCCACTTCTTTAGACCATTGTAAATTATGAGATCCTGAACACTACAGAGCTTGACTAGCTCCCACCTAAACAAATTCTCTCCAAGGTCTTCAAAGCTCCTTTTGTATCGGCTAGCCAAAGTAAGGTCTTCGTATAACCAAAGAGGATTAGGGATGGAATGATTGCTTAGAAGAATATCTTGGTTGCTTGAAGTTCGAGCATTAAAGTCACCCATTAAAAGGATATTACCTTCATTCCTTAGGCTAAAAATATCATTCTCTAAACCATTGTAAAGACTACTTTATCTAGACTCTTTTTCTTATAAAAGTTAGAATTGATAGGGGAAAATAACAGATGGCTATGTAGATCTTTTCATCATTAATGTCAATAATTTTTATCGAACTATATTTGTTGTAAGAGACATTTTTATAAATCCTAGCATGGGGGGAGATGTTCTTGTTAATATGACAAGCCATACCCCAATGCCTCTACGGGAGAATCGCTTGTTCGAGGTAGACCATAGTGCAAAGCCATCTATGTTAGAGACCTTAGATTCTATGTACCATGACCGTATCCAAAAAAAAACAATAACTAATATTTTTAATTAATAAATTTAATTAAAAATACACAACTATTTTAAAATAAATTTCATTGATTAATTTATATATATTATTCAAAATATTTTATAATACTATATAAAAAAGTTTATATTTGATAATTGAATTAAAATCATAAAACCCCTATTCCAAAAATCTATGTAAGTAATAACACAAATACCTATCTATATTTAATAACAGAAATACCTATGCTTGTGATAGCACCATAACCTATGACATATAAGAATGGGTTTTGAGATATTATATTTTTCAAGATTTGTGGAAGCCGTCCTCCCATATAGATCGCAGCCATAACCACTATGCTGGTAGACTCTTCACCTATCATGGTGTCCCTGAAGGTGATTGCGCTCGCTTTCTGAACATGCAGAGCCTCAGTAAATTATTACGTAACTTAGAAAATCAGGTTATTGGCTTCGTATTATTCTAAATTCTACAGCGTTCTCTTATGGACAATAAGATCCTGAAGAAAACAGTTACCTCCACAATTTTCCTTCCTGTTAATACAAATGATGCTGTTGAAACTGTTTTACTACAATCAAAGGTTGAAATTGAAGTAATTGAACCCGCCAACAAAAACTACTGCTGCAGCTACCTGGAGATTGCCGAGAGAGAAAACAAACTTAGACTACAAGAATTCGCTCGACAGTGGAGATCAGAATATTGACACTGGATCGATCAATACAGTATGAAAACCTACACTAAGTAGCATTGATTATAAACTCTCAGGACTTGTAGTATCATTATTGGCTAGCAATTATTCATCGTCTGCTGAGGACTGATTTAATAAATAACCAGATCCGCGGGATGATGCAGCGAGATATGAGCCGGGTGTGGCGGTATGACTGCTTGCTAGAGATCTCGCAGAGCTGACAAAATAAACACACTGAAGCTTATTAATATAATAAGGCATTAGTCATGTTGCAGAGCTATAAAAAACCCTACGGGATTCGGAAAAATATAACAAACCCTATGGGATTCGTAAAAATAAATAAATATGGGAGGCTTGGTAAAAAAAAAAATTGTGGTTTATTGTATTAATTAGATATTTGATTGAGTTAAAAGGTTTATTTTAGAGTTTATGAGGGGATATGTAAGTTTGATGGTTAGGATTTTTTTAAATAAAAATTAATAAATTATGGTTTAAATGGAAATATAATGTTGGCTATAGTAAAAAAATGGCTATGATGATGTAATTAAAAGTAAAAAAGAAAAAATGTATGTATGATGTTTAAAGCTTATACTTTTCAAAAATATTTCAAAAAAAAATTAAATAAATGATTTAAATATCTATGTTAAGTAATTTATGTCCATATCAACTTTATGATGATGATGATGATGGTGGTTAACATCCACTGAGACCAAATTGGTCTATCGCACCTACAATTTTCTTAGTTTTTAATTATCTGGCTCCTCATCTTTCTTGACGAGATTGGTGCTATAGCTTTCTTTTTTTTCTCTACCTTCTTCCAACTTCCTTTATCTTGCATCTCTTTCATCTCCACTGGTTCTTGGGAAATTGGTATATTAACTTCATAATCTATTGTGTTCGCCAGCTTTCTTTTTTTCTCTACCTTCTTCCAACTTCCTTTATCTTGCATCTCTTTCATCTCCACTCGTTCTTGGGAAATTGGTGTCTTAACTACATAATCTATTGTGTTCGCCTGTTTGAAGATAGTCGGAGAAGAAATTTTGTCTAGGAGATATGCTTTGTTGTTAAATGAAGATTTATTTTGTGCGGTATTCAAATCATCATAGCTGTTGATCTATTGGGCGGGGCTTTCTCCTTGCTTGTCTTGAGAGTTGTTTCTTTCTTGCCCGATCTCTTGTGATTCAGAGTTTTCTCTAGAGTATTCTTCTTTGATGACAGTGTAGTGTTCTTTTTGTGCTCCTTCCCACCATGTAAATCTGTGGTGGTTTTTTCTAGCAGAATTTAAGCTTTTGGGCAATTTTTGGCTAGATGGCCTGTCTCAAAGCAGGATCGGCATCTAAAGAGGACACTTTCATAATCCAGTTTCTAGTTCCATACATAGTCTTTACTTGTTAGGTTTATTTCAGCTGGGAATCCAGTGCTGAAGTCCATTTCCACACAAATGCGTGCATAGGTGGTTTTGGCATATTCCTCTGTTTTTGGGCACCTGCAGTAAAATTTCCCAATTGCATTTCCAATGGCTTTTAGTGAGGAGAGATTCCAGAGATGCAAGGGTAGGCTTGGCGATCTCACCCAAACTAGTGCTGAGGTTATGATTGTTGTAGAGGGATCGAATGATGGGTTCCATGGCTTCATGAATAGGCCTCATTTTTCCCAAAACCAAGGGCCGGAATATAGAATACATTCTCTGCTTTCAAGATTTTCAAAATCTGCTATAAAAAACCCCTAACACACGGGTAGATATTAATTTCATCAGAAATGACAGGCTTCCATACCTCTGAGATCCAATTGTGAAGAGTTGTCAGCCGCGAATAAAAACCATTGAACCGGGAGATTAAGGCACTTTCGGAAAACTTCAAAGCCTCATCGAGTGAGGCTTGCACCACCTCGACAGTTGGAGCTGAGGCTTCACTGACATTATGGACAGGAGCTTGTTCTCCAGAAGCGGATGAGCCACCAACTATATATGGAAAACAATTGCTAAAATAAAATATTTTAATGTTGTATATAATCAAATATTCCATGTGGGTTATCAATAAAATATTTTAATACCAATTAATATTGACATATACTTGAAAATATATTAATAATAAAGAAGGAATTTTAATTTGCAGTAATGATGTACATATTATGAAAACTATTTTAGTGTCAATTATGTATATATTATTTAAAAAAACTATTAATATATTATGAAAACAAAATGAGTTTTTTATGGTTATAGCATTTATTTGGTCCCGTATATACTCTATATAACATTCAAAATACAATTTAAATAATGAAAAATTATACCTGGTATTTTGGACACCAAAAAAATTTCCTAACAAAAAGATTTGATCCCTCTCAAAAATACTCAAGATAGATCTATACTAATATTAACTATATCCATAAACAATATCTACCTACAATTTAAAAAAATCAAAATAAATAATTATTCTAAATCAATAAAAAAACAAAATAAATCTATGTCCCTATCTACTATGAGGGAGAATCAAGACAGATAATCTTAAATCAATCGACAATCAAAATAAACAATTATTCTAAATCAATAAAAAAAACAAAATAAATCTTTGTCCCTATCTACTATGAGGGAGAATCAAGAAAGATAATCATGTTAAATCAACATATCAAGATAAATAGTCGTGTCAAATTACTTACCTGTAATATACAGTCTTTCCGTTGGGTCTCTCACGAGCGGGTGAAAGAGTGGGAATCGGTAAATTAGATGCGGGAGTCTCATTAGAGGATTTCTTGAGATCGTCTTCATTGTTTTTCCGAGCTAGCTCTGCATAATAGTCTCTGGTATCCTGGCACTGTTCATTGCATGCAAAGTCAGTTCGCTTCTGCAGTTGGAATACAGCATTATACAGCTATATATCCAGTGATATTTTCAATCAGATTCGAAGGGAAACCCTAAAGATATTAAAAGTTTACAGCGAAATGACAAACGTGTCAACACCGTAGCATAATAAATCGTACCTCAGGCAAGGAGCTGGCCTTCCTTTCCTTCCACCATTTGCAGATGTGTTCATAATATAAAGATTGAGCAACCAGTACCAAAGTGGAAATGGTATAAACCTTTACATATACGAGGAAATAGTAACTGTACACATATCCACAAACCAGAGACAAAGACTATGGCAATACAAAACGACATCGAAAATAATTTTGTAATTACTAGTGCCTTATAGAACTGCGTTGGAACATGCAAAAACAATAAGCAGAATGGAATTGTTAGAGGCGTTATAGAGTACCACTTTCTTACCAACTTCATAATTTAGAGAAATTTTATGGAGAATAGATAAAAATTAGATTTGAATTAACAAGGAGTTACAGCTCACAGGTGAGTACAACACCGAGACTGCACTCAAACAAAGAGATCTTTCTCCATACACTCTACTATTTATCAAATGAATGATTACATTATTAAGTACATCACTAGAAATCAGGTAGTTGCAAACAAACTCCTAAAATCTACGAACAAATCCTAAACTAAGGAGATAGGTTACAACTTATGTAACCATTTCTCCATTAATACAAAATAATATTAATTATTTTCAACTCCCCCCTTAATGGAGAAAGGATTATCCTGAACTCCTAGCATCCCTCTAAACAATTCAAACTTTACACACCCAAGAGGCTTAGTAAAATTATCAGCCATGTTATCACAAGTTTTACAATATTCAACACATATCTCTTTTGACTGTTGTTTCTCTCGAACAAAATGAACTTGAGTATTGATATGCTTGGTATTTTTATGAAAGACTGGATTGTATGCAAGCTTGATGGTACTCTGGTTGCTGGTTTTGATAATAGTTGATTCTTTCTGCTCTTCTCCTGCATCGTTGAGAAGTCTTCTCAACCAGATAGCTTCACATGTGGCTGCACACAATGCTTGGTATTCAGCTTCACATGAAGATAGAGCTACAGTGTGCTGATTTTTTGTGCTCCATGCTATGACCCCGGATCCAATGCTGAATGCGTAACCTGTGATAGATCTTCAATCATCGAAGTTACCTGCTCAATCAGAATCTGAAAAAACTACTAGAATAACATCAGAAGTGTCAGTGTACAAAATGCCATAATTACTAGTACCACTAAGATACCTCTACACACTTTTTGCTGCGACCCAGTGATTTTCAAGTGGTTTTGACATGAACTAGCTCAACACACTAACAGAATATGCCAAATCTGGTCTAGTTGTAGTCAGATATATCAAACTACCAACTAGCTGTCTGTACATGGTAGCATCCACCTGTTTAGTACCATCGTCACTGCTCAGCTTTAAGTTCTGCTGTAATGATGTTGCTGCTGATCTGCACTGCTCCATTCTGAACCTTTCCAACAAGCTTCTGACATACTTCCCTTGAGTAAGAAAAGTTTGTCCAGAGTCTCTCCATACCTCCAATCCCAAACAATAATGAAGGTTTCCGAGATCTTTCGTCTCAAACACTTGTGACATCTGCTATTTGATTTCTTTGATCAGATTGTTAACATTCCCTGTTATGATTATATCATCTACATACAAAGAAATCAAAATAATTTTCCTTTGTTTATTAAACCTGGTATGCACATTTGGATCATTCAAGCTCCTATGAAAGCCATGCTAAACAAAAAATGAGTCAATTTTCTCATACCACGACTTGGATGTCTGTTTTAAACCATAAAGTGCCTTTTTCAATTTACACACAAGATATTCCTGTCCCTTTTTCACAAAACCTTCAGGCTATACTAAATAAATTTCTTCTTTCAAGTCACCATTCAGAAATGCAGACTTGACATCTAGCTGGTGTAGCTGCCATTTTTGTTTTGTTGCTAAGGAAATTAGCATTATAATGGTGTTTAATTTGGCTACAGGAGCAAATGTGTCATCGAAATCTATTCCCTCTTTCTGTGAGTAACCCTTTGCTACCAGTCAAGCTTTAAGTTTCTATATACTCCCATCTGCATTTATTTTTGGTTTATATAGCCATTTACATCTTATGGGGGTTTTACCTTCAGGCAATTCAACCAAATCCCAAGTATGGTTTCTATTTATTGATTCTATTTCCTCATACATTGCAGCCCTCCATGCATCAGATTTACTTGTTTCCTCATAATTTGCAGGTTTTGCAATGTTTAAAATCTTTGACATTAATGCATAGGCTTTCACTTTAGATGACAATCGAGTCTTCCTACCTGATCTCCTTGGTAGAAGACTTACCTCAATTCTGTCTATTTCAGCCTTTTCTGGGCTTGCATTTTCATTGATTACATCGTCTGTTACTTCTTCTTCTTCTTGTTTCTCCTCCTGCTCTTCATCCTCCTCACTGTTTTCTTCCAATAGCAATGGAATGTGCCATTCACTGTTAGAGTCATTCTTTCCTTCTTCAACCTGTTCATGAAATATGACATCTCTGCTTGCAAAAACCTTGTGAGTCACAGGATTAAATAAATTATATGCCTTGAACTCAGTGCCATATCCAACAAATATATATTTCAGGGCTATAGGATCTAACTTCTTCCTATCTTCCTTAGGTATATGAGCATAAGCTTTTGACCCAAATATTCTTAAATGACTCACTGCTAGTTTGAATCCAAACAATGCTTCAAAAGAGGTTTTGAAGCCTAGACACCTAGTAGGACTCCTATTCTTTAAATGTACAGCAGTGTTAATAGCTTCTGCCCAAAGACCATTTGATAGACCCATTTATCTTGATATGTTGCGCACTCCACAAGAGTTCTGTTATTTCATGGTGCCACTCCATTCTGCTATGGAGTGTGAGACACTGTAAACTGTTGCACAATCCCATGATGCTTCCAGAAATCCCTAAACTCTCCCAACCTGTATTCTCCCCCTTGATCTGAGCGGACAATTTTTATCCTTTTTCCTGTCTGGTTCTCTACCATGGATTTAAACTCTTTAAAATACTGAAAAGCTTGACTCTTTTTACTCAGAAAGTATACCCATGAAAATCTAGTGCAATCATCTGTAAATAAGAGAAAGTAATATGCTCCTCCTAATGACCTGGTTTGCATGGGTCTGCAGATGTCTGTATGCACCAGTTCTAAAATATCTCTTTCCTTCCTTTTAACATGCAAAGGGAACTCTTCTCTATTCATTTTCCCTAATGCACATCCATCACAATCCAGCTTAAAATTATCGAAAATAGGGAGTCCATTGACCATACCTTTTCTTTGAAGTAGGATGAGGTCTTGCAGATTTAGATGGCCGAATCTTTGATGCCAGAGATTTTCGGTTGTCGATCCAGCTGCAACCATTGCCTGCTGCGGCATACTCTTCACATCTAGTCTGTACAGGTTCCCCACGTGCACTCCTGTTGCAACTATTTCCATCTAGCTATCCTTAATGACACAGTTAGTCTTAAAGAATTGAACTTGCATGTCCTGATCAGTAATCATTGAGACGGAGACCAAATTTTTCTTGATTCCTGGAACATACAATACATTTTTAAGGTGTCTAATGTCTTCGCTAGGTAATTTTACAGGAATGTCACCATATCCTTTGATCTCATGTCCACTATCATCTCCTAAATAGATTTTCGACCCACATGAAATTTCTTCAAAAAATTCAAACCAATCCTTCATACCAGTCATATGTGAGGATGTGCCAGAGTCAACATACCATATTTCGTCCTCATCTTCCTTTGAAGATGAAAGAGCACAATCGACTATAAATAGTCGAAGTTCATGGCTATGATCCTCCTCTTCCTTAACGAAGTAACCGTTATGTTTTCTCTGTTTGTTTCTTCCTTCGTCTGCCTGCCTCTTATAAAAATCTCTAATCTCATGTCCAGGTTTTCCACAGTAAAAACATTTCTTGATGGAAAAATTATTAGCAGGCATACCTTTAAACAGTCTCTTCTGAAATGTGTTGGCTCCTCTCTGCTGCTGCTGCTGCGGTTGCTGATGTTGATTCCCTTTAAACTGTCTCCTTTTTGCCATCAGAGCAAGGTCATTGCTCTAAGATTTCAAATTTTTTCGTCACTCTTCTTCTTGTATTAGAATCCCTGTCAACTCTTCAAATGAAGGGGCTTTCTCCCTTGCTGACAGCCCTGTGATAAATGTCTAGTAATCATCAATCATTCCATTCAACGCGATCGTGACCAAATCTGAATCAGAAACTTTCTCTCTGATATGTCCCAATCTGTCCTTCAGGTCTTTGACTCTCGTAATGAATCCAACAGCAAATTCATTCTCCCCCATCTTCAATGGAAACAACTTGCCTTTGAGTGACAGGACACAGTTTGAATTCTGCGTCTGGTATAGGTTTTTAATGGTCATCCAAATGTGAGTGGCCGATTTACAATCTCTAATATGTGGGATAACATTGTCCTTGACGGACATCTTCAATATGACCTTTGCTTTTGTCTCCCTTTTATCCCAATCTTGTTCTTATGTGGCTGATCCCGATCTCAGCTCATTTCCAGTCATGATCGACCATGCATTTGCACTTTTTAAGTAAAGTCTGCATCTTGAATTTCCACTTGTTGAAATTTGATCCATCGAGTTTTCCAGACTCGTGGAGATACGATTCTAAACTATTATTCATATTGAATTATACCAGATCCGAACCTCTGTTTTCTTGAAAAAAATTGTACCTTCAATGTGCCACCACCGGGCAAGTCCGATCTGCTACCACTGAACAGATCCGGAACTCCAATGCGCCACCACCGGGCAAATCCGATCTGCTGCCACCGAACAGATCTGGAACTCCAATGCGCCACCACCGGGCAAGTCCGATCTGCTGCCACCAAGTAGATCAGGAACTTCAACGTGCCACCACCGGGCAAGTCCGATCTGCTACCACCGAGTAGATCAAGAACTCCAATACGCCACCACCAGGCTACTCCGATCTGCTGCCACCGAACAGAGCCAGAAATTCAAAGTGCCACCACTTGCCAACTATGATTCGCAAAAATTGCAGATTTTTCAAAGAGAAAGAGGTTGGAGCTTCTTCGACAGTGAAATGTCCACGCCAGAAACAAAATCAACGCATCCTACGAAATTGGCGTGATTAATCCTTGATTTTCCATGCCAATTGTACTTTCTGGCGCGCTGGCGCGCTTATCACCCTCAAAACCACGCCAATGGGTGCGTCTATTCCTTAAAAAATCGCGCCAACTCTTTCTTCCACTGAAAAATGGTGCGATTGTTCGCGACAAAACCGTGCCAACACTTTCTTGTGCTTAGAGATGATCAGTCATCTGAGACCCGTCTTCAGGTGTTACTGCAATCCAGTTGATTCTACAAATGCAGGCACTACAGTTCTGTAATCAATGATGCATCCTAAAAAAAAATTAAGGCTATCCCTATTCCGTGCTCTGATACCAAGATAAAAATCAGATTTGAATTAAAAAGGAGGAGTTACAACTCACAGGTGAGTACAGGACCTGGAGACTGCATTCAAACAAAGAGATCTCTCTCTGTACACTCTACTATTCACAAATGAATGATTACATTATTAAGTACATCACTAGAAATCAGGTAGTTGCAAACAAACTCCTAAACTCTAGGAACAAATCCTAAACTAAGGAGATACGTTATAACTTATGTAACCATTTCTCCATTAATACAAAATAATATTAATTATTTTCAACTAGAATTAAAGAATTAGCATAGAAGTAATTTAAAGCATATCTTATTCAGAGCACATAGAAATAGCTAATTATTTAAATATCTATTATTTAATAAAATAATAAATTTTAACTATCACTTAGTAAGTTAATGATTCATTTTAAAATAATGATTCAATTTAAAAATTAATAAAATTAATAAATATTATATTATTTTTAGTAAAATGAAAAACTAATAATTTAATAATTTAATAATATTTTAGATAAATCAATCACTTTAAAACTGCTTTTGGAATCAATTTCAGCAGGGGAGACATTTGTTATTGTTCACTAAGGGAGACTCGCGGTAGTAGTTGGAATTTCAAGCTATCGAAGTTACACTTTATGCCAGTAATTTAAATATCAAAGACGGAAAATCATTTATATATGAAATTATAGATTAATGAATCTTTTATTTGAATGAACATTTATATTAATTGTTTTTATTGCGATTTTTGGAATTTTTTTTTGCTGGATTTTTCTAGTTTAATTCTCTAAAATCCTATAAGAATTTATTGAAATCACAAGTTTGATGGGTAACTACTACACAATAGAAGTGCCTTAGGGGTTTTTTAGGGTGTTGAATCCATATATACACTCAAAAAACTAGTTTAAACTCCCTAGAAACTAAAAAAATCACACTAAAAACAACTTTATATTTATATATATAGCTTGCTTCAATATTCTCAAATATTTATATATCAAAATTCTCAAACATCTCTTTAAAAGTGTAATGAAACTTGGTCACTAGCCCGAGCAAACAAATGAATTTGCACTGAAGTACTCAATAGATTCTACTGGTTTACACATATTGAACTTTCATTCTTGCTTCTTTTTTTTCATTATGAAAATAAAGAAAGTAAATCATCATATTTAGCTTATGTTTCATTCCCGGATTACAGGGACTTAATGCTCGGTTGTCGGAAGATTTCACGAGAAGTATAACGTCAAGCCGATTGGAAGCACTACAGTTTTTTCTCTAGGAAAAATCGTAAGTTTATTAATAATAACAAAATTACGTTTTGTAGATGCTGAAGCGCATATGCAAAAGCAAGTCAAATACTGTTGTTTAAAAGGCAATAAATAGAAAGAAAATAATGTACAATTGGGGAGAAATTAAAATTTTCTCCCCTTTTTCTTCTTGACCTTTCGCCACTCCCCTTAAGTCAGCAAGGACGAAACAAGTGCTAGAGAAGTGTCCTCCACAGGGCGAGGATTTTCCTTGTCTGAATCTGAGTGATTTGAAGTATGATGTCTTTTGGCACCGTTGGTATCCATTGTGTCTGGGATCTTCCCCGGCAAAGTGTCCATCAGATCATGTGATACAAATTCCTCTATTTCTAGTTCCTTGAATGTCGGGTTGTTCTCTTTGGGAATGTGGTGTTCCTTTTCCTCTTGTTCCTCCACATCAGGGACATCAGTGTCTGGTGGGGGCAATTGCCATCCCTTGGGCCGTTTTCCTACTTTCTTCTTCCTACGCAAATCTTTTTTAGCTTCTGGGCATGTATTTTGAAGATGTCCTGTTTGGCGGCAAATTATGCATCGGAATGCAGTATTTTCGTAATCTAGTATTTGTGTCCAGCAACCTTGTTTATACTTGAGCTGAATTTGGTCTAGCATTCCTTTGCTGAGATCTACTTCCACACAAATGCATGCAAATGTGTAAATCCTTTCCTCTGTTCTTTCTGTGTCCACTTTAATGAAATGCCCAATGGTGTTGCCTATACCAAACAAGGCTCAATGCCTCCAAAAATGTAGTGGTAGGTTGTGAAGGTGAACCCAAACCAACATCCGAGATACAACCATTGTATTTGGATCAAAATCTGGAAACCATGGAGTGATGAAGAGACCCGTGGATCCCATTAACCATGGTCCTTCTCTCATAATGATGTCTCTTTCCTCTGATGTATGAAATTTTACAATAAAGAAACCTTTGGAATAGAGATAAATGTCACATGAATTACTCCAGGTTCTATAGACCCAATGGAAAAGGTCCATAGTTTTGGGCCAAAAACAGTTGAATCTGCATATTATCGCTTGTTTGTCCATTGTAGAACACTACTCATCTGTTTTTGGAATATCCGTATTTAATTCTGGGGTGAAACTCAGTTGGTCCACAATGTATGGGGCAGTTTCTATTGGAGTCACGATTGCCGTTACACCATAACCCGTAGGTGTTAGTAAACAGACACATCGCTAGGTTTAAGCACATGGCACGAAACACACGGGGAGCGTTGACCTTCTACACCACAATTAACAGGAAGCCAACAAATTTCCCCCAACATGAGCCCAGTGTGTTTCGAACTCGAGACCTCTCACTCTGATACCACTTGTTGGAGTCATGATTGCCGTCACACCAAAACCCATAGGTGTTAGTAAACGGACACATCACTAGATTTAAGCACATGCCAAGAAACACATGGGGACCGTTGACCTTCTACACTACCATTGACAGAGAGCCAACAGGTTCTATGCCAGCTTGCTTTGTTGATGTTGTTGTTGTTTTCTTTCCTTCAAGAATGTTCTTGAAAGATAAACCTTCTCTTTTTTGCTTTTGATGCGTTTTTGGGATTTTTGTTGTGCCACATCCTATGCCACTGCTTGGAGGATTTGTTTTGCATTGGGCTTCCATGCCTCCCGTCAGCCTTAGATTGAGATTTATGGTAGACTCAGGGAAAATTTTGTAGACCATAAGAGGTTTGTAGTCTTGGAGTACTCTACCTCTAAAGATCAAAACCTGTGATCCTGTAGGATAACTAGTATGTTGGAAGATGTTGTACTTCAGATACTGTATAGTTTTGGTAACCTGCACCCAAGCCAGATGTGTCGTCCTAGAAGGGGTTTTAATAAAAACTTGAAAGGGAAGAGGTTTACCAGTGATTCAAGTTATGGTTTTGTTTGAGTGAAAATATTCCCATTCTCCTCAAATTCGCCGCACAACTTTGTATTCCCAATGCTTTTCTTCAGAGACTGAAAACACCAAGAATCGGCGAGATTTGGTTTTCGCTGAGTTGCATCGGTTTCTCTGTTATGCAGATACCAGAATGGAGGTCGGGGAGAGCCCAAGGTCACCCTATTCACCCCTTTGTCCATCAATCCCTCATTTCCTTTAGCCTTGGGCCTATTCAGACCTGCCAAAGACACGCCAGTGTTGATAGCAATCCTCCCTCTCGCTTGACTGAGCCTCCCCTTACCTTTGTCCCTGAGCCTAGTCTGAGCCACCGCGCCCTCTCCTGCTTTCGTTGTAGCCAAAACCCTAGCTCCCACAAAGGCCCTCACGAGCCCCAATTCGTTCATTCCATATTTGGATTTGGGAGGGTGCGTTGTGGTCATGGAAACCTAGTGCGATCTAGACAAATCTACACGCAGGGTCGAGCCGAGCTTAGCACCATGCAAGAACGGCAAAGGCACAGGGCAATCAACAGCAAATGTGGTGCCATTTTTGGGAACTTCAATGCGTTCTACAACACAAGTAGTGGACACCATCCTCATATGGTGCTCACTGGATGCACTACAGTTGTAAACAGACATTACAATTTTAAATATTTGTTGTGGCATGTTGTTATAAGTTGAATTAATTTCTAAAAAAACTTTTGGAATTGGGTGTGTAAGAATAAACTGAATTTTTTGTTTCTATGGTTCATATTCCTGCTTAGGTTCATCCCTATAGTAAGGGAAATGCACTTACTGTGAGAAATAGTATACATGCAAAAGTGAAAAATCGGCGAGGCCTTATCTAGAAAAAATTTGGAATCAAATAAACAAAACAAAATTTTAAATGCTGATCAATTATAAACAATGCTCCAATCCACTTTAAGGAGAAATGCACTTGTATTTGGGTTAGACTTGCAATTAGCTCCTCAGTTATATAAATAGTCATTTATTTGAAATTTGAAATTTTTGTCACTGATTAAAGTTGATTCTAAATTTTTTAAGATTTGGTTTTAGTTTTTTTAATTTTAGATAGCTTTATTAAAATTACAATTTAAAATGTTAAAGTTATATGATTGATGTGATTTAAAAAATGGCATTGTTTAATGAGGAGACTATTGTTAAAATTGGGTGAATTTTTTTTATATTTGATAGTGAGAATGTGAATATTTTTTTTATGATGGAAATAAATTTAGTAACATTGAGAACTACTATTAAGACATCCAAAATTTTCAAATTTGATAATTGTAACTTAGATTTCTAAATAATTTGATTAATTTTTTTTAAAATCATACCGCCATTTCCTCCTAAAATCCTAACCTCCTTACACTACTATTTAAAAATTTATATGAATAAAAAAATACAAATACAAAGTACAAAATAATAAATAATAAAATAATTTATTTTTATATTAAATAATCATAATAGTAATTTAATTTATTAAAATTATATTTGAATCGAAACTATCTAATCACTTTAATATTTTTATACTTATTATTTCGATATTTTCAAATATATTACATTTTTCATTTTTATCATAGATGCAGTGCACGCTCAGCCTAAAACAGGTGTAAAAATGTGCAACAAAGCAAGCTATCTCCGTGGTGACAGCAAATAAAAAGGGCGCTGTTTAGTATTTTCAAATATATTACATTTTTCATTTTCATGTCCCATCATAGATGCGCTGCACGCTCAGCCTAAAACAACTGTAAAAATGTGCAACAAAGCAAGCTATCACCGTGGTGACAGAAAATAAAAAGGGCCATGAATTTGAAGAAATGTAATTTTACGAGTGTTTGAATTGATTTTTTTATAATAATAATAAATTTAATATTATTAATTTTTAAACCCTCAAATTTTTAAAATTCCAAAATTACCATCCAAATTTCCAAACATTTATACCAAAATTTTCTTTGTTTTCTAAACCAAATTGTAAGCTCATTGGACTACTACAGCGCAAAAGCTACCCTACGGTTATCGCAATGTACGAAAAGCTGGAAACCAGCAATTAAACAAGAAACAGTATGAAAACTGGATATCATAGGTTAACTTTTCTGTGTCCAGAGATTATATTTTTTTATCCCTGATGACAGAATCATACGCCTCTATGCCATTGTAACGTACGGATATGTTAAAAAATTATTCACGCGTCACCCTCATTTATTGGCTTTTTTATTAATATGATAAAAAAAATGAGAGTTCCTTTTTGAAATAAAAATTCATACTTAGTTCATTATTGTACTTTGAAGTGGGATGTCGGATTCTCGAGACTCAGCGAACAGTTTTGAGTTTTTTAGTGAGGGGAACGTTAAATATTAATAAAAGGTATATGAGGCTATTGGAAGCAGTTTAATTAATAGCTATATGAATATATTTTTTAGGTTTATATTGTGATTAGATATTAAGCAATACGTAACAGTATTATATATTTTAGGTTCATATTGTGATTAGATGTTAAGCAATATGTATCAGTATTTTTACTTCTTCTTTTTTGAATGGAATAAAGTAGCTGAACAACTCCAAAACCTATTTAATTTACTTCATTGATAGTTGTTTATTATCACCCAATTTTACTATTTACAGTTAAATTACAATTTATTAATAACTTAATAATAATTTATTAAGAACGGATAACTCCGACATTCTACCAACCTTCCTTTATTATCAATGAATTAATTCACACTTCATAATTGAATTATAATCAATTGATTTGTAGCTAAATTATAAGAGATTTTACTAAATTCTAGAATATCATATTTTCAGCACTAAGTTATGAATGGATAACTAAATTATAAGAAATTTTACTGCTTTCTATCGTACAAGACTAAGTTATGAATGGATAACTAAATTATAAGAAATTTTACTGCTTTCTATCGTACAAGATTTTGACAACTAGATTAGGAGAGACTTTATGGCATGAAATACGAAATTTTGCCATCGCCTTTTAACAAACGAGGAGGCTAAGATTTTCACGTACAAACAAAATTTCACTTCAAAATCGTTTAAAAAATCAATTGAGAAATAGAAAGTAAAAAACTAAATTTGTGATTTCAATAAATAAATATGAGAAAATTTAGAAAATTTAAACTAGAATAACTCGCAACAAAAATTATACTAAAAACAACTCAAATAAAAAAATATTTACTATTTATTAAATAAAATATTTATTACTTTATAATAAAATATATTTGTGGAAAATTTCCTAAATTGCTGGCTCCAGCAAACATCCAACCAGATTGAACACATCCCTGCAACATTTACAACATCTCTTACATCATAAAGAGAACAAGTACTAGATGCATAACAAATTCACACAGCAGAAAAGACCCTTCTACAAAATCCATCTTTAGTTTTAACCAAATAACTAAAGACCCAATTGCTTATTCCGATGGAAAGACTTATGTTGATTATATTCGGAAAAGGCAAGTGCAATAGCATGGTTAGAAGGCTATAGAAATATGAGCAGCATGCAGTAAGCTGGTGGTTATTGGGTTATTGTTTTTTCATTTTTTTCCCGTGGTCGAGAATAAAGTGATATTTAATAGATAGAATGGAAAGATAAGTTATTTTTTCTATTGGATGAGAATAAAATGATATTATATAAATAAGATAGAAATGCTATAAATTAGTGATTAGTTTATTTTTTGTATATGTTTAATATTTGAAAAATAAAGTGAATAAAATGATATTACATAAATAAGATAGAAATGCAATAAATTAATGATTAGTTTTTTGCATAATGTTTAATATTTGAAAAATAAAAGAAAGAGGAGCAATTATTTTTTTTTCACCTTATTCATTAGATGAAAATAAAATGAAATTCAATAAATAAAATGAAAAAACAATAAACTAATAATTGACTTACTGCATAGGGTATAACATTAAAAAAAAACCATAATATTTATTATAATAAAGCTAAAAAAAAATTAAAAAAAAAAAAAACAAAAAGCATCCATAGTAAAAAATAAAAGAACCTGCGTACATAACCCATGTCATAAGCAAGGGAAAGGAAACTCCCTATGTCATAAGCAAGGGAAAGGAAACTCCCTATGTAGATCCAGACATGAAATTAGTAAAATTCTGTGAAATCTCAGCAACAGCCAGAGAAATATATTCTCTCACTCCGTCGAGAAAAGGAAACTCCCTATGTAGATCCAGACATGAAATTAGTAAAATTCTGTGAAATCTCAGCAACACCCAGAGAAATATGTTCTCTGTCACACCCTCACTCACATATACATAAAAAAAAAATTAAGAGGCATAAACGGTAACTCTACTATGTTATAAAATTGTTCCCTTTACGCATTTCTACATGTTAATTTGTATGCTGCATTACTCAACACCATATACTTTATAATTTGTGACTTATATGCTGCGTTGTCCAACGCCTTACCGCGTGTTGGTTTATGTGTTGCACTAATGTTTATATACTGCGCTGAGATTTGGCTAGGGTGGGTTGTATGATATTCATTTACCCTAACTCATCAACCCCTCCCAGTACGCAGCTTATATTAATTTGGCGCGGAGGTTTGTGGTCCGGCCACAGCCCTTGCAGGCGCCAAGTCATCAGTTGTCTTTATGGTTGTGATCCACACCAAGGCAGGTGGCATGGCTTGCCCGCTCGGCCATGTGACACCTCGGGTTCTGGTTTCTCGGCTTCTCCGCTCCAGTTTCCCGCTCTACTTCAACGATCGAGATTCACTCCTCAGATCGAAAGGCTGGGAAAAGCCCGAGGGTTTTAGATCAATACATAACCCCATTAGAGCAAGACTGGAGCTCATTTGTTTTGCAAGGTCTACCCGACTCCACTCTGGTGCTCAGACACCGGTTCGAATCCCCCAGCGTCGTCCTCGCAACCTGTTCACCTTCCAGAGACCATGGAGTGTTCATCGTAAAGCTTACACAGGTAATACTCATCTGCTTCTCCATTTGTGGTTCGCATTCAGAGTTAATTTGTTACCTGTTAGAGATTCATACTGATTTGTTTTCTCTTGCTGGTAGTGTATGCAGATGGGTTTGTTCCAGCCCCTCTGACAACATCGAGGTGCTAACCCCTACACCTCAGTTCTCTCGGCAATTACAGGTAAGAGGCATTCCTCTTGTTTTGTTTTCCTCCTGGGTGCGAGAGCTCTCAGCTCCTTCGACCCTAATACATTCGCATTTGTGGTTATTGCAGTCCGGGGTCTGGATGCCGGTTCCCTCTCGTTTTTTTTTTATTTGCGGAGGTATTTCCCCAAGAGGACCCTCACGACTGATATGGGTTTGTTTTCAGACTTGAATCCATGTCCGGACCTGGTGAATTGTAATGCACGGCAGAACCCATGTACTCAATTTCAATTGTCTGTGGATTAATTATTTTGGTATACCTACCCTTTCGGCATCCTTGGACAATGGTGCCTCTGTATTTAATTCAAAGGCAATCTGTGCGCGTAGCGCCAACTTTTGGTTAGCAGAACCAGTCTATATTTTTGAGTTTCGATTTTATATACAAATGTTTACACTTCAAAGTTATACTATCTCGGTTCATTTCTTATTTACATTCGAGGATTTTACTCTGTCTGATCCCTCTTCTGGGTTTCTTGCGTTTTTAGCAATTATTAATATGTTTTTGCGTTCCGAACAATGTTAATATGATGCATCGTTTTCCTTGCTTACCAATGGTTCCGTTCCCAGCTATGGATAAGCTATCTGTCTCTGCGACGACAGAGTTCTTCATATTTACTTATGTTTGTTACAGTGTCGGAGTAAATAGTTCTGATATCTCCGAGTAGTGCTAGTCATAGAATAGTTCTGTTAATGATGTATGCGCCTCGATTTATGCAGTGGTGCAATACTTCTTCCCTTCCTTTGAAAATGTTGGATTATATCCCCTGTATGGGGTTTTCTTGATAACATGCACCGGTTCTTGTTCCGATATGGGTTACCTCGGAGGAAGAATTCCTCTCGGCCGCGCTCACAGCTGCAGTTGCGCCTTCTCTAAATCTTTAACCCTAACGTGTACACTGTTTAATGCATCGTTTATACTTTGTTATTCTATATGAGTCTGATTTCTCTACTGCTGTAGCTTCAAATATTATTATTTGGTAATAATGGTTGTATCGGGTTAATGTATGGCTTCCCATTTCATATGGTTGCAGTGTTTTGTTTTCTTTGCCTGAAACAATATATTAGCTCTGCATATTTCGACAGTTTTCTTATAATTAGAAGTGGGATTCATCTTCTTTGTCATCGGTGTCTCAAGACAAGATTTACAGCCGGCATACATTGCTCAGGCTCAGGATGTCTCTGATATTGTTCGGCATATTACATTAACAGTCGGTTATATTCTAGGACATTCAGGACTGCTTGTCTCATGAAATGCTTCTCTTCGCTTGGAACCCCCTCTGTCTCTCTGGTTGTTTCTTATTATGTCTATCGATTAATAGTCTGTCTTTTAGTTAAAACTACACCTGTGTAGCTATACTAACAGCATGACAGTAACTAAAGAAACGAAACACAGTTATCATTTGACTACTAGAAGTCCACTGTATATTCATCATTTAGAATTCATTAAAGGCTCTGCAGTATGAAACCATACCTGGTTCGCTAGAGTCATGAATAGGTACTTTAGCAATCACCTGCTTTTCGATTCTGCTCTTCCTCCCAACCATGAGATCCATCTATCAGACTGGATTCTCCCCCCGAGCCATCTTGCAGGCCTTCAGCCCTCAGCAAGATATGCACACCCTTGTGCTTGGTTATCTGGTCCTTACCAGACTTAACCCGTTTTTCCTTTTGTTTTTCCTCTTTCTCTCCTCTTCGAAACAGATCCTTCTGTTTGTCTGCACAGCACAGAACTTCCTCCCCACTTCCAGGACTTTTCCTGTTTGGGAGGGTAGTTTTTAATCAGTTATTGCAACTGACTTCTTTCTTTGAAATCCTGCTTTAAGAGGCTGCCAGCATTTCAAGAAAAATATTTAAATTTCTCAATAAAAATAATATATCAGAGTTTTGTTTTTTTTTTTTTTAAATAAAACAACAACTACCACACTATCTTTTACCATAGTAAAATTCCACATTACATCTTCTGGGGTCATTACATCTCCCCATCCTGTGATTGGACATCGTCCCGATGTCCGTTTTCCCTAAACAAGTTCGGGTAAGCTTCTTTAAGGAGTTCCTCATCCTCCCAGGTGGCCTCATCAGGCCCGTAGTGCTGCCACTGCACTTTACCTTGGAAAATAACCCGCTTCCGCAACCGCACTTCTCTCCGGTCGAGAATGTTCAGTGGTTCGACCAGAACCTCGCCTTCCGGCTCAACCTGCAACCAACAACAAGTCTAGTTATTTTCCTGTTTGAGGTCAAAGCTTAGCTAGAACAACCAGATTAATTCTTACCCGAACATCTTGCCATTGTATCACATGTTCAGGATCGTAGACGTATTTTTTTAGCACAGAAACGTGGAAAACATTGTGGATCTTAATGTGACTTGGCAGGGCGAGTTGATAAGCTACTGGCCCCACTCTTGCCAAGATTTGAAAAGGTCCAAAATAGCGTGGAGCAAGTTTGGCACACCCACTCCACTGCAAGGTACTCCTTCTGGCTTGAATTCTTACAAACACATGGTCTCCGACCTGGAATTCCTTAAACCTTCTCTTCCGGTCTGCAAAACTTTTTTGTCTGTCCTGGCCAGCCTTTAAGTTGGTACGCACCCTTTTCACCATGTCTTCCATTTCCTTGAGCATTTCTGGGCCAAATCTTAACCTATTTTCAGGTACACCCCAACTTGAGGGTGTGCGGCACTTCCGCCCATACAGAACCTCAAAGGGACTCAGCTGTGTTGATGTGTGATACCCATTATTATACGTGAATTCAACCAGGTGAAGATATTCTTCCCATTGCGTCGGTTTCAGCATCACACATGCTTTCAACATGTCCTCCACCACCTCGTTCACTCGTTCCGTTTGACCATCGGTCTGGGGATGATAGGTTGTGCTAAAGTTCAGCTATGTTCCCAGTTCAACAAACAAAGTTCTCCAAAAGGTTGATGTGAACTTGACATCACGATAAGATATTATCACCTTCGGAAGTCCATGCAATTTGAACACATTTTGCATGAAAATATGAGCAATTTGCACAGCCTTATACGTGGATTGTACAGGTATAAAGTGTGCTGCTTTACTCAGCTTGTCCACCACCACCATAATAGAATCATTATTTTTCTTTGTTCGAGGCAACCCGGTTATAAAATCCATGGAAATAGTTTCCCATTTCCATTCCGGAAAGGGTAAGGGTTGTAGTAGCCCTGCTGGATGTAAATGCTCCGCCTTAATCTGTTGACATTCCAGACATCGTGCCAGGTATTCAGCTACATTTTTCTTCATTCCTGGCCAAAAGTATTCCTTCCGAAGTGCGGTGACCATTTTTTGGTATCTTGGGTACCCGGTGTAGTGGCTGATGTGAAATTCGTCCAGAATCAGTTTTCTAAGGCTATCTTCATTAGGTACATACATCCTTTTATTAAAATACAGCATCCCATGATCATCTAATTCATATCCTCGTTGTGTATCCCTACCAGAGAGTTGTTGTACCTGCTGTTTAATTTGCTGATAATCAGCATCCTGATCAGCTGCTATTTTTATCTTTTAAAGCAAGGTATTCTGCCATCTACTGACCGAAATCTTGCACAAGCACTGCACCTTTCGACTCAATGCGTCAGCTACCCGGTTCTCCTTCCCTTTTAAATGTTTAATTTCAAAATCAAACCCACTTAGGAAATCCGCCCAACGAGCTTGCCTCGTGTTTAAGGTGGGTTGACTGAAGTACTTTGTTAGACTATGATGGTCTGTTAACAACATAAATTTTCTTCCCAAGAGGTAATGTCGCCACATCTTCAGTGCATGAATAACGGCTGCCAACTCCAAGTCATAGGCCGAGTATTTCTGCTCGTGTTCCTTCAGTTTCCTTGATTCGTATGCAATTACTCTTCCTTCCTACATCAGCACTCCTCCCACACCCTCTTTACTTGCGTCAGTACAAACCACGTAATCCTTATTAGGATCAGCTATACACAGAATGGGTGCGGTGGTGAGTAAGTGTTTAAGCTGCTCAAAGCTCCGTTGACACTCTGGGGTCCATTTGAACATCTTCCCTTTCTTTTGTAAGGAGGTGATAGGGTATGCTACCCTTGAGAATCCTTCCACAAACCTTCTATAGTAGCTAGCTAGCCCCATAAAGGACCTAATATCTGCCACGTCCTTTGGTATGGGCCATTCCATTATGGTCCTTATTTTCTCAGGATCTACTACAATTCCTTCTTTGGTGATTATATGGCCTAAGTATTGTATCTCCTCCCGAAAGAAGTCACACTTACTAAACTTAGCATATAACTGGTGTTCCCAGAATCTGTAGAACTACTCTAAGATGTTCCTCATGCTCCTCCCTCGATCGAGAGTAGATCAGAATATCGTCAATAAATATCAACACAAACTTATCCAAGAACCTGTGAAACACACTGTTCATCAAACACATAAATGTAGCAGGTGCATTGGTCAGACCGAAAGGTAGCACCACAAACTCGTAATGCCCATACCGTGTTCTGAAAGCTGTCTTAGCCCTATCTTCCTCTTTGATTCTAATCTGGTGATAACCAGATTGCAAATCGATCTTAGAGAACATCGTTGCCCCCTTCACCGGATCGAAAAGTTCATCAATCCGGGGCAGAGGGTATTTATTTTTGATCGTGAGCTTATTCAGCTGACGATAGTCAATACACATCCGCAAGGTTCCATCTTTCTTTTTGACAAATAGCACTGGGGCTCCCCATGGTGATACACTAGGACGGATGTAATTTTTGTCTAACAACTCCTACAATTGCATTTTTAACTTTGTTAATTCTGGTACGCTCATTCGGTATGGTGCCCGTGACACCGGTGCTGCCCCCGGGGTCAGTTCGATGGTAAAGTCCACATCTCTTTTAGGTGGTAACCCTGGTACCTCCTCTGGAAAAACATCTGCAAATTCTTGCACCACTGGAATGTTATCCAATGTAGTAGTTTTGTCCTTCTGATTTGTGTAACCCACCTGAATAGCATAAATCTGACATTTCTTTTTTATGCATTTAGCTAGCTGGGACGCTGTAATGGGTCGGATCCGTATGGGGTGCTTGATCCCTTGCAGTTCTTGTTGCTCACCAAGATCATTCTTATAGTAAATGGTTTTAGTTTTGCAGTTTACCAATGACCAGTGTTTCTCTAGCCAATCCATCCCAATCAGGACGTCATATGAACCCAAGGGTAGTACGTTCAGATCCACAACTATTGGCTGGCCTGCTACGGTTAAAGAACAATTATTTAATTTTTCCGAGACTCGTCTTTTGGCTCTCGTAGCTAGTTGAACCAACCACGAATTTCTGAATTTTTCAGATTGTAATTTAGACTGTTCCACTATTTTTGGGCTAATATAACTTAAAGTAGCTCCTAGATCAATGAGAACAGCTATAGAAAAGTTTGAGATTTTACCTTCAAATTCCACCATAGTCGGCTGGTATTCCGCTTGGCGATCATCCAAAGCTGCGTTAATCCTTGGTACACTACGTGCCACATCCCCAACGGTTGATGCTTCGTGAATCTGGGATATCTGGTCCGTACCCTTTCGCTGTGGGCAGTTATTAACATAGTGGGGTCCTCCACAGCCCCAACATTGAACTCGAGGTCTGGTCATTCCTTCACCTTCTGGCCTAACAGGCTGTTCACTTACTCTAGTCTCACTTGTGGGCCTAGCCCGGGACGCACTTCTTGCTACAGTTCTGTTGTTCAATCCTTTACCAGCTCCCTTACCACCATTACTGCGACCTCCTTTGCTGTTTGCGACAATCCGACTACTCTTTTTTTCATTCCATCTTTTATTTGAAGCATCCCCCTTCTGTTTATTATGCTGGTAACAGATTCTTGCTTTGCGGATAGCCTCATCCATTGTCCTAGGATTGTCAAATTCAATCCTTTCTCTTATATATGAAGGTAAGCTGCTCACAAACCTTTGCACCTTGGCTTTTTCCTCCTTAATATAGGGTACATAACGTAGCAGGGAAGTAAAACGATTAATGAATTCGTCCATAGTCTGCTGCCCCAGCCGTAAATCATGGAATTCCCTTGCCTTTTCATCGTAGAAGCGCTCGGTCAGATATCTCTCTTTGAAGTATTTCTGGAATTTCTCCCATGTGATAGTCCGTTCACTTACCCCCTTGACTATCTTGATTTCCTCCCACCACAGGGTTGCTTTACCTTGTAACTGGAAAATAGCCAGTCGCGCTTTCAAGTTATGATCATACTCATACAACTGGAAATATTTGTTCATGTTTATTAGCCAAGCTTCAGCTGCTTCTTCCTGTTCCCCATCAAAATGTGGGGGTTTAATTTTCCGAAACTCTCCATGCAGTTCCATCTTCTGACGTTTTGAAGTTTGCTGTTCTGGTACATTATCAGAATGGTCCTCCTTACCTTCTGAATTGTCAGGTCCAAATTGATAGTTTTTCTCTTCCGTCATCTTCTGTTGTTCCGTACTGGAATTAGATAAGGGTGGGTTCTGCCTGTCCGACAAACTCTTTATAATTCTCTCTTGTTCCATTGTCAAGTGCGCGTTGTCTTCTCGTAATCGTGCCATCTCATTTTTCAACTCCTGACCAGGATTGCGAGATTTGTACTTCGTGTTTCCTCGCCCAGCTGTACCCACATCTCTGGGTTTTCCCGAGGAGCGCTGCCGGCTTCTTGCATTTTTCTTCTTTTCCTAGCTAGCTGTTAGCTGTTGAGTTCCTGTTTCTCACCCCTAAAATAGACAGAAATAGTAGTTAATTGATTTATTAACTCTCTATACATATGTATGGTGTAATTTCCTGCACAGTGAAACATGTCGTTCCTGAGGCCACAGTGTTGTAACTGGGCTCTGATACCAATTTGTCACACCCTCACTCACATATACATAAAAAAAAAAAAATTAAGAGGCATAAATGGTAACTCTACTATGCTATAAAATTGTTCCCTTTACGCATTTCTACATGTTAATTTGTATGCTGCATTACTCAACACCATATACTTTATAATTTGTGACTTATATGCTGCGTTGTCCAATGCCTTACCGCATGTTGGTTTATGTGTTGCATTAATGTTTATATACTGCGCTGAAATTTGGCTACGGTGGGGTGTATGATATTCATTTACCCTAACTCATCAACCCCTCCCAGTACGCGACTTATATTAATTTGGCGCAGAGGTTTGTGGTCCGACCACAGCCCTTGCAGGCGCCAAGTCATCAGTTGTCTTTATGGTTGTGGTCCACACCAAGGTAGGTGGCATGGCTTGCCCGCTCGGCCATGTGACACCCTGGGTTCTGGTTTCTCGGCTTCTCCGCTCCAGTTTCCCAATCTACTTCAACGATCGAGATTCACTCCTCAGATCGAAGGGCTCGGAAAAGCCTGAGGGTTTTAGATCAATACATAACCCCGTTGGAGCAAGACTGGAGCTCATTTGTTTCGCAAGGTCTACCCGACTCCACTCTGGTGCTCAGACACTGGTTCAAATCCACCAGCGTCGTCCTCGCAACCTGTTCACCTTCCAGAGACCGTGGAGTGTTCATCGTAAAGCTTACACAGGTAATACTCATCTGCCTCTCCATTGGTGGTTCGCATTCAGAGTTAATTTGTTACCTGTTAGAGATTCATAATGATTTGTTTTCTCTTGCTGGTAGTGTATGCAGATTGGTTTGTTCCAACCCCTCTGACAACATCGAGGTGCTAACCCCTACGCCTTAGTTCTCTCGGCAATTACAGGTAAGAGGCGTTCCTCTTGTTTTGTTTTCCTCCTGGGTGCGAGAGCTCTCAGCTCCTTCGACCCTAATACATTCGCATTTGGTTATTGCAGTCCGGGGTCCGGATGCTGGTTCCCTCTCGTTTTTTTTTATTTGCAGAGGTATTTCCCCAAGAGGACCCTCACGACTAATATGGGTTCGTTTTCTGACTTGAATCCATGTCTGACCCTGGTGAATTGTAATGCATGGCAGAACCCATGTACTCAATTTCAGTTGTCTGTGGATTAATTATTTTGGTATATCTACCCTTTCGGCATCTTTGGACAATGGTGCCTCTGTATTTAATTTAAAGGCAACTGTGCGCGTAGCGCCAACTTTTAGTTAGCAGAACCAGTCTATATTTTTGAGTTTCGATTTTATATACAAATGTTTACACTTCAAAGTTATACTATCTCGGTTCTTTTCTAATTTACATTCGAGGATTTTACTCTGTCTGAGCCCTCTTCTGGGTTGCTTGCGTTTTTAGCAATTATTAATATGTTTTTGCGTTCCGAACAATGTTAATATGATGCATCGTTTTCCTTGCTTACCAATGGTCCGTTTCCAGCTATGGATAAGCTATCTGTCTCTGCGACGACAGAGTTCTTCATATTTACTTATGTTTGTTACAGTGTCAGAGTAAATAGTTCTGATATCTAAGAGTAGTGCTAGTCATAGAATAGTTCTGTTAATGATGTATGCGCCTCGATTTATGCAGTGGTGCAATACTTCTTCCCTTCCTTTGAAAATATTGGATTATATCCCCTGTATGGGGTTTTCTTGATAACATGCACCGGTTCTTGTTCCGATATGGGTTACCTCGGAGGAAGAATTCCTCTCGGCCGCGCTCACAGCTGTGGTTGCGCCTTCTCTAAATCTTTAACCCTAACGTGTACACTGTTTAATGCATTGTTTATACTTTGTTATTCTATATGAGTCTGATTTCTCTACTGTTGTAGCTTCAAATATTATTATTTGGTAATAATGGTTGTATCGGGTTAATGTATGGCTTCCCATTACATATGGTTGCAGCGTTTTGTTTTATTTGCCTGAAACAATATATTAGCTCTGCATATTTCGACAGTTTTCTTATAATTAGAAGTGGGATTCATCTTCTTTGCCGTCGGTGTCTCAAGACAAGATTTACAGCCGGCATACATTGCTCAGGCTCAGGATGTCTCTGATATTGTTCGGCATATTACATTAACAGTCGGTTATATTCTAGGACATTCAGGACTGCTTGTCTCATGAAATGCTTCTCTTCGCTTGGAACCCCCTCTGTCTCTCTGGTTGTTTCTTATTATGTCTATCGATTAATAGTCTGTCTTTTAGTTAAAACTACACCTGTGTAGCTATACTAACAGCATGACAGTAACTAAAGAAACGAAACACAGTTATCATTTGACTACTATAAGTCCACTGTATATTCATCATTCAGAATTCATTAAAGGCTCTGCAATATGAAACCATACCTGGTTCGCCAGAGTCATGAATAGTTACTTTAGCAATCACCTGCTTTTCGATTCTGCTCTTCCTCCCAACCATGAGATCCATCTATCAGACTGGATTCTCCCCCCGAGCCATCTTGCAGGCCTTCAGCCCTCAGAAAGATATGCACACCCTTGTGCTTGGTTATCTGGTCCTTACCAGACTTAACCCGTTTTTCCTTTTGTTTTTCCTCTTTCTCTCCTCTTGGAAACAGATTCTTCTGTCTGTCCGCACAGCACAGAACTTCCTCCCAGGACTTTTCCTCTTTGGGAGGGTAGTTTTTAATCAGTTATTGCAACTGACTTCTTTCTTTGAAATCCTCCTTTAAGAGGCTACCAAGCATTTCAAGAAAAATATTTAAATTTCTCAATAAAAATAATGTATCAGAGAAACAACAACTACCACACTATCTTTTACCATAGTAAAATTCCACATTACATCTTCTGGGGTCATTACATTACATTCTCTTCGTCCAGAGAGTCCTTGAGATACCTCTCCACCAACCAGATTCAGCTTTGTCCTCAAGCACAGTGCGCCATTAGCGGAGATTATGAAAACATGACCCGTTGGAAATAACCAAGAGGTGAAAAATATCTGCACAAACCCCTTAGCAGCGCTCATATATATATATATATATTTATCACCTAACCTCTCCACCAACCAAATGCAGCTTTGTCCTAAAGCACAGTACGCCATTAGCGGAGATTATGAAAACTTGACCAGTTGGAAATAACCAAGAGGTGAAAAACATCTGCACAAACCCCTTAGCGGCCCAATCATATATATATTTATCGCCTAACTGGTTCATAAAACATGGTTGCAATAAAAACACATGGGAGGCATATTCCTCGCATCACGTGATGGATCTCCCTGCATGCGACCGAACATTCTTCTGTGATCCCCCGGATGCCATGACATATGACCTCCTGCAAAACAAATCATTACGACAGTGGACAAGGTTTAGTGAGCAAGGTTTAGTTGGTTTTTGGGCCAGTTTACTACACTGAGTTATCCAGACGTCCGGGTCACCAATACAGGTTGCGCCAAGAGGCCCTACTTTCGAAGCGCCTCGCCACCGCTGTGCCACTTGTCTGTCGACTCAAGTCGTGGGGTACTTAGCGTTCAACTCGTCAGTAGCATTGTTCAATGCCTTAACATTTTAGTGCATATGGTGAGATTCCTTAGATAATGTCTTAATCTTTAAGTTCAGCCGCGGAGACTCGTCGAATAAATTTCCTAAGTGCGAGTTCTTTTTTCTTCAAATAATTGTGGTATATCTCAGTTATGCAAATTGGTATAGAAAAGATTTATTTCAGAGGCATCAGATTTCTTACCGTGTATTTTTTTTTTTGGGGGTAAAATAATGGATCCTTCACCATACTTGATAGAATCTATAGTTATAGTTAAATAGATTTTAGTATTATATAAATTTCATATTTCTATACAAATAATTTCACATTTCTATAAAAATATCTTCAATAAATTTAATGGGATAACTAAATGAGTTGACATTTTGTTACTAATTACTTCCTATCAAGAAGTCACAAAATAAAAAAAAATTGATGCTGTTGGGATTTGGCAGATTTTATTATCTCCAATTTTAATTTGATTAACATTTTGATTTAATTTTATGAAATATGAACAAACATATTTTTAGTCGTAATGAAGATAGAGGATTTAGATATATCTCAAAAATATAATATTTTTCATTTTAAATTTAATTATTTTTTTAGAAAACTAAGAAACCATATTAATAAATGTAGTTGATATGAATCACATACACAACTACATAAATAATATAATTGATATTATCAAATAAACATAAATCATATAAATTTAATATGTATATTAATATTGATATTTAAAAATATATAAATTGAACTAAAGAGATTAAATATATTCATACATTACATTTTTAATAATACATCCCGATATTTCTTAACTTTATTAAAATAAATAAATAAATTATTTTATTTTAATTTATACAACCATTAATAAATCAATCAATTTATTTATGTACCAGCATTATTTTAAAACATTAAATTTATGTAAATCATTCTTCTAGCCATTCAAACTCTGCCATAAAACACTCTATAACATATTAAAAAAATTAACATTCACTATTATTTAAAAATAATAAGTTTAACGTATTAAAATTATCATCCACCGTCATTTAAAAATAAAACTAAATAATTAAATCATTTAAGCGTAACAAAATAATTATAGGAATATTGTGTATCATATGGAGCCAAAGTGTATGCATATAATTATTTCGTTGCAGTAGGCAAACTGCAATTGCAAACCCTAACAGGAGCATACGTTAGTCCTAGGGTATAACAAGGCCTATTACACCATTCTTCAATAAGTATAAGAAGGCTACTCAATTCAAGAACGCTGTTACAGCTTTTAAGATTTCATATTATCATTATAATGCTTTCTGAGAAATTCACACCAGATCTTTCTCAGATTATAATTCAAATCAAAATTGAGGCGATGTATATTCGAGCCAATCTTTCTCATATTATATTTCAGTTGACGATTCACTTACCACATGCAAGATTTGGATTCGATTTCAGCGGCTAAAATTATTTTTAATATTTGTTAAGTCTGTCAAATGTTGAAGGAGGTAAGTAAGTCTGCGTAATTGTATTTGAGTCAAAATTGTATTCGAGCCGAAATGTAATTGTATTGGTTAAAAAAAAAACATCATTAAAATAATTTGATTTGATTTATTAAAGGTCAAAGTACTCATTCTATGTACTCATTCTATTCTTTAGGATTTTTGTATAACACAAAGTCAAAAGTATTATATAAAAGATTTTTTTGGTTTTTTTGTTGTGGCAAAAAAAATAATTGTATGCCAAAATTATATCTTATCCTTTTTCATCAAGTGAGTTGCATCTTCTATCAAGTCAACCTCTCCTACCATTCATATCTTCCATCAAGTCAACCTCTCCTACCATTCATGTTGGGCTTAATAGAACATGCAAAAACAACTAATATATATCAAAGTAAAGTCAGTTGTCTCCTCTATCAAGTTGGCCTCTCATACCATTCATGTCGGGCCTATAAACATGCAAAAACAACTAATATATAGCAAAGTAAGCTCGACCTAGTTGGTAAAGAGAAGAAGCTCGGTCTGTGATTTTTTAAAGGATGCTAAGTTTCCTAAATAAGACAACCTCAATTACAGGAGGGGACCAAAGTTATTGGTAATGATTAAAAGATACTGCGCTATATCATTAAAGTTTCTATTGCAAGAAAAATGGCCGAAGGTATGACACTACATGGCCGAAGCTATAGTTGCATGAGAGGGTTGAGGGTGAAGTATTAAAATCCATAATTACAGTTGCAAAAAGAACCGAGTTTGTTGTGAAGCAAGCAAATTTGTAGGGCCAAGGAAGCTAACTTGATGGTTGGAGGATGGTCTTAGTCTAGATGATATTGGATATGTCTGAATTTTATTCAATCTATTGAAGAAAATATTTGACTGGGTTTTCCCCTCAAATTGGGGTTTTTCCCTACCTGAGTGCCTACTTCTTGTGTCCATTTTTCTTGTGTTTGTGATCTTCATTTTTTTTGTCATTTGTCTTGATGATGGAAAGAACACTAGTATAATGATATCACGAGAACTTGCCAAGCTAGGAGAAATAATTTAATGAACTGTAATGTAAACATTGCCCTAGACATTTCGACATGGGATCATGGATTTGTTAATTAGCATAAGGGCAATTAGAATACCACTACAATGGTAAGAAAATGGAAAAACATTAGTTACCTAGGATCGAGCTCCTAGAGGAAAGAAGAACAAAATATTGGGCATGTTTATAAGTCTATGCCTGTGTAGTTAGGATTGTAGTATAGAACTAAAAAATCATAACAATGAGAGGAGTTGACTAGCATCATTTGGAGATCCGAATAGCTAGATATCTCGCCTATTCAAGGTTGAATTACTTGTGGGGTAGATCAAAGTTATGTACATACCTAGTCATCTCTGAAATCTTCTCTATGAGATTTTGGGAAATAACATAAGTTGACTGAGTCATATGGTTTTAGGACTAAAGGTATTCCTTGAAGTCAACCCAGAAAGGAAATTAGGTCAAATTGTTTACATGCTTTGTTGGCCTATTTAAAAGTCTTGTTAGAAAGCTAAAATCACCAAAACAATTGAAACTATAGTCATCATCAATCTTCCAGATCCTGGAAAGTCAAAAAAGTTTAAGGACTACATTTTATATGGAATAAGTGAAAGAGAAAATTTATACAAATTTATTATCTCTGTCTCAAAAAGGAAGCAATATATACTAAAAGAAGGAGAAATATATTCAACAATCGAGAAAATCATCCAGTATTCTCAACCAACTTAAAGACCTCATCTAACTCAAGATACATTAGGCCTACAGTCCTCATATAAAAGGTCGAGATAGTTGAAATAGAAGTCACCAACATGTGGATTATGTGTATAGTAAAATTCTAAAGCTCAACAATAATATACAAAGTCGACCTTGGAAGCCGACTATATATCTGAATAGTGTGATGAGAAACCAACCTTAGCAATTTTCAAAGGCATAACAACTTCTCTTAAAGATCTCTTCTCCTCTAATAATCGTCATATATATATATATATATATAGATACAAAGTCAAAGTTCGAATAAAGAGGCAAATCTTGTTAACCAAAAAGAAGAGACATCATGAGCACATCCAAAATCTGGATAGTATCCGATCTTGAAGCTTCATCAATGTTTAACAAACTCCTTACCTACAAAATAGAAGAAAAAGGTATCCAACGTTTGAGGAACCAACTCAAAGAAATCAAGTAGGTATTGCTATTGTTCTGTAACTAACAAATATGAATGCATTTCTAGCAACAAGTCCAATGGATCATCAAATTAAAGGTATGTGACCCTGAGGTTTGTATATTTATTTTTACTTATGTGGTTCTAGGACTCGAAATATTTCAATGTATCAAGGATTGTGAAACCATAAATGGTTCATATGGAAACCCTTGTTCATTCTTAAGAAACCATATCCTATTCTATATACAAATTCTAGCTTTTGGGTTTATAGTTAGTCTAGAGTAAAAAATGGAAACTTTAGTAAAAAATGAATTTAAACTTAAATCTGAAATATTGAACTTGTAATTATACTCTTGAAAATTATTGTCAATTATTATTAAATAAGGTTGGTACTATTTCACGAAACTAAGATTGCATGAATAAATAAGAAATTATTAAAGAAAATCTTACAGGGAGCTTTGCTACTAAACGAATCCTTCAAACTAAATCCTATAAGGTTTGTGAAATCACAAGGTATGTATAACTATTTGTAGCAATAACTTTCCATATCAAAAGGTATGGTTATTTTGAAATTTATATAGCTTATCTTTTCATGTTTAGGTATTTTGAATCATAAGGATTCTTGTTTGGGTCATTAATATTTAGATTGAATCTACCCTTATCGCTTTATCTCATGCCCTTTGCTCATTTTGGTTAAACCCTAATCTTGAGGGTTTATTGTAAAACCATAGCCTTCAGATACTTAGGGAATGTTAATGATGAAATCCTAATATTCTTAGGATTTGTCAAGTGACAAAAAACCCACTCTCTCAATTTTAAGGGTTTTGGTTATGTTATCGTAAAAACCCTAGCCTTTTAAGGTTCCTTTTTATGTATATAAAACCTAGTATTCTTAGGGTTTGGTAAATTAGGGTTGATGACTAAACCCTTGTAATAGTCAATATAAAATCCTAGAAATTGATCTCTCAATATATGTGCTTCCATATAATTGAAACTCTAGATTTATTAAAAATTGTTGTATATCTAATTTATCAATTTGATGTTTGTATCTAGGGGTTACGATAAAACCCTAGTATGAGAATGATATAAGTCTCTAGGAAATAATAATGGAACCCTAGAGATGAAATGTTGGTACACTAACTTGGTTATTGTTTGAAATCTAGGGTTTTTAGCAAAGCCTTAGTAGAGATTGATATTCTAGGGCATGATATTGAAACCCTAGAAGTATTGTTTTCTAATTATTAATATGACTTCTTTTTTATGATAAAATCTAGGTTTTGTAATGAAACTCTAGTAAATGTTGTTGCAAGAAGTATAATGGATGAAAGTCTTGATTGATTATAAAATCTAGCTAGGTTTAGGTCTTGAATTTCTAAAATATAATTTATTATAATGACACATTGGTAAATTTGACTTCATGATTTTGTACATATATATTTTTTGTACTTATTGTTAAAGGTTTACATGTACATAGTCTTCTAGATAATGAAGACACTTACCTCATAAGTGAAGATAATTTGATGATGATGTTCAGCATGATGAAAAGATGGAGTTTGGATAACCTTGATGACATTAAAGTTTGATAGATTATTTTGTTAAGGAATGATGAAGTTTTTAGTAAGATCTAAATTCTCTGATGAATTGTTGTTGTAAAAGGAAGAGCCTTTATGACATGCAGAATAAGATAGTTGATGAAATTGTCCTCTAGTTACTTGGATAAATGAAAGTGTAGGTCTCCCTAGTTGAGAGGGAGCTTGAAGAGAAGTGAGTGACCTAATTAAAAGGCAATAAGGATGTTTTCAATTCGAGAATAATTGAAGCAATGAATCCAACCATATCTTGTAATTCATTGGTCGAAATTACCACTCCTCAAACTATCAAGATAGAAGGACATATCAAGAAGAAAAATTTTCAAGAAGTGAAAGATCACATCGAGCATCAACAACAAGTTCTCCAACTTTTAAAGGATAACGCCACTTTGGTGCAAAATCAAACGAAACAACAGGTAGATCAACATCATAGTGAAAAACGTTTTGATGTAGGTGATTGGGTATTTTTACTGCTACATCTCAAGCAAGCTATTTATGAGAAGGAAATGTTGGCAATACTACATGCACTTAAAAATGGCAACCTTATCGAATGGGAAGACTCTTCAAGGATGAGGATGTGGAAGCATTGTTTTGTTCTATTTCTATTATCCAACCAGATTGGATAAACAAAGCAAGGGATGAATGGAAGAAGGACAAAGAAGTATGGCCACTTATTCAAAAGTTACAAAAGATCCCAATTCAAACAGTATTGCCAGAAATTGAAGAGGAAGGAAAAATCATATTGGAACTTGGAGCAGTCACAAAAACAAAAACCCGTCAGCTACTTTATCTATCAATTTCAAAGTATCTCATCAAGTGGAAGAACTTACCCACTAAAGATTCCACATCGGAAGACAAGAATTTTATACAGAAGCATCAAGAACTACTCAAACGTTGAGGACAATGCTTTTTGAAGGAGAGGGGCATGTTAGGCCCCTACACTACTAGTGTAACCCCTTATTGTTATTAGTACAACCCACTTATTATATCGATGTACCCATGTAGTGCCCATATTGTTACTATTGTGCCACATAGAAGCCCGTTGTTGTTATTATTGTGCCCTTACATTATTATTGTTATGTCAGCTCTGATTATGTTATGACCCCTTAGACTCCTATATATAGAAAGGAGGTATTTTCATTTGTATCATCCAAGAATTTCTCATTTGTGTAATTTAAAGGAGGTTGCCCCGTCGAAGAGGCTGAATTCTAAGGCGTTGATCTCACTTTTCTATCTTTTTGTGAGCTAGTTTCATAATAGAATATATATGATGAATATATATATATATATTGTTATGTGAACTAATCTGTTATGACATTGCAGACATATTGATAAGAAAAATATGCTAATAGGTGTTTTGTATGCAGAGAAACTGCAAGAAGCATGTGTTAAACAAAGAACACAAAGATTTGCAAGAATGACAGAAGTGAACATGAATTCTTCAGATAAAATGAAAAATGAGCAATAGTTGCTTTAGTAATATTAAGTAATATATTATGATATGTATCATAGATAAAATTTTGCATCTATAAATTCTCAAAAATGGTTTGAAAACAATGTTACAGGTAGCTATGGAAGGAGAATAATCCTTGAGATTGATGTAGCTACGGAAGAGGAGCACTCTTTATGACCAATGTAGCTATGGAAGAGGAAAACTCTTGGTGAAAAAAGTAGCCATGGAAGAGGAGCAATCCTTTTGACCAATGTAGATTGGAAAGATTGCATAAGATGGTAGAGCCATGAGAGCTATTGATTCAAAAACTAGCTACTTGTGAACGAGGACCTGATGCAGTGATACATCAAGGATGGTGTAAAATTTAAAATGGGGAGTATGTAACACCCCTCCCTTGTGTGCTAAATTATTGTAAACCTAAGCTGAGTTAAATCTAGGTGTGATATCCTCCCCTATGTGTTAAATGATTATAAACATAAGCTGAGGAAATCTAGGTGTGATACCCTCCTCTGTGGGTTAAACTATTCTAAACCTTAGCTGAGGAAAGCTAGGTGATATGTAATATTAAAAGAAAATGTGTTATTAAATAAATTAATAAAATAAATCACTTGGAGGGTGGAGGACCAAGAGAGAGGAGATTCTTTCCAAATCCCATTGAGGAATAGGATAGAGATGAACCTTTGATGATAAAGCTTCTAGATGTGATTTTAGGAAAGCCTGGATGGATTGGAGATCCATCAGTTGGATGGGAGATAAATATCCATTAGACATAAAAGCTTTTTGGGAGATAAAGGAAATCTTTTTCTAAAAAGAAAAACTTGGGGAAATGGAAAAATCCATAAAAGTGGGATGCTGCTAGTGGAAACTAAATCATGAAAGAGGGTATTAAGTACCCAATGCATTGATCAATTGAGGACAATTCATCCTTGGATAGAACTTTATCTTAGGGGTAATCAGAGGTGATTCAGGGTTGGGTGGTAGTGTTCCTCCCTCCATGTGATTGTTTTAGATGGATTCACATGTGTGGAATGTTTTGTATGTCGGTCTCTTACCCTTCATGTGATTATTTTATTTGATTCAGTGTTGGATATGTTGCCCCCTGTTGGCTTATGTGTTAGTATGATGCTATCTTTATGCATGTGATGGATTCCATTCTTGTGCTTATGAATGACTAGGATATCAAATGAATCTAATGGTGATCTTCATTATGTTAGTGAAGGAACCTTTAATGTTATATGAAGCCTCTTGTTAACATGAAAAATAGTGGTAGGTGCTTGCGGATCATTATGGTATAATGTAAGTAACAGAATAGTCTATGATGGTCATATTATCTATTGCACATATATTCAATGAGGCTAGATCACATTATGTCTATTGATTAGAAGTTATCTTGTTATAGAACTGATGGAGTATTACTATGCATGTGGTTAACTAATTTAATAGATTTTATATAGTTTATGCATGCATATGGTAATTAGGAATGAGATATAGATGCATGTAGAACCGTTAGGAGGTAAGTTCTATATAATCCAATAGACGAGGAATTCGTTACCATGCATGTCACCAACGGTTTGATGGTTGCATGTTTTAGCTCCTTCTTCCCTTCCAACTTTAGTTGTGTTATAGAAATCATTAGATGAAGATGAGATAATGCGTCTATGGTATAAAGGTCCCTCCTAAAGTTGATATATTAGTCTGACTAGGGGAAAGGAAAATGGAACCTTAACTATGTCTAAGGAAAATTTAATTTTTTTAGGGGATTTGGGCATATTTTCTGGATAGGCCATGGAGGTTCGTTACATAGAAATCTGGGAGAATGTTCAGGATTCTGGAAATTTCCCTTTCTATGAGATTCCAAAAGATGTTTTAACTACTTAGCTTGGATAAAACATTTTAATCCTATATAATTTGACCTTGGAGAAATCACCATCTTATCCTTTGAGCTCATCCTCCCATCACTTTTGGATCTTAAGCCTATATTGGTAAATGGATAAGAATTCATGAACTAACTCTCCTATTTACCTCATTGCACAAGAACCTGGTTAATTTTGGGTTCAATTTTGGAGAGTGGTTCCTCTCTTATGTTGTTGTAGTGAGTGGTTATCATCTCATGCATTTAGGGTGATTGGAGGTGCATATTGTGACAAGGAAATGAAAAGTCAAAAAATTGGAGGAGTTATTCTACAAGATCAATTTCTAATTATGGTTGTAATGTCCTTCCATTTATATTAATGCAAATAATTAATTGTCTTCCTATATGTGATGTTGTTATTTCATATATTTCAATGCCATGTTGATATATTGAATGAATTACTTAGATGATACTGCATAGGTATCGTAGTTTCTTGGCCTCTGTCATGTAATTGTGGAGGTTCTAATTCTAGCATTCAAAGCTAGAATTAGAGCTTCCAAGCTAAAGAAGGAGCAAAGTGTGTGGAGGATTCTTGATAGGTCTCACTTCGTCATCTATTTACTTTAAGGAAAAGCATTGTGTTCCTTGTCTCTCTATTGTTCTAGGTTAGCCAACAACCTAGGGGAGATACTTTTGTCCGAAGTCATAAATCTCACTCTCTTAGAACATGAAATCCATGAGTCCATTCCAAATCAACCATTGGTTGACTCGATTACACCTTGAGTTGATCATACCTTTCACGTAGAGAGCAAAGTTCATATTGCTATGTTTCTTCTGCTTTCTTCATATTCCAACGAACATGGGGCAGTCCTCCCATTCCAATGGAGCAAGGAGGAAATTCGCCGATTCCCACAACACAAGGGGATAGTTCTCCCATTCTCTCAACACCCCCTCGAAGTAGTATGGTCACTTTGTTTGATTGGAATCAATTGATAGGACATCGTCTTCCTCCTTTCATGCCCTTCGAAATCATGGTACATGATTATAATGTGGTCATACCTAGCAAGATCATAGATGAAAGCTCATATGTTAGTATTTTGTCCTCAACTACGTGGCAAGCTTTAGGTTCTCCGTAGCTTGTTCTCGGTTCCTAGAATCTATTGGGCTTTAACATAGGAACTAGTCAACAGTTGGAGATCCTTCCTAAGTTTCGAATTAATTTGGGAGGAGAGACTATCTATATCAATGTGATGGTCATCAATGCCCTTTGGAATTTAATTGACTCCTTGGGCATGACTATGTTTATGTAATGGGAGATATTGTCTCTTCACTCTTTCATGTGATGTGTTTCCCACATGAAGGAATAGTTGTGACCATTTACCAACTTTCATTCATTGGTCCTAATTTGACTCCTAATCAACCAACATCCATAAATTGTTCTTTAATGCAGGTGATATCTTCCCCACCAAAGGTTAATTATGTGGAAACCTATCCCATTTACCTACCTACTATTGAAGATGAGCCTTTCACTATCTGCTCAATTTCTTTCAACCTAGATCTAGTAGGTGATATGGTGTATCCTTTACTGTAGGAATTGGAGTCTAATATTTCCATTGGATATATTGATATATATCCCTTCTAGAGCATTGTTATCCCATCTAACGAGAACCTCTTGGAAGCCATTGTCTCTCAAAGGCCATGATCAAGACTAGAGAGGAGTTCCTTTTCCTGTGTCAAGGTCCTTAAAAAATGGAAAAAGGTTATGGAGTAGAGTTCCTTCTCTTATAGAAATCTCGTTAAAAAATGAAACAAAGTCTTGAATTAGATTTCCTTTTCTTGTGTCAAGCTCATTAAAAAATGAAAGAAGGTGTTGTAAGGATAGTTCTTTTACTATGTCAAGCTCACTAAGAAATGAAATGGATCCCCTTTCAATTCAAGCCTTTGATTAGATCTCGTAAATTCCCAGTCTAGTTTTTCACTTGATCTCATAAATATGTTAGTACCCAGTAGTCTACTTAGGTGAAAGAAATGAAGTATGGGAGTTATGTACCTCGAATTAAGTCATTATGCTGGGGGCATGCAAACATATTTCAAGAATAGTTTTTTTCTCTCTTTCAAGCTTGTGTAAAAATGAAACCAATTTCAAGCATAATTTCCCATGTTTCAAGCTTATGTAAAAATGAAACCACTTTCAAGCATAGTTTTTGATGTTTCAAGATTTTGTAGAAATGAAACCATTCCCATTTTATGTCTCGTTATTTCCATTTTTGTCAACTAGTATTTTCCATATGAGCCTTGTTTTTTTTATTCCATCGCCGCCATCTGATTGGATGATCATACACTTTCACTTGGTTCCTACCCTTTCTTGAGGAACAACTGCAACGAATTGGCTTATTAGCTAGCCTTTTGACCTTTTCATGTTTTGAGCAGTTCCATAATGACTGGAACTAGTTTCTACCCTTTATACCACTTGTTCCTCCAAGAGGAGTCCTCTTTTATCTATTTTCATACTCCCAAAACATGAAAATATTGTCGATAAATTGTTCTTTCAAACTCGTAAAAGTAAATGAAAATACATATACTTAGTATACGTTTAACCCTTTTCCGAACGGAGATAGACTAGATATGAAAAATGAATATCTTTGTCAAACATGGCGAAGAGGTTCTCCTAGGTATTGTTTTTTACCTTTTCACACCTAAGGGACTACCTACAAAAAGGGACATTTGGAGTTTCTTTTTCGCGTCTTTTCTAAACTCTATAAACATGGAAAATATGACTAGTTTTTACCTTCATTGGACTTGTAAAAACATCAAACATTGATGGACTCATCTATCATGATGACACCGAACTATTTTTTCTTGGGGTTCGTTAAAAATACTTGGATGGATTCATCTGAAGGATGAACTTACAGTTCAAGCATAAGTTATCCTCCTCAAACTTGTTAAAAAATAAAGAGGTACTAACCAGTATGCTTGGGGAAATTTGGAAAACATGGGATTCCATTTTGCTAGTGGCAATGAGTTACTCCTGAACACGGCACTCTTCAACTTCATATCTGTGGCTATTGGGTTGGGTAATATGATTTTCTTTTGGTTATCATACCATCTTTAGAGCCTCCATTTCAGTTTTGGGTTAATGCTGCCAACTCCATTCAATGTCACTGATGTGTTCAAGAGAAGTCATTAAGTTGATATCTACTAAAATACCATTAAGCCTTCATTGCATGTTTGACTTTCCTGATCTAGTTCCATGTCATCATCATTCTAATCACTTTGTCTTAATAATGATACCCATTTCATGTCGTTGATGGGGGATATATCAAGGCCCTACTATGGCAGTCACTTCTTTTTGACATCAACACATCATCTAGGAAGTTGACTTAGAAACACAACTTGGTACCTTGGTGCTTGCATACATCAATGAGAAGTTTCCTCGCTCTCATCGACAGTTTTACATCAATGGCCTTTGACCAAAAGGTTCTGTGTGGTGTTAGATATTGACTCATTTATTCACACCATACAAATTGTACTATAGTACCTTGAGGGCCATTAACATAATAGGTGGTTTCTCTCATGGCTATTAACAACTCACATCATTGGTTGGTAATGAGATTGTGTCTGCCATGTTCGAATCCAACTCATTGATTCACATCATTAGACTCATAGATTGGTTGGTCAGGTGAATGAGATAGAAGACCACAGATCTAGTTTCATCCATCTGTGCTGTGATTAAGGAGTTAAACAAATATAAAAATGTATGATGTCCATGATCATATAAACAGTGATGGGTGCACTAGTTGCATCTCTGGACACGTCTTTTGATCATTATACATGTTAGGTTAGCTTATAAGCTGAATATGGGTATGCCTTCATCATTAAACAAATATGTGATGTTGTAAATGTATTGTAACAGATGGAGTTCGTCGATTATCCTTGATCCCAACTTATCACAAGGTAAAGCACTTCATTCATCAGTAATCATCATTGACTTTTGGCTTTAGGGGGAATTATGTGATAGTCCATTCTGTCACATCTAATTAGTGATCCTCCTAATGGGATCAATCAACATCATATTCCCCCATGTCACTATATTGCACAAATCCCTAAGCGTGTTCCCTTCATCCCCCAGAATTCTAGACATAAAATGCATTATCTTAGCCAATTTTAGGACCAACACTCCCTATATGCCTATTGGGGTGTGATAACCTACAGGATTCTCCACTTTGGCCTACGTTGGTCACCAGCAAGTTTCTCCCCTTTGCACCTGTGTTGGTTCTAGAAATCTGAGAGACTGATCACGATTGCAAAATTTTCCCCTTCTATGAGTTTCCATAAGCTGATTTAATTAATTATCTTGGATAAAAAATTTGAATCCTATATAATTCCACCTTGGAGAAATCACCATATTATCCCTTGAGCCCATCCTCCCATCACTTTTGGATCTCAAGTCTAGATTGGTAAATGGATACGAATTCATGAACTAACACTCCTTCCTAAATATCTACGTCATTCCACAAGCACCTAGTTAGTTTTACGTTCGATTTTGGAGAGTAATTGTTCCCTTATGCTGTTATAGTGAGTGGTTATCACCTCATGCATTTAGGGTGATTGGAGGTGCATACCTTGACAAGGAAAGGACAAGTCGACAACTTGGAGGAGTTCTTCTATAAGATCAACTGCTACTTATGGATGTAATCTCCTCCCATTTATATTAATACAAAGAATTCATTACTTTCTTATATGTGATGTTGTTATTTCATATCTTTCAATACCATGTGGATCTATTAAATGAAGTACTTAGATGATACTGCATAGATCTTATAGTTTCTTCACTTGTGTTATCTAATTGTGCAGGTTCTAATTTTGGCTTTCAGATCTAGAATTGGAGCTTCCAAGATAAGGAAGGAGCGAATTGTGTGAAGGATTCTAGGTAGGCATCACTCTGTCAACTATTTAACTTAAGGAAAAGTGTTGAGTTCCTTTTCCCTCTATTATTCTAGGTTAGCCACTGACTTAGGGGAGATACTTTTGTCCGCAATTGTAAATCCTGTATAACAATGCACATCTGTGCACTTTGTACTAAGTGCTAATATTTTAGTTATTAATAATGAATCCTAGTAGTGAATTAATTAGAAGTACTATGAATAATAACATTGTTTATGTTCATATTATTGATAATATTTTTATTGTAAATAATGATTTTGTGCAGATGTATGCACTTTGAACTAAACAATCTTATTTCTAATAATTTAGTTATAGATAATGCATATGAGTAGTCAAGTGAGTAAAATTTTTGTAGAGTGCACACAAAGTTGTGTACAAAATCACATTTCATTGATCAAAAGCTTTGTTTGCAGCAAAGGAAGATTTAAAGTTTTCATTATGCAGATGATAGAATTAATTATCCACATATTATTAATAATCGTATTATTTAGGTACATTTTAATTGTAAATAATGTTTCAAATTAGCATGTGTTGAAGTGTAGAGAAAGTCCATTGTGCAGACAAATATTTCAATATCCGAATCGCCACGCTTGGTACTTTAGTATTAAATAATTGCACTACCACCGAAGCAAGAAATGGAATTATACAATTGTTGCTAATACTTTGGTCATAAATGATGTGTATCTACCAGTGTCTACAACTAATTAAGTGGGGTCCACATTTGGCCTACTCTTCTGTCTTAGCTCATGCTTTCTCTACACCACTTGTTTTGCACAACGCCATTTGCACAACTTCTTTCATGTACGCTTTGTGTTGACAAACTTCCTCCATAAGCATTGTGAGCTAGAGTTGACTAGCATGAGTAGCTACGATACATCTTATCCTTTTATTTGGATAGGCTGAAATTTCATTGCTCTTACCCTAAGTATTAAGGTTGTTTTACATTGGCCTCGATTATGCTTTTAAAATAATTTGATTCATTGCTTCTTCCAAATGCACAGTTTATTATTAATATAACAAAAGAATATACTAAATGATTATAGTCAATATATATTAATGGACAATCATTACAAGCATTAAGATTCTATATGCATTTATGCTTTTAATTGTAATTATTATATAATAGAATTATAAGAATTAATCATTGTACAAAATATTGATGTGCAGAGGTTGACACAATGAGTTGCACACACTGCAATTCCACATAATGGCAATGCTAATGCTGAGAACTGAAATTCCACATAATGGCAATGCTAATGCTGAGAACTATGTTCTGTAGGTACCACTAATCAGAATTGTCCTTGGAAATATCGAGTTGAAATCAAGTTCCTAAAATAATTTTATTGGTAATGTTATTGGTACGATGTTATTGGTAATGTTACTGGTAATATTATTGGTATTGAATAATTCATGTTTGTTGTTCGCAATATTTTAGTTATAAACTACGAAAATTTCTGTATTTATGAATATCACTACTCAATTAAGCGAACTTGTAACAACATCAATGATGAGGACATTGAACAATTTTTTTTTTATGGTTATTTGTAATGAGAAAGATTTCATGCTTTCATTATGTATATTTGTGTATCCCTTATTGTGAATGCTTAAATTATAGATAATTCTTTTTATTATTAATATTTTGGTATTAAATATTTCATATTTATTTTTGAAATATTTTAATTATACGTAATGCGTATCTCCGTATTGTCAAATATCAATAGTCAATTATGCAAAGGTTTTGTGCAGTTCAAAGAAAATTGAATCATTAAGCACAAGATTTCTTTATGGTTATGTCGTAGCCTATTGCATATATGAAGCTTTCAAGCTTTGAGTCTGTGAACACTTTCATTTCAAATTAAAGGATTTTTAGATTTTTTTCTGGGAACTGATGTGTAAGTGCTAAGTTTGGTCGTGGAGAAGTTCAAAGCTAATGTACAATATTAATTTTCATTGATCAAATTTGATATCACATAATATAGTCATTATTTATGTAGTATAACATTATTATTTACAACATATTTCATTACATGATTACTCTAGATTTTGTCTGGGTAGTTGGAAGCAATAGTGAGACATAAATGAGAGACAATTGTTTGAATCCCATATAAAATTATCTAATCTACTTATTTCAGTGAAAAATTTTCATACAACATATTTCATTACATGATTACTCTAGATTTTGTCTGGGTAGTTGGAAGCAATAGTGAGACATAAATGAGAGACAATTGTTTGAATCCCATATAAAATTATCTAATCTACTTATTTCAGTGAAAAATTTTCATTCAATATTTACATAATGCGAGAAAGACAAAAGGGAATTGATGTGACGACTTGACATATAAGTTCTGAAATTACTTAAATTCCAAAGTAAAAGATGGACAATAGCATGGAAAGTCTACATATTAAATCTGCTATATATGTGTTAGTTCGATGAATATTTACGGAAAATACATTTATTTATTGAAAAAATAGAATTAATTAATGAAAATTGATTTTGACTTATGATTGTAATAAAATAGTATGTCGACAATGATTTCTAAAGCATGTAAGGTGGATTAATCATGAAACATAATCATGTCAATCACACTATGTCAAATTGGAATTTAATTAAAAATTATATGATTTAAAGTAACAAATTTTACAACAATATTTTTTTATTAAAGATCAAGAAAATCAGTACTCTCTACATTGATAACGATTACTAGTTAATGTATATCATTGAAATCGATAGTATTGACGTGTCGTTTCAGAACTTAAATGTCAATTCGTGATTTAGATGATTTATTGCCTCTTGCATATTATATATATGTTTGTTTCCTCTAAAAATAATTTGTTAATGTTCATTTTGTTCTAAAATGGTTAAGTGTTTTAAGGTATTGGTTTATAATTTGTCTATTATTTTTTGCATTTGTTACTACACCGTAGAAATCGCTCAAAGAAATAGTGGTAGGGGCATAGGGGGAAGATGTACATGAAGGAAGCAAAGATTTTTTAATTCTCAACCAAGATATCTTAATGGTTAGCAAAGATATTTTAACGTTAATGCATAAAATACTAGAGTTTCAACAATTGTTAAGCGTCTCAAAGATGAACTAGATATTGTGAGAACGTTATCAAACGAGTTATTTCAAATCATGAATAGATTAATCAAGTCTTGATTATGATAGCGTAATTGATACAATCGTTAATTCCCAAAAAGAATGATTAATTAATAGATAAAGTACTATTAGTTTTTTCTATTTGTTGAATAGATTTTGAAATTCAGTATATGCTAAAGGTGATGTATTGTAATATTGTCGACAAATATAACGCAAAGAAACATATCAGACTATTGTGGATTAAAAATCTATGTATAAATTCAATAAGTTTTATAAGTTATATTGGTTTAGAAAATTGTTTGAGCTTTGTATGATGAGTTATTTGGATACTTCTTTAAATATTGTATTGAATAGTTGTTTAAATAGGAAAACAATAATGAATTTGTAAACAAAAAATACCTTTGTTGTAAAGTAATGCTACGAAAATTTGCATCATAATGAACTTATATTTCCTGAGTACTAAATAAAGAAAACAATGAAAGAAAGATAATGAGGAGAAAAAAACAAAAACAACATAGCATAATACAAAACATAGAGTCGAAACAAAAAAATAGTTCATTAGATTACGTTTATGTACAATTTCATAGTAATATCAACATTGGTAGAAAAAATGTTCTTGTTGTTGTGATGAGAAAAAACTTCTTGTCGTTGTGATGAGTATATTTCTAATCTTACTTTCATGGGTATAGTATATTAATTGATAATGCAAAATCAGATCACAAATGTCGAGTAAAAAAGAGAGATATTAGGATTAGTGGAAATGAAACCAATGAATGTTGTGCCATTGGAAAATTCCTTAACAACGTAAACAAGGAAACATGTTAGTGTATGTGTACAACTACATTTTGATGGTTTATCATAAATGTGTCATCTAATTCAAAGTTTCTCAAGATTTCAACTCTATTTTATCTTCACAGTATTAGTCATAGGAAATTTATCGTACTGTAGGTAATACATTTTCCAATTTGATTCCCCTTGAAATACATTAGTTTTTAGTCTTGTTAGTTGCATATATTACAAAATTTAGACGATGAAAATTAAGGAAAACCATGGTGCTGCTTGCAGGCAGTGCAATAAAGCATAGTATTGTTTATAGTTATAGCGGTTATGATTGGAGTACTGCATTTTGCGTATACAGTTTCGAATTGCATCATATATACACTAGCCTCTTTTAGATATCCTTGAAAATTTTGTAAAAAAAATATAGAAAATAAATACTTAGTAACATGAAATGAAATATCTTTCTTATTTTTTGTTCTTTATACATGTCTTTTTAAACAATATAATATAGATTAGTATGCATATTCTGCTTGGGAAGGAAAACAACTTTCTTAGATTGCCAATTTTTTTTCCTATGTTTAGTGCAGAAATGAACGTTAACTGTGAAGTACGAAAAACTTTGTCATGTTTTTTAACTATATTTTTAGCAATATCAGCAGAAAAATTGTTTTGTTGCAAATATATTTAATTTGTAATGCATGCGGAAATATGTTTAACATGAACTTGAACCTGTTACATATGTAACATTTGTAAAACAATACATGAAAAACATATAATAGATGAACAATAATTTTTTCCTTGAACATTGAAATATACAAACCTACGTATATGTAACTTATTTTTTAATTTAAATGAACTTAGTAACAATAAACTTTTAAATAAAACAAAGCTTACTGTATCCTTGTCCTATTTTATATTACCGTCTTTTATTTCGAGAACATATTGCATTGCTTTTCACATTTTGAGAATTGTAATAACTATGATTGTCCCTATTGGAAATTCATTCTCATTGTGTGATAGATTTGCAATTGCCGTGTTTCGAAAAAATCGGTTCTCTATACAAATATGAAAAATGTTTTCTATGCCCTGAAAACTATTTAGAAAAATAGTTTTCTCATAATCACCGTTATCGTATTTATCTTTTGGAATAATTTTGAAATCTTTAATAGAAACATCGACATTTGCAATAAGCTTTGACTCATGTGGTTCGATTAAACATGTTGGCACGAGCAATGTTATTTCCATTTCTTCTTTCTTATCTGTTAAGTCTAAACAAATATTTCTTTTGAATTTTTTGTTTTGTCAAAAAATGTTCGACATGTGACCAAGACAACCCCATATAATTCTTTCCCAATTATATTTTTGTTGATATCTTGGATCAAAAATGGCGCTGACTTAACCTCCTGTTGTCTAATTATGAGCATTGAATTGAAGTAAGTTTTTTTAAAGAAAAAGGAATGTAAAGAATAAAAAACAAAGAGGGGTAAAAAGGAGGGAAAAAGGAAAAATTTGGTACAAAGTTAATTGATTTTGCATTGTAATACCTATTGGCATTTATTTCTTTGACAGTTTCCACCGATTCTATTTTGTTTATTGCAATATATGTTTTTATGGTACTTCTCGTTACTCTATCCACAGTGTCGTCCATGTCTACTATGACATCATTCAAATTCGATAACTTTTGCCTGTTCAAAAATATTACACTGAAATCACTACTTAAAAGAACACTTTAATTGATACTAAGTAACAACTATGTAATGAAAATCGAATAAAATGAAAAAAAATCATTAGTAATGTATATAAATACTATAAAGATTTTAGTTTTACCAAATACAAAAGTCTTATAAGTCTTATAGAAATGTTCAGAGTAATTTTTTATAATTGTTCTCTCCAATTCAATTTCTAAGTGTCATATGTTTCCTAGAAATTAAAAAAAATTACTTGTAGTTATAGTACATTAAAAAATGTACCAAAAGCAATGAGATCACACACATAAAAAACTTTGCCCAATGAAAGATAAAATATTCTCGGTTCTTGCGGACATATCAGTTTCTCCGTTAAAAATCATATAATATATGATATATGATTTTTAAATTTAAAAGTATTTCTGCACAATGATTTTATGTAGCTCCTCCGCCCTCCACCCCTCTTCTATGCATTTGTTCTCTCCTTAGGTTGTGCACACACAAAACCACCTCCACACATTTACTTTTGTACTCAATAATCCCATTCAATCAGTAATTAACATTTGAAACTGTTATCAATTGAATTAATAAACATGTACAAACTACACACTAACCTTATTAATTACTTAGTAGTCAGGTACATATTTCTACATTTCTACTTCCATACATCCATCCATGTCACATGGTTCATTGGCTGCTCGTATAAGAAATGCTCTGTAAATTTCTTTTCTCTTGAGAAAACTTGATAATTACAATAAAGGTACCTATTTTATTTTTTATTTTTTTTATTTTTTATTTTATTTTATTGTGAACTGAGCAATGACATTCAAAATATCAACAAAGTTTCATTGGCAATTCAATTTAATATATACGAAAAAAATGGTTATCACTTTGCAATGTTATCCGACTTTGTATTATTTAAAAGCATTCAAATATTAAATATAAAATCATGATTTTGAAACCCCTGAAATATTAGAGTTAATGTGTACTCTCAAAATTAATAAAAATATAAATCTTTGAAGCTTTGGTTATGATTCTGAAAGCATTAAAATAACATATAAACTGTTACTAGTTGAGTTAACTAACAAATGAGGTGGTCTATTCAAATTCAAAACTGCAACATGTCTAATATTTAATTTTTTTTTCCAATATTCTAATGTCAATATGATTCTTGTGAATTTTCATGTCTCTACATATGGATTTTATGTGAAAATGCAATGTCTCAAATTATGCAATAGATCAACCTTTCATTCCGACTATGATTTTCACACTTCAACAAAATCAATTTCTTTTGCAAAAAAAACTTTGCTAATCAACTAATTAAAGGTTGTGCTCTTTGGAGAGTTGAAGCCTTGTTTATAGTTATATTTGCATAAACATGCATATACACGTAACCACCTCTATAAATATTTAATTAATTTTTTTACATAGTGTTTTCTTAGTAATAACATATTCATTTTCCAATAAGAAAATAAAATAAATAGCTCTGCACAATGAGCTAAGCTCCACGCAATAGGTTATGAGCTCTGCACAATGAGCTAAGTTCCACACAATAGGCTAAGTTTCTCACACAAAAGTTATTAGTTGTTTCATTAGTAATGATATATTCATTTTCCAATAATAAAATACAATAAAAATAGTTGATTTTTTTTATAGTGTTTGCTCGATAATGATATTTTCATTTTTCAATAATCAAATAATATAAATAACTCCACACACTGAGATAAATTCCACACAAACAACCACATTCAACAAGTAGACCGTGGCATTAGTAAAATTTACAAATCATGATCATTGAATACTAGTAAACATAAAACATATATGAAAATACTTAAGAATACTTACAATTTGTGAAAGCATATAGGCTAATTGTTTGACTATAAGATGCCTCATGAATACATGGCCTCTTGAACCGATGTCTTCAACTTGGCCCAAATGAATTGTTTCGTTGGTCCCATTGTAGTATCTAGCCTCACATGTTGATTGAATAATTTATTTTCAATTTCCATTGTCTCCTCTTGTAACTGAGTGGTTAACACAAATTTCCTGTCATTAATATTGACAAAGTCAACTACCCATTTTTCCATTTCTTCTAGCATAAAATCAATTATAACATCAAATTTCTCTGCCATTGACTTGTTTCTCTTGTCGAGTTGAAACGATATCATATTTTTTGTAATTAACTCAGAATTACATATAATGCATGAGCCTTCTAGATATTTAGCAATTTGCATGGCTTTTAGAAACACCACTTCTTCTATTCTCTATGCTCTTACATTTAGAAATATTTTTTTCTAGTGTACTGATTCTTTTGGACCGTCCAGCTTTGATTTTCCTCATTCGGTTAGCATTAGGAAATTTTTTGTTTTTCTTGTCCAAATCAGACAATAATTCAAGCTTTTCACCAAAATCAAGCATGTCATTGCTAACGAAATGCTTCTATTCAATAAAATTATTTGTCAAAAAATCGAGAAATGAGTTGATTTTTTGAGCTAACTGTAGCATAACATAAACCATATTCCATGCATGCTCAATGATTTATAATATTTGGCATATATTACTAACTATATGAAATTTGACTACATTAACCAGTTGCAATGCTCCAATAGATCCATGAAATATGCTAGCAGTGGGAATTGGATATTGTTGTGTCCATATTTCGATTAGAGTCATTAACAAGGGACCTAAATTTAAAGAATATTACAATATCTCCATTTTTTATTTTAGTACCATGTTATTCACATTTTGTTCTTCAATAGACACTGTTAGCCCATTCCCGATCGATTCATGCAATGCCAAGACATTTGGGGCTGCAATTCCAGACATATGAAGATTCGTTTTTGTCGTATCAATAATATTTTTGCCATGCATATTTATTTTTACAATTTTCAATATTGTACTCTCTCAGGTATAGTCTACATCTTAAAAAGAAACAAATTCATCATTGAAAATAGAAAATTCTTTAGCAATTTTCTTGGTTATTTTCTTCTTTTCATTAAAAGTACTACTAACCCGATCAGGTAGTGGAGTTTAAATCTTCTTTTTGATAGCTTATTCACTACTTCTTCTTTGCAGAGGAATTTTAAATTTTTTGAATTGGTGCTTCTTGTCATCTCTGAAATCTAATGGATGATCATGAATCAACTATCTGACTTCTGTATCTTTTCATTTTATTTCATTTGAATATGAAGACAAAGCATTTTCGAATATGCAAAAATATGATTTCACAACTTTTTTTCTTCTTTGTTCATGCCTCGTTTCACTGCTAATACTTCTTCAACAATTTCTCTAATAGTCATTTTTCTTTCTTTATTATTGCTTGCAAGATTGTGCCTCATTTCTTTCACTTGCAACTTTTGTCAACAAGCTCTTGCATTTGGTCGCACCTAGATGTCTAAAAAATAAACCTTATGGATGAACATCTCATGAGCCTTCATCTTATTTTAAATTAAAACAATGTAAAGACCTCGTAAACTATACATAATAACTTCCATTCTTCATGGTTACTTGTCCATGGTAAATGGAAAAGCAATAAACTATTTATTCCTTTTCCATTCAAATTTAACCTGTCGATCGTAATATTGTCTTAGAACTTCAGAAACAAAATACCCATGCATGAAAATTCTTGGAAGCAATAATGGTTTACCTCGAAACCCATAAAATAGAATAACCATATTATTTTCTCTTTCTTCATGTATCCCTTTCCTTAGAGGAAACCTTTTGCTTTCTAGATATTCGATGGGGTTGTCATCTAGTTATCATGAAAATAACTTGTTTTATAAAAATATTGTGAATTAGACAAAAATTTCAAGTAGCTTATTTCTTCCACAATATGCGATAGGATAACTACATCGGTTCTTTGCCAACATTCAATTTAGGTTTATGTGGCATATCATCATAAGCATGACTCGTAACGAGGGTTGTTACCAGATATGCCATCATGTAAAAACCATTTCTCTTCTGCAAATGTACGAAATGAAAAAATAGTTCATCTGAAATAAGATCAACACAGTCATATACACATTTTTTTCTATAAGTAATAAAGAAGATAGAGGATGGAACTTGGCACGGTGGAAGTAGCTTCTACACCCATTAAATGTGCATTCAACAAAAAAAACTCTCTAAATGGTTCTCTAAACAAAGTGATATCTAGAGAGAAAATATCATAAGGAACCTGAGAATCTAGAAAAGTGAACTCCTGTAAGATTTTCAAGTGATTTTCTATGATACTAGAAAACTATTTACATCTGACAAATCTAACCACATATTTAGAATCAGTAGATTCAATATCTGCCTAAATGTCTCTGGACTCAAAGAAATACCAATATATTTGGCTGATAGTCTAATTATTTTTGGTGCCAAATCAAACTTATATGTGCATAGATAAACTATTTCACCAAAATAAAATATCTTTGGAATGCATGCAACATTCACTATTCCAGTAGACTAGATCTTATCACTGTTCTTCTCATGCATAGATAGGTTCATATATTTCTCATATGTAGTGAACCAATGAATTCTCTTATCAATAAGCGTAACTGAGCTAATAATATCAATTTAAATAGCTTATTTCCTTCCCCTCGAATCCATTTATGTAGTAAACTTCAAAATCATTTTGTCAACAAACAATGCTTTCGATGCACTATAGGTATAAATCAATGATATGCCAAACAAGCACCACATGTTACTACTTTATTTGTGAAATCCCTTTTGTAGGATATTTCCAATATATAACAACTCAATATAGAAACATCTTCATTTACAACAAATAGTAGAAATAATTCGCATAATATAAACTAAGCACAATTTTGGTGAGAAAACAGTAGAAATTCGGATATGATTTTTAGAAAACATAGCACAATTTTTTTAAAAATCAAAGTATAGTTGTCAAACTGCAGAACTTTTCACTTCTGGAGTGATTGTTGATAGTGCTAAATTTTATGCCTTTTTTTTTAATTTTTGGTACATGTTGTTATTCTACATGTGAAATACATTTTATGAAATAAATAGAAATTAAAACAGCAAAGAAGGCATTGCCCATAAATAGAAAAAATAATTAAGCAAAAAATCTTCAATTTTAAAAATTAGTTACTCCATGTATGAAACAAATTAAATGTGAATATTTTCTATTATTGACAAATATCTTAGTTGTCAACAATCACATCCACTAATATAGCGATTATAGTGTAGGGGTAATAGAATTTACGTTCTTGATTACATGTCGATCTATCCATTTTGAAAAAAGGATGCCAAACCATTATTGTCATTATACCATCTACTAAAATTGCAAAAGCATACTCCGCACAATGAAAGCATTTTGTGTTTTATTTTTCTTCTTCTATTTCCTTTCTTTCGCTTCTACATAACACAATTTTGTAATTCCTCCTATTTTCCATATGCAGTATATGGCACCCGCATTGATTACAATTACTCTCAAAACTTCAACTATAACATTATTATTATCTATTGTTTTTTTGCAATTGGTAAAATTTATTATTAAATAATGTTATTTAATTAATAAATCTCATAGTGAAACATGTTTGTATATGAATGAGTTACATAAATACTTAATTGTGGATATGCATTTGTTCCTTGCAAAGCTTTTCTACATGCACAACCACTTCTGCCCAACTAGTTCTATATCCAGTAACGTTTACGAAATACTCATTTACAATTGACTATTACAACTTTTATGACTTGCAACATAAGCTTTAATATGGGTTTCACACAAACAAAATCTTCCAACAATAAAACATGTTTTTATGTTTAGTAGGTCCTATTTCAAAACTTTTTTACTTTAAGAAAACAAACTATATATATCTATAAGAAAATTACTTACAAGAACTCGTTTACAATTAACCATTGGAAAATGAAAATATGGAACATTTTCACAATGCTTCAGAAAAATAGATCTCATATTTCAATGAATAATAATTATTATTTATTATTATTATCATATGCTTCTATGTAGAGCTTTGACTCCACACAGCTTCCCCTGCATTATGGAAATTCTTATCCTAATTCTGACAAAATGAAAATTGTGTAAAATGAAACATTGATGTGTGTCATTTTCACTTTTCTACATGCATTCATAAATAAAGACATCCGCAACATAATGATAATACTTTCTATCCCAACAACCCTAAATAGTTATCAACATAGTCAATTGTATTCATATTCAAACGTTAGTAATACCATATTCAATAGATACAACTTCACATGTAAAAAATAATCTAAAAATTATTGAAATAATTGGAAAGACATTTGAGCATTAGAATAGAGTAAATTGTAACACCCCCATATTATATGTAACACTCTGTTGACCTAATCTAAGAAAATATAGGTCTCATGTGTAACAATGAAAGTAAATACTTAATTATTAAAATAAATTAATTTAATCACTTGGAAAAACGAGACACCAAGGGATGAGATGCTTGCCAAATCCCATTGGTGAATGGGACGAGATAATTCTTTCGTGATAAGAATTCTAGACCTAACTCTAGATAAGCTTAATGGATTGGAGATAAATATCCATTAAGATACTTAGCTGGAGAAAGATGTTAAGTTAAGAAAAATATAAAAGCCTTGCAGGAGAGAAAGGAAAGCTTTTATGAGAAAAAAACCTCGCAAGAGAGAAAGGTGACCTTTTCTGAGAAAAACCTAGGTAAATGGATAAAAAATATCCATAAAAGTGGGATGTCGCTAACGGAAACCATATCATGAAAGAGCATATTAAATACTCATTGAAGAGATCAACAGGAGGTAGTTGATATATGGCAAGAACTCTCAGCTAGGGTGTGAACTGGAGAAGATTAGTTCTAGGTTGCATGGTGGTGCTCGATTCCCGAATCCAATTGCTCTTGTCTAAACCACTTGCATGGGATGTATCATATGTTTACTCCTTACTTTTTATGTTTTTGAATCTCTCAGAATATGTGTATCTTTATGAGGATGATTGAATACTTATGCATGTGACCACTATTGAATCCAAGTGTAGGTAGTAATGAGAGCATAGTAGGTAATTATTAATATTTGACCAAGGAGTTATTTGGCACATGTGACTAATGGAATAATCTGCATGTGACTACTATGCATGAGTAGAATTTCTTGTGTTAATGAGATGAGTATGTATGGATGCATGGGATAGCTATTAAATATAAATTTAATCACAATTAAATTTAGTGAAGGAACATAATATGTGGTTTTTGAGAATGTGTCAAGGAGGCATGTGACAAATGGTATCAGAGCTCTAAGTTCAAATATTGTGGCCTAAGGGCCAACCCACCTTTGTAAGGTATGAATGAACTTTAGGTTCTAAACAAATAAGAGGTTTCACTGAAGGGTTTTGGTTATAAAATTTCTATAAGAAAAATAATCCAAAAACCATAATGTTGAAATTAAATCTTAAAATATTCTGGAGGAAGAATTGGAAGCCATAGCATGTGAACATTATATTGATTACTTGTAATTAAAGGAAATTTTAAACTAAGGTTGTTTAAAATGATGGATTTTGAAATAGCTAAAGTGATATTTTAGTGAGGAGTGACAACTCCTATATTTGTTGTCAAGCATGTAATCAATTGTGGTTCCAGTTGAATAAAGGGAGGAACTCAAAACAAAGGAATTCCATCGGATTACTAGATATTTAATTATAAGGGAATAACTAACCCTAGCCTTGGTGCGGTGAAGTCTACGAGTTCAATGATATCTGTGATTTGCTTTATATCTTTAAGTTTTGCAAAGGTATATCCTATGTGCTCAACTTATCTATGCCTCGGGTTATCTAAGTTATGCATTATGCATTGTGATTGAATTGCATCCACTGAGGCTCGTTATGGCTATGATACATATTATTCACTATGTTTTCTATTACATAAAACATATGTCGTTCATAGCCGAAGATACATATTATTCACTATGTTTTCTATTACATAAAACATATGTCGTTAATGCCTTCGGCTATGACAGTAGAAATGCGATCCTGTTGTTTTGGATAATGTAAGCATGGTGGGTGACAACTTATCCATTGAATATGAAGTGGTGATTGTACAGAATGAATTAATGCTTTATTTGTTCATTAAAGGAATGAAATCAAAATGCATAGTTATGTTGATTTTTCCTCCGGGATATAGTATATACATAGTAATTCTAGAAGTATTGATTTGGAATGTAATAAATAAAAGTCCACATCGTGGGTCCAGTGTAGCCACTATATCTATATCTATATACAAGTTAAAATACATATCGTAGTGACAATTGCAGGGTGTGATGGAGTGAGTTTTAGAACGAGTAAAGGATTACTGTGTGCATAGATTAGTAACATGTAGTGAGGGTCGAAGTGTTATAAGTAGTACGTGCACGATTAAGCTTGAAGACCGATTGATATCGTGTTTTCGCCATAAAAGATATATGTATACAGAATGACCAATACTTGAATGATGGTGTATAAATCAAAATAAGGGGAGGATACATTTAATGCCCTGTTAGGGAATGAGCGTTAATTGAATCTCTTATTTATCTGCTCAAACATTTAACTTTCTGCAGTGGCATGTTGTCCCCTCCTTGTAGCTCGCACTCTCTAAAAACAACAACTCATTCGATTCCTTCTCGCAACACGCAATACAATCCATGGTTGCATTACTCTAGATAATTTACTAAAGTATTCCATTTAATTTAAAAAGGGTGTGAGGTTCCAATTGTAAGGGAAATCCATTTTTTTAATTATGCTAAAGAGCAGACATTCGTGCTTCGCATCATTGGTCAATGATTCTTTAGCACGAAAATCACCCCATTAATGCTTATCGATTTAACTTAGATATAAACAATCCCACATTATTAAAAAATTTTGTTTCAGGTGTATTGAAATTGTGCTTCCATGGTTAAATGTAGCAAGATGGGATTCGACCTATGGATCTCGCTACTCCTACTCTTGGTGCTTTGTCAGCACTATTGAAGAGATGAAATTGAAATTATTTTTAAGCAAGAAGAATATTTCAAATTAGCATATGTCTGGAAGTGCAAAGAAATTCCATTGTGCGGAAACATTTCTTAATGTGTGAATCGCCACTTCGTACTTTAGTATTAAATAATTGCAATATCACCGAAGCAACCACTTCGTACTTTATTATTAAATAATTGCAATACCACCGAAGCAACCGATCGACTCATATTATTGCTTCTAATACTTTGGTCATAAATGATGTGTATCTACCTCTCTCTACAACTTATTAAGTGGGCTCCTCATTCTGCCTACATTTCTGTCTTTGCTCATGTGTTCTCTACACTGCTTGTTTTGCACAATTCCATTTACACAGCTTCTTTCATGTACGCTTTGTGTCGACACACTTCCTCCATAGATGTTGTGAGATAGAGTCGAATACTTCTTTGTGCACATGCATATGAAGGAATATGATATATGCCATGCTTTCTTCATTGCTTAAGAGGTTTTAATGAAAGTCCCAAGCACATTCCCTATTCTAGGTAGTGTCTCCTCATCCAAAAACTTCCTCAGAGGCGAATACATCCACATTCAAACCAGAGATATCCTAAAATATTACTTATCAAGAACAAATCAGTTCATAATTGAAGGTAGAGGATGGTTGAATTGAAAAGGTATGGCTCATTCTCGAATACTCAGTTTTGATATTCTAAGCAAGTGAAAACAACAATAAAGAAACTTTTCACACTCAACTCTAGCTTGATGTGCCCCTTCAGTTTCCATTCATTGTAAACCCCCTTTGTGAAAGCTTTTTTAGATGACCACATTGTAAAATTTCCATTAACAGCCCAAAGATCATCAATACCGAATATTTCACAAACAAAACTTAATATGGTCTATTGTTTAAGATGACATACCTTGATTAACGGCGGAAGATGTAATGGCTGCCATCTACTTTCTTCTGACTCCTACTTTTCTTCTCAGAATTCAGTTTCTCTTTCTAGCCCTGTTTCTTCATGCGCTTCTTGATGGAGAAGAATGCGACTATGGCAGGGGGAGAGAGGACCCAATCCTTTTTATATTTTTTAACTCTAAATCTGGTACGTCCATCATATACCAATTCAACGCTTTAATGCTTTAATGCTTTTAACGCTTTTAACGCTTTAATGCTTTAATCGGGTCACATTAAGATTTAGAAACTGCAAATTTCTAACATTCTCCCACTTTACCCGACTATTCATAATATTAAGTGTTGAACATCATACTATGATAAATTGCTGAGAGTTATGGCGGTTGTGCACTATTAATTCAATGCATTTCCTTCCATATACTACAATACCAGCAATCCATCAATTCATACTCATAATTTATAAAAAATAGCATAATGGTCCACATAATGTCTTATATCATAATGATTAAACATATTATCTTTATAAGACTTTTTCTTGTTTAAAATTACATAAAATACGTACTACTATATTAAAACAAGAGACACATAATTGTATATCAGAAACACATAAAAGAGCTCAGAATGTCACACATCAATTATTATTAATACAACCAAGACCCATTCTTTGAACATGTTCCTTAAATTGTCTTGGTTGTAACCCTTTCGTCAAAGGGTCTGCAATCATAAGTTCTGTCCTGATGTGCATGATTGACACTCTTTGTTTCTGAACCTCATCTTTCACAACAAGATACTTCAGATCTATGTGTTTGGCACCTTTAGAGTACTTGTCGTTCTTTGAGAAAAATACTGCTACAGAGTTATCACAATAGATTTTCAACGGCTTGCTAATGGTGTCGACAACCGCAAGTCCTGAAATAAAGTTCCGCAACCATAATGCATGAATTGTGGCTTCAAAACATGCCACAAATTCTTCCTCCATAGTGGATGAAGCAACGATAGTCTGTTTCGCACTTTTCCATGATATGGCACCTTGAGCAAACATAAACAGGTAACCAAAAGTCGATTTTCTAGTATCGATGCATCCAGCAAAATCTGAATCGCTATATCCGATCACCTCCGATTCATTGGATCTTCTATACATGAGCATGTAATCTTTCGTGCCTTGTAAGTACCTCAAAACTTTCTTTGCAGCTTGCCAATGTTCCCTTCCTAGATTACTTTGATACCTCCCTAACATACCGACCGCAAAGCTGATATCCGGTGTAGTACAGGTTTGAGCATACATCAGGCTACCAACAACAGATGCATATGGAATTGATTCCATTTCCTTTCGTTCAACATCATTTTTAGGACATTGCATGAGACTGAATTTATCACCTTTCTATACAGGAACTGTCCCAGGTGAACACTTACTCATTCCAAATCTCTCTAGAATCCTTTCGACATATCCTTTCTGAGACAATCCCAATATTCCTTGTGATCGATCACGGAATATTTCTATTCCAATCACATAGGATGCCTCTCCCATATCTTTCATTTCAAAGTTCGTTGAGAGAAATTCCTTAGTCTCATGCAATATACTTAAATTATTTGCAGCAAGCAAGATGTCATCAACATAAAGGACCAGAAAAATAAACTTGCTCCCACTGATCTTTTGGTATATACAGTGATCAACCGTATTTTCCTTAAAACCAAAGGATGTAATAATGGTATTGAACTTAATATACCATTTCCGGGATGCTTGTTTAAGCCCATATATTGACTTCTTAAGTTTACACACCAATTGTTCTTTACCTTCTACAGAAAAACCCTCAGGTTGATCCATATAAACATCCTCATCAAGATCTCCATTCAGAAAGGCTGTTTTCACATCCATTTGATGCAACTCCAAATCATAATGAGCTACTAATGCCATTATTATTCTTAGTGAGTCCTTTTTCGAAACAGGAGAAAATGTCTCCTTGTAATCAACACCATCTTTCTGAGTGTAACCCTTAGCAACAAGTCTAGCTTTATACCGTTTGATATTACCACTAGAGTCGTGGTTGGTTTTAAAAACCCATTTGCATCTGACTCTTTTACAGCCATGTGGTAACTCAACGAGATCCCAAACTTCATTCTGTTGCATGGATTTCAGTTCTTCTTTCATGGTATTAATCCATTCCTTTGACTCTTTACTTTCTACAGCATGTGAAAACGAAACTGGATCCTTATTCATTCCAATATCATAATCTGATTCTTGCATATAAACCACATAATCATCAGAAATAGCTGACCTACGATTTCTTTGAGGTCTTCTTAATGCTACTTGTTGTGGTTCATGCATATCAGTATTATGTAAGTCATTTCCTTCAGGAAGTACTTCTTCATTTATATGTTGTTCATTATCATCATGCTGTTCTACAACAGCTGGAACAACATTTGGAGTAATAGTAGATGGAGGAACTATTCTAGGCAATGTAACATTTACCCTTGTTTCCTTTATTTATACTATTTCTCTTCGAGTACTCCCACTGAATTCACCATTCTCAATGAATCTTGCATTACCAGTTTCTACAATTCTTGGACTATGATTAGGACAGTAAAACACGTACCCTTTAGATTTCTCAGGGTATCCTAAAAAATACCCACTGATCGTTCGAGAATCTAATTTCTTTTCATGTGGATTATAAATTCTCGCTTCCGCTGGACAACCCCAAACATGCAGGTGTCTTAAGCTAGGTTTCATGTTAGTCCATAACTCAAAAGGAGTCTTTTGAACAGCTTTACTAGGAACCCTATTCAACAAATAATTAGCGGTTTTGAGAGCATACGACCACAAATTCTTAGGTAGTGTAGAATCTGACATCATACTCCTAATCATATCTATTAACGTCCTATTGCACCTTTCTGCTACACCATTTTGCTGTGGTGTACCTGGAATTTTGTATTGCGCACATATGCCATGACTTTCGAGGAATTTTGCAAATGGACCTAGACACTGGCCTGACTCATTATATTTACCATAATATTCACCACCTCTATCAGACCTTATGATTTTCACCTTTTTATCTAATTGCCTCTCAACTTCCTTTACAAACGTCTCAAGGACATTCACAGATTGAGATTTTTCATGAAGCAAATAGACATAACCATAACGGGAAAAATCGTCAATGAAAGTGATGAAATACTTTTCTCCATTAAAGGCTGAAGTGTCCATAGGTCCGCAAATATCAGTGTGTATTATTTCAAGAAGCTGGCTGCTTCTGGTGGCTCCTTTCTTATTATGTTTGGTTTGTTTACCTTTAATACAATCCACACATAATTCTAGATCACTAAAGTCCAAATTTGACAAAATTTCATTACTTACTAGTCTCATCATTCTTTCTTTGGATATATGACCTAGTCTTTTATGCCACAAGAAAGCAAAATTTTCATTCACCATGCTACATTTACATCCAACATTATTTACTACATTCAACAAGGAATTCATATAAGTGTCATTCAGTTTCAATTTATATAAACCATCAATTAGAATACCAGAACCAACATTATCAATATTCTTATATAAATCAAAACAGCGAGATCCAAACATACATCTAAAACCAGAATTATCCAACTTACTTACGGAAATAAGGTTTCTAGATAATGAAGGTACATAAAGGGTACTGTATAAGTCTAATACATATCCACTTTCTAGAATTAGACGATGAGTCCCAATGCCTTCAATTGAAGATTTCATTCCATTTCCCATAAAGAGAAAACGATCTTCATTTGGATTTATGGTTCGGATTATAAGAAATCCCTGCATATTATTGGAAACATGAGTTGTAGCACCAGTATCAAGCCATCATGTATTAATGGGAACTTCAACTAAATTTGATTCAAAACATACGAAAGATAGATAATTACCTTTCTTTTCGAACCAAGCTTTCCTTTTCAGACAGTCACTTTGATAATGTCCTTTCTTTTTACGGAAATGACATTGAACATCCTTTAGTTCCTTCTTTTCCTTATCCTGCCCATTCTTAGCAGGTGCCTTTTTCTTCTTGAAATGACTTGATTTTCCTTTCTTTTCTTTACCAGCTTTATTACTCACAAAACTTACTGAGTGATTCACTTGATTTTTCAAACGTCCTTCTTCCTGAACAAGTCTACTGGCCAATTCATTAACATTACACTTATCCTTTATAGTGTTATAGTTAATCTGAAAAGGTCCATATTCAGAAGGTAGCGAGTTCAGGATGAACTGGACAAGAAAAGAATCCTCTACTGTAAGTCCCAGGGAGTTTAATCTTGCTGCAAGATTAGTCATCTCTATAATGTGCTCTTGCATAGTTCGCGACCCATCAAACTTCATGGTCGTGAGTTGTGCCATAAGAGTACCAGCGAGTGACTTATCAGCTGAACGAAAACGCTCTTCCACAGACTGCATATATTCCTTAGCACTTTATGTTTGTGGAATTGTTGACTTGATGTTGTTAGCAACAATCATCTTAATAAACATAAGGCTCAATCTGTTACTGCGTTCCCATGCTTTATGGTGTGATTTTTCTGCCTCAGTACTATCTTTTGTAAGAGCAGCAGGTTTATCCTCAAGGAGTGCCAAGTCAAGATCCTGAACACCTAAATGGAAATTGACTTGTTCTCTCCATTCAGAAAAATTAACACCAGTGAACAATGTAACAGATGAAGCATGTGTATTCATGGGAACTCCTGCAAATTAAAAATGAAATAACTATAAGCTCATAACTAATGCGATTCAGATGTAGACATAATAGTATAATATAGCACTCCTTTGGGTAGATACTATCTTATACTTAACATAATTAAATACCAAAACATAAGTAGGTAATAAATATATTCAATTAAATAGAACTGACATCTTTGGATGATCAATATTTATTTAATCAAAACATCTATTAAACCTCATCATGTCAACTAGTTATAGAACAAGACTTTCCTTTGGGTAAGTTCTCAGGTTCTATCATTAGTGACTCCAGTTTTAATTGGTATTATTATAACTGGCAATTTCTATCAATAATCATTATGTCACTTATGCACTAAATGATTATTCTGATTTTGACCACTTTGGTGATTAACAAAATCATAAATCTCATGTGCATAAATGATTTATAACACATACTTTATGCAAAACAATCAGTCACAGAACAATTACTTTTATGCCCACATTCCAAACAAGGTCGAAAACTTTATATCCGACGGTAATATACACCATGGTTGACATGCAACCTCAAAATTTTCAGAATCCGGATCATCAATGTATCATTATATCATATAAAACATGAACTCTACACTCAATAGAGTAAACAAGGCCATATGCTAATCTTGAATCACTTTTGGCATTCTTCTACATTGATAATTCTCTAATATTTTGTGCATGAGTAAAGCGTTGGAAAGGTTGAAACATTTAAATATACATGTTAGCGTTCAATTAACAGGGGGCGTATCTTCCCTTCACAACGCTCTTTGATTAGCAAACATTCCATCGCAGAACTAATTTTATATTCCCCATTCCTTACGAACTAAAGAAATCAAAACACGCGCTTGCTAAGGAAGAAAAGTGGGAGGCTCTTGCATGTTTTGCCAAAACATGGAATACAGGGAAATCAGATTGATATAATATATTAAAGTTGCATGTTTCCCTTATACAGAACACTTTGCAAAGTCTGCCTTGTAGCTTCCAATATGTAAACGAATAGATTTATACACAAAAGAAAAGGAAAGACGGAATGATAAAACAGATCCCAATGACTTCGACTTAAGCAAGAACTCAATTTCCTACATGCAGTACCAATAAGCCACGATGGGCGAAACGAATCTTGATTGGATTTGATTAACATCATGAGTAAAGCACAGAACAGATCAATTGCAATCATAGGAAATATTCAGTTATTGATTGGTGCTCTAATATCAAATGTAAAATTTCCATTAACAGCCCAAAGATCATCAATACCGAATATTTCACAAACAGAACTTAATATGGTCTATTGTTTAAGATGACATACCTTGATTAACGGCGGAAGATGTAATGGCTGCCATCTACTTTCTTCTGACTCCTACTTTTCTTCTCAGAATTTGGTTTCTCTTTCTAGCCCTGTTTCTTCATGCGCTTCTTGATGGAGAAGAATGCGACTATGGCAGGGGGAGAGAGGACCCAATCCTTTTTATATTTTTTAACTCTAAATCTGGTACGTCCATCATATACCAATTCAACGCTTTAATGCTTTAATGCTTTAATGCTTTTAACGCTTTTAACGCTTTTAACGCTTTAATGCTTTAATCGGGTCACATTAAGATTTAGAAACTACAGATTTCTAACACACATTTATAAAAAAAATCTTATGAACTCATTGTCTCTGAGATAATGTATATAATCTCACATATTGGTAGATTGAACCTCAAAATAGGGGTCTACAATTGCTTTAGGCAAAAAAACTTCATATTCTCTACTTTGACTGGATAATTGTATGTTGTTGGTTCAATAGAATGCCATTTGTCTCAGGTCCTAAAGAATACAGATTATAAGTAATGGGTTGTTTTGGTTTTTTACCTTCTGAGACAATCCTTCTAGGATTGGATACCTCTACCTCCAATGCCATTTTCCGAAAAAAGAGCGATAGAAAATCGAAAATATGTCGCGACAATTAGGGTTTTATAGAAATTTTTAGCTAGGGTTTTGTAAAGATTTTCCACAATGATAATACTCTTATATGTATTATGATCTTACATAGAATATATATATATATATATATATATATATATATATATATATATATATATATATATATATATATATATATTACAAACTTTGTAGATCTATCCTAATTCCTAACAATATTTATAAATATATATAAATATGGTTAGGAACTAGGATAGATTTAGCACCCGTGCACAAGAATCAAATGTCTAAAGTTACACATTTTCCTTCAAAATTTGAGGAAAAAATGCTTGCATCTTGATATATTAAATTGCTTTTATGCCTAACAAATTTAGAGTCAAGAAAGATTTATGTTGTTTAAGTATTCAAAGAAATTAAATTGGTTAACTTGTTTATTTCTAATCATTTAATTTAAATCATGGAATAATTTATTCATATAGAATATAATATATTAATAAATATGATATTTCTAATTCAATATTTTTAAATTTTGTCATGCATATAAATGTAATTATTAATTTAATATGTAGTTATTTATTTTTTGCTTTATTTAATTTTATTTATTTAAAATATAAATGACTTGTAGTTTTTGAATTTTTCAATGTAATGTTATGTTTATTTATTTGTTATGTTATGTTTATTTATTTGTTGGTGACTAGTTCTACACAATTTTTTTCTTTACAGGTAACACCTTCTCTTAGAGACAATCTTAATTACTTATATATAGGTATTTAGATTAAAAATAGTTTTTAATAATTTTAAATATATTTTTTATTTGATGGTTAGTTTGTTTGTAAATTTGTAAACCTTCAACGAAGGATATTTAAGTAATAAAAATTGATCTAGATTATATCCAGATTAAACTTTACCAACCGAATGAATGAATGAATTCGTTGTATGAAATTTTGAATCAATAATATTTTTAATATAAAATATTAATATTTCAATCAAATAATTTCACTACTTAAATTATATTTTGTATAAAATTTAATAAATATATAAAACAGACCTAAAATTAAATATTTTATTAATATTTATATAGATATTGATATGTAAATTTAATATTGTAAGATCAATTTTATAGATATTGGTATGTAAGAGTTATAAAGGGTTATATTTTAGGATATACTTCAGAAGCAACTTCAATGTCAAATGGCTTTTCTTGGCATATTTATGTTTAAATAGAAACTTTGCACCATAGCATTGAAGTTCGTCTCTTCTTAAAATAATTTGATAGTGTAACAATTTTCTTCTTACTTTAGTCATTTATATAAAATGAATAATGAAAACATGAAATTTGAAAAATAAAATATTTGCATTTTTTAAAATTCCTCCGCCACACATAAATAACGAAAATTTTCTTTATGATGCGAAAAGATTAATTTAATTTTTTTATTAATAATTTAATACATATAATAAACTTAATATTTTTAAATCTAATAGTGCTACATATATTAAATCTAAGGGTGCTACATATCAGTTTTAATTTTTTATTGGTATGGTTTATTTTAATATTATTATAGGTTTTTTAATTTTAAATGGTATAATTTTATAGTTTTTTTAATATTAAAAAAAAAAAAAAAATTGAAATTAAAATACAATAAATTACATTGAAAATAATAATAATAAAGCTTAGAATAGATAGGAAAAAATTAAGAATGGTTTCATTTGGTTTTTCAATTTCAAATGTCTAAATAATAACTTATAAAATGTAAGTATAATATATTATATATAATTATTAATAATATAATTTTTTTTATTTATATTAATTTATTTTTAATAAATTTATATATTATGTTATTTGGAGAATAAATAGCTAGATGATGGAATAATATTTTTCGTATTCTCATTACAATGTAACAAATAACATGTATATTTAATTATAATAAGATTAACTATTTATTATAAAAAATTTAATTTTTTGCCAATTTATTTTGTAATATTTATTTGAAATGTTTTACTTCTTAAGGTTAATAAGTTTCGGATAGGTTGTGATATGTATTTTGTTAAAACAATTTTTGATTGAAATCACTGATTCGATTTTCTACCTCTTTATCTAACAAAACTCTAAAGTACAATAAAAATTGTCCCACTTATTTATATTCTTTATTTCCATAAATTCAATAGTTTTTTATATTTTTTATATTTTAGTCTTAAAAACCAAATGATAAAACCACATTCCGTCGTGAAATGATTAATTGAGGACGAAAAATTGACAATAATACATTAAAATATGTACAGAAAGAAAGGTAAAGTGATTTGATTTGTGTCTTTTCTGGTTACACACCCTTACCAATATCTAAGCGACATTTACATCCTGAAACATACCTATATAAACAATACAAATACATCAAAATAAAGCCTAGAAATATCCCCTAGGATAGATAGGTGTACCTCAGTTCCACCACGTTACAAATGAGCATTTTACGTCGGGTAGACGTTGTAAATATTGCTTGCCATTGAAGATAGTACAGCAGCTATCCAAAGAAGACCGATTTGCCGTGTTCCAGGTACTGTAGACATTCTAGGGTCTGATTTCAACTTACTCTTCACTGTTATCGTCATGCTCATCAGGATTTCTTATCTGATAATAATAATAATAGAGAAACTGGGCAAGGATCTGCAGAAATCTTTGTGAAGGATCGCAATTTTGAATGTTCAAGAAGGCCTGTAATATTTATTATAGTCTATAGGATATGTAATGGATTCGGCTGTATATGTTTACCATTTTGTAAATTTAACAATGTGCATATATAGCCTTGCAGCATTACATATCCTATAGACTCATAAATAAATTTTACCATTAACGAATATTAAAATAATTTAAACTTTGCCATTTACGAATATTAAAATAATTTATGGGCAACTGGAACGATCAATTTTAACATTAGATGTTCGCAGCTGGAAACTTATTATATTGCACAGAACTCTGTAACGTTCTATTGGGTGAGGATACGAAGCAATCTAACACACACTGCAGCATCGACGAGCCATGGCATATTTGGCTTTAATTCTTTCCATTCCAATGCCTTTACCAGAATGCTGCATACATCAACAATCAGACTTTACAGATATAATACTTACTTCTCCCCTAACTTAAATTAAATAATCCAAACAACTAAATCTTCTGAGGCCATGATCAACAAGATAGAATTACCTCCCTACATATGCTGCATTGCCAATTAGCGCAAATATGAACCATTGAGACCCTGATAACATACAAAACGTTTTGACTGTAAATGAGGCTGAATCTTATAAGCAGTAGAGCACTCAGTTGCTATAAAATATCAATTGAAATCTGTGAAATAACTAGAGATAAAACACCTCAATTGTTCCTCGCCTGACCTGCAAAAAAGTTTCGTGATGGAAAGAACAGTTACTTCTGATTACGAAATTGCAGAAAGAACCATAGAAATCTTGAAATTGCACCATTTATGAAACTTAAGTAGAGAAATTTTAGATTTCACTAAAAACAGGTGATACATTATAACAATTATAAAAATATAAATTAGGTGATAATCATATTAAGATACAGTTGTCTATTTTTTTTCTTCTAATTATCTAATGTGGTTCATCTTCAGTATCAAGGACAATATTTTGTCTAAAATGAACCACACTAATTGGCTTGTCTACAAATGTATCTAAAATTACTAAAATTTAAAAAATCACAATAATTAACTAAATTATAATTTTATTTAAAATAATAATAATAATATATTTTTTAAAAATATAATAATTTTTTTAATAATGAGATTGGTAACCAATTATCATAATGCTTTTAATTTGTAAATAAGTTTTGTTGATGATAATGGTTAACGTCCACTAAGACCAAACTTTGGTTTATCGGACCTAATGAAAACAAATTATTTAGTTTGATTTAAGGTTTTATTCCTATGCTCAAAAAGCTTGGAGAGAAGCCTCCCGAGCTCACTATAATTTTGACATCGAAGAAGTCTAGGAAGGTCACTATTGCAACAAAGTTTATGAAACTGAGATCTAATGTGGTTGTACGCGGGGCACTCTAAGAGAAAGTGATTTTCATCCTCGATTTTCATATTCTCACACAGATGACAAATCCTTTCCATCCATGGTGTTTTAGGAACCACCCAACGACCCGTTTCACTATGGAGCTCATGAGAGTTCGTTTTAATCTTGGCCATATTAATTTTCTTCTTTGCACTCGTTAAAACTGAGAGATACTTTTGATCTTCTAGGGTGGGGTTGATGACCTCCTTATAATATCTTAATTTTATTTTAGTTAATAAATTTTTCTCACACCACATTTTATATTTGAACTTAGAAGTAACAATATTTTTAATGTTATGAATGTTTTGCAATGCAACTTTCTCGTCGATCTCCCAATGGTTTAACCACACCCTGGTGTCTTTATACCAACATCGTTTGAGCCTTAGTTGGTTTTGGCTAGAACTTAAGGCTAGCTTAGGAAGTCTATGGTGTCCTATGTTATTGAGTTTGTGCTTGCACAACAAAAGCCTAGTCATAGCTAGGCTCTCGGTAGGGAAAAGACCCACTTCTATAAGGAGAATAGGATAGGGTGTATTTCTTTTAATTTTGAGGTTATATGTTATAAAGCGCTTCTGGATTTGTTCAATCTTTCTATAGGATTCTCTAGAGATGCTGCAACCCCAAACTTCACATCCATATAAGATAATAGGAGTGACTAAAGTTTCAAAGAGGAACTTCTTTCTATCCCACATTACGAGGTTCTCTATTTTACAATTATTTTCAAGACCAAAAGAAGCTTTCCACCCTCCATTAATCATTTTCTCAATGCTATAGTTCCAGTTGAGCTTGTGATGAATATCAATTCCTAGGTAGTTGTAGGAAGACACTTCCTTCAAGTTACTATGGTCATACATAAAATTAGTGTAAGTGTCCTTCTTGGATTTGATAATCATAACTTTTGTTTTGTTAGTGTTAACAATCATACCCATGGTAGAGCAGAAATCCTTAATAACTCTATGTTGCTTAACAAGATCAGATGGGCACCTTGCGAGAAGAACAATATTGTCAACATAGAGAAAAATTATAATGACTATCCCATCTAAGATCGTGCCAGCACATCCTGCTTCATGTAAACAACCTTCTAGCTTGTCGATGTAAATGCCAAATAGGGTAGGGAAGAGGGGGCAACCTTGTTTAACTCTGATATTACACTTAATATCTTTCGACCACCCCTCATTGCTCTTTAACTTGGCAATTACATTCTCGTATAACCTTATAGCAGCAGTTCTCAACTCGAAAGGAACCTTTATCTTTTCTAATCTATTCCATAGGTTGTTTTAGGAACTGTATCGAAAGCCTTTCTAAAGTCTACAAAAGGGATTGGATTTATCGTTGCAACATTCCTCCACAATGATCCTAAGTATAACAAGGTGGTTTGTTGTTGAATGCTTCCTTCTAAAACCTGCATGGCCTTTAGCTCGCTTACCTTTACTTTGAAGCCATATGCTCAAATTCTTTTCCAAAATAATACCATATAAATTGGCTAAGAGAGGGTTGATCATACTTGTCCGATAGTTAGAGGGGTTATTTGTATCCCCACTTTTAAAAATAAGGATAATGAGGCTCTGAGTCCAAGGCTGAGGGAACCCTTGCTTGACCACTTGATTGAAAAGCTTGTGAATGTGGGGGATGAGGATAGGACCTCCAATTTTTAAGATTTCCACCTGGTAAGCTTCAATGTCCTTAGCTTTCTCATTCGCCATGCATTTAACCCCAAAATCAATATCTTCTAATGAGAAAATTCTTTCGTTGTGGGCAGGGTTTCAAAGTTATTCATGACATTGGGAGGTTTGTAAAGCTTTTTAGGATAGGAATTCCAGTCGTTAAAAGCAATTTTATTATTATCTTGAGTTTTCCTAGTTAGAATCTACCTCCAAAATTTCTTAGGAGCTACCTTAAAGAGGTGTAAGAGATTGTCTTGTCTTTTATGAATATAGTGCCTTTTTCTCCTTTTAGCTAGGGCTTTGTATTTTTTATCTTGCCAATTTTAAGAGATTCATCAAGAGATTCCTTAATTGCTCTCCTCACACTTTTACAATCTTTGTCATACCATGGGTTGGTTTTGTTGTTTCTTTTATTTCTCGAAACTTCAAATGAGAACCTGGTAACAGAATATGAGAGGGTTGTAGTAAAATGATGATAGAGGTCTTCTATGTTGTATATACTAAATAAAGGAATAAAATTAGTATTTAATTCCTTTAGAAAGAGATCATTTTATTTCTATCAAAGACTAAGTTCTTTTGTCTATAAGGATTATCTTCTATGGGATCTCTATGCATGACAAAGGTGAGAGTTATAAGTAAAGGCCTATAATCAGAGTGAGGCTCGTGGTCTTTTAAGATGTCAAAATTTATAATATTGTTGTATAAAGGGAGATCGGAAATAATATAGTCTACCACACTACTACCAAGCCCATGGATGTAGGTCAGCTGGCTAGAATTGGGCCACTTATTTAGACCGTTGCAAATTATGAGATCCTAAGCACTACAGAGCTTGGCTATCTCTGACCTAAACAAATTCTCTCCGAGGTTTTCAAAGCTCCTTTTGTACCGGCTCGCCGGAGTAAGGTCTTCATATAACCAAAGAGGATTAGGGTTGGAATGATTGTTTAGAAGAATATCTTGGTTGCTTGAAGTTCGAGCATTAAAGTCACCCATTAAAAGGATATTACCTTCATTCCTTAGGCTAGAAATATTATTCTCTAAACCGTTGTAAAGACTATTTTTATCTAGACTCTTTTTCTTATAAAAGTTAGAATTGATAGGGATTGCTATGTAGGTCTTTTCATCATTAATGTCAGTAATTTCTATCTAACTATATTGGTTGTAAGGGTTGTTTTTATAAATCCTAGCATGGGGGGAGATGTTCTTTTAAATGTAACAAGCCATACCCCCAATGCCTCTAGGGGAGGATCGCTTGTTGATGATGATGATGATGATGGTTAACGTCCGTTGAGACCAAATAATGGTCTATCGGAGCTAAAGAAACAAAGCCATCTATGTTAGAGACCTTAGATTCTTTGTGCTCCCAAGTTTTAACAAGCAATACTATGTACCATGACCATATCCAAAAAAAACAATAACTAATATTTTTTAATTAATAAATTTAATTAAAAAACACAATTATTTTAAAATAAATTTCATTGATTAATTTATATATATTATTCAAAATATTTTATAATACTATATAAAAAAGTTTATATTTGATAATTGAATTAAAATCATAAAACCCCTCTTCCAAAAATCTACGTAAGTAATAACACGCATACCTATCTATATTTAATAACACAAATACCTATGCTCGTGATAGCACCATAACCTATGACATATAAGAATGGGTTTTGAGATATTCCATTTTTCAAGATTTGTGGAAGCCGTCTTCCCATATAGATCGCAGCCATAACCACTATGCTGGTAGACTCTTCACCTATCACGGTGTCCCTGAAGGTGATTGCGCTCGCTTTCTGAACATGCAGAGCCTCAGTAAACTATTACGTAACTTAGAAAATCAGGTTATTGGCTTCGTATTATTCTAAATTCTACAGCGTTCTCTTATGGACAATAAGATCCTGAAGAAAACAGTTACCTCCACAATTTTCCTTCCTGTTAATACAAATGATGCTGTTGAAACTGTTTTACTACAATCAAAGGTTGAAATTGAAGTAATTGAACCCGCCAACAAAAACTACCGCTGCAGCTACCTGGAGATTGCCGAGAGAGAAAACAAACTTAGACTACAAGAATTCGCTCGACAGTGGAGATCAGAATATTGACACTGGATCGATCAATACAGTATGAAAACCTACACTAAGTAGCATTGATTATAAACTCCTAGGACTTGTAGTATCATTATTGGCTAGCAATTATTCATCGTCTGCTGAGGACTGATTTAATAAATAACCAGATCCGCGGGATGATGCAGCGAGATATGAGCCGGGTGTGGCGGTATGACTGCTTGCTAGAGATCTCGCAGACCTGACAAAATAAACACACTGAAGCTTATTAATATAATAAGACATTAGTCATGTTGCAGAGCTATAATCAAACCCTACGGGATTCGGAAAAATAAATAAATATGGGAGGCTGGGTAAAAAAAAAAAAATTGTGGTTTGTTAGTATTAATTAGATATTTGATTGAGTTAAAAGGTTTATTTTACAGTTCAGTATGAGCTGATGTGTAAGTTTGATGGTTAAAATTTTTTAAATAAAAATAAATAAATTATGTTTTAAATGAAAACATAATGTTTGCTATAATGAAAAAATGGTTATGATGTAATTAAAAATAAAAAGAAAAATGTGTGTAAGATGTTTAAAGCTTATACTTTTCAAAAATATTTCAAAAAAAAAAAAAAAAAATTATTTAAATATCTATGTTAAGTAATTTACGTCCATATCAACTTTATATACATGTATATATAGAAAAGCAATTGCTAAAATAAAACATTTTAATGTTGTATATAATCAAATATTCAATGTGGGTTATCAATAAAATGTTTTAATACCAATTAATATTGACATATACTTGAAAATATATTAATAATAATAAAGGAATTTTAATTTGCAGTAATGATGTACATATTATGAAAACTATTTTAGTGTCAATTATGTATATATTATATATTATTTAAAAAAACTATTAATATATTATGAAAACAATATGAGTTTTTTATGATTATAGCATTTATTTGGTGTGTATATACTCTATATAGCATTCAAAATACAATTTAAATAATGAAAAATTACACATAGTATTTTGGACACCAAAAAAAATTTCCTAATAAAAAGATTTGATCCCTCTCAAAAATAGTCAAGATAGATCTATACTAATACTAACTATATCCATAAACAATATCTACTTACTATTTAAAAAAATCAAAATAAATAATTATTCTATATCAATTAAAAAAAAACAAAATAAATCTATGTCCCACTATGAGGGAGAATCAAGAAAGATAATCTTAAATCAATCTAAAATCAAAATAAATAATTATTCTAAATCAATAAAAAAAACAAAATAAATTGTTGTCCGTATCTACTATGGGGGAGAATCAAGAAAGATAATCTTAAATCAATCGAGATAGAAATCAAGATAGATAATCATGTTAAATCAACATATGAAGATAAATAGTCGTGTCAAATTACTTACCTGTAATATACAGTCCTTCCGTTGGATCTCTCGCGAGCGGGTAAAAGAGTGGGAATCGGTAAACTAGATGCCGGAGTCCCATTAGGGGATTTCTTGAGATCGTCTTCATTGTTTTTCCGAGCTAGCTCTGCATAATAGTCTCTGGTATGCTGGCACTGTTCATTGCATTCAAAGTCAGTTCGCTTCTGCAGTTGGAATACAGCATTATACAGCTATATATCCAGTGATATTTTCAATCAGATTCCTAGGGAAACCCTAAAGATATTAAAAGTTTACAGGGAAATGACAAACGTGTCAACACCGTAGCATAATAAATCGTACCTCAGGCCGCCTTCCTTTCCTTCCACCATTTGCGGATGTGTTCATAATATAAAGATTGCGCAACCAGTACCAAAGTGGAAATGGTATAAACCTGTACATATACGACGAAATAGTAACTATACACATATGCACAAACCAGAGACAAAGACTATGGCAATACAAAACGACATCGAAAATAATTTTGTAATTACTAGTGCATTATAGAACTGCGTTGGGACCTGCAAAAACAATAAGCAGAATGGAATGGTTAGAGGCGTTATAGAGAATGGAATGGTTAGAGGCGTTACAGAGTACCACTTTCTTACCAACTTCCTAATTTAGAGAAATTTTATGGAGAATAGATAAAAATCAGATTTGAATTAAAAAGGAGTTACAGCTCAGAGGTGAGTACAGCACCTGGAGATGCACTCAAACAAAGAGGTTTCTCTCCCTATACTCTACTATTAATCAAATGAATGATTACATTATTAAGTACATCACTAGAAATCAGGTAGTTGCAAACAAACTCCTAAACTCTGGGAACAAATCCTAAACTAAGGAGATATGTTACAACTTATGTAACCATTTGTCCATTAATACAAAATAATATTAATTATTTTCAAGTCCCCCCCTTAATGGAGAAAGGATCATCCTGAACTACTAGCATCCCTCTAAACAATTCAAACTTTACATGCCCAAGAGGCTTAGTAAAAATATCAGTCATGTTATCACAAGTTTTACAATATTAGACACATATCTCTTTTGACTGTGGTTTCTCTCGAACAGAATGAACTTGAGTATCAATATGCTTGGTATTTTTATGAAAGACTGGATTGTATGCAAGCTTGATGGTACTCTGGTTGTCGGTTTTGATAATAGTTGACTCTTTCTGCTCTTCTCCTGCATCATTGAGAAGTCTTCTCAACCAGATAGCTTCACTTGTGGCTGCACACAATGCTTGGTACTCAGCTTCACATGAAGATGGAGCTACAGTGTGCTGATTTTTGGTGCTCCATGCTATGACCCCGGATCCAATGCTGAATGCATAACCTGTGATAGATCTTCAATCATCCAAGTTACCTGCCCAATTAGAATCTGAAAAACCTACTAAAATAACATCAGAAGTGTCAGTGTACAAAATACCATAATTACCAGTACCACTAAGATACCACAACACACTTTTTGCTGCGACCTAGTGACGTTCGAGTGGTTTTGACATGAACTGGCTCAACACACTAACATAATATGCCAAATCTGGTCTAGTTGTAGTCAGATATATCAAACTGCTAACTAGATGTCTGTACATGGTAGCATCCACCTGTTTAGTACTATCGTCACTGCTCAACTTTAAGTTCTGTTGTAATGGTGTTGTTGCTGATCTGCACTGCTCCATTCTGAACCTTTCCAACAAGCTTCTGGCATACTTCCCTTGAGTAAGAAAAGTTTGTCCAAAGTCTCTCCATACCTCCAATCCCAAACAATAATGAAGGTTTCTGAGATCTTTCATCTCAAACACTTGTGACATCTGTTGTTTGATTTCTTTGATCAGATTGTTAGCATTCCCTGTTATGATCATATCATCTACATACAAAGAAATCAAAATAATTTTCATCTGTTTATTAAACTTGGTATGCAGATTTGGATCATTCAAGTTTCTATGAAAGCCATGCTGAACAAAAAATGAGTCAATTTTCCCATACCACGACCTGGATGCCTGTTTTAAACCATAAAGTGCCTTTTTCAATTTACACGCAAGATGTTCCCGTCCTTTTTTCACAAAACCTTCAGGTTGTACTAAATAAATTTCTTCTTTCAAGTCACCATTCAGAAATGTAGACTTGACATCTAGCTGGTGTAGCTGCCATTTGTGTTTTGTTGCTAAGGAAATTAGCATTCTAATCGTGTTTAATTTGGCTACAGGAGAAAAGGTGTCATCGAAATCTATTCCCTCTTTCTGTGAGTAACCCTTTGCTACCAATCAAGCTTTAAGTTTCTATATACTCCCATCTGCATTTATTTTTGGTTTATATAGCCATTTACATCCTATGGGGGTTTTACCTTCAGGCAATTCAACCGAATCCCAAGTATGGTTTTCGTTTATTGATTCTATTTCCTCATACATTGCAACCCTCCATGCATCAGATTTACTTGTTTCCTCATAATTTGCACGTTCTACAATGTTTAAAATCTTTGACATTAATGCATAGCCTTTCAATTTAGATGATAATCGAGTCTTCCTACCTGATCTCCTTGGTAGGGGACTTACCTCAATTTTGTCTATTTCAACCTTTTTTGGGTTTGCATCTTCATTGATTACATTGTCTGTTACTTCTTCTTCTTCTTGTTTCTCCTCCTGCTGTTCATCCTCCTCATTGTTTTCTTCCAATAGCAATGGAATGTGCCATTCACTGTTAGAGTCATTCTTTCCTTCTTCAACCTGTTCATGAAATATGACAACTCTGCTTGCAAAAACCTTGTGAGTCACAGGATTAAATAACTTATATTTCTTGAACTCAGTGCCATATCCAACAAATATACAGTTCACGGCTTTAGGATCTAACTTCTTCCTATCTGCCTTAGGTATAAGAGCATAAGCTTTTGACCCAAATATTCTTAGATGACTCACTGCTGGTTTGAATCCAAACAATGCTTCAAAAGGGGTTTTGAAGCCTAGACACCTAGTAGGACTCCTATTCTTTAAATGTACATTAGTGTTAATAGCTTCTGCCCAAAGACCATTTGATAGACCCCTACCTTGAAGCATGCTCCTTGCGCACTCCACAAGAGTTCTATTCTTTCGTTCTGCCACTCCATTCTGTTGTGGAGTGTGAGGCAGTGTAAACTGTTTCATAATCCCATGATGCTTGCAGAAATCCCTGAACTCTCCCAACTTGTATTCTCCCCCCGATCTGATCGGAGAATTTTTATCCTTTTTCGTTTCTGGTTTTCTACCATGGATTTAAACTCTTTAAAATACTGAAAAGCTTGACTCTTTTTACTTAGAAAGTATACCCATGAAAATCTAGTGCAATCATCTGTAAATAAGAGAAAGTAATATTGTTCTCCTATTGACCTGGTTTGCATGGGTCCGCAGATGTCTGTATGCACTAGTTCTAAAATATCTCTTTCCTTTCTTTTAACATGCAAAGGGAACTCTTCTCTATTCATTTTCCCTAAAGCACATCCGTCACAATCCAACTTAACATTATGGAAAACAGGGAGTCCATCGACCATACCTTTTCTTTGAAGTAGGATGAGGTCTTGCAGATTAAGGTGGTTGAATCTTTGATGCCAGAGATTTTCGGCTGTCGATCCAGCCGCAACCATTGCCTGCTGTGGCATACTCTGCACATCTAGTCTGTACAGGTTCCCCACACACTCTCTTGTTGCAACTGTTTCCATCTGGCTATCCTTAATGACATAGTTATTCTTAAAGAATTGAACTTGCATGTCTTGATCAGTAATCATTGAGAGAGAGACCAAATTTTTCTTGATTCCTGGAACATACAATACATTTTTAAGTTGTCTGATGTCTTCGCTAGGAAATTTTACAGGAATGTCACCATATCCTTTGATCTCATGTCCACTATCATCTCCTAAATATATTTTCGACCCACATGAAGTTTCTTCAAGAAATTCAAACCAATCCTTCTTACCAGTCATATGTGAGGATGCACCAGAGTCAACATACCATATGTCGTCCTCATCTTCCTTTGAAGCTGAAAGAGCACAATCAACTATAAATAGTCGAAGTTTGTGGCTATGATCCTCCACTTCCTTAACAAAGTAACCCTTATGTTATCTCTGTTTATTTCTTCCTTCATCTGCCTACCTCTTATAACAATATCTAATCTCATGTCCAGGTTTTCCACAGTAAAAACATTTCTTGATGGGAAAATTATTAGCAGACATACCTTTAAACGGTCTCTTCTGAAATGTGTTGGCTCCTCTCTACTGCTGCTGCTGCGGTTGCTGATGCTGCTTCCCTTTAAACTGTCTCCTTTTTGCCATCAGAGAAAGGTAATTGCTCTGAGATTTCAAATTTTGTCGTCGCTCTTCTTCTTGTATCAGAATGCCTATGAGCTCTTCAAATGAAGGCGCTTTCTCCCGTGCTGACAGACCTGTGATAAATGTCTGGTAATCATCAATCATTCCATTCAACGTGATCGTGACCAAATCTGAATCAGAAAATTTCTCTCCGATATCTCCCAATCTGTCCTTCAGTTCTTTGACTCTCGCAATGAATCCAACAACAGATTTATTCTCCTCCATCTCCAATGCAAATAGCTTGCCTTTGAGTGACAAGACACGGTTTGAATTCTGCATCTGGTATAGGTTTTTAATGGTCGTCCAAATGTCAGCGGCCGATTTACAGTCTCTAATATGTGGGATAACATTGTCCTTGACGGACATCTTCAATATGACCTTTGCTTTTGTCTCCCTTTTATCCCAATCTTGTTCTTGTGTGGCTAATCCCGATCTGAGCTCATTTCCTGTCATGATCGACCACGCATTTGCACTTTTAAGTAAAGTCTGCATCTTGAATTTCCAATTGTTGAAATTTGATCTATCGAGTTTTCCAGACTCGTGGAGATACGATTCTAAACTATTATTCATATTGACTTATACCAGATCTGAACCTCCGTTTTGCTGAAAAAAATATTTGTACCTTCAATGCGCCACCACTGGGAAAGTCCAATCTGCTGCCACTGAACATATCTGGAACTCCAATGTGCCACCATCGACCAAATCCAATCTTCTACCACCTAACAGATCTGGAACTCCAATGCGCCACCACCGGGCAAGTCTGATCTGCTGCAACCGAGTAGATCAGGAACTTCAATGTGCCACCACAGGGCAAGTCCGATCTGCTACCACCGCGTAGATCAGGAACTCCAATACGCCACCACCGGGCTACTCCGATCTTCTGCCACCGAATAGAGCCAGAAATTCAAAGTGCCACCACTTGGCAACTCCGATCTGCAAAAATTGCAGATTTTTCAAAGAGAAAGAGGTTGGAGCTTCTTTGACAGCGAAATGCCCACGCTAGAAACAAAATCGACGCATCTTACGGAATTGGCGCGATTAATCCTTGATTTTTCGTGCCAATTTTACTTATCACCCTCAAAACCGCACTAATGGGCGCGTCTGTTCCTTAAAAAATCGCGCCACCTCTTCCTTTCGCTGAAAAATGGTGCGACTGTTCCTGACGAAACCGTGTCAACACTTTCTTGTGCTTAGAGATGATCAGTCATCTGAGACCTGTCTTCAGGTGTTACTGCAGTCCACCTGATTCTACAAATGCTGCCACTACAGTTCTGTAATCAATGATGCATTCTAAAAAAAAAAGGTTAAGGCTATCCCTACTCTGTGCGCTGATACCAAGATAAAAATCAGATTTGAATTAAAAAGAATGAGTTACAGCTCACAGGTGAGTACAACACCTGGAGACTGCACTCAAACAAAGAGATCTCTCTCCGTACACTCTACTATTCATCAAATGAATGATTACATTATTAAGTACATCACTAGAAATCAGGTAGTTGCAAACAAACTCCTAAACTCTAGGAACAAATCCTAAAGTAAGGAGATACGTTACAACTTATGTAACCATTTCTCCATTAATACAAAATAATATTAATTATTTTCAACTAGAATTAAAGAACTAGCATAGAAGTGATTTAAAGCATATCTTATTCAGAGCACATAAAAATAGCTAATTATTTAAATATCTATTATTTAATAAAATAATAAATTTTAGCTATCACTTAATAAGTTAATGATTCATTTTAAAATAATGATTCATTTATATTTTAAAGTGTTTTTCAAATATTATATTGTTTTAATTTAATAAAAAATTAATAAAATTAATAAATATTATATTATTTTTAGTAAAATGAAAAACTAATAATTTAATAATATTTTAGATAAATCAATCACTTTAAAACTGCTTTGGAATCAATTTCAGCTAGGGAGACATTTTTTATTGTTCACTAAAGGAGACTCGCGGTTAGTAGTTGGAATTTCGAGCTATCGAAGGTACACTTCATGCCAGTAATTTAAATATCAAAGACGGAAAATCAATTATATATGAAATTATAGATTAATGGATCTTTTATTTGAATGAACATTTATATTAATTGTTTTCATTGCGATTTTTTGGAATTTTTTTTTGGTGGATTTGTATAGTTTAATTCTCTAAAATCCTATAAGAATTTATTGAAATCACAAGTTTCATGGGTAACCACTACACAATAGAAGTGCCTTAGGGGTTTTTTAGGGTATTGAATCCATATATACACTCAAAAAACTAGTTTAAATAGCACAAATCAAGATTTCACCACAAAATTAAACTCCCTAGAAACTAAAAAAATCACACTAAAAAAAACTTTATATTTATATATATAGCTTCCTTCAATATTCTCAAATATTTATATATCAACATTCTCAAACATCTCATTAAAAGTGTAATGAAACTTGGTCACTGGCCCGAGCAAACAAATGAATCTGCACTGAAAGTACTCAATAGATTCCACTGGTTTACACATATTGAACTTTCATTCTTGCTTTTTTTCTTTCATTATGAAAATAAAGAAAGTAAATCATCATATTTAGCTTATGTTTCATTCCCGGATTACAGGGACTTATTGCTCGGTTGTCGTAAGATTTCACGAGAAGTATAACGTCAAGCCGATTGGATGGACTGCAGTTTTTTCCCCTAGGAAAAATCGTAATTTTATTAATAATAACAAAATTATGTTTTGTAGATGCTGAAGCGCATATGCAAAAGAAAGTCAAAGACTGTTGTTTAAAAGGCACAAATAAACAGAAAGAAAATAATGTACAATTGGGGAGAAATTAAACTTTTCTCCCTTTTTTCTTCTCTACCTTTCGCCACTCCCCTTAAGTCAGCAAGGACGAAACAAATGCTAGAGAAGTGTCCTCCACAGGGCGAGGATTTTCCTTGTCTGAATCTAAGTGATTTTATGTACGATGTCTTTTGGCACTATTGGTATCCATTGTGTCTGGGATCTTCCCCAACAAAGTGTCCATCAGATCATGTGATACAAATTCCTCTATTTCTGGTTCCTTGAATGTCGGGTTGTTCTCTTTGGGAATGGGGTGTTCCTTTTCCTCTTCTTCCTCCACATCAGGGACATCAGGGTCTGGTGGGGGGAATTGCCATCCCTTGGGCTGTTTTCCTACTTTCTTCTTCCTACGCACATCTTTTTTAGCTTCTGGGCATGTATTTTGAAGATGTCCTGTTTGGCGGCAAATTCTGCATCTGAATGCAGTATTTTCGTAATCTAGTATTTGTGTCCAGCACCCTTGTTTATACTTGAGCTGAATTTGGTCTGGCATTCCTTTGCTGAGATCTACTTCCACACAAATGCATGCAAATGTGTAAATTCTTTCCTTTGTTCTGTCTGTGTCCATTTTAATGAAATTCCCAATGGTGTTGCCTATACCAAACATGGCTCAATGGCTCCAAAAATGTAGTGGTAGGTTGTGAAGGTGAACCAAAACCAACATCCGAGATACAACCATTGTATTTGGATCAAAATCTGGAAACCATGGAGTGACGAAGAGACCCGTGGATTCCGTGAACCATGGTCCTTCTCTCATAATGATGTCTCTTTCCTCTGATGTATGAAATTTTACAATAAAGAATCCTTTGGAATAGAGATAAATGTCACATGAATTTGTCCAGGTTCTATAGACCCAATGGAAAAGGTCCATAGTTTTGGGCCAAAACAAGTTGAATTTTCATATTATCGCTTGTTTGTCCATTGTACAACACTACTCATATGTTTCTGGAATATCCGTATTTAATTTTGGGGTGAAACTCAGTTGATCCACAATGTATGGGGCGGGTTCTATTGTAGTCACGATTTCCATTACACCAAAACCCGTAGGTGTTAGTAAACAGACGCATCGCTAGATTTAAGCACATGGCACGAAACACATGGGGAGCGTTGACCTTCTACACCACAATTAACAGGAAGACGATAATCTCCCCCCCAACATGAGCCCAGTCTGTTTCGAACTCGAGACCTCTCACTCTGATACCACTTGTTGGAGTCACGATTGTCGTTACACCAAAACCCATAGGTGTTAGTAAATGGACACATCACTAGATTTAAGCACATGCCAAGAAACACATGGGAACCATTGACCTTCTACACTACCATTAATAGGGAGCCAACAGGTTCTGTGCCAGCTTGCTTTGTTGATGTTGTTGTTGTTTTCTTTCCTTCAAGAATGTTCTTGAAAGATAACCCTTTGCTTTTTTGCTTTTGATGCGTTTTTGGGATTTTTGTTGTGCTGCATCCTATGCCACTGCCTGGAGGATTTGTTTTGCATTGGTTTGCCATGCCTCCCGTCAGCCTTAGATTGAGTTTGAAGTAGGCTGAGGTAAAATTTTGTAAACCATAAGAGGTTTGTAGTCTTGGAGTACTCTACCTCTAAAGATCAAAACCTGTTATCCTGTAGGATAACCAGTATGCTGGAAGATGTTGTACTTCAGACACTGTATAGTTTTGGTAACCTGCACCCAAGCCAGATGTGTCCTCCCAAAAGGGGTTTTAATAAAAATTTGAAAGGGAAGAGGTTTACTAGTGATTCAAGTTATGGTTCTGTCTGAGTGAAAATTTTCCCATTCTCCTCAGATTCGTCGCGCAGCTTTGTATTCCCAATTCTTTTCTTCGGAGACTGAAAACACCAAGAATCGGCGAGATCTGGTTTTAGCTGAGTTGCATCAGCTGCTCTGTTATTCAGATACCAGAATGCAGGTCGGGGAGAGCCCAAGGTCACCCTATTCACCCCTTTGTCCATCAATCCCTCATTTCCTTTAGCCCTGGGCCTATTCAGATCCACCAGAGACACGCCGGTGTTGATAGCAATCCTCCCTCTCGCTTGACTGAGCCTCCCCTTACCTTTGTCTCTGGGCCTAGTCTGAGCCACCGCGCCCTCTCTTGCTTTCGTTGTAGCCGAAACCCTAGCTCCCACAAAGGCCCTCACGAGCCCCAGTTCGTTCATTCCATATTTGGATTTGGGAGGGTGCGTTGTGGTCATGGAAACCTAGTGCGATCTAGCCAAATCTACACGCAGGGCCGAGCCGATCTTGGCACCATGGAAGAACGGAAAAGGCGCAGGGCAATCAACAGCAAATGTGGTGCCATATTTGGGAACTTCAATGCGTTCTACAAAACAAGTAGTGGACACCATCCTCATATGGTGCTCATTGGATGCACTACAGTTGTAAACAGGCATTACAATTTTAAATATTTGTTGTGGCATATTGTTATAAGTTGAATTAATTTCTAAAAAAACTTTTGGAATTGGGTGTGTAAGAATAAAGTGATTTTTTTGTTTCTATGGTTCATATTCCGGTTTAGGTTCATCCGTATAGTAGGGGAAATATACTTGGGAAATAGTATAAATGCAAAAGTGAAAAGTCGGCGAGGCCTTATCTAGAAAAAATTTGGAATCAAATAAACAAAACAAAATTTTAAATGTTGATTAATTATAAACAATGCTGCAATCCACTTTAAGGAGAAATGCACTTGTATCTGGGTTAGACTTGCAATTAGCTCCTCAGTTATATAAATAGTCATTTATTTGAAATTTTTGTAACTTATTAAAGTTGATTCTAAATTTTTTAAGATTTGGTTTTAGTTTTTTTAGTTTTAGATAGCTTTATTAAAATTACAATTTAAAATGTTAAAGTTATATGATTGATGTCATTTAAAAAATGGCATTGTTTAATGAGGAGACTATTGTTAAAATTGGGTGAATTTTTTTTTATATTTGATAGTGAAAATGTGAATATTTTTTTTATGATGGAAATAAATTTAGTAGCATTAAAAACTACTGTTAAGACATCCAAAATTTTCAAATTTGATAATTGTAACTTAGATTTCTAAATAATTTGATTAAATTTTTTTAAAATCATACTGCCATTTCCTCCTAAAATCCCAACCTCCTTAAACTACTATTTAAAAATTTATATGAATAAAAAAATACAAATACAAAGTACAAAATAATAAATAATAAAATAATTTACTTTTATATTAAATAATCATAATAGTAATTTAATTTATTAAAATTATATTTGAATCGAAACTATCTAATCACTTTTAGAATATTTTTATACTTATTATTTCGATATTTTCAACTATATTACATTTTTCATTTTCATGAATCATAGATGCACTACACGGTCAGCCTAAAACAAATGTAAAAATGTGCAACAAAGCAAGCTATCTCCGTGGTGACAGCAAATAAAAAGGGCGCTGTTTAGTATTTTCAAATATATTACGCTTTTCATTTTCATGTCCCATCATACATGCGCTGCACGCTCGGCCTAAAACAAATGTAAAAATGTGCAACAAAGCAAGCTATCTCCGTGGTTACAGAAAATAAAAAGGGCCATTGTCACGACCATTCCATACTTTTCCAAATATCCATAAAAAAAAAACAAAAAATTAAAAGGTAACTGTCACCTTCCTAAACATAACAATGTAAATCTATAATCTGATAATTGCGCTTTACCTTTCCTTTACCATCATCAAACATATACATAAGCATAAAAGTCTTTAACCTATGCACAATTGTTCACAGCATGCATGTTTTGTTTAAATTCAATGCCTTTATATTATATTTGACACAACGTTAACATAGCATAAGTATGGATCCACTCTACCATCTGACATACTAGTCGAGATATTTATCAAACGACAGAGCTAATGGTGTGGACTTGATGTCCCACCGCAGTACCGGATGACAGATCATCCTTACCATAAAGGCATCAGTACTTCCAGGGCAGGTGGCGTAACCTGCTTTCACCAGCCACGTGATGCGTTGGTATTGCAGACTTTGGGCTTACCGCCACAGTCTCCGGCCTTACTCCGACGGTTCAGATCATGTTTGGTGATCGAAGGGTTAAGAATTGTTCCGGGTTTTGCTATGACTATTAAATGGATTCGTATTGGCATTTTGCTCATTTGCTGCTGCGATCTTTGCGGACCTGATGCAATGTTTCTCCTCCAGCTCGCATCTGAACACCTTTGTGTCTCCGGCCTGCAACACTCCAGGGTTCCTCTCAGCCCAGAACCAAATCCTCACAGGTGACTTCGGTTGATAGTCTTTGTTTGCATTTGAAGCATTGTATTTATGAGAAATTCCCTTACAGGTTCTTATGTTTTCCCTGAAAAATATCATGTAGCTGCAACCTACTATATTGCAGCAAGATCATGGCGTTCCTTCAGCTGAGCCTACCTCCGGCACTACCCAGGTATGACTCGGCATTTGGGGTTTGGTTTTGAATTTAGAGATTTAAGTTTTGGTCTTGAGCCACCATCTATGACTTGGTGCAGACCTTATTTTCCAGCTCGATTCTCTTAAATCCGTTGCCGGGTATTCCTTGTGGGAAGCCCCTACAGCGGCCTTCACTGCAATCGACAGGGTTCCTCTCGTGAGAGGCTTAAGTTTATGAAACCGTCTCCAAGTTCTGTTATATATTTTTATGCCTTACTGTTTAGTTTCCGGCCGTTGCTGTAGACTTGGAGTCGTTACATGATTCCGGTCTTTGGTCCTTAGACTCAGAACTTGTATTATTATTTAGGGGCGTGACCCCATTCGTCAAATGCATAGTTTCATTTAAGCTTATCAGTTCGCTGTTGGTACTGCTCGTATTTTGCAGATGCATGTAAATCCTAAGCCCTCGGGCATTCCTGTGTTTTAATGGAATATTTCTTTTTTTGTTCATCGCTGTTCAGTCAGAGATATGAGCGTGTATTCTGTTATTAACTGTCTTTTGGTCACATGCGGCCTCCGCCTCTGTGATTACTTGTGTAACTTGTCCATTCTTGATTCGCGACCCAGTGGTTCTAAGAGTTATAATATCTTTGCATGTTACGCCTCGGCGTCTGTTCACTGTCTGAATGCTTAGACCTTTCCCTATGGACAGGGCGGCCCTTTGGTATAGTTATTATCTTTGCGAGAGATTCTTTACAGTCTCTTTGTTTTAATATAAGGGTTTTACTTCTATGTTGCATGCACAGCCTTTCGGCCTTAGCAAGTTTAGTAATTAATTTCGCATGCTCACACAGGTTCCATTACGGTTAGTATATAGACATATACTCCAGCTCTGAGACTGATATACATATCTTTGTCGTTTACATGCATTTGTATCATCTATATTCCACTACTGTTGCATTTGTTATTATAATACATCGTTCTTTCACTTGTTTGCGATACACTGTGCGCAGTATAGTCTCATACCACAGATTTCTCTGTTAAAAAGATTTATGCAACGAATACAAAGATTCGATAGCGAATGCCTTGGTGAATATAGCGCATCTCTGTACTTTATATTCTCTCAATGACCAGAACTCTCTGCGTAGAGTTAATGAATAGGTATACACAGATAATTGTTTACTTATGTTATTAACTATTTCATTTCTTTCACTATGGATCTGCTTCCATCCATAGTCGGGTTTGTTTCTTAATGTTCTTAACCAAAGATCCCTCACAGATCTATAATCAAGTATCAGTCGTACATTTCTGCTATATATTGATTTAGTTTCAAGGCCTGTTCTTTCGAATGTAAAAACTCTGTTAATAGAGCTAGGACGAGACTGTTACCTATAACCAGTTCTCGGATTCAGGCTTCCTTAATCATATGCAGACTTATTTAATGACTCTGTACCATTTCACTTGATCTGGGTACTAAACCCAACTCTGTCTATTAAATGATAGTTTCTCCTCAAGTTTGCACAGATACATTACACTAATAGTATCTAGGAACAACAGTCCTTTTCTACTTAAACACTGTAATTTTAATGCACATTCATTTTCTAACAGGGACTACCAGTTTGGAACCGTACCTGATTACCAATGTCAGGAATGGTTTTTCAAACAAAAGGTCACCTGAGCTTTAATTCTGCTCTCCTCCCAGCCATGAGACCCATCCTTCAGACGGAGTTCTCCCCCCGAGCCATCCTGCAGGCCTCCAGCCCTCAACAGGATTTGTGCACTCACGTGCCAGGTTATCTGGTCCTAACCAGACTTAACCCTCCTCTTCTGCACTTTTTCTCTTCTTGGAAAAAGATTGTCTATTCTCTTTGTCTGTCCTCCCAGCATAGAATTCCCTCAGTCAGGACTTTCTCCTGTTTTGGAGGGTAGTTCCATCAGTTATCACAACTGATCATTTTCTTTTAGATTCACCTCTTAGAGGCTGCCAGCAATTTCAAGAAAGTATTTAAATTACTTTAATCAAAATAGTTTACCACAGTTTTGTTTAAAACATAACAACAATTGTATTAGTCTTTTACCATAGTAACTTTTCGAATTTACACAAATCTGGGGTCATTATATCTCCCCCTCCTGAGATTGGACATCGTCCCGATGTCTGTCTCCTTTAAACAAGTTTGGATAAGCTTTTCTTAGGAGTTCTTCATCCTCCCAAGTGGCCTCCTCTGGTCCATAGTGCTGCCACTGCACTTTAGCTTGGGAAATAACTCGTTTCCGCAGCTGCACTTCTCTCCGGTCGAGAATGGTCAGTGGTTCGACCAGAACCTCGCCTTCCGGCTCGACCTGCAATCAGCAACAAATTAAATTACTTTTCAGTTTTAGAAGTAATACTTGTCTATAGTGACCAGATTAATTCTTACCCGAACATTCTGCCATTGAATCACATGTTTAGGATCGTAAACGTATTGCTTTAATACGGATACGTGAAACACATTGTGAATTCTAATATGGCTTGGTAAGGCAAGTTGATAAGCTACCGGCCCCACTTTTGTCAAAATTTGGAAAGGTCCAAAGTAGCGGGGTGCTAATTTGGCACATCTGCTCCACTGCAAGGTACTCCTCCTTGGTTGGATTCTGACAAAAACATGATCCCCAACTTGGAATTCTTTAAATCTTCTCTTGCGATCAGCAAAACTTTTCTGTCTATCCTGAGCAGCTTTTAAATTGGTACGCACCCTTTTTACTGTGTCCTCCATTTCCTTGAGCATATCAGGACCAATTCGTAACCTGTCCTCCGGTCCATTCCAGCTTGCAGGTGTGCGGCACTTCCGCCCATACATAACCTCGAAAGGACTCATCTGTGTTGAGGAGTGATATCCATTATTGTACGCGAATTCAACCAGATGAAGATAATCTTCCCATTGGGTTGGTTTCATCATAACACATGCTCTCAGCATGTCTTCCACAACCTGATTCACTCGCTCGGTTTGGCCATCTGTTTGGGGATGATAAGCTGTGTTGAAGTTCAGCTGCGTCCCTAGTTCAGCAAACAGTGTCCTCCAAAAGGTTGATGTAAATTTGACATCTCAATCTGAGATAATCACCTTTGGGAGTCCATGCAACTTAAACACATTTTGCATGAAAACATGATCGATTTGCACAACCTTATATGTCGACTGTACTGGTATAAAGTGTGTTGCCTTACTCAGCTTATCCACTACCACCATAATGGAATCATTGTTCTTCTTTGTTTTAGGCAGTCCAGTTATGAAATCCATGGAGATAGTCTCCCATTTCCATTCCGGAATGGGTAAAGGTTGTAACAGCCCTGCTGGGTGCATGTGCTCTGCCTTAATCTGCTGACATTCTAGACATCGTGCTAGATACTCAGCTACCTTTTTCTTCATTCTTGGACAGTAATATTCCTTTCGGAGGGCAGTCACCATTTTCTGGTAGCCCGGATGCCCAGTATAATGGCTGGTGTGAAATTCATCCTGAATCAACTTCTTAATACTGTCTTCGTTGGGTACATACAACTTTTTATTAAAACACAACATTTCAGCATCATCTAGTGTATACTCTGGTTGCATCTCCTTACCAGATTGCTGTTGTAATTGCTGTTTAATGTGCTGATAAACAACATCTCGTTCAGCTGCTATTTTTATCTTCTCCAATAGAGTACTTTGCCATTTACTGACCGAAATCTTGCACACGCACTGCACTTTCCGACTTAATGCATCCGCTACTCGGTTCTCCTTCCCCTTTAAATGCTTAATCTCAAAGTCGAACCCGCTTAAGAAGTCAGCCCAGCGGGCTTGCCTTGTATTTAAGGTGGGCTGGCTGAAATAGTTTGTTAGGCTGTGGTGGTCTGTTAACAGCAGAAATTTTCTGCCCAAAAGATAGTGCCGCCACATCTTCAGGGCATGAATAACAGCGGTCAGCTCCAAATCGTAAGCAGAGTATTTTTGCTCATGCTCTTTAAGCTTCCTAGACTCATACGCAATGACTCTTCCTTCTTGCATCAACACTCCACCCACACCTTCTTTACTTGCATCCGTGCAGACCACGTAGTCTTTATTAGGATCAGCTATACTTAACACAGGTTCGGTGGTAAGTAAATGCTTGAGCTGTTCAAAGCTCTTTTGGCATTCCGAGGTCCATTTAAATAATTTTCCTTTCTTTTGCAAGGAAGTGATAGGGTATGCTACCCTCGAAAAGCCTTCAACAAATCTTCTATAGTAACCTGCTAACCCCATAAAGGACCTAATATCAACCACGTCCTTTGGTATAGGCCACTCCATTATAGTTCTGATCTTCTCAGGGTCTACTGCGATTCCTTCCTTGGTAATTACATGACCCAAATATTGTATCTCCTCCTTGTAAAAATCACATTTACTAAACTTTGCGTATAATTGATGTTCCCGCAAAGTTTGCAACACCAACCTAAGGTGTTCCTCATGCTCCTTTCTTGATCTACTGTAAATTAGAATGCCGTCTATGAATATCAGCACAAATTTATCCAAAAACCGATGAAACACACTGTTCATCAAACACATGAAGGTGGCAGGTGCATTGGTCAGCCCAAAAGGTAACACCACGAATTCATAATGCCCATACCGCGTTCTGAAAGTGGTCTTAGCAATATCTTCCTCTTTTATTCTGATCTGATGGTAACCAGATCGCAGATCAATTTTTGAAAATACCGTTGCTCCCTTCACCTGATCAAAAAGCTCATCGATCCTAGGCAAAGGATATTTGTTTTTGATCGTAAGCTTATTCAGCTGATGATAATCAATGCACATCCGAAAGGTTCCATCTTTCTTTTTGACGAATAGCACTGGGGCTCCCGAGGGTGATACGCTGGGACGGATGTAATTTTTACCTAACAGCTCTTGCAGTTGCATTTTTAATTCTGTTAATTCTGGTACACTCATGCCGCGTCATGCGGTAAGGTGCTCACGATATAGGTGCTGCCCCTCGAATCAGCTCAATAGTGAAATCCACATCCCTTTTTGGTGGTAATCCCGACACTTCCTCGGGAAAAACATCTGCAAACTCCTGCACTATCGGAATGCTACCCAACATAGCAGTTTTATCTTTTTGATTTGCGTATCCCACCTGAATAGCGTAGATTTGACATTTCTTCCTGATGCACTTAGCTAGCTGAGTTGCTGAAATGGGTCGGATCTGCACAGGATGTCTGATTCCTTGCAACTCCTACTGCTCTCCCAGGTCATCCCTATAATAGATGGTCTTGGTTTTGCAGTTCACTAAGGACCAATGTCTTTCTAGCCAGTCCATCCCAATCAAGATATCATAGGAACCCAACGGTAATATATTCAAATCTGCCACTATTGGTTGTCCAGCTATAGTTAAGGAGCAATTATTTACTTTTTCCAGTACTCGTCTCTTGGCCCCGGTAGCTAGCTGGACCAGCGACGGATTCCTGAATTTTTCAGCTTGCAATTTACACTGTTCTACTATTTTCGGACTAATATAACTTAAAGTAGCCCCTGGGTCTATAAGAACAGCTGGGAAAGGTTGGAGATTTTACCTTCGAATTCAACCATAGATGGCTGATACTCTGCTTGACGGTCCTCTAGCGCTGCATTGATTCTGGGCACACTACGCGCCACGTCCCCAACAGTCGATGCTTCGTGAATTTGGGATATCTGATCTGTTCCTTTTCTCTGTGGGCAGTTTTTCACATAGTGAGGTCCTCCACAACCCCAGCGTTGCACTGGTGGTATGTTCATTCCCTCACCTTCTGGTCTACCAGACTGCTCATTTGCTTTAGATTCGCTCATTGGTCTGGACCGGGGTGCATTCCTTGCAACAGGTCTACTGTTTAGTCCTTTGCCAACCCCTTTGTTTCCACTGCTGCGACTTCCTTTGCTGCCCCCAACCATTCGACCGCTTCTTTTCTCATTCCATCTTTTGCTGGTAGTGTCCCCCTTCTGTTTACTCTGCTGGTAGCAGATTCTCGCTTTTCGGATGGCCTCATCCATGGTTCTAGGATTGTCGAATTCAATCCTCTCCCTTATATATGAAGGTAAGCTGCTCACAAACCTCTGAACCTTGGCTTTCTCCTCCTTGATGTAGGGTATGTAACGTAGCAGCGAGGTAAAACGGTTAATGAACTCATCCATGGTCTGCTGTCCCAGTCTTAAGTCATGAAATTCCCTTGCCTTTTCGTCATAGAAACGCTCAGTCAAGTATCTTTCTTTAAAGTACTTCTGAAACTTTTCCCATGTAATAGTTCGTTCGCTGACCACCTTGACAATCTTGATTTCCTCCCACCACAAGGTCGCCTTACCTTGTAATTGGAAGATTTCCAATCTTGCCTTCAGATTATGATCGTACTCGTATAACTGGAAGTACTTATTCATATTGATCAACGAGGCTTCCGCAGCTTCCTCCTGTTCACCATCAAAATGGGGAGGCTTAATCTTTCGAAATTCTCCCTGCAGTTCCATTTTCTGACGTTTTGAAGTTTGTTGTTGAGGTGCATTATCAGAGTGGTTCTCCTTGTCGTCAAAGTGTTCAGGTTCCATTTGATAGTCTGGTTCTTCTGTTACCCTTTGTTGTTCTGCACTGGGGTTGGACAGGGGTGGGTTCTGCCTGTCCGACAGGCTCTTCCGAATCTTTTCCTGCTCAACTGTTAGGCGCGCGTTGTCTTCACGCAGCCGTGCCATCTCATTTTTCAGTTCCTGGACAGTTTCCAGGATTGCAAGGTTTGTACTCTGTGATTCTGCACCCAATTGCACCCACAGCTTTGCATTCTCTTGAGGGTGACTGCCAGGTTCTTGCATTTTGTCTTCTTTCTGGTTTAACTGCTGACTGTTGCAATTCTGAAAATCAGTTCAAGTAAACAGAACACAGTTAAGTACATTGTTAGCTTGCATGAGTTGCTTGGTGTACCCTTATGCATATTGGATATGTGCTGCCTGAGGCCACAGTGTTGAAACTGGGCTCTGATACCATGTTGTCACGACCATTTCCATACTTTTCCAAATATCCATAAAAAAAATAAAAAAATTAAAAAGGTAACTATCACCTTCCTAAACATAACAATGTAAATCTATAATCTGATAATTGCGCTTTACCTTTTCTTTACCATCATCAAACATATACATAAGCATAAAAGTCTTTAACCTATGCACAATTGTTCACGGCATGCATGTTTTGTTTAAAGTCAATGCCTTTATATTATATTTGACACAACGTTAACATAGCATAAGTATGGATCCACTCTACCATCTGACATACTAGCCGAGATATTTATCAAACGACAGAGCTAATGGTGTGGACTTGATGTCCCACCGCAGTACCGGATGACAGATCATCCTTACCATAAAGGCATCAGTACTTCCAGGGCAGGTGGCGTAACCTGGTTTCACCAGCCACGTGATGCGTTGGTATTGCAGACTTTGGGCTTACCGCCACAGTCTCCCGCCTTACTTCGACGGTTCAGATCATGTTTGGTGATCGAAGGGTTAAGAATTGTTCCGGGTTTTGCTATGACTATTAAATGGATTCGTATTGGCATTTTGCTCATTTGCTGTCGCGATCTTTGCGGACCTGATGCAATGTTTCTCCTCCAGCGCGCATCTGAACACCTTTGTGTCTCCGGCCTGCAACACTCCAGGGTTCCTCTCAGCCCAGAACCAAATCCTCACAGGTGACTTCGGTTGATAGTCTTTGTTTGCATTTGAAGCATTGTATTTATGAGAAATTCCCTTACAGGTTCTTATGTTTTCCCTGACAAATATCATGCAGCTGCAACCTACTATATTGCAGCAAGATCATGGCGTTCCTTCAGCTGAGCCTACCTCCGGCACTACCCAGGTATGACTCGGCATTTGGGGTTTGGTTTTGAATTTAGAGATTTAAGTTTCGGTCTTGAGCCACCATCTGTGACTTGGTGCAGACCTTATTTTCCAGCTCGATTCTCTTAAATCCGTTGCCGGGTATTCCTTGTGGGAAGCCCCTACAGCGGCCTTCACTGCAATCGACGGGGTTCCTCTGGTGAGAGGCTTAAGTTTATGAAACCGTCTCCAAGTTTTGTTATATATTTTTATGCTTTATTGTTTAGTTTCCGGCCGTTGCTGTAGACTTGGAGTCGTTACATGATTTCGGTCTTTGGTCCTTAAACTCAGAACTTGTATTATTATTTAGGGGCGTGACCCCCTTCGTCAAATGTATAGTTTCATTTAAGCTTATCAGTTCGCTGTTGGTACTGCTCGTATTTTGCAGATGCATGTAAACCCTAAGCCCTCGGGCATTCCTGTGTTTTAATGGAATATTTCTTTTTTTGTTCATCGCTGTTCAGTCAGAGATATGAGCGTGTATTCTGTTATTAACTGTCTTTTGGTCACATGCGGCCTCCGCCTCTGTGATTACTTGTGTAACATGTCCATTCTTGATTCGCGACCCAGTGGTTCTAAGAGTTATAATATCTTTGCATGTTACGCCTCGGCGTCTGTTCACTGTCTGAATGCTTAGACCTTTCCCTATGGACAGGGCGGCCCTTTGGTATAGTTATTATCTTTGCGACAGATTCATTACAATCTCTTTGTTTTAATATAAGGGTTTTACTTCTATGTTGCATGCACAGCCTTTCGGCCTTAGCAAGTTTAGTAATTAATTTCGCATGCTCATACAGGTTCCATTACGGTTAGTATATAGACATATACTCCAGCTCTGAGACTAATATACATATCTTTGTCGTTTACATGCATTTGTATCATCTATATTCCACTACTGTTGCATTTGTTATTATAATACATCGTTCTTTCACTTGTTTGCGATACACTGTGCGCAGTATAGTCTCATACCACAGATTTCTCTGTTAAAAGGATTTATGCAACGAATACAAAGATTCGATAGCGAATGCCTTGGTGAATATAGCGCATCTCTGTACTTTATATTCTCTCAATGACCAGAACTCTCTGCGTAGAGTTAATGAATAGGTATACACAGATAATTGTTTACTTATGTTATTAACTATTTCATTTCTTTCACTTTGGATCTGCTTCCATCCATAGTCGGGTTTGTTTCTTAATGTTCTTAGCCAAAGATCCCTCACAGATCTATAATCAAGTATCAGTCGTACGTTTCTGCTATATATTGATTTAGTTTCAAGGCCTGTTCTTTCGAATGTAAAAACTCTGTTAATAGAGCTAGGACGAGACGGTTACCTATAACCAGTTCTCGGATTCAGGCTTCCTTAATCATATGCAGACTTATTTAATGACTCTGTACCATTTCACTTGATCTGGGTACTAAACCCGACTCTGTGTTTCTCCTCAAGTTTGCACAGATACATTACACTAACAGTATCTAGGAACAACAATGCTTTTCTACTTAAACACTGTAATTTTAATGCACATTCATTTTCTAACAGGGACTACCAGTTTGGAACCGTACCTGATTACCAATGTCAGGAATGGTTTTTCAAACAAAAGGTCACCTGAGCTTTAATTTTGCTCTCCTCCCAGCCATGAGACCCATCCTTCAGACGGAGTTCTCCCCCCGAGCCATCCTGCAGGCCTCCAGCCCTCAACAGGATTTGTGCACTCACGTGCCAGGTTATCTGGTCCTAACCAGACTTAACCCTCCTCTTCTGCACTTTTTCTCTTCTTGGAAAAAGATTGTCTATTCTCTTTGTCTGTCCTCCCAGCACAAAATTCCCTAAGTCAGGACTTTCTCCTGTTTTGGAGGGTAGTTCCATCAGTTATCACAACTGATCATTTTCTTTTAGATTCACCTCTTAGAGGCTGCCAGCAATTTCAAGAAAGTATTTAAATTACTTTAATCAAAATAGTTTACCACAGTTTTGTTTAAAACATAACAACAACTGTATTAGTCTTTTACCATAGTAACTTTTCGAATTTACACAAATCTGAGGTCATTACAGCCATGAATTTGAAGAAATTTAATTTCAAGAGTGTTTGAATTGATTTTTTTATAATAATAATGAATTTAATATTATTAATTTTTAAACACCCAAATTCCTAAAATTCCAAAATTACCATCCAAATTTCCAAACATTTATACCAAAATTTTCTTTGTTTTCTAAACCAAATTGTAAGCTCATTGGACTACTACAGCCCAAAAGCTACCTTACGGTTATCGAAATGTACGAAAAGCTGGAAACCAGAATCAGAATTATATTCAAAGATTATATTTTTTTATGCCGTAGTCTTTAACGCGACTTTTTGAAAGCCTTTCTGGCGATTTTTTCCGGTGAAAATCCGTAATTTATTGAAATCCAAGTTTGATAACTAGTTTCTGCACAATGAAAGCGTCTCAGGGGTTTTTCAGGGTGCTGAATCCGAATATGCAGTTAAAAAACCATTTTAACTGCAACAAATCATGATTTCATCTCAATTTTTTCCGCTGGATTCTGTCACCAGAATCTCAAAAAATCACATTATAAACAACTCCTTTTTTTTTATCACTGATGACAGAATCAGAATTATACCATTGTAACGTACGGATATGTTAAAAAATTAGTTACGCGTCACCCTCATTTATTGGCTTTTTTTATTAATATGATAAAAAAAAGTGAGACTTACTTTTTGAAGTAAAAATTCATACTTAGTTCATTATTGTACTTTGAAGTGGGATGTCGGATTTCTCGAGACTCACCGAACAGTTTTGATTTTTTTAGTGAGGGGAACGTTAAATATTAATAAAAGGTATATGAGGCTATTGGAAGCAGTTTAATTAATAGCTATATGAATATATTTTTTAGGTTTATACGGTGATTAGATATTAAGCAATACGTAACAGTATTATATATTTTAGGTTCATATTGTGATTAGATGTTAAGCAATATGTATCAGTATTTTTTTTGAATGGAATGAAGTAGGTGAACAACTCCAAAACCTATTTAATTTAGGTTATTAACCGTTCTTTATTATCACCCAATTTTACTATTTACTATTAAATTACATTTATTAATAACTGAATTATAATTTATTAAGAACGGATAGCTCCGACATTCTACCAACCTTTATTAACAATGAATTAATTAACCCCTTATAATTGAATTATAATATATTGATTATTAACTAAATTATAATAGATTTTACTATTTTGACCACTAAATTATGAATTGATAACTAAATTATAAGAAATTTTACTGCTTTCTATCGTACAAGATTTTGACAACTATATTAGGAGAGACATTACGACATGAAATACGAAATTTTGCCACCGTCTTTTGACAAACGAAGAGGTTAAGATTTTCACGCACAAACAAAATTTCACTTCAGGTATTTTTAAAATCGCTTGAAAAATCGATTGTTAAATAGAAAAATAAGAAACAAAATTTGTGATTTCAATAAATAAATGTATGGAATTTTAGAAAAAATAGACTAGAATAACTCACAGTGAAGTTTTTAAAAAATCACATTAAAAATCAAAAAAAAAAAAACAAAATTTGTGATTTCAATAAATAAATGTATGGAATTTTAGAAAAATTAGACTAGAATAACTCACAGCGAAATTTTTAAAAAATCACACTAAGAACAACTTGGATAAAAAATATTTACTATTTATTAAATAAAATATTTATTACTTTATAGTAAAATATATTGGTTGAAAGTTTCCTAAATAACATATACTTATTTACTTTCAGTTGCTGGCTCCAGCAAACATCCAACCAGATTGAACACATCCCTGCAACATTTACAACATCTCTTACATCATAAAGAGAACAAGTACTAGATGCATAACAAATTTACACAGCAGAAAAGAGCCTTCTACAAAATCCATCTTTAGTTTTAACGAAATAACTGGTGCTGATTCTATTCCATAAACACAAGTGCTTATTCCGATGGAAAGACTTATGTTGATTATATTCGGAAAAGGCTGGTTAGAAGGCTATATAAATATGAGCACCATGCAGTAAGCTGGTGGTTATTGGGTTATTGTTTTTCCATTTTTTTTCCAGTGGTTTAGAATAAAGTGATATGTAATAGATAGAATGGAAAAATAAGTTATTAATTTTTTATTTTTCATTGACTGAGAATAAAATGATATTATATAAATGGGATCGAAATACAATAAACTAATGATTAGTTTTTGCCTGATGTTTAATATTTTGAAAGATAAAGTGATATACGATAAATAGAATAGAAAGAGGAGCAACTATTTTTTCACCTTATTGATTAGATGAAATTAAAATGAAATTCAATAAATAAAATGAAAAAACAATAAACTAATAATTGACTTATTAATGTATGACATTCAAAACACTTAATGTTTATTATAATAAAACTAAAATAAAATTAAAAAAAAAAACCAAAAAGCATCCATAGTAAAAAATGAAAAGAACCTGCGTACATAACCCATGTCATAAGAAAGAGAAAGGAAACTCCCTATGTAGATCCAGACATGAAATTAGTAAAATTCTGTGAAATCTCAGCAACAGCCAGAGAAATATATTCTCTCACTCCGTCCAGAAAAGGAAACTCCCTATGTAGATCCAGACATGAAATTAGTAAAATTCTGTGAAATCTCAGCAACACCCAGAGAAATATATTCTCTTACTCCGTCCAGAGAGTCGTTGAGATACCTCTCCACCAACCAGATGCAGCTTTGTCCTAAAGCACAGTACGCCATTAGCGGAGATTATGAAAACTTGACCAGTTGGAAATAACCAAGCGGTGAAAAACATCTGCACAAACCCCTTAGCTGCCCTCTCATATATATATTTATCACCTAACCTCTCCACTAACCAGATGCAGCTTTGTCCTAAAGCACAGTACGCCATTAGCGGAGATTATGAAAACTTGACCAGTTGGAAATAACCAAGAGGTGAAAAACATCTGCACAAACCCCTTAGCAGCCCTCTCATATATATATATATTTATCACCTAACTGGTTCATAAAACATGGTTGCAATAAAAACAGATGGGAGGCATATTCCTCGCATCACATGATGGATCTCCCTGCATGCGACCGAACATTCTTCTGTGATGCCCCGGATGCCATGACATGTGACGTCCTGCAAAACAAATAAATACGACTGTGGACAAGGTTTAGTTGGTTGGTGGACCAGTTTACTACACTGAGTTATCCAGACGTCCGGGTCACCAATACAGGTGGCAAGGGCTAACCAGCTATATATTGAGTCATAAATGTCCTTGTCAGCCATATATTGAGTCATATATGCCCTTGCCAGCTATGTATGTCAATCAAGTTATGGGGCGCATACATATCCATAGGCATCGGACTCCGGCGGCCACCTCGCGTTTCCGATGACCCACGCGGGACCCACCCCGTCTCGTTCAATAACATAATTCCGAGAACTATTTTCGCGCGCCACCATAACTCTGCAACCAGAACCACTGTGCTCTGCAACCCAGTGCCCGCAGGACTGAAGCGCTGCGCGCCACCGAAACTCTGCAACCAGAACCACTGTGCTCTGCAACCCAGTGCCCGCCGGACTGAGCTCTGTTACCTCCTTGTAAATTCCTGCACGGTCTCTGCAAATGACAAATCGTGGTTTTAAACATTCATTTTGTTTTAAATCTGTTTTAAAGACTGCTAAAACCCTCTCATTCTCTCAACATTCTGTAATTATAAATCTCTTTGTTTGCTTAAGGAGTTCGATTCGCATTTTCATATTAACCAAGGGTATTGCATTTCAAATTAACCAACGGTTTGGCTGGATTGATCGACTGTGTAGAAACCCATACACAATTATTGCTCTATTAATCTACAGGAAAATCTTCACATCATGAATAGAAAATCGTTGAAACAAAAGGGTAATGAAAGCTCCGCTGCTATCGAGTAGTTTATGTGAATGATCCGCATTAAAATTGAGCACAAAACCATAGATTATAATCATGCAGAGCCAAACTTGTAGCTAAAGGAGATAAAGAATAAGAAGAATGGCCAACGAATATGGGGTTTATCCACTCTCTGAATTCTATAAAAGAATATGAAACAGATAAAAGAATATCCACTCTATGAATGACATGAATGAATCCCATCACCATATGGGGTTTTTCATTCGACTTGGAAAATTGGGCTTAAATTATAAGCAAGAAAACAGTTTTAGAGAACATTAAATCCCATGACTTTCAGATCCATAAAAATGAACAGAATGTCAAGATTAAGCTATACATTTCAACTTTCTATTTAAATTATGTACAACTTTTGCATTTTGCAAACCAAAATGAACAGAATGTGAAGATTAAGCTATACATTTCAACTTTCTATTTGAATTATGTACAACTTTTGCATTTTGCAAACCAAAATTTTATCTATTAAGTAGATGCTTATCGTCACTTTCAAGTTGACAATCCAGAATTTCATCCATAGAGTACAAGTTTAGCCTTACCTTAAAGTTTTCAATCCAGAATTTCATCTAGAGTATAAGTTTAGCCTTATCTTAAAGTTTTCAATCTAGAATTTTATAAGTACAGGTTAACCCTCACAATCCAGGTTTAGTCTCAATTTGCAGATTGCATGTTCTGTTTACTTGGCATTTGCAAATTGCAGACAAGATGGCTTAAAACGTTTTTATCTCTTGTTTTAATAGGTTTGTTCCATGATGGAAACTCCACTGTTTCCTTGACATTTGCAAATTGCAGGCAAGATGGCTGCAAACATTTTTATCGGTCTGTTCCATAATGGAAACTCCACTGTTTTTTCTGAAGGGTTTATGAAAAGGCTGACTCAGCTCTCCAAGACTTTGGTAGTGGCATAAAAGGTCCTGAAAATTGTTATATTTTTGTGTCTAGATTAATCAAACTTTCCTAGTCACAATTTGTGGCTCAATTAATCTAGCTGAAAATACTGCACAAAATTTAATCGACCAGTTGTTTTAACTGAAATTCAAATCATTAATGGCTTCAACAGAATAAACCTCTGTTGTATCTTCTTCTCCCAATCACAAGTAACTCAATTTCTACACATTAGAGAGAATTAAGTCAAAATGTTTGTGGAAACACATTAGCATAGACGTATCTTAGCCCCCAAAGTTCCAACTATGTTAAGCACCTGGTCTTGTTTGATCCCTCTGGATTCCTAATAAATCTAGATCCATGCTTACGAAGTTACACAATTATTTATTTATTCTTTTAGACACATAGGGAACTCTCCCACCCTGCTGCAAAATCACATTGCTTTCCTTGATACAACCATATGCAAAAGTGTTATTATTTTATTTCAGTAAAAAATTTGCATCTTCCCACCATCGCATCACAACTATAGACCATAGCAATCAAAGAACCCCTGCACTGCAAATATATGATGATTCATTCATGCCATATGCAATGCCCAAGTTTGGAGAAACAGTAATCCTAAGCCAGGAAAATGCATATCATCTGGGCAATGGTATAAATAAAGATTTAGAAATAAATGGCTATTGAATTACAGAGGCTTCTTCTGCATCTAGCAGTTAGCAACACCTGTAACACACAAGAAAAACCAATTTTCTGGATGAAAACCAGTTAAGCTATGCAGAACCTAGGCTTGGCATATGGACAAAAATTGCCAAAATGTTGCAAAGTACTACACTTCTTCAGGACATGTAAACCTGGACGCTGGCACTCTTCAGCGAGCGACACAGGGGACAAACATCAAGCAAATTCTCACAGTCCTTGCATAGGCAAAGATGTCTGCAGGGCAACAGCAAAATAGATACATACTAAGTACAATTAGGGAGGGCAGATATGATTAGGGAAGGCATATATTGAGGCATATATTGGGGCAGATGCACGTTCATTGGGGTAGATCGACTATTGATCCGCTTAATCCTGCAACTCCTCTGCTCTTTGAGCTCCTTGTTCTGTTTGAAGACATCAGACATATTGTTAACATTGTAATTGTTATGATTATCCCCATAATGGGAAGAACTTGCATCGTCAACTTCACTATCGCCACAGCCCTCCCTGCTCTATTCTCTTCTCTGGGCAACAGCCTGCTGCAGATTGGTTCTGAGAGCATTAACCATTGCTTCATTATACTTGGCCCTGTTATGCCATGATTGAGCTTCAAGGGCCACCTGTTTTACCTTCTCCATCAGTTCTTTATTCTTCCTGTTCACATTCTCAATTTCCATGTCCTTCTCCCTCAGCCTGCGCCCCAGTCCTTCCTCTATGGCACCAAGGTACGATGCCAGGTGTCTTTGCTTCATCTCCTTGAGACCCTGTGCCAAGTGCTCTTCCTGTAGACATTATAAAAGGATTAGTATCCTATTAATATCCACTTCATACTCATTTATGAAAAGATGCACTTCACTAATGGTTCCAAGGAATTCAGACACAGTTGAAACAACAAACCTGAAGTCTCAAGTAGTGTTCAAACTCATTCTTCTGGCGCTCCATTTCTGTTGCCAAATCTTCATTCAGAACACCCAAAAAAGAAAGGTTGCCAAGGCTCTCAGATGTCACAGAGGAGTTGGGCGCTTCATCAACATATGCCAATCTCAATCCAGTGGACACCGGTGTTGGGTTAGGCAGGGTCTGCGTTTGGAGAAAATTATTGCCAGGAATTTGGGTTGCTTCTGTTTCTCTCATCCTCTTCTTCGGATTTTGGTAAAGGCTGGGTGCAGGGTCATTGGAAGTAACAGGAACTGCATAGACAAAATCATAACAAACATCACCAACTTCAATTCAAAAACAAGGGTTCTGCAATAAGCCCAAGAATTCAAGAACCCATTCACTAAATCCCAACTCACATGGACTAAAAAGCTGGAGCGGTACAAGGTTCTATTTTGCAAATACTGGTATGGAAATATTAATTGATCTACCATTTAATGTGAAATTCAAAATATTATTATCTTCATTGCCTTCAATGCGATTGCATAACAATGTGTTTTTTTTTGTTTTTTGTTACAGTTGAAGCTCCTCCTGGTGCTTTGTTATTGCGTGAGGAGATCAAGGATCAACAGACCTTGGCTCAATCTACAATTGCAACAGTTGCTCAATCTACAGGACTAGTATCTCTGTCTCAATCTACTGGGTTTCCTGTTCCTCTATCTATGAGTTCACAGTTAGCCAACAATATAAATTTTCAAACGCCTTTGCAAGGAGTTAAACAGAGTGAGTTGAAATCAGCTTCATCAATTGCTAAATCCAGTGAAGTCAATCTGGCAGGTGCAAAATTTACCTTAGATGTATCCCAGTCAAAATTGCTTGAGATTGTCTCCAGAAGTAACCGACTTATGCAATGGGCATCTGCCAAACCAGCTGAACATGTGCAACCTGTTTCAAGTGTCCAGACGACAACTTCTGGCAGCACTGGTTTTGATAGAAGGTTGGATGGTAATTCCAATTGTGTGGCCAGGGAACCATATGGTGATACAAAACTATCAGGCATTTCTAGTAGTGTTCCTCAATTTATTCAACAGCAGGCACCCATGGACATGCCTCTGTATATGCGTTCACAGCTGAGCTGGATGCATCCTCAGAATCTGTCATCTCATGCCACTTCTCAGGGAGGTGTAAACTCGATGTTAGAATTTCCAAATTCAACCACACAGAGTCCTTTTAATTGCAGGCAGATACCAATGGGAGCTCATACATCCCAATCTCAAAAACAACTATGGAAGTCTTTACCTTCAAAACAACCTTCTCAACAGACATCTGAATTTTCAAATTCGATTCCACCAGTTTTGAATGTAGAAAAACAGTCTCCAAGGTCTCCAGTTAGGCAGTCTTCTGGAATGCTGGTTGATTCACAGCCTGATTTGGCCCTCCAGCTTTGATTTATTGAGCATTTAAAAGGTTGACAGGGAACATAATTCCTTTTAGAACCTGATTCAGTGAGAAATTATGTGTGAATCTCTTGGGACAGTTTTGAATAACTTGAACTTCTTAGTGGTTGGTGAAATTTGTTGGCTAGTTAGGGCATTGAAACTGGTTTCCTTCTATTTGTATGTTTAACTATGCTTGTGGTTCCTTCGCAGGCAAACCAACTTGGTCTTTGTAATATCAAAAGCTCTGCATTTTTGCGACCATTGAAACAGTTCTGTTAACATTATTAAGGGAAAAATTCATGAACTCTTTTAATTATTTCAAATTCTGAGTTTTTCTTTTTTTCATTAATTATACACATTTCCCACTTGGTCCTGAACTTTGGCTGCTGATGACCTGTGATTCTCCAAGCAAGTTTCTAGGAGTATTGCACTGTTTCTAGTCTATTCTATCAGCATTGTCTCAAATCTATATCATACCTCTTTTTCCATCCATATTTTCAGGCCTTAAAAGATTTCCATAGCTTCCCTAGGTGTTTCTTTTGTACCAAAATCTGTGGGATGAATCAAGATAGTGCTACATATCCTTGCTTGGTCCCTTGGCACAGGGTTTTTGTGAGGGAACATAATTCCTTTTAGAACCTGATTCACTGAGAAATTATGTGTGAATCTCTTGGGACAGTTTTGAATAACTTGAACTTCTTAGTGGTTGGTGAAATTTGTTGGCAATGCTTTATGCTAACTTGCTGTCTGCACTTGCACCATTTGCCTTTAAGAAGTGTGGATTGATAGCACACCATAATTCAGGTGGAGATTGAGAGGCACAGAAATGTCTAAAATATAGCATTTGAAGCTGTCAAGGTAGACAATATATTACAAAACCTAATAATCTCTGGAATTGCTGATAAGGAAGTAATTTTGTAATTATTGAGGAAGATAATGCTTCCTTGACAGTACCCTCATGCTATGAAACTATCGGTAGGCACAACCATCAGCAATATAAACTACAATCCAGCACTGTAAAATGATTGGCATCATTAATCTCTTGGTTGACTAGAAAGTCTATGCATCTCTGCATATGATGTTGCAGGAAACAACTTAACGATACCAGTGTCATATTGGTGTGATAAGAACTAGTGTATTATGGCAACTCTGACATCATATTGGAAGCCTGAATCACTGTAACAAAATTTTTGCAAGGTTCCAGAATGACCAAAGAAATTGTGCTCCAGAATGACCAAAGAAATTGTGCTTCCCATTGCTATATGAAATGAGGACAGTGGGATCTTTGAAACATTCACAGGCATACAAAGTGAACGGGCTTCCCATTGTTGTGCATCAATGGACATGATTATCACAGCTCGTTTAACCATTTATGTCAGATTGGTTTTCAAAATTTACTTTGAAAAGTGGCATTGATTATTGTTCTTTTGTTGAGCCTGAGATTTAAAAACAGAGGTCATGGTTTTTGATTACTCAGTTGTTAGGACTGCAATCTTAAGTTGGGAAGTTGTGTTATCTTAACAGACTTGCATTTAGTAAATAGAGTAGCATTGATCATCTTCTAGAAACTGAATTAAGACCATCTCATTCTGATTAAATGGTTACTGGCTTGCTTGTGCTCATTTCTCATTGATGTGTATGCTCGGATTAGTTTTCAAAATTTACTTTGGAAAGTGGCATTGATTATTGTTCTTTTGTTGAGCCTAAGATTAAATAACCAAGGGCATGGTTTTTGATTTTTTACTGCTAAGAATTGTTATATGTAACCCTTCATTTTCATATTATGGATTACTTTGTCTTGTTTTATGTAGATTTATTTTTTTGATATCAGTCTACTTTGCAATTAAAATACAGCTATTAGCCTATTGCTGGGCAAATGACTTTACATGTTAGCCAGTTCAGACTTTCATTTCATGGGTGTATCTCTGTTTCTGATTTTGCTTAGTGTTTGCATTCTAATCTGGCATATACAACTTTGAACAAATCAAGTTTGCATTCTTAATCATCATGTTATTATGAGTACTGGATACAGAGAGTTCAAGAAATATCTCCCTTTGCAATATTAATGTCTCTGTTATTTATTTGTTCATGCTTATTATAGCAATTTGCTTTTGTATTCATGGTGATAGGAATGCATATACTTCAACTAAATTACCGATTGTGATATGTGTAGAAGATCGTTTATATAGAGATAATTACATATATTAGCTAAAGTTGTTCAGTGCACATAACATATGCCTTTATTGTCGTTATTGGATTTACACATGTTCCACTACAACAGGTCGTGTACATTTGTATGTTTTTATACAAAAGTAGTGTCCAGATCTGAAATGCACTTTGAAAAGTTCCATTGATATTTGTATTTGAGGGTCTCTGCTCTTTGTGCGAAACTTATTTGTCACATCTTATAAATATTTTCAATTGTTTTTTTACTTTTTTTTAATCAGAATGGAATGGAATGGAAACACTATTGTTGCTTTTGGTTTGGGAATTTTAATTACAAATTTCAATGAAAATTGATTACTTGTTCCCTTTCAACATGTCAATTTACTTGTTTTTCCTAGAAGTGGGGAAACAGCAACAAAGCACCCCATGGATCCAATCAAATTAATGTGAAACCAACTGTGTAACGTAATACACTATTCAACCATTTTGACGATTATGTTATAATTCAATTTGTATCATTTAAAGACTAGTCAATATGATTTTGCAAACTTAGTAGAAAATCCATGACTCCTAATTCTTGTTGTGGCTGCCCTGGTTGAAGCTGTTGGTTCCAGCATGTGATAGTCGATGTTAATTTCAAGTATAAATGATAAATCAAATAGTAGTAAATGACATTTAATCAGGATTGTTCATGATGAGTGCAATCCTATGAGCAAGAGAAATTATTACAATCTTTATAGTTTAATCATTATTAAATAACTAACTAGATTTCAGGTAGTATCAGGTTTGAGTTTGAGTCATGATGGCAAAGGAGAGCTCTCACTCTATTAAGTACCGCATCAATATTTGTAATTTATTTGTGCTGTTGTAAAACGTTGAGAAAACCCATACGAAACAGAGAAGTAGAGCAACAGATCTCCCGCCCGAGAAAAACAAAGATCAAACAAAGATCTCACCCTTCAAAACTTCTAACAGAGATATCATCATTCAAGACTTCTGCAGTGGAGAGCCCTACTCATACCCACCTTTCAGACACCCTACTGGTTTGAAGTTTGAGGAGGTAGGAAGATGAGCAGCAGCAGCATTAGCAATGAGCAATGTGAAGGCATAATAATTGTGGGTGGTGGAATTGCAGGGCTTTCCACTGCAGTTGCCCTTCAGAGGTACTTAATTTCTTCTTCTGTTCATTTCCCTGCAACTTTGTATCCGTTTAGCTGGAATAGGTCAATGGCTTCATGAAAATAATCAGTAATGATTTTTCCTTTAAAATCTCCGATGTTACTATAGAGTTCCTAAATCCTTAATATAATTGATGTGAAATAACTATTCCACTTTCCATTCATAATTTAGTGTTCATTTCCCTGCAACTTTGTATCCGTTTAGCTGGTATAGGTCAATGGCTTCATGAAAATAATCAGCGTTTAAAATCTCTGATATTACTATCAGAGTTCCTAAATCCTTGATATAATTGATGTGAAATACCTATTCCACTTTCCATTCATAATTTAGTTTTTGAGATGGCAAAGCTCATTATCTAAACTTAATACCAAGCTATCTTTATTGATTGTGATAATTCCATATACATGAATGAATAGGGAATAAGGTGGGTTTCTGCAGGATACCCTGTTCTGATATTTTTGTTAACAATTTATATCTACAGATAAAAGGTTATGGGTTCCAAGCACTCCGGTGTTCTCCAGCTTGGTGTTTTGGTTAAAATCCATGCCTATGAATTTTATCTCCTTCAGTAGTCTTTCTTGATTGCAACAGCTCCATCTCCACATAGAAATAAATAGTCAGTGACCTGGATACCTTGCTGACCACCCAAGTTTCGGTTAAGATCCATATTTGCAAATAGGTTGAGCTCCATGTGTTCGCTGTGGCTTGAGAGGTCTGAGTGACAGTTTTTCATATAAATCTTTTAGAAACAGTTCGATCGATGTTACTGGTTTCTTAGTTTCTTTGCTAACACCGGAGTTCATCTCTGTTCTTTCAGAAAGCTAAGCCAAATCAGCTCATCCAAGTCATAGTCGCAATTTGACTCGGATATATGGTTCAGACTTGCAAGACCAACACAAGTGAATCAGATCGACTGAACGAAGCATCATAGAGAGAAAAACAAACCAAAAACATTTACTTTGCCTGTTTTCCTGGCCAGATTTCGCAGCAGACAAATACCCACTCGTCCTACAGATGAATACCCACAGCTCTTGCGCAGTCGTTTGCAGGCAGATGTTGCGCAGAAACCAGCGAAGAGGATGCAGCGGATGGTTGCAGCGGATGCGCAGAGCAGGCGTAGAGCACGTTGCAGAGGATATGCAGAGCAGGATGCAGCGATTGTTAGCAGCCGATGCGCAGAGCAGGTTGCAGAGCCATCCACGTTTGAAAATGAATTTTAATGAAATGGGCGCGAGGGAAGAGTTTCATTTGAAAATGGGTCCTGTGCGCTGACGTGGATAGCGGGAACGGAGGGACGGGGCGGGCTTGTTGGTGGGTCCCGGGTATGTCACCGGAAACGCGAGGTCGCCCGTCGGAGTTATGTATGCCATCCCAAACTTGTGCACCACATACACAGCTGGCAAGGGCATTTATGACTCAATATATGGCTGGTTAGCCCTTGCCAATACAGGTTGCGCCAAGAGGACCTACTTTTGAAGCGCCTCGCCACCGTTGTGCCACTTGTCTGTCTAATCAAGTCGTTGGGTACTTAGCGTTCAACTCGTCAGTAGCATTGTCGAATGCCTTAACCTTTTAGTGCATATGGTGAGATTCCTTAGATAATGCCTTAATCTTTAAGTTAAGCCACGGAGAGTCGTCGAATAAATTTCCGAAGTGCGAGTTCTTTTTTCTTCAAATAATTGTGGTATAACTCAGTTATACAAATTGGTAGAGAAAAGATTTATTTCAGAGGCATCAGATTTCTTAGATTTCTTAGAGTGTAAATTATTTTTTGATTGAAAATAATTGATCCTTCGCAATACTTGATAGAATCTATAGTTAAATAGATTTAAGAGAATCTATAGTTAAATAGATTTAAGTTAGAATCTATAGTTAAACAGATTTAAGTAGTATTATATAAATTTCACATTTTTATATAAATATCTTCAATAAATTCAATGGGATAACGAAATGAGTTGACATTTTGTTACTAATTACTTTCTATTAGGAAGTCACACTGTAAAATTTCTTTGATGCCCTTGGGGTTTGGCAGATTCTCTTATCCCCAATTTTAATTTGATTAAAATTTTGATTTAATTTTACTAAATATGAACAAAAATATTTTTAGTAGTAATGAGGGTAGAGGACTTAGATATATCTCAAAAGTATAATATTTTTCATTTTAAATTTAATTATTTTTTTTATAAAACTAGCAAACCACATTAATAAATTTAGTTGATATGAATCATATGCACAACTACATAAATAGTGTAATTGATATTAACAAATAAACATAAATCATATAAATTTAATATGTATATTAATATTGATATTTTAAAATATATAAATTCAACTAAATATACATTACATTTTTAATAATACATCCCAATACCTTTTAACTTTATTAAAATAAATAATTTTAATTTAATTTATATAACATTAATAAATCAATTTATTTATGTAAAAGCATTATTTTAAAACATTAAATTTATGTAAATCATTCTTCCTAACCCTTCAAACTCTGCCATAAAACACTCTCTAATATATAAAAAAAAATAGCATTCACTATTATTTAAGAATAACAAGTTTAACGTATTAAAATTATCATCCACCCTCATTTAAAAATAAAAATAAATAATTAAATCATTTAAGCGTAACAAAATAATTATAGGAATATTGTGTATTATATGGAGCCAAAGTGTATGCATATAATTATTTTGTTGCAGTAGGCAAACTGCAATTGCAAACCCAACAGGATCATACGTTAGGCCTAGGGTATAACAAGGCCTATTACACCGTTCTTCAATAAGTATAAGAAGGCTACTCAATTCAAGAACGCTGTTACGGCTTTTCAGAATTCATATTATCATTATAATGGTTTCTGAGAAATTCACACCAGATCTTTCTCAGATTATAATTCAACTCGCAATTGAGGCGATGTATATTCGAGCCAATCTTTCGCATACTATAATTCAGTTGACGATTCACTTACCACATGCAAGATTTGGATTCGATTTCAGCGGCCAAAACTATTTTTAATATTTCTGTCAAATGTTGAAGGAGGTAAGTAATGTCGGCCTGTGTAATTCTATTTGAGTCAAAATTGTATTCGAGTCAAAATCTAATTGTATTGGTTAAAAAAAAAACATTATTAAAATAATTTGATTTATTAAAGGTTAAAGTACTCATTCTATTCTTTAGGATTTTTTATAACTTAAAGTCAAAAGTATTATATAAAAGTTTTTTTTTTTTGGGGTTTTTTTAAGTGTTAAAAAAAAGAAAATTTGTATGTCAAAATTATGTCTTATTTTCTTTCATCAAGTGAGTTGTATCTTCTATCAAGTCAGCCTCTCCTACCATTCATGTGGGGTTTAATAGAACATGCAAAAACAACTAATATATAGCAAAGTAAAGTCAGTTGTATCCTCTATCAAGTTGGCCTCTCCTACCATTCATGTCGGGCCTGTAAACATGCAAAAACAACTAACATATAGCAAAGTAAACTCGACCTAGTTGGTAAAGAGAAGAAGTTCGGTCTATGATTTTTTAAAGGATGCTAAGTTTCCTAAATAAGACAACCTCAATTACAAGAGGGGACCAAAGTTATTGGTAACGATTAAAAGGTACTGCGCTAAATCACTAAAGTTTCTATTGTAGGAAAAACGGCCGAAGGTATGACATTACATGGCCGAAGCTATAGTTGCATGAGAGGGTTGAGGGTGAAGTATTAAAAGACATAATTACAGTTTCAAAAAGAGCTGAGTTTGTTGTGAAGCAAGCAAAGTTGTAGGGCCAAGGAATCTAACTTGATGGTTGGAGGATGGTCTTAGTCTAGAGGATCTTGGATATGTCTGAATTTTATTCATTCTATTGAAGAAAATATTTGACTAGGCTTTCCCCTCAAATTGGGGTTTTTCCCTAGCTGAGTGCCTACCTCTTATGTCCATTTTCTCGTGTTTGTGATCTTCATTTTTTTTTGGCATTTGTCTTGATGATGCAAAGAACACTAGTATAATGATATCACGAGAACTTTCCAAGTTAAGAGAAATCATTTAATGAATTGTAATGTAAACGTTGCCCTAGACTTTTCAACATGGGATCAGAGCTTTGTTAATTAGCATAAGGGCAGTTAGAATACCACTACAATGGTAAGAAAAGGGAAACAAGTTAGTTACCTAGGACCGAGCTCCTAGAGGAAAGAAGAACAAAATATTTGGCATGTTTATAGGTCTATTCCTGTGTACTTAGGATTGCAGTATAGAACTAAAAAATCATAACAGTGAGGGGAGTTGAGTAGCATCATTTAGAGATCTGAATAGCTAGATCTCTCACCTATTCAAGGTTGAATTATTTGTAGCATAGATCAAAGTTATGAACATACATAGTCATCTCTGAAATCTTCTGTATGATATTTTGGGAAATAATAGGTGACTGATTCATATGGTTTTAGGACTAAAGGTAGTCCTTGAAGTCAACCCACAAAGAAACTTAGGTCAAATTGTTTACATGCTTTTTTGGCCTATTTAAAAGTCTTGTTAGAAAGCTAAAATCACCAAAACAATTGAAACTATAGTCATCATCAATCTTCCAAATCCTGGAAAGTCAAAAAAGTTTAAGGACTACATTTGATATGGAATAAGTGAAAGATAAACTTTATACAAATGTATTATCTCTGTCTCAAAAAGGAAGCAATCTATACTAAAAGGAGGAGAAATATATTCAACATTCAAGAAAAATCATGCAGTATTCTGAACCAGCTTAAAGACCTCATCTAACTCAAGATACATTAGGCCTATAGTCTTCATATAAATGGTCGAGATACTTGAAATAGAAGTCACCAACATGTGGATTATGTGCATAATAGAATTCTAAACCTCAACAATAATATAGAAAGTCAACCTTGGAAGCCAACTATATATCTAAATAGTGTGATGAGAAACCAACCTTAGCAATTTTCAAAGGCATAACAATTGCTCTTAAAGATCTCTTCTCCACTAATAACTATTATATATATATATATATATATATACAAAGTCAAAGTTCGAATAAAGAGGCAAATCTTGTTAACTGAAAACTAGAGTCATCATGAGCACATCCAAAATCTAGATAGTATCCGATCTTGAAGCTTCCTCAATGTTTGACAACCTCCTTACCTACAAAATTGAAGAAAAAGGTATCCAACGTTTGAGGAACCAACTCAAAGAAATCAAGTAGGTATTGCTATTGTTCTATATCTAACAAATATGAATGCATTTGTAGCAATAATTCCAATGGATCATCAAATCAAAGGTATGTAACCCTGAGGTTTGTATATTTATTTTTACTTATGTGGTTCTAGGACTTGAAATATTTCAGTGTATCGAGGATTGTGAAACCCTAAATGGTTCATATAGAAACCCTTGTTCATTCTTTAGAAACCCTATCCTATTCTATATATAAATTCTAGCTTTTGGGTTTATAGTTAGTCTAGGGTAAAAATTGGGAACTTTAGTAAAACATTATTTTAAACATAAATCTAAAATCCCGAACTTGTAATTATACTCTTGAAAATGATTGTCAATTATTATTAAATAAGGTTGGTACTATTTCACAAAACTAATCTTGCAGCAATAAATAAGAAATCCTTAAAGAAAGGCTTACAAGGAGCTTTGCTACTAAACGAATCCTTCAAACTAAATCCTATAAGGTTTGTAAAATCACAAGGTATGTATAACTATTTGTAGCAATAACTTTCCATATCAAAAGGCATGGTTATTTTGAAATTTATATCCCTTACCTTTTCATGTTTAGGTATTTTGAATCATAAGGATTCTTGTTTGGGTGATTAATCTTTAGATTGAATCTACCCTTATCGCTTTATCTCTTTCTCTTTGCTGATTTTGGTTAAACCCTAATCCTGAGGGTTTACTGTAAAACCATAGCCTTCAGATACTTAGGGAATGTTAATGATGAAATCCTAATATTCTTAGGATTTTTCATGTGACGAAAAACCCACTCTATCAATTTTAAGGGTTTTGGTTATGTTATGGTAAAAACTCTAGCCTTTTAAGGTTCTTTTTTATGTATAGAAACAATAGTATTCTTAGGGTTTGGTAAATTAGGTTTGATGACTAAACCCTTGTAATAGTCAATATAAAATCCTAGAAATGGATCTCTCAATATATGTGCTTCCATATAATTGAAACTCTAGATCTATTAAAAATTGTTGTATATCTAATTTTGTAGTTTGATGTTTGTATCTAGCGGTTACGATAAAACCCTAGTATGAGAATGATGTAACTCTCTAGGAAATAATAATGGAACCCTAGAGATGAAATGTTGGTACACTAACTTGGTTATTCTTTGATATCCAGGGTTTGTAGCAAAACCTTGGTAGAGATTGCTATTCTAGGGCATGATATTGAAACCCTAGAAGTATATTATTTTTTAATTATTAATATGACTTCATTTTGATGATAAAATCTAGGCTTTGTAACGAAACTCTAGTAAATGTTGTTGCAAGAAGTCTAATGGATGAAAATCTTGATTGATTAGAAAATCTAGCTAGGTTTAGGTCTTGAATTTCTAAAATATAACTTATTATAATGACATATTGGTAAATTTGACTTCATGATTTTGTACATATGTATTTTTTGTACTTATTATTAAAAGTTTACAGGTACATAGTCTTCTAGATAATAAAGACACTTACCTCATATTTGATGATAATTTGATGATGATGTTCAGCATGATGAAAAGAGGGAGTTTAGATAACCTTGACGACATTAAAGTTTGATAGATTATCTTGTTAAGGAATGATGAAGTTTTTAGTAAGATCTAAATTCTCTCATGAATTGTTGTTGTAAAAGGAAGAGCCTTTATGACATGCAAAATAAGATAGTTGATGAAATTGTCCTCTAACTACTTGGATAAATGAAAGCGTAGGTCTCCCTAGTTGAGAGGGAGCTTGAAGACAAGTGAGTGACCTAATTAAAAGGCCATAAGGATGTTTGAAATTCGAGAATAATTGAAGCAATAATGATGGATGTTTTTGAAATAAGTGTTGAGGCTGAGTTTGGTGACGCTGGAAAAGTTGAAGAAGATAGCTTCCAACAAAGACATCTTTGAATAATATGATGATGATCTAAGCAACATCAGAATAATTAAGAACCCATAAGCTTTGTGTTAAATATGTATAGTGAAATTTTACTACTAATTGGGGTTGTGTTTGTGTAGATCTCTCCATAAAAAGGTTGAATGTTTGAAGCATGCTTCATTTAATTGATAAGGAGAGATGATTCATCATGGGGCTACAAGATGCTCGGGAGGAAATTTAGGCGGCCCGTGATGATGTTAGGATCCTGGACTAGGGAAGGTGCCATTGGTATTAGAGCTCACCTTATATATGCACCTAGATGCATGGGTTGGTGTTAGAGAAGAAGCCTAATGATACCTACAGAGGCTAAAGCTTGGAACACACCATAGTCCCACTCGATTAGTGTACCCTATTTAGGTATCTAATTTGCAACATTATGTGTGTTGTGACTCTTCATAGAACATATCGTTTTGAGATATTCCATGTACCTTGGTATATATGTAATTATGAATACCTCCTTAGTTAAGAGATAGTGTTGAGGAATGTAACTTGTGTAATTATTCATAATTGTATTTGAGTCATAATGTATTTATATTGGTGAAAAGAAGGAAAAATATTTTTTTATTATTAAAATAAATTGACTTATTAAAACATGGGTTTCATGCTTGGTTCAATAGTCAAATAGATCAAAGCACCCATTGTATGCTCAAGGATTTTCATATTAAGTCAAAGTCAAAAGTATTATATAAAATACCCTTCTTGGGTTGTTTGTGTTAGCGAAAGAAAATTTCTATGAAAAAATTATGTCTTATCCTCCCCCATCAAGTCGGTTATATCCTCTATCAAGTCGGCCTCTCCTTCCATTCATGGCGGCCCCAATAGAAGAAGAAAAAACAATTATATATAACAAAGTAAGCTAGACATAGTTGGTTAAGTGAAGAAGTTCAATCTGCAATTTTTAAAGGATGCGAAGTTGCCCAAAGAAGGAAGCCCCAAATAAAAGATGGGAATGAATTTATATTAAGGTTTAAAAGGTGCTTCACTACAACACCAAAATTTTTGTTGAAGGAAAAAGGGCTGAAGGTGCAACACTACAAGGCTGAAGCTATAGTTGCATGAGAGGGCCGAGGGTGTAGTATTAAAAGACAAAATTATTTTTGTAGAAAGAGACGAGTTTGTTGTGAAGCAAGCGAAGTTACATGGCCGAGCAAGTTGACTTGATTGTTAGAGGATGGTCTTAGTCTAGAGTGTCTTGCATATGTCTCAACTTGATTGATTCTATTGAAGAAATGATTTGACTGGGTTTCCCCCTCGAAGTGGGGTTATGAACTTGATGAGAACCTACATCTTGTGTCCCGTTTTCTCATTTTTGTGATCTTCATTTGTTTCTGGAATTTATCTTGATGATGAAAAACAACACTAATATCTTTATATAAAAAAAGCTTGTCAAGTTAAGAGAAATCATTTAATGTACCCTAATATAATCACTACCTTAAATTTGTCAAAATAAAGCTCCTAAAATGTGTGCAAAATTATTTTTAAAATATTTATTAAGTTTATAAACTGAAAGATGAAACCTGATTTTTTAATCACAACCACCCGAACAATTATATGACCAAGAATATTCGAAGGAAATGAAATCCTATCCATTCCTTCAAAAAAAAAAATCTGCAAATGTACATCCAAAAGTGCATTTATGGTTTTTGAGCATGTGGTATTGATAAGTCATTGTAATGGCCCATTGTGTTGTAACAAATCTTATTTACAGGTAATACTATTCATGGTAAAGTGGGGGTGAATATTCATGGTGAAGAATATTGATATATTGTAAGTTCGTTGTAAGTATTTGGTTTTTATGTGCCCATTAATTAAATGTAAATATGGTTACAAATCATTATTAGTCTATGCCAACTCAATACTCTAGCAATGGATTTGCTTATTGACCATTATTAATATAACATTGTTGAATGCAACTTATTATGTTTAACTTTGAAAATTAAATATTTACTTTTCATTATTATTAAAAAAATATTTTTGAAACATTTGATTGGTCCATAACTTGAAGTTGTTATTGTAGCATTTGAATAATATAATCACATGTTGATAACTACATCACATGTTTTATTTCATAATTTATGTATATGATTCCAATATTCATGTATGGTTTTTAGATACTTATGTAGTGATTTTTTAATCCAAAAATAAAATCTTCGAAAATAGTTCATACTCATACAAATAACTTCCCACCATAATTTAAGCATGTACCTTCATAAAAATGGAGAGAAATAAGTTGTATCACTTCCTACCAACAATTATGTAAGAGTTGTAAATATATAGATTTACTTGTAATTTTTAATAAAGATAAATTTAGAATAAAAAAATTTGTGTTTTATTATTTACTACTTTTAATTTATTATTATTAAGTGAGCAAACATTGAAATATATAGACTCATTTACGAACAATACCGCATATCTCCCATACTATGTCTATATTACTCTGTTTTTTTTAAATTGAGTCGACATATAAATGTTAATGTTTACAAACATTTACACCCTTACAACATCACCCCATACTGAGCTCACATTTCCTCTTTTTATTTTTTCTATTTTGTTTTCTATATATATTTTTCCTAACATTTAAAAAATGTTGACATACTTACTTACTTACATTACACCTGCCCATCTCCCCTATATTTGGTTATAGAGCCCCTCCTGACACAACCAAGTTATTGAAAAAAAATAAAAATAAAAATTGTAAAATAATTAAATTATAAATTTGTTATTATTATTAATTATAAAATAATTAAATTATAGCTTTGGTATTATTATTAATTATAAAAATAATTAATTCTCTGATGGGGGTATCTACAATCTACAATATGGGGCCAAGCTTGCAACCTTGCCACGTGATAGGAATTCATAAATAGGGGACATCTCACCCTAGCATGCATATGCATGTAGCCCACCAAATGGCCATTTATACCTATTTATATATGAAACTATCCTTTATCTTAGGTATTTTTGGTGGAGTCTTGGAGTAAAAAAGAGGTAGAGGAGTCGACCTTCGTGTTGGTGGTGGTGATTTGAATTTCCTTGGTTAACAAAGGGTCATATATATTAGAGCTTGAGCCTTATATGGTGAGGTTTGTGGATTTTATGGTGCTAAAGAAGAAGAGGTGGGAGGGCTATTTGATTTTGCATGTGGACCTTTTTCTATGGTTTTGGGACTTCGTTTACGAAGGTCAGCTAGGGGGAATCACTATCTATTATGACGAGGTGATTCAGGTTATTTCCCTCCTGTTATTGATACCTTCTTTGTTTGGTTTCCCTGGTTAATTAAATCTTGTACCTGATTATGAATCAGGGGTTATTATTTGGCTTAGGTTGAGTGAAATTCTTATTATAATTTGTCTTAGGTATGGTACTTCATCATTTAAGAAGACAGTGGGAAAATTTGTTATGTGCTTGTCTTGTTGCATGTTTGTTAGGCTGCTTCTCATGAAAAACCTAGTTAAATAGGGTAATGTCCTCTAGTCCTCCTGGTATTACATCATATTGTACAATATTTGCAAGTTTAGTTTTCTAAGTGGCATGTGGTTTTGTATTTTGCTAAATTCCTCGGTGTCTATGGGTGCTATAATGTGGGGAACTACCCTAGTTAGTACCAAGTTTGGGGTCCTTTTGATTAGTGTGATATGGTCTACGATTTTCTATGATGACTCTATCTCGTGTGGTCTAGTCCTCGCTAATATTTCTCCTAGGTAATTTTCGTGTTACTTCTCAGGCCGTAGTTGCTTTAGCGGTTGCTATAGGTGTGTCCCCCTTATGGAGGCCATGCCTCTCAAGAAATGAATACATCATAGGAGGGGGGATGGGGAAAGAAATACGTAACGTCAATGAAGGACAAGACTTTTTGCTCATGATTCCACTAAAACCTATTTCGATGTAGTTCCAATAGATACATAAAGAGAAATTAGAAACGTATAAACTTAAGTGAGTGTGGAAAGACAATCCCACTTAGACTTGAATATTATGGACAAGGTTTCTTGTTGTGTTTTGGACCCTGATCACAATAGGGGATGGAAAAAACAATATTTGAACTCAGTGGCTCTACATTGGAAAATGGAAACTCTTCCTGGAATGGTATTGAAGGATAAATAAGTTGTATATTGGATTTTATTACTTAGAGGACATTAAGAGGATAGTGAGGAACCGATAGTTCACCTCGGATAGGATGAACACAAGGCTGACACATGTAGAACAACACATGCATTATGATAAGGACACTATTGCACCTCCTGGATTGATTGACAAGGACCCTATTCCAATCTCTTCCTTTGAATCTAAATGATGTCTAGGATTCATGGTTTTTCTTTGCATTCATGATATGTGTTGCGATGACTACCAACATGAAGGTCATGTTTGTAATATGGGGTTAGTTTCAAGGATCATTTTTGTATTTTGGGATAATAACAAAACTTATGAATTATGGGTACATTTGTATCCTATGGAGACTTGATAGAAATCCTCACTTGACTCGATGTAACAACCATGTACCTTTGAGTTTCTTTTAATAAGATAAAGCGATTAATTAAAAAAAAAATAGAAAAAAAATTAATTTATAAATTAATCCTATATAAATTTGAAAAAGACATTTATCCATGGTGATTTTGTCCCACTTTACCATGAAGATTCTTAATATGCAATTTTTAGGTCATGACCAAGCCGTACACCAAATTGGTGGATAAGACCCCCTTGTTTGTGGGACAAGGAACCCACCTTTGTGCAACGATTTCACTATTAAGTCTGTGAAGGAAAACATACTCTACCCCCCTCTGGTTTTGAACTTGTGACCTTTTAGGAGGAAACATATGCTCTTAACCATTAGGCCCATGTAAATAGATTTGTTACAATACCATGGACCAATACTATGACTTATCAATACCACATGCCCAAAACACCATAACACATTTCATATGACACTTGTTCATATCATATGATTTTTAATTAATCAATTTAATTAAAAGGGAAAAAATGGCATAACTTAACTTTTTATTTGTGTATATTACTAAGAGTATTGTAATATATTCAATGAAGGTTACATGACTACTATCCACTAAATAATTATTGATAATTAAAATAAAATTGTGGAAACCTTATTCTAAAATACATATGTATACTGACATAATTATTATTAATGATAAAAATGAATTAATATATTAGTTAAACATATATACATTCTAACAAAACATGTAACAAGATTCTTAACCATGAAGATTCTTAATATGTAAATAAGCTTTCTTACAATACCACTTCTTTTTATCACTGCCATATGTCTAAAAGATAATAATGTTTCTCATATGACATTTCATTTAATTTATAAATTTAAATGAAAGAGAAAAAATGACACATCTACTTCGGAAATAATTCTTAGCCTTCAATTTGTGTATATTATTAAGAATATTCTAGAATATTGTATAAGGTTAAATCTCTATAATCCATATAATAATTATTGATAATTAAATTAAAATTATGGAAGTCTTATTCCAAAATAGACATGCCTATTGACAAAATAATAATTTAGCTAGTAAAATTAGGAAAATTGTATTTTTAAATAATTGATGATGTAATCAATATTTTACAATTTTGGATAGTTCATATGTGTGTGTGTGTGTGTTTTAAAATAAATTTGAATAAATAAAATATTATTTAAAGTGAGAAAATAAACTTTTTTTGGGCGTTAATATTAATATTTTTACATTTATTTCCTTTACTATATTCGTTATATCCATCCTCTCTCCTCTAACTTAATGATCACCAAGTCTAGAATAGATGGTGACCTATTTACACTTTGTGATGTGAAGGTTACTAGTTCCAAACTCAGTGGGAAAAAATGCATTCATGATAAGGGTTGGTGTGTGATTTTGAAGACTTAAGTCACAATTTATCCAAACAAAAGTTAATTTTGTTGTCATCTCTAGATGACACAAACAACTTGACAAACAATAATAATAATAATAATAATACATTATTACAATATTATAAATTAATATTAGTTTCTTTCAATTTCTTTCTGCTTTTCTTTACCTTCTTTTAAATAGATTCTTATCTCATTCATCTTAAGTAATAGCCATTAATATTATTAGTGATATATTAATAATATAATATATTAATTATTAGTAATTTTGTTATTTTGATCTATTTTTTCTTATAGTGTTTTTCTTATTTATTTATTTTTTATAGAATTTTATTTTGGAGTCGTCTATTGAGGCAGATTAATTGCCCGACTCTCAAAAGTGGTCGGAATTCGGGCATAAAAAATTCAAAAAATCTTTTAGAGGTGTCTAGGACACCTAAAATTTTGAAGTTTAACAACCGTAACTTGGATTTAAAACATTCCTTGCCGCATTTTCTCTAAATATGACCGGATTTTCCATAAATTTCAGGACAATTCCTCAGCTAATTAGACTACGGCTTTTATTTTTCCCATTAGTTTACTATTTTATTTATTGATTATAATCTTATACTCAATGTTTCTAAAAAAAAAATTAATTTCTCTCATGATGTGTGGCGTATTTACTTTAAATCTTAGAGGTTTCTTACATTCTACAAAATTATTCATTCAACCTCATCTGTAATTGTAAAAATTTTCATATGGAAAACACAAAACATTTACTTAAAATTAATGCTATCAAAATTTAACCAATTTTGTTTTTTTTAATCACCTTATTAAAGTAAATAAAAACGACATTAAACTAAATAAAACAAGACTTAAAACAAAATATTTCACATGACTCATTTTTAAAAATAAATAAAATTTTGAAAAAATTACAGTTTAGTTTGTGTCCATTGGTTTGTGTCCATTTGTGAAGTCATTTTGGCTTTAAATTTCCAATGCATGAGATTGGCACGCATATCAAGTTCTTTGTAATTAAGGTGTTTATAAAGTTTAGAAATTTTAAGTTTTATTGATATTCCAATCAATTTCTCTGGAATTCATTCAAATATGGCTATATAATTTCAAGATATCTTGTCATTTAAAATACAGTAATGAATGCATAAATGTATTTAACACCTTGAAAAACCTCTGAAGTAGTGGAATTATGTAATTTAAACAATTTGAATTCAATTTTTTTAAAATCTCTATCAAATTTTAATTAAAATTAACCAGGAAAAATGTAATGCTCCTCGTGAAGTGATAATGTTGGGTAAAATAGTAAATTTAACTGTGAGCTAAAACTCTGTTTGATAAGTATAAAAACTCTGTTGTTAGTGTTGTTAATTATTATGATAATTAATTGTGTCATCACTATTTAATTTGAGTGTATGATTAATTGTGGTTAATAACTGTTGAGGTGGTTAAATAAAAAACCTAACCACCTTCATGAGACAGTTGAGACCCCAGGAGGAAAAGGGGGAAATGCCAAGTCTCGTTAGGATCAAATGGCAGGAATGGGGAGATGCTATGTCTGGTAGTGACCAGATAGCATGTGTTGGAAGGAAGAGACTTCCTAAATCCGCTACGTCTGCTTAGGATCAGATAGCGAGACCTGGACAAGCCAGAGGGATTGCAGACAAGAAGATCTGCAGAAGTGCTTGGGGGTGGAAGATCGAGGAGGATCTTCCTACGGACGGGAGGTTGACAAGCATTACGAACAGGTTTGCTGCTAAACAGGTATGGCTTGCTAAGCATTTTAACTGTGGAATCCTTTTATGGTCTTTTGTAGGCAAGTAAAAATAATGGAAAAGCAATCTATTCATTTCTTTTAAAAATCTAGTCTCTGCGCAACCGGCAGAGACATAATCTGGATCTTTCAGTCAAAGAACACAAGCATAGAACATATCGAACTGAAAACTCTATGGTACAGGTGATAGCAAGAATATTAAATAGAAAAGAATACTGTAAAACCCTTCTCTGTAATCAAATGGGAGTGAAAACGAAAAGAAATCTAGCATTGTACAGAATTAATGGGTTCATATTCCGAATCATAACAACATTAAAAACAACGAACTACCCAAACCTTCTACCAAGGAAAATCGCAGGCCGAACAAATCGTTGGCGGAAAAAAGCACAAGCTTCAGAGTGACAACATTCTTTCACAATTATATAACTAAAACATTTGACTGAATATACATATGCATGCGGGATAAAACATAAAACAGACGGATACATCCCTGTCACCGTGGAACGAAAGAAGAACCATTAACATTATGCATGCACAACAGGTATTAACAGATTGTCCCGGCTCTAAAAGAGTCGTCGTAGCTGAGCTTAAGCATGTGCTTAGCCAGCAGGGGCTTCTAATGCCCGAACCATTAATATAGAAGAACTAACCATGAAAAGGAATTTACACTGGAAAAGAAACGATTAGAGATTAGTAATTAAGCCTGTGTCATAGTAAAGTTACAGAGAAGGCGGGTAAGCCAGAAAACATCATAATACAGAGCTAGAGTCTTACCAAGAATTCCCTTGTCACAATAACAATTTCGTAACCAAGTCTAAACCAAGAAATAGTATTATATAGACCGAAAACATCGTTTAACAAGAATCATTGTCTGCGCTCAGGAGCGTAGATCATATAATGAAAGACAGTTATACAATTTAAGCTCGACGTACAACGCCTCTTAGCGGTGGTTCCCGCCTGAGTATGGGCGAGGAAACCAGACATAATGCAACCACCAAATATGAGAATGAGACATAGAAACTTCCAAGCGAGGGAACCCCTTGAGTATGGCGGAGGGACTCCAAATACAAGAGCAAGACCCCCGACATTCTTGTTCAGGCGAACAACGGTTCAGCCATTACCCTTGGAAAAGTCAAAAATGGGTCTATGGTAAACGCATGGCTCTTACCTGAATTTGGGATGGCAGAGGAGTGGAGAAGACTCCCAACATCGCTGGTTAGCTGTCAAGCCATCCTCCTGAGCACGACAACAAAACCATAAACTGAGAGCTCTAAATAAAAACGCCGAAAGAAAAAGTAAACGAGCTAGCAAAGACTATAACCATAACTAGAGCCGCGGAGGCTCATGCATCTGGGAAAAACACAAGTAGGAAAAGAGAGAAGCGGGACCTGAATAAGAAGAAATTATACCTGAAACCGTGAAGGATGGCAGCGGCATTCTGCTGTGCACCGATTACTTGGAGACGGAAGTTTTAGGGTAAGGCAGAGCGCCACAACGTTGTAAGTGACATACAGTTGCTCCACAATGAAAACAAGAAACAAGCCGAAAGGTGAATCACCTCATAAATACTTCAATAGCTTTCTCTGCCTCGTGGCTCAACAATAGCCCTAGATCTGGGCGAGCCTGTTACCATCGTCCGATCAGCAGGAAAGAACTGGGAAAAGCAACCGCGAATTGGAAAGTTCAAGATGTCAGGCCGTATGGTGTTTGGAGCACCGGGCACGCGATGGCACATGACGGCCCGTTGGCTGGCCGTTCATCAAGCCAAGTGGTCGACACATAACAGGCCAGCTAGATGAGCGCCAGAGCCGGACAGAATCCCACGGCTTCAGCTCCCTCGGGGACATAAACCAGCACATAATATAGTAAATGCCATAAAGAAAAACATTTAAGAATTAGAACCGTTCATTGTACCTTGTATACACCTTGGATTTGTAAACTGCATATTAGAAATTAGCCACATATCAAAGTTTATCCAATTCATAAACATTACCGAATCATGGGTATGGAAAAATGTGTATAGGGAGACATTATTAACCTTTGCATGAGCGGGTAGAAGTATACATACAATATATGATTTTTTTATAATAAGTAAACTTTGATTGTAATGCTTGGCAACAGTAGTATATTATAATTTGTTGGGCATTGCGATGAAATTCAACGTGACATATATGCATAATTTTATGGTGGTAAAATAAAAAAAAAAAATTAGATCTGTAATGGTGCGTGACAAATTGGTATTAGGGCCCAGGTTACAACTCTGTGACCTCGGGTTAATTTTAATAAAACAGCAATGCATAAATAGTGTCTTAGCAAACAAGTTAAGATTATACTGGAATATACAATTACATCTTTTTAATGAGCTAATCTTGTATAGGTAACAGTGGAATGAGGAGAACAAGTAGCGCTCCTCATGGAAATTTGGATCAACCAGATAATGTTGCTCGTCCTCAAGGGAGTCCTGAGTTATGGGTACAACTGGGAGCAGAAGGCCGCAACACTGATTTGACTATATTGAGGACAGTCCAGGAGCTGAAGGACGAAATGGCCCGTTTGCGTGAGGACAACGCAAGATTAAACATGGAATAAGAGAGGATTCTGAAAAGTTTATCTGATAAACAACATCAACAGCGGTCTCATCCTAGGCTTGAACAGACACGAGTAACAGATGAACAAAGCTATCACACTGAATAGGAGGAAGCAGAGGAAAGGGCGGAGACGCGAGGAGAGAAGTCTGTTAAAGCATTTGAGTATCAAACTCCAAAAAGACCGCGGATAGAATTACAAGGGGAGTTTCGGAAGATTAAACCACCTCATTTCGATGGGGAATCAGAAGAAGCCGCAGAGGCATGGCTAATCAATATGAACAAGTATTTCCAAGTGTACGAGTATGATCACCATCTTAAGGCACGACTGGCTATTTTCCAGCTGCAGGCCAAGGCCACATTATGGTGGGAAGAAGTCAAGATGGTGTGGGGGGTGAGTGAGCAAGATGTGACTTGGGAGACTTTTCAAAGATATTTTAAGGAAAAATACCTGACTTAACGCTTCTATGATGAAAAAGCACGAGAATTTCATGATCTGCGGCTTGGACAGCAGACCATAGATGAGTTCATAACAAAATTTACATCCCTGCTTCGCTATGTACCATACATTTGAGAGGAGAAGGCTAAGGTGCAGCGGTTTGTTAGCAGCCTACCCCTGGAAATGCGGGAAAGAATCGAGTTTGATAATCAGAAGACGATGGATGAAGCGATTCGGAAGGCTAGACTATGTTATCAGCAGAGCAAACAAAAAGGAGAAAATTCTGGGAAGCGCTTGGCAGATAAAAAGAGCAGCAGAATGATTGTGGGAGCTAAGGGAACTCGCAGCAACTTTCACAAGGGATTCTTGAAAGGGGCCAGCACTAGAAACCCATCAAGAAGTCAGATCAGATTTAAGCCACCTGCTGAATCTAAATATAGTGAACAGCCGGTTAGAGTGGATAATGAGGGATCAGCTAGGCCACCGGTTCAATGCTGGGGTTGTGGCAGACCCCATTATATTAAAAATTGTCCTCATCGGAAGGAAAGCGATCAGGTGTCCCAGATCTACGAAGCTTCTACGGTGGGAGATCTGGCCCGGTCCATGCCCAGAATAAATGCAGCACTTGAGGATCGACAAGCTGATTACCAGCCAACAATGATAGAGTTTGAAGGTAAGATCTTTGATTGAACTGTTTCCATTTTAGTAGACCCAGGAGCTACTTTAAGCTATGTAAGTCCCAAAGTCGTGGAAAGCTGTAGTTTGCAAACTATTAAGTTTAAAAATCCTTGGTTAGTACAACTTGCCACCGGGGCCAAAAGACGAGTGCTGACTAAGGTCAGCAACTGTCCACTAAGGTTAGCTGGTCAGACAATAATAACAGAATTGAATGTACTCCCTCTTGAATCATATGATGTGCTGATAGGAATGGACTGGTTGGAAAAGCGATGGTCTGTAATAAACTGCAAGACAAAAACAATTTCTTACCGAGATGGACTGGGGATAGAAAAGGAAATTCAAGGTATCCAAAAACCGGTGCAGATCCAGCCAATTACGGCCTCACAGCTAGCTAAAAGTGTTCGGAAGAAATTTCAAATATATGCAATACAAGTAGGGTATGATGGATCTGAAGATAAAGTTGCGACTGTGGAGAATATACCAGTAGTGCAAGATTTTACAGATGTATTTCCAGAAGAAATACCAGGGCTGCCGCCCAAAAGAGATTTGGACTTCACCATTGAATTGGTACCCGGTGCAGCCCCAGTATCCTGAGCACCCTATCGGATGAGTGTGCCAGAATTAACTGAGTTAAAGATGCAGCTGCAAGAGTTGTTGGACAAGAAGTATATCCGTCCCAGTGTATCCCCTTGGGGAGCCCCTGTGTTGTTTGTTAGGAAAAAGGATGGAACTCTCCGTATGTGCATAGATTATAGACAACTGAACCAATTGACAGTTAAAAACAAATATCCACTACCCCGCATTGATGAACTGTTTGATCAGGTGAAGGGGGCGACAATCTTTTCAAAGATCGACTTGAGGTCGGGCTATCATCAAATCAGAATTAAGGATGAGGACATAGCCAAAACAGCTTTTCGTACTCGTTATGGGCACTACGAGTTTTTGGTACTGCCTTTCGGGTTGACCAATGCACCTGCGACATTTATGTGCTTGATGAACAATGTATTTCATCAGTACCTAGACAAATTCGTGTTAATCTTTATTGATGATATACTTATATACTCCCAGAATATTAAAGAGCATGAGGAGCATCTCAGAATAGTGTTACAGACACTACGGGAGCATCAGCTATATGGTAAATTTAGCAAATGTGATTTTTATAAAGAACAGATCCAATATTTGGGACATATCATTACAAAAGAAGGTATAGCTGTGGACCCCGAAAAGATCAAAACTATAATAAAATGGCCAATACCCAAGGATGTGGCAGATATCAGATATTTCATGGGGCTGGCTGGATATTACCAGTGGTTTGTAGAAGGTTTCTCTAGGGTTGCATACCCTATCACCTCCTTGCAAAAGAAGGGAAAGGTATTTAAGTGGACAGCAGATTGTCAACGGAGCTTTGAACAGCTCAAACACCTGCTCACCACCGCACCTGTGCTGAGTGTTGCAGATCCAGAAAAGGAGTATATAGTTTGCACAGATGCAAGTAAAGAGGGCGTAGGTGGGGTGTTAATGCAGGAAGGTAAGGTGATCGCGTACGAATCTAGAAAGTTAAAGGAACATGAGCAAAAGTAGTCTGCCTATGATCTGGAATTAACCACGGTAGTTCATGCGCTGAAAATGTGGCGCCATTATTTAGTGGGAAGAAAATTCTTGCTGATGACCGATCACCATAGTTTGACTAGCTACTTTAGTCAACCAACCTTAAACGCTAGACAAGCTAGGTGGGTCGACTTTTTGGGAAATTTCGATTTTAAAATTAAGCACTTGAAAGGAAAAGAGAACAGGGTGGCTGATGCACTGAGCCGAAAAGTGCATTGCATTTATGAAATTGGTATTAGTGAAGGACGGTCCACCCTTGACAAAGAAATTGAAGAGGTTGCTGCACAAGATCGAATTTACCTACAAAAGAAGCAGCTGGTGCAGGATTTAAATACCCACATAATATAACCAGGGTACAATTTGAATGCAGCCGGAATTCTGTGTTACCAGAAAAGAATTTATGTACCCAATCAGAGCGATATTAAAGAAAAGATTCTGGATGAATATCATAAAATCCCTTATGCGGGACATCCGGGCTACCAAAAACTAATCACCTCGCTTCGGAAGGAGTACCATTGGCCAAGCATGAAAAGGGATGTGGTAGAATATCTGGCGCGATGCTTAGAATGTCAACAGGTTAAGGCTGAACATCAACACCCTGCAGGTTTACTACAGCCATTACCCATACCACAATGGAAGTGGGAGACCATTACCATGGACTTTATTACGGGATTGCCAAAATCCAAAAAGAACAATGACTCTATAATGGTTGTAGTAGACAAACTCAGTAAGTCAGCTCACTTTATACCCGTTCAATCTACATATCGTGCGGCTCAAATCGCAAATGTTTTTATGCAGAATATATTTAAACTTCATGGGCTGCCAAAAACAATAAGATCTGATCGCGATGTTAAATTCACATCAGTTTTTTGGAGGACCTTGTTTGAAGGTCTGGGTACTCATTTGAACTTCAGCACCGCTTATCATCCGCAAACTGACGGGCAGACTGAGCGGGTGAATCAAGTGGTGGAAGACATGATGAGGTCTTATGTGATGCAACAACCTACCCGATGGGAGGAATACTTACACCTTGTAGAGTTTGCTTATAACAATGGTTATCATGCATCCTTGCGGATGAGTCCATTCGAAGTGCTTTACAGCCGGAGATGTCGTACGCCATCCAGTTGGGGTGGACCGGAGGACAAACTCTTGTTGGGTCCTGAAATGTTGGAAGAGATGGAAGTCATGGTCAAGAGGGTCCGGGATAATTTAAAAATAGCTCAGGACAAACAAAAAAAATTTCAGATCGGAAAAGAACATTTAAAGAATATCAGGTGGGTGAGCATGTATATGTCAGAATCCGAGCAAGGAGAAGTACTCTCCAATGGAATGCTTGTGCCAAATTGGCACCTCGCTTCTGTGGGCTCTTCCAGATTTTAGCACGAGTGGGGCCGGTAGCTTATCAACTAACCCTACCTAGCCATATCCGGGTCCATAATGTCTTCCATGTATCAGTTTTGAAGAAATATGTTTATGACCCTAGGCACATAATAAGTTGGCAGGACATTCAGGTAAGAAAAGGCTGTAAATAAACGTAAACCAAAATGGAATGTTAGAAAGCAGCTAATCTGAATATTATGTGTTTCAGGTGGAACCGGAAGGAGAGTTCATGGTCGAGCCAGTGAACATACTAGATCGGAGAAGAGTCAAGCTGCGGAAAAGGGTCATCAACCAGGTTAAAGTGCAATGGCAGCACTTTGGGCCTGATGAGGCCACCTGGGAGGATGAGCAGAGTATGAAGGAAGGTTATCCCAGACTGTTTTTGGATGAACATCAACATGGGGATGATGTTGAACTTCAAGAGGGGGAGATGTAACGCTCCTCGTGAAGTGATAATGTTGGGTAAAATAATAAATTTAACTGTGAGCTAAAACTCTGTTTGATAAGTATAAAAACTCTGTTGTTAGTGTTGTTAATTATTATGATAATTAATTGTGTCATCACTATTTAATTTGAGTGTATGATTAATTGTGGTTAATAACTGTTGAGGTGGTTAAATAAAAAACCTAACCACCTTCATGAGACAGTTGAGACCCCAGGAGGAAAAGGGGGAAATGCCAAGTCTGGTTAGGATCAGATGGCAGGAATGGGGAGATGCTATGTCTGGTAGTGACCAGATAGCATGTGTTGGAAGGAAGAGACTTCCTGAATCCGCTACGTCTGGTTAGGATCAGATAGCGAGACCTGGCATAGCCAGAGGGATTGCAGACAAGAAGATCTGCAGAAGTGCTTGGGGGTGGAAGATCGAGGAGGATCTTCCTACGGACGGGAGTGTTGGTCGCTTTAATTGTTTTCAGAATTCAAGCTCCACATAAATTGTCAACCCGAGAAGGTCTTTTTATTTCAAAGATAATAACGCACTGGATATGCTCAATTTCAAAAGCAGAATCAATGTTGTAGTAAAAGAAGGACACACAATTATTAATCTCATCAATCTACTGATTCACACTCTACTTAATCAAAGCTGAAGTCAATTAAGTTATAGCAGAAATGATTTCTCTGTTGTAGTTACAATCCAAACAAAGGAAGACCAATCTACAAGGAAAGAAATCAATCAACCACAGCAGGAACAAGACCCTATTCCTTAGTGAGGAACTTCAGCACCTGATGCCTGACACTTAATCACACTGTAAGAAAAGTAACTTCAAGAGATCAAGACCCTATTCCCATGAACAAGAACCTTCAGCACTTGTTCTCTTGTTCCTGATCACATTGCAGGCAAAGGAAAACAATCAATGGGAGCAAGACCCTATTCCCTTATGCAGGAATCTTCAGCACATGCTTCCCAACATCATTCATTCATGCATTCAATACATGTAGTGCTAAAGAAACAGAGTATTACTAAACTGTGCAACTAGTGTCCAACAACAAAATTAAGGGAAGTGCAAACACACAAAGAATTAAACAAACTACAGGAACCAAAAGGGTGAATCTTGTGAGGAAGGCGGGCCCTTTCCTTCTCACAAGATTCCCCAGGAGAAAGAATTAAATTGGAACGCTCAAAAGAAGATTTTATTCATCTGTCAAAGTAACTGATACATTACAGATGGAGACTAGCTCCAGTTCTCACACAATACTCTCCTGTAGCTTACAATTCAACCCCCCTCTAATGATGATGTCTCCTCTTTTTAAAGAGGAGACATCTTTTACAATTTACATGAGAGCGAATCTACATTATCTCAATTCTGTTCTCTTTCCCAAAACAGGACTATTCTGTTCTTCCAAAAAAGAGATGCTGTTACAACAGAGACAATAAGAATGCTATCTTCAGGATAATCCAGGTAACTGTGTCTTCATGCTGCTGCTACTATTCCACAAAAAGTTCTTCCAGAATCGCAAATTACGCATAACGGGATTTGCGTGCTTGACGGTTGTTTCAGCAACTAAGTCAGCTGTTTCGGCAACAGAGTCAGCTGTTTCAGCAACGGAGTCAGTTGTCTCAGCAACGGCCGCTTGTTCCCAACAAGGCATATAACTTTATATGCGATCTTTGGACTTGTGTTAGCAACAATACACTTCAATTAATGATAAAATATAAGAGTATTACGGAATTAAATGTAAAACAGATTAAACATATAATAAAGAGGAGGTTTCTATATACCTTGGGATAAAGTAGATGAAAAAGATAATGGAGTTCATGGTTATAAGAGTAGAATGGTGTCAAAATATATAGCAAAAATGATACATAGTGGAGTCCTAACATCCCCCCCAGCTAAAAATGTTGCATGTCCTCAGGCAACCCCTAGTCTGAATCAGAGTCTGAGTACTTGAACTGAGCATGCAAATTACTCAAGCAGTAGCTGGAGAAGGTGGCATCTGTAGGAGCTCTGAATCCACTGTTGTTCTGCAAATTTTGCCATGCCAAGGCTTCATCTCTGTCAGTCAACTGGTAATGACATTGATATTTGTCTGAAGGCAGCCATAAAATTGGAAAACGGAAATGATACCCGATCCAGTTTACTCCGCAATGTTGAATGCAACCAATGTACTTAGGGACCCTGGATAATGCAGCTTGAAGATTGTGAGGGTTAAAAGGGTGATAATCCTGTCTTTCTTTACATGACTGCTGCCAAAACATATCATTGGCCTTCAATGCAGCAGTACCCTTCATTCTAATGTGCTGTTGACACTTAGAAAGTGTTGAAGCCTGTAATTGCTGCATATACTCGTGCATTCCTGGCTTCTGTAAGAATTCATAATATTGTGCTATGAACATGGCTGGGCCTAAAGGCTCTGGTCTAATCCACAGGAGTTTATTCTCCTCATTATGACTGCTTGCAGTGAACGCAGTTTGCCAAGTGAGCTGGTTAGACAAAAATGAAGCAAATGCCCTGATTTGTATATCTCCTGCAATTGGAATAAGATTAACTCTTCTATTTTCGGGAATGGCCTCATTATGAAGATAGAGTTCGCAAAGCAAATGCTGGTCACTCTCGGGAGCCTCTTTAAAGGTCTCAACAAATTTCTCTGAAGTCATTAATTCATATGGTCTGCCATTTGCTATTGCTTTTAATTGGAAATAAACTAATCGTTCAGAAAGAAAGAGAGAGTAGTTTACAAAGGGTTTGCGTGTAGCCATCAACTTCTGGACTAATGAAAACATCAAGGCTATCTTTGCCTTAGATTCCTTGGCTTCCTTTTTGTACTCCCTGTGCTGTTGCATTATTTGATCCCAACTATCCCAGTTGGCATATACATGGTTCTGCCATTGTAACTTATGCTGTCGTAATATTATATCTTGTTCTTCAGCATATTGCTTCTTCCATTTGTTCATCTGTTCCAATTGATTCCATGGCAGGGTCTGTGTCTTGGCATCAGAAGTAGTGGGTTGGGACGTTGTTTCCTCTGTCTGAATGGCTGCATTAACCTGCAAAGGACGAGATATCTGAGGTTTGATTTCTTCTTCTTGCTTTATAGAGAGCCCTACTGGTTCTTGTGGAGCAGTAGGGCATTCCTCTTTTATTCCATCTGACGTAGATGCCTCAGATAATTGAATTTTAACTATTTTGTAGCCTGCATCCTGGTAAATGCTGCCACACTCCTGGCACATGTATTCCTTGCATGGCTCCTTATTTTGCATTGAGGCTACGTGTGCTAATGTATGGAGATTCAGTTCTCTTTCAAAAGCCTCTCGAGCCATGGTTAGTTCATTCTTGTAAGCTTCTAATTCAGACTTCAGGAATTCATTCTCCTCCAATAGAGATGTCATAGTATGTAAACCTTGTGTGCTTGTTGACTCTGTTGGGGTATTTTGTTGATGCACAGTCGTAGCTGGTTCTTGTACCACAGTGGCTGGTTCTTGTGCCACAGTGGCTGGTTCTTGTGTTTTCGCCACTGGGCAAGTGATTGGTTCTTGTGCCACAGTGGCTGGTTCTTGTGTTTCAGCCACTGGGCAAGTGATTGGTTCTTGTGCCACAGTGGCTGGTTCTTGTGTTTCAGCCACTGGGCAAGTGACTGGTTCTTGTGTGACAGTCACTGCTGATTTCCCACTATCGTCCTGCTTGGTGTATTCTTGTACCCCAGTGACTGGTTCTTGTGTTTCAGCCACTGGGCAAGTGACTGGTTCTTGTGTGACAGTCACTTCTTGAGCCATAAGCAATGCCGTATTATCCTGGGGCACTGGTTCTTGTGTGGCAGTGCCTCCGGACGAGACGGGTTGGTAGGTTTGAGATGGGGATAAAGGTTTTAATAGAATAGTGGCAGGGTCAGGGGAAATGGAGGTGAGTTTTGTCTCAACAGTCATTTTCATTTTTCTTTTTGGTAGGAAGGCAGCAAAATCACTGCCTTTCCTTTTCTTTGAAGGGGAGGGTTTCTTTCTGGGGACAGGGTTTTTCGAAGAAGTAAGAATTTGAGATGTAGACCTTGTCCGTGGTCTGGAGACTGCGACTGTTGGGGTTTTCTTCTTTTTATAAGTGGGTGGGGCAGGGGGTGTTAAAGAGTCGTCACTAGGGACAGAAATAGTGGGGACAGTTGGCTCTGCTAAATGAGGCGAGCTCGGGGTTGGGTCAACTGGGGAATGTGGAATCTCGTCCTGTTGTTCTTCGTAAGGAATTTCCGGAATATCATGAGAACTTTCGGGTTGTTGGGACGTTTGAGCCTGCTGAGGAATTTCAGGCGGCTGGGGAACAGGGAGTGGGACATGCAGAGGGGGATTTTGCTGAGCAAAACCCCTCTGTATCAACAACTGGCATAAACGGTGGTGGGTAAGGGATAACATTGGGAATTTAGCGCGTCTACAATAATAAGACATGTTTTTAATACAGCCAAGCAGATAATAGGGGATATTAATCAGTCGTCCATTTCTCAAATGATTCATCAAAACAAAATCATGATTGTACACTACCTGATAACGCCCCTCACACTTTAAGTAGTGTTTGATGAACTCTGCCACTGATGGCCATGGTTGAGGAAGTGAGTGCAGACTAACCCCGCGGCCTCTGGGCTCCACTTGCTCATCTGGGTGCAGAAATTCTTGCTGCACATTGAGAACAACCTGCTTCCTGCTGAACCAGCGAGTACCAACAGCTGGAAACCCTGATACCTGAACTATGTCCTCCTCTGTTACTGAAATGCGAACCCCTTTGACCACTGAAAAATCGTCTTGAAGGTTTTGTGCAAACTCTAAGACTTGTTCCTGGTCAAATTCCCCCAATCTTTCAAAATATACTTTCCATCCCGCTTGTTGGAAAATCTGATAGACTTCGGGAAACAGTTGCAGAAGATTTATGGAGCCGGGCTCATGTCTAACGACCGACCCTCCCATGGTTGTAGCTTTGAGTTATCCGCAGAGGCACCGACACAGTAAACACAGACCCTGATCGCGCTAGTTGTTGCAACAGAGGCTGCATGGTCTAAATGATGACAGAAATAGATATGACAAGGGACGGAAGCTTGGTTAATGCGAAATGATTGTTCAATTTTTTGAATTCCCCCCCTACGTATGGTGTAATAATGATTGGACGTGTGAAGATATGTAATCATTATGAATGAAATCCTCTCTTTAATATGATTTAACCGAATTACATTAAAACCTCATACCTTACATTTTTACCTTTGGTTTAATAATTCGAAGTGTTGGTTGCTTCAAAATAGCTTAATGTACATGGAGGAATCCGTAGATTTCTCTGAAGTTTAGAACATGAGTGTAATTGAATCTGGTCCGTGCTGAATAATTTTTCGCCAAAAGGATCTGAAGTATAATCGTGGAGAACCAAAAAGCTTATATAACAGCAAAGAGAAATACTGTTTTGATGATAACAAGTTGCTGAAACTGGTGTTTTAGTAACAGAAAAATGAACGATACGTTGTTGAAACAGGTGTTTCAGCAACGGGAAAAATCAATGATACGTTGCTGAAACAAGTGTTTCAGCAACGGGAAAAATCAGAGAAATGGGATAAATGACTTAGGTCTGTAGATGGGGAGAATATTTGATAGGGGATAATTCCAGTAGTAAGGGATGGGAAATACTGACTGAAGGAGGATATTTCAGGGATGGTGGGAGTGGGAATAATGGAAAAAAAATGGAAATAATGTGGGTATGGAGGGATATTGCTTAGGAAAGAGGGTAAGATGATGGGAACAAGCTTCTGTGATTAAAGCTTCAGATCTTCTCATGATGAATCTGTCCTCCTTATTGCTTTTTCCATAATCTGCAAAATTCAATTGTAATATGCCAATCCTTGACAGGGATTATTAGTGCTAAATCTAATCTAAAAATATAGTGCAGAAAAATAAGTGCTGTGAGGAGCAGAAGACTCCCTTAGAAAAAGATAATGAATATCAGTCATGCAAGCAGTCTTGAAATCCTCTTTAGAAACAGGGCGCTGATATAGACGGAGTCTATGGCCATTGACTAGTAGAGGTGTTTTAGCATCATCAATTGTTACAAGTCTTACCGTTCCGTTTGGAAAAACATCATCTACTTCATATGGTCCAAGCCAGCGTGTACGTAGCTTACCCTGAAAATTTTCAAACCGAGAGTCATACAACAAGGCCCAATTACCTTTTTGGAACTGCTTGTGTTTGATAATTTTATCATGCCACTTCATCCTTTGTTGCTGTATCATGTTTGTTTGATGAATGGCATCTAATCTCTTTTCATCCAACTCCAGAAGCTGCTGCAATCTAGCTGTCTGCACATCAGTCAAATCAAGATTAACAGCTAAAGCAGTTCTTAAGGTTTTAATTTCAAATTCCACAAGAAAAACAACATTTTTACCGTAAACCAATTCATAGGGAGAAAAACCTGTAGTATTTCTCCAAGTAGTTCTGTAAGCCCATAATGCCTCAGGGAGCCTTTGGGACCAATCCTTCCGGCTGTCCTTCACTATTTTGGTTAGAATGGCTTCTAAAACTTTGTTTGTGCTTTCCACCTGCCCATTGGCCTGAGGGTGGTATGGTGTAGTCATTCTATGTTGAATGTGATATTTGTGAAGGGTAGATTTAAAACCATGAGAATTGAATGGAGGTCCTCCATCAGTAACTAGCTCTCTAGGAATTCCAAATCTAGTGAAGATTTCTTCAAATAAGAAAGCTAGGACAGCCTCTTCATTGGCTCTAATAAGTGCTTTGGCCTCCACCCACTTAGTCATATAGTCTATACAGACTAATATATAGGTTCTTTGATTGGATGGAGGGTTAATGGGTCCTATGAAGTCCAAGGCCCATCTTTCAAATGGTTCAAAAACTACCTGGGGGTTTAATGGCATTTGGTCTCTATGATTGGGTTGACCCATTCTCTGGCAGCTGTCACAAGCCCTTACATATTTCTTTGCATCCTTGAATAATGAGGGCCAATAGTAACCCATCCTCAGAATTTTATGTGCTGTTCTCTTATCAGCAAAATGGCCTCCACAAGGGCCATCATGACAAGCTTTCAATATGTCATACACTTCATCTTCTCTAATGCATCTTCGGATCTCCTGATCAAGCCCAGTATAGAAAAGACACCCGCTTATCCAGCTGTACCTGGCACTTTGTTGAACAATTCTTTTCTTTTCTCTATATGACAGGTGTGCTGGTAATTTTCCTGCAACCAAGTAATTAGCAATATCTGCATACCATGGAGAGTGAGCAGAAAATGCAAACAAATATTCGTCAGGAAAAGAATCATCTACTGGAATATCATTATCAGTTTTTAACCGTGAAAGGAAATCAGCCACCACATTTTCTTTACCAGGCCGATCTACAATTGTGATATCAAATTCCTGCAATAGTAATAGCCATCTAGTAACTCTAGCATTTGTGACAGATTTGTTCATTAAATATTTAATAGCTGAATGATCAGTGTGCACAAAAGTAGAATAACCAGTGATATAGTGTCGGAATTTATTAATGGCATAGACTACTGCAAGAAATTCTTTCTCGGTAACTGTATAGTTAAGCTCAGCAGGGGTCATATTCTTACTGATAAAGTATATAGCATAAGGAAGATGATTTTCCTCTTGTCCCAAAACCGCTCCAATAGCAATGTCTGAAGCATAAGAAGATATGTGAAAAGGAAGATTCCAATCAGGCCCCCTCAAAATAGGAGCAGTAGACAATTGATGCTTCACTTCTTCAAAAGCTTTCTGACAAGAATTAGTCCACTTAAATTCAACATTTTTCATAAGCAATACAAATAATGGAGAAGCTATTTTAGAGAAATCTTTAATAAATCTCCTGTAATAACCAGCATGTCCTAGAAAACTTCTCACATCAGTTTGAGTTTTAGGAACAGAAAGATTCTGAATGACCAATATTTTAGATGGATCTACCTGAATACCTTGAGATGAAATAAAATGTCCAAGCACTATTCCTTCACTCATCATCATATGGCATTTTTCGGTACTTAAGGAGAGGTGAGCTTGTATACATCTTTTAAGTACTTTCTCAAGGTTTTGTAATGCCTCTTCGAAAGACACACCATAAGGGGTAAAATCATCCATAAATATTTCCATAGAATCATTCAGCATATCAGAAAAAATTCCTTAATAGCTCTTTGAAAATTTGCTAGTGCATTGCACAACCCGAATGGAAGAACTCTATAGGCAAAAGTTCCCCAGGGGCTGGTGAAAGTGGTCTTGTCTTGGTCTTGGGGTGCAATTCTTATCTAATTATACCCACTGAATCCATCTAGAAAAGAAAAGAATTTCTTCCTTGCCAGACTGTCCAACACCTGATCAATGAAGGGTAAAGGAAAGTGATCCTTTTGAGTAGCTTTGTTTAAAGCTCTATAGTCAACGCATACTCTCCATTTCCCGTTTTTCTTAGGGACAATTACTAATGGGGAAACCCATTCACTGTCAGATATGGGGTATATAAATCCTGCATTAAGCAATTTTTGAAGTTCTTCCTTAACAATTTCTCGTAAATTAGGATTCATTCGTCTTTGGGGTTGACAAACAGGTCGGCATCCCTCTTTGATGTAAATTCGATGAGTACATAATTCAGAAGAAATACCTTTCATATCTGTGTAATCCCAGGGAAATGCCTCCTTATATTCATGCAATAACTTCATTAATTGATGTGTTTCTACATCTGTTAGATCAGGATTAATGTTTAATGTCTTGCCGGGTTCAATTTCAACTGTTATGCTTTTAGATGAGATCGTGGTTAAAGTCTGAGATGAATCTTCAGACTCAATCTTTTCTTGTGCATCAGTTTCAAAAATTGCAGTTAATTGATTGTGTGTTTCAGCAATGACAGAAGAAGGTTCACAAATAAAATTATTGATTATCTCATCCTCTGTATTGTCTTTAAGAGTTAAAGCTTGTCCTATAGTTAGAATAGGCTGAACAACATTATCATCATAATCCATCCATATAGAATCTTCATTATTAACTACCGGCGTAGCATGAGGATAAAGAGTTAACTGTTTTGTTTCATAACCATTAGAAATTGTCATTGAACCGGATCTGCAACTAATAAATGCATCAGCTGTGGCCAGCCATGGCCTTCCTAGAATTAAGGGATGTCCCCCCAGCTTTGTTTTAGTCTGCAATACAACAAAATCAGCTGGATATTTCCAGGATTCAACTGAAATAAGTAGATCTTCAACAATTCCTTCCGGTTTAATTGTGGAACGGTCAGCTAACTCTAAAATGGTGGGTGTATCTCTGATTGTGTTATTCAGCTGTAAAAATTGTGAAGTTTCAAGAGTCATTATATTAATTTCTGCACCTAAATCTACCAGAACTCGGGGAATCATTGTTTTACCAATCTGAACTGTGACAGTAGGATGGCCGGGATCACCATATTTTACAGGAGGAGCTTTTCCGGACATTAATGCAGACAAGTCTCCCATCACATGTACTGTAAGGGGGTCCTTGGTTTTCCTACCAGGTTTCTTAACACAAATATCCCTTAATGTTCTGGCATAAATTGGTACATCTCTTAATGGTTGTAAAAGTGGAATTTTAATATACAAATTTTGCAATTCCCCTATAAAATTAAAAGCAGGTGTTTCAGCTATTCTGGTTAAAACCAAACGCTCGGGGAATGGTGGTTCTGTTATTTCAACATTCTTGTTAGGAGGTGGTTGTGCTTCTTTTTGTTTCCCGGTTTCGTTTTTATCTGAATCAGAAGAAGTTATGTCATCAATAATAGGCTCTACTATTCTTCCAGATCTCAAATGAATATCATTACATTGCATAGTAGGAAATATAGACTGATTCTGAATATCAATGACTTGCACAACTTTATTATTGGGGTTAGGATTTGGTTGCACAGGTAGTTGGGGTCTCATTTGGTTATTTGGCGGAGCATTTGATGGCAGAGGGAGTGGTTGTTGGAATTGAGGCAATTGGTTTGGATACGGGAGTGGTTGACTATTCCAATTTGGATTCCAAGGATTGAAAGGAGATGGCTGCTGTGGAGGCCAATGAGTCCACATTGAAGGATCAACAAAGGGAGGGTTTTGCATTTGCATGGGTGGGAAATTCATTTGATTGAAAGGTGGGTATTGCATTTGGTTGAAGGGAGGGTAACTTGTTTGGCCAAAAGCAAAATAATTGTTCCAACGATTAAATGGCATACTAGAGTTCATACCTTGTCCTTTTGGTTGCCATTGTCTTCTTTGAGTTAGCAGGTAAACTGCTTCAGCTTCCTCTTCCGTTGGCTGCAACGCTGCTTTTATTCCTGGTAGAGATGGACATTGTTCTGTCTCATGATCTTTCTCACAAAGGGTGCAAATTGGTATTTTGTCTCTTGGGCATTCCTTAGTGGATGTTTGTCTCTGCATTTCGGGCAAAATACAGCCAGAGTTGCTTCTGCTTCGGCCTGCTTCTTTTTAACCTGCAAAGTGTCAATCTGCGAAGCAAAAGAACTTAACATTTCAGTTTTAAATTCTTCAAGTAGATTACCTATTTCAGCTATTGTTGCTCCCCGATTGGCTGATTTCTGCACTCTTGAATAGGTGGAATCTCTTATTCTGTTTCTTCCAGCTCCCCTAGAGCACCTCTTAGCAAGTTCACAAATCTCATCATATGATTCCTTAGATATATCTCCCTTAGCAAGCATATTTAACATATTTAAACAATCATCCCTTAAACCTCTAAGTAATATTGTTTTACGAATTTCCTTACTTATATCCGGATGATCAGATCTCTGTATGTTGTACTGCAGCCTTTCTATGTAGTCCTCCAGACTCTCATCCGACTTTTGTGCCATATTGAATAGTTCATCCTTCTTCTCTCTCGTCCGGCAGTAGTCTTGATATTTAAGCAGAAATTTTTGTTTCATCTGCTCCCATGTTGTGATTACCTGACTTCCAAGGCTCATGAACCATCTTAAGGCATTCCCTTTTAAGGTGGCTGGAAACAGTTTCAACTTTTGAGCATTAGTAACATAATCATAACTTCTGCATAATATATCAAATTCAAAAAGAAATTCATCCGGATCCTCAGTGGATAAACCATGAAAGTTAGGTAAAGCAGACAATGGAATATTTTTCATTGTTCCTGCAGGGAGATCACTGATAGGAAATCCCAAGGTAGAGAGGGAATTTTCATCCCTTCTTTCTTCTTCAGGACCTGCACGTCCTCCACCAAAGAAAGCATTATTGTTATCTTCCATTGTTGGCCCTCCTACTGCACTTTCTCGATCGTCAAGATCTTCTATTGGTTCTTCAATGTTCTCTACCGGTCGTCCAACGCTTTCTACTATTTCCTCAATGTGCTCTGCTGATCTACTAACACTTTCCTCTGACTCTTCAGTACTGACTGCTAGTTCTTCTATATTTTCAGGACCCACAACTTCCTCTGTTTTGTAATCTGACTGAGGGGAACGTTGAAATTTTGATTTTCGAGAACTTAATCTCTGTGATGATTCAACCTTTGATACAATCTCGTCGATAAAAGTTTTTCGTCCTCCCCAGCCCTTGCCACCTGTGCGGTTATTTTTCTTCTGGTTTCCGCGTCCTCTCATACAATCTGCACATTAAAAAAAAGAAAAGATGAATGCTTTCGAAATCTATAATTACCTTCCCCGACAACGGCGCCAAAATGTTGGTCGCTTTAATTGTTTTCACAATTCAAGCTCCACATAAATTGTCAACCCGAGAAGGTCTTTTTATTTCAAAGATAATAACGCACTGGATATGCTCAATTTCAAAAGCAGAATCAATGTTGTAGTAAAAGAAGGACACACAATTATTAATCTCATCAATCTACTGATTCACACTCTACTCAATCAAAGCTGAAGTCAATTAAGTTATAGCAGAAATGATTTCTCTGTTGCAGTTACAATCCAAACAAAGGAAGACCAATCTACAAGGAAAGAAATCAATCAACCACAGCAGGAACAGGACCCTATTCCTTAGTGAGGAACTTCAGCACCTGATGCCTGACACTTAATCACACTGTAAGAAAAGTAACTTCAAGAGATCAAGACCCTATTCCCATGAACAGGAACCTTCAGCACTTGTTCTCTTGTTCCTGATCACACTGCAGGCAAAGGAAAACAATCAATGGGAGCAAGACCCTATTCTCTTATGTAGGAATCTTCAGCACATGCTTCCCAACATCATTCATTCATGCATTCAATACATGTAGTGCTAAAGAAACAGAGTATTACTAAACTGTGCAACTAGTGTCCAACAACAGAATTAAGGGAAGTGCAAACACACAAAGAATTAAACAAACTATAGGAACCAAAAGGGTGAATCTTGTGAGGAAGGCAGGCCCTTTCCTTCTCACAAGATTCCCCAGGAGAAAGAATTAAATTGGAACGCTCAAAAGAAGATTTTATTCATCTGTCAAAGTAACTGATACATTACAGATGGAGACTAGCTCCAGTTCTCGCACAACACTCTCCTGTAGCTTACAATTCAACCCCCCTCTAATGATGATGTCTCCTCTTTTTAAAGAGGAGACATCTTTTACAATTTACATGAGAGCGAATCTGCATTATCTCAATTCTGTTCTCTTTCCCAAAACAGGACTATTCTGTTCTTCCAAAAAAGAGATGCTGTTACAACAGAGACAATAAGAATGCTATCTTCAGGATAATCCAGGTAACCGTGTCTTCATGCTGCTGCTACTATTCCACAAAAAGTTCTTCCAGAATCGCAAATTACGCATAACGGGATTTGCGTGCTTGACGGCTGTTTCAGCAACTGAGTCAGCTGTTTCGGCAACGGAGTTAGCTGTTTCAGCAACGGAGTCAGCTGTCTCAGCAACCGGCACTTGTTCCCAACAAGGCATATAACTTTATCTGCGATCTTTGGACTTGTGTTAGCAACAATACACTTCAATTAATGATAAAATATAAGAGTATACGGAATTAAATGTAAAACAGATTAAACATATAATAAAGAGGAGGTTTCTATATACCTTGGGATAAAGTAGATGAAAAAGATAATGGAGTTCATGGTTATAAGAGTAGAATGGTGTCAAAATATATAGCAAAAATGATACATAGTGGAGTCCTAACAGGGAGGTTGACAAGATTTACGAACAGGTTTGCTGCTAAACAGGTATGGCTTGCTAAGCATTTTATCTGTGGAATCCTTTTATGGTCTTTTGTAGGCAAGTAAAAATAATGGAAAAGCAATCTATTCATTTCTTTTAAAAATCTAGTCTCTGCGCAACCGGCAGAGACAGAATCTGGATCTTTCAGTCAAAGAACACAAGCATAGAACATATCGAACTGAAAAATTTGTGGTACAGGTGATAGCAAGAATATTAAACAGAAAAGAATACTGTAAAACCCTTCTTTGTAATCAAATGGGAGTGAAAACGAAAAGAAATCTAGCATTGTACAGAATTAATGGGTTCATATTCCGAATCATAACAGCATTAAAAACAACGAACTACCCAAACCTTCTACCAAGGAAAATCGCAGGCCGAACAAATCATCGGCGGAAGAAAGCACAAGCTTCGGAGGGACAACATTCTTTCACAATTATATAACTGAAACATTTGACTGAAGATACATATACATGCGGGATAAAACATAAAACAGACGGATACATCCCTGTCACCGTGGAACGAAAGAAGAACCATTAACATTATGCATGCACAACAGGTATTAACAGATTGTCCCAGATCTAAAAGAGTCGCCGTAGTTGAGCTTAAGCATGTGCTTAGACAGCAGGGGCTTCTAATGCCCGAACCATTAATATAGAAGAACTAACCATAAAAACGAATTTACACTGGAAAAGGAACGATTAGAGATTAGTAATTAAGCCTGTGTTCACGGTAAAGTTACAGAGAAGGCGGGTAAGCCAGAAAACATCATAATACAGAGCTAGAGTCATACCAAGAATTCTCGTGTCACAATAACAATTTCGTAACCAAGTCTAAACTAAGAAATAGTATTATATAGACCGAAAACATCGTTTAACAAGAAGCATTGTCTGCGCTCAGGAGCGTAGATCATATAATGAAAGACAGTTATACAATTTAAGCTCGGCGTACAGCGCCTCTTAGCGGTGGTTCCCGCATGAGTATGGGTGAGGAAACCAGACATAATGCAACCACCAAATATGAGAATGAGACATAGAAACTTCCAAGTGAGGAAACCCCTTGAGTATGGCGGAGGGACTCCAAATACAAGAGCAAGACCCCCGACATTCTTGTTCAGGTGAATAGCGGTTCAGCCATTACCCTGGGAAAAGTAAAAAACGGGTCTATGGTAAACGCATTGCTCTTACCTGAATTTGGGATGGCAGAGGAGTGGAGAAGACTCCCAACATCGCTGGTTAGCCGTCGAGCCATCCTCCTAAGCACGAAAACAAAACCATAAACTGAGAGCTCTAAATAAAAACGCGGAGAGAAAAAGTAAACGAGCTAGCAGAGACTGTAACCATAACTGGAGTCGTGGAGGCTCATGCATCTAGGCAAAACACAAGTAGGAAAAGAGAGAAGCGGGACCTGAATAAGAAGAAATTATACCTGAAACCGTGAAGGATGGCAATGGCATTCTGCTGTGCACCAATTACTTGGAGACGGAAGGTTCAGGGTAAGGCAGAGCGCCACAACGTTGTAAGTGACATACAGTCGCTACACAATGAAAACAAGAAACAAGCCGAAAGGTGAATCACCTCATAAATACTTCAATAGCTTTCTCTGCCTCGTGGCTCAATAATAGCACTAGATCTGGGCGAGCCTGTTACCATCGTCCGATCAGCAAGAAAGAACCGGGAAAAGCAACCGCAAATTGGCAAGTTCGAGATGTCAGGCCGTATGGCGTTTGGAGCACCGGGAACGCGATGGCACATGATGGCCTGTTGGCTGGTCGTTCATCAAACCAAATGGTCGACGCATAACAAGCCAGCTAGATGAGCGCCGGAGCCAGACAGAATCCCACGGCTTCAGCTCCCTCGGGGACATAAACCAGCACATAATATAGTAAATGCCATAAAGAAAAACATTTAAGAATGAGAACCGTTCATTGTACCCTGTATGCACCTTGGATTTGTAAACCACATATTAGAAATTCGCCACATATCAAAGTTTATCCAATGCATAAACATTACCGAATCATGGGTATGGAAAAATGTGTATAGGGAGACATAATTAACCTTTGCATGAGCGGGTAGAAGTATACATACCATATATGATTGTTTTATAATAAGTAAACTTTGATTGTAATGCTTGGCAACAGTAGTATATTATAATTTGTTGGGCGGTGTGAAGAAATTCAACGTGACATATATACATAATTTTATGGTGGTAAAACAAAAAAAAAAATTAGATCTGTAATGGTGCGTGACAAAAAAAGAAATTTGTCAATACACCTTAAAAAATTACAATTTTAAAAAGTGAAAAGTTACAATTTCATCAAAATTACAATTTCACTATTAAATTTTATTTAGGTTTTGCATAAATAAAATTAGTGTGATATAAAACTTTAAAATAATTAAATTTTACTAATTATATCACTCAAATTTATTATTCCAAAAAATATCTCACAAATTTCAAACAAAGTGAACCTAAAATGGAAAAACACATATAGACTATTTAAAAACTTCCCTCGTTTTATTAGTGAGAAAGAGTAATTTTCAGGAATCTTTATGGTGTTGTTTTCCTAATGAATGTGGTCATAATTTATATAAGGGACGGTTCATCTAACCCCTTTTCTCGAAATGGTTTTGGCTACAAAATTTAAAATGAAAAAACACATATAGGCTATTTAAAAACTTCCATTGACATAAACATTCAATTTTAATAATATAAAATTTTAGATATTTATCACGCAAGAAACATGATATTTTACCTCGTTTTATTAGTGAGAAAGAGTAATTTTCGGGAATCTTTGTCGTGCTGTTTTCCCAATGAATGTGGTCATGATTTATATAAGGGATGGTTTATCTAAATCCTTTTCTAGAAATGGTTTTGGCCACAAAATTTAAGGTAGGATCATGGTGCAAAATCCATGCTATTTAAAATTGTATTTTTTTTAATATAATAAAAATGTTATTCTTTAAGATATAATAAATAAAAATAATAATTTATTTGGTTTAGATTTATATAATTTTAAAATTTTAGTATATTATAATACAAAAAATTAATATAAATATTAATTAATTGTTTTTTAAATTATTAACTAAAAAAATTATTTGAATTTTATTTGAATTAATTTTTGAAATACAACACTTATGATTATTTCACTAAAAAATACATAGTATTTAAAAATAATTATAATTTAAATTTCTAAATGCTTTGGAGCTTTTCAATATGATTGCTTTTTTATTATTATTTTGATTTATTTAATTTATATGATTTTATAAAAATAAATAACCATTTCAGCAAAAATTATATTATTAAATTTTGATGGAAAAAAAAAAAAAAGCATAAAACAATTAAAATTAAAATTTATCGAATTAAAATGTACAAATCGGAAATGTGGCGCTGTGTTGATCCACCGCATAAATGCTGTCAGATTTGTCGGATTCCATTAACGTCTCTGTCGATGCGTCAAATTTATCGGGTTCAATTGAGGATTTGTCGTGTTCAATTGAGGTTTATGTATACAGACAAGAGTATATAACTAAATCTCCTTGTTTCTTGCGAGGCTGATTCGTACTGTCCATTGTTTTCAGAGATGTCTAATCTTGAAGCAACATTGCACAATATTACAATTTAGAATTGCAGAATTTAATCTTCCAAACTTTTAAAAAAGTTGCAATAAAATAATCACTCAGCTTGGACATCGCCTTTGTTACATTATTTCGATGTTGTAATAAACTGGTATATGAAAGGTTCAATGAATGTGGACAACCTTTTCTGAGGTTCATTGCCTTTGGACGTTATATGGAGTTCAATGCAACGCTCTACATGCTCCCCAAGATATATATAGCAAAATGTGTGGAGTATATGATTGCTTCACATGCTCGCAAACATATATATATGGGAAAATGTGTGGAGTATATGATTGCAATATAGATCAATGTGTTTTTTTAGAGATAAGTATGGATCAAACATATATATGAGAAATGTGTGGAGTATATGATTGCAATATAGGTCAATGTGTGTGTTTTTTTATTAAGAGATAAGTATGGATCAAAGGTGATATGCGGTAATGATTGTTGATATATGTAATTTATTTTTGCTTTTCTAATATTTTGAAGTTATTTATTTTATTTTCAAAAATAAAATAAAATAGATAAGAAGAAAAATATAGAAAAAAGAAAAGAAATGAAAAGAAATAATAAATAAATCAAATTCGAAAGAGAAATAAGAAAGAGATAAACAAATTAAAAAACAAAATATATCTCTAGTCATTGTGAGTACATCTAAATGCCATATCATTTTTGTTTTACTATGTTATTTTTATTAATTTTTAGCATTTTAATTAAAAAAGATTATTTAGTTTATTGTAAAAAATCGCCACATTGATTTGTTGGATAACATTTAAATGTTGTTTATTTTTCAACAGATGTGACCAAGCTCGACCAAATTAACGACCCCCGATTAATTGCAGGACCCCCCACATTGTCAATTGTTAATGGACGGGGGGGTCTGTAAAGTTGTTTGCCCAATCCCGTTGTTGGGTATGTGGGAGCCCCGCATCCATTACAGTACCCCCTTGCTGAAAACCACAAACCATTTTCGACGCCCCCTGCCTGCCCACCCTTCTTGTCCCCTCGCAAACTGCCATTCAACCATTCATTCCTTCCGCCAACTTTTCCTATGGCCAAAACCTCCACTACATTTAATTATTGTCACTTCCCCTATAAATTTATCATATAAATTTATCGTATAACCGTAATGTATTTAGTTCTGCCATGCCAACATTCAAAAACATTAAACTCTCCCGCACCATTTTCGCCCATAAATCAATTTTATCCATTATCAACAATTGATTAAAAGCGCATCCCTTTGCAAATTATCTTATTTGCTACATTTTGTTTACAATCAAGACTCCGAGTTCAAGTCTGCAAGCGAATGTGAGAAATTCACCAGCTTACGATCATTCTATTTCCGAGTAACTATTCTACTGACCCCCAATAATTTTGTTTTCCTTAAAGGGCTTCTCATAAAGGGAAATTCAAAGTTGTAGCCAGTCTCATGCTACCTTAGGTAATTAATTTAGATGAGTTACCTTTAATTGACACTGAATTTAAAATTGGAGAAACCAATTGTGAGTTCGACCTTTATGAACTACACAATTGAGCCGTTCAAAAATACCACGATGCTAGTGATGAGTTTTCTAGACATGTTATTTCTTTAGTTTATTGTATATTAGGATACCCTAGTGATCAATCGGTCGATCAAGTAATTTTAAGATTTTTATTAGTATTTTCCTCTGGCAAATGTCAATCAAGTAATTTTAGGATTTTTATTAGTCTTTTTCTTTGGTAAAAAGCCTTTAGTTATGTTTGATTACAGTCAGTTCCTTTCAGATATTATTCATGAGCAGTTTTTGAAGTTCAGTGTAGAAAGCTCTTTCAAGCATCAATCGGCTTTAGTCTATTTGTTTTTATATCATTAGTTAGAAAATTTTAAGTTTCATTTGCAGAAGTTGGATGTTACAGGTAGCCCACTATGAGTTATTCATTGGACTTCACTAGTGAGAAAGACTTCTGAAGAGTTATCCTTTAGCGATTTTTTTAATCAAGTCTTCTATGTGGAAAATTGTTTATTAAACAGTGATGTTATTCCTAGGATTTCTAATGAAATTAAAAGAATTTTACATGTTAGTGAACAGTGAAAGGTTGGAGACTAGTATTTATACCATAATTTTACAAAAATTAGGATTTATGAATGTGAGGTACAACCATACAAGTTTTTTATCTTCCTCCCAATGAGAATTTCGCTCTTGAATATATTAGACAAATGAGGAATGTTGATGATGTTCATTTTATTTCTAGAAAACGAAAAGATAAATTTAATTTGAAAACACAGGTTGGCCCATTTATAGCCAACACAAGAATTGCAAAAAGAGAGGTGGATAATTTATTGAAACAGATGAAGTTCAAGTTGAGTTTCATTTGGTACTATGACCCACTGGGGATTATATCATCAATCAGAGCTGCACATAAATAAACACATTATGTTCATGTGGCTAAACTAGATATTGAGAAATATTCCAATAAAGAAGAATGAGAGGAAAACACTTTACAGGAAGTCGAGGAAGTAATACCCAGCCAAATAGTGTTAGAGACTCCAAAAATCACAGAGAAAGAATTAAAAAGTCCAAGGGGAACTTAGTCACCATCAGGATTATATTTACAACAAACAACTTTCAAGGTCATGAAAAGAAGAAATACAACAACTAAAGAGGAAGAAGAATCTTTAGAAATTCAGACTTCTAAAGGACCTTCTATAATAATTCTCATAGGAGAATCACCATGTTCACTGTAGTAGATTGATGAAAATAGTATAGATTCTCCTTCTCCTTCTTCCCCATCTTCAAGGCAAAAAAGTATATTTTAAAACATTCTAGAAATAGAAAAGAAGAATGTGACACTAAAGATTTCCACATATGCAAAATTTTGTAAATAATCCTCTATAATCCAAACTAGACTACTTTCAGGATTAGACAATGAAAACAGACAGTTCCAACTAACATTTTTGGAACCAAAGGTCACTATACCTGAAACTGTTGAAGACTATAAAACTTCCTTGATTTCTTTTAATAAAAAACAAATTCATCCCATAGATCATACCGATCTAAATAAAAAAGCAGGGGAGATGATTTAGACATCTTTGAAAAGTTATGCAATGAAAACTTCCAAGCTAGAAGAATCATTAAATATTATTCATTCTCAATTAAAGATATACAAAATTTCTTCTCTAGTGAAGGATATTAGAATTAAGGGACTTGGAGGCTTGGTTTTGAAATTAGTATTGGATCATAAAGATGTAAAAGCAGTAGAAAAAATAATAAAAAATTAGAAATGTTGATATTTAAGCATTGAGGAAATAGTTGAATCTGCCAACAACTGAACATCCACAAGCTCAAGAATTCTTTCAATTAGAGAATGAGAGAGAGAACATGCTTCAAATTATTATTGAGTAGGACATATAAATTCAAAAGATGAAAGAAGAAATGGAAAAGTTGATTAAGGAAAGAGAGCTACGACTCAACAATGGAGTAGCAACTGCTACAATAAGAACTACAACAACAAGAACTTCTACAACAACAGTGTCTACAACAGAGAGAGATCCCATTGGCCAAAATTCAATAGAGCAGTTGTTAAAGGGCATGGGAGATCTATCCTTGAAGGATATGGAAATTGAGAAACTTAGAGTGTGCAGATTGAGAACATTAAAGGAAAAAAAATTAAAACTGATAATGCATATTTGTCCAAAATACATAAACATTACAAATTGACTAAGCAATTTGAAATCTATGAAAATAGATCATTGATTGCAAAAAATTTATCTCAAGCCAAAGAGAAAATATGGATTGATATGAATGTATCTTTCACAGGATTATGGCCATCAATTGAAATTATTTTTGAGCAAGAGGATTGATTATAGAGGTCAAAGGCACAAATAGTAGAGATTAAAGAAGATCTAGATCATAAACTAGGAGAAGATGCTAAGATAATCAAAGTACTTCATTCCAAAACAAAGGAAGAACTTAAAGAATTTGGAATTAAAGATAGGACTAATGCAGCCGTAGAGACAAGAATTTTTTTGACAAAGGCAAATCTAATGTTAAAGCTGCATAATAAGTTCCACAACTTAGAACCACATATCAAGAAATTCCATAAAATAATTAATTCTCTATGCCAAAAAGGAATCCCAAATTTTCAAAATTCTAGTGGCCAATTGACCCCTCAAGAAAATTATCAACACATGTTACATGAGATATCAACAGATAAAACCAAAGGTTTCAAAGTTAGAGGAATAATCATAGGCAAAGCTTTCATGAAGGGCGTAGAATATGATTTTTTTTATTAAACATGAAATTCAACATTTATTTTTAACTAGGCCTTCTTTTGAATAGTACACAAAATTTGATGAGTCATATAGGAAGTTAACCAAATTTTCAATCCTAGATGATAAAAGAAAGGATAAATTACTTGAGCTCATCGGATAGAACATAATGCAGAATTCCAATGACCAAAAGGCATAAAAACAGGAGCATAGAACAAAATAACAGGGGCAACAAACAAAAAATTCAATTTCAAGGAGAAGTCATTAAACAACAGCCTCGAAATTTGTGTTTAGAGTTAAAATTAGCTTAAAATAGCTAATTTTATGTGTTATTTTTATAAATATCCAAATCAGTTTTGATATTATTTCAGTTTGTAATAAATTTTATTTTAAAGATTGAGATATTTTGAGTGAGGCTCTATAAATATTTAGTATTTCAAATAAGATAGGATTACACCCTTGTTATGAATCGGTGACATGATTGTAAAGTTTCAAGCTGTTTCTTAAGATAATTGAAGGATTTTGGATTCATTCTCAACAACTTGTGTATCTATGTGAGTTTGTCATGTTATTCAATTATGTTTTTCATATTTATTTCTGCACATGTTCAAGGTAACATTGAAGTTTGGGCAATGCTAGATTGAATATCAATCTCCCTGGAAACCCTTACAAAGTTATAATTATTAAAAGAGATTAATTAACTAAACAATTTGTTTTAGTTCATTCCTCTAAATATTTTAATTGTTTCCTTCTGTCATCTCTTCGATGTGTATTGTTTCGTTGTAGAAAGCTTCTACATGAATCTAGTGTATATGATAAATTAGATGTTCGATATGAATGTTTAACAATTATATGTCTTCTTAATTTATGCTTTTCAAATCCATTTAAATACTATTCTGTTATGAATGAAAATAAAATCATTACTTTTCTCAGAAATACTTAAAATTTACATTTGTTTAAAGGTTTAATGCATTGGTCATCCAATTAAAATCAAAACCTTACTTAGATGCTTTGGCATTGTTCCCAAACATAGAACTGTCTACAAAGATACAACATCAGATTGGCGCCGTTGCTGGGGAAAGAAGATTGAAGCTTGTTTTCCTTGGGACAATGATCAAAATTGCCTCTTAATGGTGGATAAGAGGCCATTAGGCTAAAATCCTTCACCTGGTGACTCCACATATTAAATATGGCTTCACGTAGACATACCATATCACAGTCAAATCCATAACTTTTATCTTCTCTATAAAATCTAGAGAAACATGTCAGAATTGCATCTATTAGATGTAGGTTAGAGGCCTCTATTACATCTTCTGCCTCTATTTTATTTGAAGTACCCTTACAATCTGACCCTTCTTAGTAAACTTAAATACCTGCTGAATTATTAGATCTTCCTCTAAAAATTTTAGAACTCCTTTCTAGAGAAGTAGATATTCAAATTGTGTTATTAGTTCATCAGCTTCAAACCTTTGAATTTAATTATTCACTTTTAGAAATTTCTGGCAATGAAGAAGATCTGAAACTTTCCCATCCTAAATTTAAAATAGTTGATTTTAAATCTTCTGTTGTACATACTTATCCCTCTACCTCTGCTAAACCTAAAGAGAAGCTTAGTATTTATACTAATCCTCTAGTTTTTGAAGATCTAGAAAAGGTTTTACCTAAAGTTCAGAAATTGGTTATTAATCCTCAGTTTTCCAGAAACCTAAACCTCCATAACAACCATGTTCCACTAAAGGTGTTTCCCCAAAATAGACAGTTCTATTACAACATCAAATGGCTAGATTTTAACCAATTGTGGCAGTTCGATATGCAACATTATGTCTTCCACCAATAGCCCAACTTCAATCTTTTCCTGATTGGTAGTTAAAACATTTACCTAGATTTAATGGAGAAACAATGCCATCTGCTGAAGATTACTTGGCTTCATTTCTATATTTTTCTGATAACATGAATATTGAGCATGAATATGTTTAAATGAGATCTTTTTTTCAATCATTAGAAGGAAATGTTAGAATATGGTTCAGAAAATTACAAGCAAATCACATGAATTCATGGGCTAAAATAATCAACATTTTCAAGAATTAGCAGGCAATAAAAAAGGACCCTATTTACTATTTAAGCGAATTTGAAGATTTTAGAAGGAATACTGGTGAACCTGTTGTTGATTTCATTAAGAGATTCAACAGAATATATAACAAGATGGCCCCAAATTATAAGCCTCCAGTCACAGTAGCTAAAGTTAGGTTTCTTAAATCAGTTGAAGATCATTTAGTTGTAATGCTTAGAGATAGAAAATCTGAAACTTTAGCAGACATACAAACTAATGCAATTGAAGTCAAAGCTAATAGGTCATCATCTAGTAAATTGAAAGCAAAGGCATAAAGGGATGAATGGAAAAGAAAAGGTAGAGAGGAAAGTACGTCATCATCAAAAACTAAAGACGAAGAACATAAAATTGATGAAATAACCTCTTTACTAAGAAATTTGTCTAACAAAATCTCAGGAATGGAATATCAACCTAGAGTAACCCAACATGTTTGCAAATATACCTCAAGTCCAATACAAAAGACCTTTTCAACCTCAAATTTTACAAAGACCAAATATTGATAAGCAAATTCAACCTCCCTTAATGATTAATGATCTAGACCATGATGAAATTGTTTATATTACCACAAATGATATCAATTATTTTGAGGATCCATCATCTCAAAATGTTATTGTTCAAATGAGTGAATATCAGTCTCTAGTTGAAAATCAAGAAACCTCTCAAGTTTCCAAGTATCAAGCTTTCTTTCAGTTCCTCATTACTGAACTAAATAGAAGGTATGACTTAAGACCTTGACAAGGACCTGGTATACATGTGAAAAAATTTACCTTTCATGAACATCAAGTGAAAGAAACTGAAACACAAACATCATCAATTTAACCACAAAAACCGTTACAAGAACAACATATTGCTAAAAAATATGTTCCAATTGTTTTTAATGTTGGGAAAGTGTTATAAAGACTTATAATTCGAATTCCCTTATCTGATTCAACGTTAAAGTATAGATGCATAGAGGGATATCACTACTTTACAAGATGAAAAACATTCAGTTCTTTTTGGTCCCAGTTTTGATATGATTGAGGAAAGTGAACCTCTTTTTTATGTCACATTGAAAGGTCATGGTTACCTTTTATACAATTGTATGTTAGATTCTGGTGCTTCCCATAATCTAATACCTAAAGTAATCATGGATCAACTTCAATTTCAAATCACTAGACCATATGATGATCTATATACCTTTGATTCCAAGAAAGTACCTTCCTTTGGATTAATTAAGGATTTAGTTGTAACACTTGCTTAGATCATTGTGAAAAGTATAGTCTTGGACATCTGGAATGTTATTGTCAAGGTCTTGTTGTGCTAATTTGGGAGGAAGTCTACAAATGGACATGTCCTGTGCTACAATTCCAGTTTATGGAGGTGAACATTTAAGGCTATACAAAGAAGTAAGATTTATTAATACAGTTTGTCAATAAAATCAAGTAATTAATCATCCAATTTATGCAATTGATCAAGATTTTGGATGCTTTAGTATGGCTGCTAATGATATTTCAAATCCTCAAATCAGCATTGAAGACATTGTCAATACACCTTACTTTTCAAACAATGACATTTGGAAAATGTATTTTGATGGAGAATATTATAAAGATGGGGTTGGGGTGTAATTGTACTCATTTATCCTAATAAGAAAAATATAACCCAATCCTTTAAATTAGATTTTTAAGTCACAAAATATGTGGCAGAATATGAAGCCCTAATTTTAGGATTTGAGTTAGCTAAGAGATTGAAAGTTCAAATCTTACAGAAATAAAGTTTGGGATAGTGTAGAAAATTATTTCCAAGCCTTGAATATCACATCAATCCAAAGAGAAGAAAATATCCATGCTGATGCCTTGGAAATTTCTTCAAGTTCTTTCAAAATACCTAATCCTATAAAATTACATTATCGAATTGAAGTAAAGTATAGACCTTCCATCCATGATAATCTAAAACACTGGCAAGTCTTTGAAGATGGTGAGAAGTTGTTTTTTTTTACAAGCAATAGATGATTTCTCTGCTTTACATGATGAAGAATAAAATATTGATGAAATCAAATCAAATGAGGATGATTCAGATTCATATTTAAAACAGAAAATTGTTGATCATGATATCATTAAATTATCAAAATTGTTTTGATCAGAATGATGTGTCAAAAACTTCATTGTTAAATTCTAAGCAAGAAGATGTCCAGGACTGTAATATTGGTACCTCTTAAGAAATAAAAAAATATTAAAATTACAAAATATTTGTCTCAACATTATAGAGATGTATTTCCATGGTCATATGAAGAATTGAAAACCTATGACACATCCATTATTGAGCATAAAATTCCTCCTAAACCTGGAGATGAACCATTTCAGCATAAATTAAGAAGAATAAATCTAGTCTTGCTTCCAATCATTGAGAAAGAAGCGAATAAGCTATTGGATGCCAAAATAATTGTTCCCTTAAGATATTCTAAATGGATAACTAACCTCGTGCTTGTTAGAAATAAAAATGGAGAAATAAGGTTGTGCATTGACTTTAGAAAACTGAATAAATTGTCTTTAAAAGATAATTATCCATTACAAAAGATGGACCAATTTATTCAAAGAATATCAAGTTCTAACACGATTTCAATGTTAGATGGTTTTTCTAGATATAACCAGATTTTGGTTAGTGAATAAGAAAGAGAAAAGACAACATTTACAACTCCATGGGGTAAATTCATGTATGCCAAGATGCTATTTTGTTTAATCAATGCTGGAGCAACGTTTCAAAGAGAAATGGATTTGGAATTTTTCGGTAAGATAGATAAATTCTTTGTCATTTATCTTGATGATTTAATTGTGTTTTTTTGATTCTGATGATAAACATATGAAACAGTTTAGGAAAGTTTTTAAGAGATGCAGAAAATATGGGATTTCTCTTAATCCTAAAAATTCACTTTTTGCAACGAAAGAAGGAAAGCTATTGAGACATATAATTTCAAAATAAGGAGTCTTGATTGATCTCAAAAGAGCCTCAACAATTCAGGTAATTAGTTTTCCTAGAAACAAAAAGGAAATATAGTCATCTTTAGGAAAGATAATTTTTTATGAAGATTTATATCTAATTATGATGAGATTGTGAAATATATTACTGATATGATTAAGAAAGATAGGGAAGTTAAATGGACTGTCCAAGATAGATATTCCTTCTCACATATCAAAAAATCAATTTCAGAAGCCCCGGTGTTAACTAGTCCAGATTACACAAAACGTTTTAGTATATTCTCTTTTTCCTTAGTTACTACCATAGCTAATGTTTTATTGCAAAGAAATGATGATAAATATGAGCAACAAATTTCCTTTTTTAGTAAGGTTACTAGATATGCTTAACTAAGATATCATATCATAGAGAAACAAGCTTATGTCTTGGTACAAGCTTTGAAAGCATTTAGGACTTCTGTTTTACATTCTCCCATAATTTCTTATGTCTTAGCAATGAAGTAAAAGAAGTATTGACTTAGCTTGATATAGATGGAAAGAGTTGAAGATGGAATGTTGAGATCCTTGAGTTTAATTTAGGCATCAAACCTACAATTTCAGTGAAAGGATAGGGTTTACCTAAACTTTTAGCTGAATCAAATTGTAAAATACTTTGTGTCAACAGTATCATGCAAATTTCAGGAGAGAAGAATCCATAATAACATTTTCATATTTCAAGTGAAAAGAATCCACAAAAACCTTCTTAGGTTTGAGGTGAGAATAATCTACAAGAACCTTCTTCCAGTGCAGTTATTATTCCTCTTCCTTTAGATATTGATGAAAAGTTTTTATTATCTCATTGGTATAATGACATAATGCATTTTCTTCATGATTTTGAGTGTCCTCTTGAATTCACAAAGAATCAATGTAGATTTCTCATAATGAAGGCCATGAAGTATTGTATAATAAAGAAAAAATTTGTATTCAAAGGATCCTCTAAATATTCTCTTAATATGTCTGACCGAGAATGAAACTGGAGTAATTGAGTTGTTTCATGAAGGCATTTGTGGAGGACATTATTCCCAGAAGGCAACTCTATATAGATTTTTGAGAGAAACTTTCTACTCGCCAAAATTGTTTGCACAGGTTGGAGCAAAGGTGAGGAGTTGTATCCCATGTCAGATATTTGCAGGAAAACAGAGGTTAGAAACACTTTTCCTTGTTCTAGTATCAATTGAATCTACTTCCTTACAATGGGGATTAGACTTCATTGGTGAAAGAGTTCTAGTTTCCAGCAATCAACATAGATGGATATTAACAACGACAGATTATTTCACAAAGTGGGTACAATGAATTCATGTTAACAATGCAACTAATACAATAATGATGAGATTTATTAAAGAAAACATATTGTCTACTTTTGGTTTCCCAAGAAAAATTGTTATGGACAATGCACAAGATTTCAGTAGTATAAAAATGATAGAATTTTGTGAGAAATATCATATTACTTTACATCATTCTACACCATATTTTCCATAAGGTAATGGGTTGGCTAAATCATTAAATAAAATTATGATTAAAGTCATTAAGAAACTATTAGTTGATCATAAGAGAAGTTGGGATACTCGTCTCAAATATGCAGTATGGGAAAACATAGTTTCACCCAAAAGGTCTACTGGTAAATCTCCTTTTCAACTTGTGTATGGAATTGAGGCAATGTTTCCTACATAGTTATCATTTCGAGTCATGATGTTTTTGTATGAATCATATGAAGAAGTATATGATTTTTCAAGCAGAATCAACCAAATTATTGAGCTAAATCATCATAGAGATGAAGTTAAATTCGACAATATCAAGATAAAATGAAGAGTTTGTTGCACATAAAAGTTAGAGAAAGAAATTTCATATAAGGATATCTAGATCTGAGATGGGATGTTAGAAGAGAAGAAAGTGGAAAACATGGAAAGTTTGATAATTTATGGTTGGGACCTTTCAACATTGCAGAAGTGAAGGGAAATAAATACATTCATTTTATGCAACCTGGAAAGATAACATTGCTCATTGCTAGTCTATGATTAATATCTCAAGCATTATATTCAGTATGAAATGTTTGCAGTTATCATCATTGTAAATTTACAATTTTCTTTAAATTTTAGTAACAAGTGTCATTTTCACATCATGGACTCCATAGCCTAAGGAGAAGGAGCATGGATTCGCAAGTTCTCTGCATGACATGGGGGGAAGCAATCCAAAGATGCAGCCGATGTTGTTACTTATTTTTACTCTTTGTAATATTTTGAAGTTTTTACTTTATTTAAAATAAATTAGAAAAATAGAGAAAAGGAAAAAAATAATGAAGAGAAATGTTAAATAAGAAAAAATCAAAAGAAAGAAAGAAATAAGAAAGGGATAAAAAAAAGAACAAAATATATCCCTAGTAATTGTGTGCACATCTAAATGGCACAACATTTTTATTTTACCATTTTATTTTGATTAATATTTAACATTTTAAATAAAAAGTATTATTTATTTATGTTTTAATAAACCGCCAATGATTTGTTGGATAGCATTTAAATGATGTTTATTTTTCAATGGATGTGATCGGGCCCACCCATATCAATGACCGTCGATCAATTACGAGATGCCTTGCGCTATATATTGTTAACAAAGAAGGGGGGTGGGGGTGTCTGCAAATTGTTTTTGCTAATGTTGTCATTGGGTACATGGAAACCTTGCATCCATTCTGATACACCCTTGCTGAAAACCACAAAACGTCTTTGACCCTCCCCACAAACCATCATTGCAACATTCATTCCTTCAATTTATTTCGACTATCGCCAAAACCTCCACTACATTTAATTAGCATCACTTCCCTGATAAATTTATCACATAACTGTCATGCATTTAATTCTCCTACACCAAAGTTTGAAAACATTAAACTCTCCTGTGCCATTTTCGCCCGTTAACCAATTTCGTCCATTTTTACCAGTTGATAAGAAGCCTATCCCTCTGCAAATTATCTCATTTACTACATTTTCTTTACAATCAAGACTCCTAGTTTGAATCTGCAAGTGAACACCATAAATTCACCCACTTACAATCATTCTATTTCTATGTAACTGTTCTACTGACCCTAAATAATTGTGTTTTCATTAATGGCTTCTCATAAAGGGAAATCCAAAGCCACAGAGAGTCCCATGCTACCTTCTGTAATCAATTAGATGAGTTACCTTTAGTTGACACTCAATTTAAAATTTCAGAAACCAATTGCAATTTCGATCTCTATGAACTGCACAATTTGGGCTTTCAAAAATACCAGGATGATAGTGATGAGTTTTCATTGTGGGAATTTGTATTAGCTCAGTTTTTCTTCCCTTAGACCTACCATTTTCTAGATTTCATTTCCTGGTGTGAAGCCTGCTATATCCTAAGTTAGAGAGCTATCGTTGCTTAAAAAAATGAAACCTTGTTTTATGTAACCTGTGAGTCAACTTTCCAATCCCTTTAATTGAATTCTCAAGAATCCCTACATCTGTTTTCTACTCATGCATTAATGGAGATTTATCAAAAACTTTCCTTTTCTGAAAGAGCTCATATTTTTGAATCTTTTATGGCTAACAATTATGAATGACCCAGAACCATTCCTCCTTATTCTGCTGCCATGTTCCCTGAGATTTCTAGGCAAGTTATTTCTTTAGTTTCTTGTCTATTAGGATACCCTAGTGACCAATGGGTCGATCAAGTAATTTTAGGTTTTTTATCAATGTTTTCCTCTGGTAAAAATCCTTCAATTATGTTCAATCGTAGTCAGTTCCTTTCAGATATTATTCATTAGCAAAATTTTGAATTTCAATGCAGAAGGATCTTTCAAGAACCAATCAGTTTGGTCTATGTACTTTTATATCATGAGTCAAAAATATTTACATTTCCTTTGTAGAAGTTCGATCTTACAGGAATCCTATTGTCAATTATTAATTAGACTTCATTAATGATAAATATGTCTAAAGAGTTCCCCTTTATTGATTTTGTCAATCAATTCTTCTATATAGAAAATTGTTTATTAAACAGTGATGATGTTCCTAGGATTTCTACTAAAATTAAAAGAATTTTACATCTTAGTGAACAGTTAAAGGTTGGAGACTAGTATTTAAACTAGAATTTTACAGAAATTAGGATTTGTGAATGTTAGCTACAGCTATACAAGTTGTCTATCTTCCACCCAAAAATAATTTTTTCTCTTGAATATATTAGACAAATGATGAATGTTAATCATGTTCATTTAGTCTCTAGAAAAAAAAGGCTCAATTTAAATTGAAAGCACAGGTTGGCCCATTCATAGACAACACAAGAGTTGCAGAAATAGAGGTAGATAATTTATTGAAACAAATGAAGTTCAAGTTTAGTTTCAGTTGGTCTTATGAGTCAGTGGGGATTATATCATCAATCAGAGTTGCACATAAATCAAAACCTTATGTTCATCTTGTTAAAATAGAGATTGAGCAATTTTCCAATAAAGAAGAATGGGAGGAAAACACTTTATAGGAAGTTGAGGAAGAATTACCGAGTTATACAATGTTAGAGGCTCCAAAACCCACAAAGGAAGAATTAAAAAGGCCATGGGAAACTCAGTCACCACCAAGATCAGATTTACAACAAACAAATTTTAAGGTCATGAAAAGAAGAAAGAAAACAACTGAAGAGGAAGAATAATCTTCAAAAAATGAGACTTTTAAATGATCTTCTACAATAATTCTCACAAGAGAATATCCATTTTCATTGCAGCAAATTGAACAAACGATTATAGCTTCTCCTTCTTCTTCTTCTCCTACTTCAATGAAACAAAGTATCTTTTCAAAATTTCTAGAAATAAAAAAGAAGAATGAGACAATGAAGTGTTCCGCATATGTAGAATTTTGGAAACAAACCTCTACAATGGAGACTAGACTACTTTCAACATTAGAAAGTGAAAGAGGACAATTCCAATTGGCATTTTTGGAACCAAAGGTACATGTACGTAAAATTGCGGAAGACCATAAAACTTCCTTGCTTTCTTTTAATAAAAAACAAATTCATCCCATAGATCAAACCGATCTCCATAAAAAAACACGGGAGGTGATTTATACATATTTGACAAGTTCTACGATGACAACTTCTAAGTTGTATGCATCATTAAATAATTTTCATTCTTAATTGAAGCTACAAAAGATTTCCTCTCTAGCCAAGGATACCAGAATCAAGGGACATGAAGACCTAGTTTTGAAATTATTATTGGATCCTAAAGATGTAAAAGAAACATAAAAGATAATTGAATATAGAAATTATGATATTCAAGCATTGAGGAAACAATTGAAGCTGCCAACAACTGAACGTCCATAGGCTCAATAAGTCAGTCAGTTAGAGAAGGAGAACAAGAACATGCAAAATATTATTATTGACCAAAACATACAAATTTAGAAGATGGAAGCAAAAATGGAAAAAATGATTAAGGAAAGAGAGCTACAAGTCAACACTAGAGTAGCAAATTCTACAACAAGAACTACAACAATATGAACTTCTACAACAACAGTGTCCATAATAGAGCCAAAGCACATTGGCCAAAATTCGTCTGAGTAATTGTCAAAGGCCATGCAAGATCTATCCTTGAAGGATATGGAAATTAAGAAACGTAGAGTGTAGATTGAGAAGATTCAAAACAACAAAATTAAAAATTAATAATGCATATTTAGGTGAAATACAAAAAAATTAGAAATTGATTAAGTAATTAGAAATATATGAAAATGAATCATTAAATCCAAAGACAAAATATGGATTGATATTAATGAATCTTTGACTGAATTATGGCCATGAATTGAATTTTTTTTTTACCAAGAAGTTTTATTGCAGAGGTCAAAGGTAGCAATAAAAGAAATTACAGAAGGTCTAGATCATAAACCAGGAGAAGCTACTAGGATAATCAAAGTCCTACATTCCAAAAAAAAAGGAAGAAATTGAAGGTTTTGGAATTGAAGATAGGATTGGTGCAATCCTAGAGACAAGAAAAGTTTTCACAAAGAGAAATATAGTGTTACAAATGGAGAATAAGTGGCACAACTTAGAAGCAAAGGTCAAGAAATTCCATAGAAAATTTAATGCTCTATGCTAATAAGGCTCCCAAATATTCGAGATTCTAGTGGCCAATTATCCCCACTAGAAAATTATCAGCATAGGTTACATGAGATAGTAGTAGATAAAACCAAATTTTCCAAAGTCAGAGGAACAATCATAGGCAAATCTTTCATGGAGCACCTAGAATATGAATTGTCTATTAAACATGAAATTCAACAGTTTTTTTTAACTAGGCCTACTTTTGAAAAGTATAAAAAAGTTGATAAGTCATAAAGGAAGTTAACCATATTTTCTATCCGAGGTGATAAAAGATGGGATAAATTACTTAAGCTCATCGAATAGAACAAAATGCAAAATTTCAGTGACCAGAAGGCAAAAAAATAGAAGACAACAAAATAATAAAGCCGACAAACAAAAAATTCAATTTCAAGCAGCACTCAACAAACAACAACATCGAAATGTGTGTTGAGTGTTGGAATCAATTTAGAATAGCTAATTTTATGTCCTATCTTTGCAAATATCCAAATAAGCTTTGGATATTATTTCAATTTGTAATAAAATTTGTTTTAAAGATTCAGATATTTTGAGTGAGACTATAATATTTAGTGTTTCAAAGTAGACATGGTTGAACCTTCGTGATGAATCGCTAAGCTATTTCTGAAGATAATTGAAGGATTTTGGATTCATTCTCAACAACTTGTGTATCTATCTGAGTTTGTTTTGTATTTCAATTATGGTTTTCATATTTATTTCTGCGTATGTTCAAGGTAACATAGAAGTTTGGGCAAGGCTATATTGAATATCAGTCTCCCTGAAAGCCCCTACAACCTTATAATTATTAAAATAGATAAATTAATTGAATAATTTGTTTTAGTTAATTCCTCTAAATATTTTAATTGTTGCCTTCTATCATCTTGTGAAAATGTATTGTTTGGTTGTAAAAATATTCTACACACATCTACGATATATGATAAATTAGATGTTCAATATGAATGTTTAACAATTATATACCTTCTTAATTTCTACTTTTCAAATCATTTTAAATATTAATTCTATTAAGAATGAAAATCAACCCTTTATTTTTCTAAGAAATACTTGGAATCTATAATTAGTTAAAGGTTTAATGCATTTGTCATCCAATTACAATGAAAACCTTACTTAGATTCTTTGGCACAGTTCCCCAAACTAAAACTATCTACAAAGATACAACAGGCTCTACTCTTTTTTTAATTTTACACCACATTGTTATTTCTTAATTTTATAAATTTTGGTCAATGTTTCAATCCAACATTACAAAATTAGTCAACCATATCTACTAATGTAGTTGACTATATTCAAATATTTTTGACTATGTTTATAATTAACACTCTTAAACTTTAGTCAAACTTAATAACCTATTAATATTATTGTTTGATATTAATAGTCAAACATGTTGTGATGCCATAATGGTACATAAATCTATCCTATGTTACAATGTGACAAAGATTGTCACAATGTTACATTACATTATGATTTCTCCAACGTCCCAATGTGACAACAAAATTATTCAACCACATTTAATAATTTGGTTGTGCATGCACTTTATATATATTAATCATTGTATATCAACCACAATTTCTAATGTGGTTGTGTTAGGAGTTATAAAATTTCTATTTGTTACATTTGGATTTATAATATTGGCAATTAATATTTGGGTTGATAATATTAGGGTTTATAATAGTTCGATTTTTATTAGGGTTTAGTATATGGGGTTTAAAGTATTACCATTTATATTATGGTTTATAATATTAAGGTCTATAAGATAGAGTTTAATATTAGGGTTTATAATATACAATTTGTAATATTTGAGTTTATAATTTTTGGTTTATGTTTGATAATATTTGACTATGTTTGAAACTTAACACTCTTCAAATTCAATCAAACAAAATCGTCTATGAATATTAATAGTCAAATATAGTCAACAACATTAGTCAAACATTGTCAAATAAGGTTAACATTTATATTCGATGTTTAAAAAATTGATCATGATTAAAATTGGTCCATTCTATGTTTACCATTTTTATTGAAAGTCAAAAGTCACTCATAGTTGTCCTCCATCAATATAACTCGACCATATTTATTATAGTCAATCAATATTGACCGAAGTCAAACATTATAAACCTTAGTCAACTTAGGTCATCCTTGCTTGACCACGTTCAAGATTAAAAAATGTTCAATAATAATATCAATATTAATAAATCTCACTAATATTAATATTAAGTTTGAGTACACTATTATTATTATTAGTAGTAGTAGTATAGTTACCAATGATAAAATTTGGTCAACTTTACAATGAGACATTACAAAATTAGTCAACCATATTTACTAATGTGGTTGACTATGTTCAAATATGTTTGAATATGTTCAATAGTCAACGCTCTTAAACATCAATCAAACTTAATCGCCTATGAATATGATTCATTAATATTAACAATCAAACATATTGTGGCATTGAAATGATACATAAATCTATCCAATATCAGAATGTGACAAAGGTCTAGAATCATAATAATAATAATAATAATCACCAGGTCTAGAATAGATAGTGACTGATGTACTGTTAAGTCAGTCCGTGATGTGAAGGTCATTGGCTCAGTGCGAAAAAGTACATTCATGTTAAGTGTTGGTGTGTGATTTTGAAGACTTAGATGCCCCTGGGTCACAATTTCTCAAGCCAAAGATTAGGTCTATTGTGATCTTTGGATGACACAAACAACCTCACAAACAATAATAATAATAATAATAATACATTATTACAATATTATAAATTAATATTAATTTCTTTTTTCTTTTCTTTACATTCTTTTAAATAAATTGTGATCTCTTTCATCTTAAATAATAACCATTAATAATATTAGTAATATATTGGATTATTAATAATATAATATATTAATTAATAATAATTTGACTGTTTTATTTTATTTTTTCTTGTAATTGGTTTTTATTTTAATTTTAGAATTCTATTTTTCTCATTAATTTACTATTTTATTGATTCTAATCTTATACTCAAACATTTTGAAGAAAATTTTGAATCTCTTGTGATATGTGGAGTATTTACTTTAAATCTTAAAGGTTTCTTACATTCTACAAAGTTCTTCATTCAACATCTTCTGTAACTGTGAAAATTTTCATATTGGAAACACAAAACATTTACTTAAAATTAAAACTATAAAATTTTAACCATTTTTTTTTTAATCACCTTATTAAAGTGAATAAAAAAGACTTAAAACAAAATATTTCGCATTGAATAAATTTTTAAAATAAAAAATGTTTTGAAAAAATTGCAATTTAGTTTGTGTCCATTGTGATGTCATTTTGGCTTTAAATTCCAAATCCATAAGATTGCCACTGATATCAAGTTCTTTGGAATTAAGGTGTCTATGAAGTTTAGAAATTGTTCTTTGAAATTAAGGTGTCCATGAAGTTTAGAAATTTTAATTCATACGGATATTTCAACCAATTTCACTCAAATTCATTAAAATTGGGCAATACAATTTCAAGATATTTTGTTTTTTAAAATACAGTTTTGAATACATTTATTCAACACCTTGAAAAACCCTAGGTCACTCGAATTATGCAGATTAAACAATTTAAACTTAAGTTTTTGAAAATCTCTATTAGATTTTGATTAAAATTAACGAAAAATGGTCCTGAGAAAAGAAGTTTCGTCATTACACCTTAAAAAATTAACTTTTTAAAAGAATTAAAAGTAATTTCACTATTAAAGTTTTTACTGGTTTTTGCGTAAATAGAATTAATAGGATGAAAACCTTTACACTATTTAAATTTTGCTAATTATACAACTCAAATTTATTTTTCCAAAAAATATCTCCCAAATTTCAAACACAATGACCCCAGAATAAAAAGACAGATGTAGACTATGGAAAACTTCCATTGATATAAACAATGAATTTTAATAATATAAAATTTTAGATATTTATCATGCAAGAATATTTTACCTCCTTTTTATTAGTGAGAAAGAGTAATTTTCAGGAGTCTTTGCACTGCTATTTTCCCTATGAATGCGGTCGTAATTTAGATAAATAGACCTTTATCTAACCCCTTCAATGAATGCGGTCATAATTTAGATAAAGGACTTTTATCTAAACCCTTTTCTCAAAATGGTTTTGGCAACAAAATTTAAGCTAAGATCATGGTGCAAATCTATATTATTTAAAATTGTATTTTTTTTAATATAATAATAATGTAATTGTCTTAAATAAGAAATATAATAATTTATTCAGTTTACAATTATATAATTTTAAACTCTTAGTATATTATAATGTAAAAAATAATAATCTAAAAATGAATTATTAAATTAAGTAATTATTTTTAAACTATATATATTATTTTAATTAATTTGTAACATTTAACAAATATCATTATTTCATTAAAAAATGATATAGTATTTAAAAATAATTTTAATTTTAATTTCTAAAAGTTTTAGAGTTATTTACTATTATTTTTATTTTTATTTTTCTTGGTTAATTAAATTTATATGATTTTAAAATAACAATTTTTATATAAAAAAAAACAATGTCAATAATACACCTTATTCATATTTATTATCTTATTTATATTTACCATCTTTCTGTGGTAATAATTTAGGGTGACGTATTTATGATCTCTCTGCGGTAATAATTTACGATCTCTGCGGTCATAATTTAAGATCTCTCTATGGTAATAATTAACAATCTCTATATGGTAATAGAAAAACAATTCGGGGCACGTGCGTCTGCAGTCCGACTTGTCAATATCAGGTGCACACATTCCTTATATTTTTCTAATACATATCTACTCATATATTTTCAAGTATGAATTATTCACTATGATTACCAAAGGTAGACCTAACACAGTTACTCTACAGAGCCTCTATGAGTATATAGAGTCTTTAGAGAAATGTAGAGAAGAAGGAGAAGCCAAGCTACAAACAGAGTTAGAAGCCATGCTGGAAAATTAATTCACATCTCTTGAAGACGAGATCCAAAAACAAATAGAAAATAAAATAAAACTATTGGAGAATAATATGGAGGCAATGGAGACTAGGTTGCAGGTTATAGAAGAACAAAACCAAAGTATGAACCAAACATCCCAGCAAGTAGATGCTGATACTTTAGAGAGTCTTAAAATGAAGGACATGATTAAAGAGGTAGAAGAAAAAGTTAATAGCCGCCTCACCCTAAATAGCGTGGCAGGTAAATTAGATAGCAAATCAGTTAAAGATGAAATCAAAAAATTTATAGAATTAGACCATGAGCCTAACAAAAGGGCCTTGAACCTTATAATATTCGGTTTGAAAGAGGAGGTAGATGATGATACTTTAGCCATAGCCCAGACAAAATTACATAACAGATTACAAATTGAAACAATGTGTCTCACAGAAGCAACAAGGTTGGGGAAACTAACTGAGAATAAAGGAAGGTTGATCTGAATAAAGGTGAGCTCTACTGACCATAAGTATGAAATACTTAGTAAAACCTCAAGTCTAAAAGGAACGAGAATATTTATAAATGAAGATATCATTCCAGAAGATCAAGTAGAATTGAGAAAGGAGGCTCAAAACGTAAAGGAAGCTAGGAAGGAAGGAAAATGGGCAATAATTAGAAATATAAAAGTTGTTATTCGAGATAGAAAGGAAAAAAGATAATAACAAATATCAATTCAACATGCTCCGTATTCTTTCTTGGAACTGTCGGAGCTTTCCATGGAACAAAGACCCCAAGCTAAGTTGGATCTCGAATTATGTTGATATTATTTTGCTTGTTGAAACTAGGGAGCACGAAGAATCTAAGGACCCTAACATAGATGGCTTTACATTATGGTATACTTGGAATAAGCGATCCTCCTATAGAGGCATTGGGGGTATAACTTGTTACATTGAGAAGAACATCTCTCCCCATGCTAAGATTTATAAAAATGACCCTTAAAACCAATACAGTTGGATAGAAATTATTGACATTTATGATTAAAATACCTACATAGCAATCTGTTATTTCCCCCCCATCAATTCTAACTTCTATAAGAAAAATAGTCTAGATAAAAATAGTCCTTACAATGGCTTAGAGAATGATATTTCTACCTGAAGGAATGAAGCAATATCCTTTTAATGGGTGACTTTAATTCTCAAATTTCAAACAACCAAGCTATTCTTCTAAGCAATCATTCCAACCCTACTCCTCTTTGGTTAGACGAAGACCTTCCTCTGGCTAGCCAATACCAAAGGAGCTTTGAAGACCTCAGGGAGAATTTATCTGGGTTGGAGCTAGTCAATCTCTGTAATGCTCAGGATCTCATAATTTGCAATGGTCTAAAGAAGTGGCCCAATTCTAGCCAGATGGCCTGCATCCATGCGCTTGGTAGCAACATGGTAGACTATGTTATCTTTGATCTCCCACTATACAATGAAATAACACATTTTGACATCTTTAATGACCACGAGCTTGACTCTGATCATAAGCCTTTACTTATAACTCTCAATTTTGTCATGCATAGAGATCCCATAGAAGATAATACTTATAGCCAAAATAAGTTAATCTTTGATAGAAATAAAAAAGATCTCTTTCTAAATGAATTAAAAACTAATTTGCTTCCTTTATCTAGTATAGAAAACATAAAAGATATCTATCATAATTTTAATACAACCCTCTCATATTCTATTAACAAGTTCTCAATTGAAGTTTCAAGTAATAAAAGAAATAGCAAAACCAACCCACGATATGACAAAGATTGTAAAAGTGTGAGGAAAGAAATTAAGGAAGTTGTTGATGAATCTCTTAAAATTGGCAAGATAAAAATATACAAAGCCCTAACTAAAAGGAAAAAAAGGCAGTATATTCGTAAAAGATAAGAGAATCTCTTACAACTCTGTAAGGTAGCTGCTAAGAAATTTTCAAGGTAGATTCTAACTAGGATAACTAAAGATAATAATAAAATTTCTTTACACGACCAGAATTCCTATCTTAAAAATCTTTATGAATCTTCGTATGTCATGGATAACTTTGAAACCCTACTCACAACAAAAGAATTTTTCTCATTAGAAGACATTGATTTTGGGGTTAATCACTTGGATAATGGGAAAGCTAAGGACATTGAAGGTTACCAGGTGGAAATCTTAAAAATTGGAGGACTTGACCTCATCTCCCACCCTCACAAGAATTTCAATCAAGCAGTCTAGAAAGGGTTCCCTAAACCATGGAACCAAAGCCTGATTATCCCTATTTTTAAAAGTGGGGATACAAATAACCCCTCTAATTATCAGACAATTATGATCAACCTTCTCTTAGCCAAGTTATATGTTATTATTTTGGAAAGGAGGTTGAGCATATGGCTTGAAAGTGAAGGTAAGCGAGCTAAAGGCCAAGCGGGTTTTAGAAAGAAACACTCAACAATAGACCACCTCATTACGCTTAGCATAATTGTGGAGGAATACCGCAATGATAAATCCAATCTCTTTTCTTGCTTTGTGGACTTTAGAAAGGCTTTCGATATGGTTCATAGAAACAATCTTTGGAACAAATTAGAAGAGCTAAAGGTTCCTTTTAAGTTGAGAGATGCTGCTATAAGGTTATACGAGAATGTAATTGCCAAGTTGAAGCGCAATGAGGGGTGGTCGAAAGATATTAAGTGTAATATTGGAGTTAAACAATGTTGCCTCCTCTCCCCTACCCTATTTGGCATTTACATCAACAAGCTAGAAGGTTGTTTAGAGGAAGGAGGATGTGTTGGCACAATCTTAGCTAGGATAGTCATCATCCTTCTTCTCTATGCTGACGATATTATTCTTCTTGCAAGGTGCCCATCTGATCTTGATAAGCAACTTATACTTCTTAAGGATTTTTGCTCTACCATGGGTATGACTGTTAACACTGACAAAAAAAAAGTTATGATTATCAAATCCAAGAAGGACACTTACGCTAATTTTATGTATGATAACAGTAACTTGGAGGAAGTGTCTTCCTATAAGTACCTAGGAATTGATATTCATCACAAGCTAAACTGGAACTATAGCATTGAGAAAAGGACTAATGGGGGATGGAAAAATTATTTTGGTCTTGAAAATAATTGTAAAATGGAAAACCTCGTAATGTGGGATAGAAAGAAGTTCCTCTTTGAAACTTTAGTCACCCCAGTTATCTTATATGAATGTGAGGCTTGAGGTTGTAGCATCTCTAGAGAATCCTGGAGAAAGATTGAGCAAATCCAGAAACGTTTTATAAGGTATAACCTCAAAATTAAAAGCAACACACCATATCCTATTCTCCTTATAGAAGTTGGTCTTTCCCCTATCGAGAGCCTAGCTATGACTAGGCTTCTGTTGTACAAGCACAAACTCAATAACATAGGAGACCATAGACTTCCTAAGCTAGCTTTAAATTCCAACGAAAACCACCTAAGGCTCAAACGAGGTTGGTATAAAGACACCAGGGCCTGGTTAAACCATTGGGAGATCGACGAGAATGTTGCATTGCAAAATATTAATAACATTAAAAATATTGTTACTTCTAAGTTCAAAGAAAAAATGTGGTGTGAGAAAGATTTAGCAGCTAAAAGAAAATTAAGATATTATAAGGAGGTCATCATCCCCACCGTAGAAGATCAAAAGTATTTCTCTATTTTAACTAGATGAAAGAAGAAAATTAATATAGTCAAGATTAGAACAAACTCTAATGAGCTCCATAGTGAAATGGTTCGTTTGGCAGTTCCTAAAACACCATGGATGGAAAGATTCTGCCATCTCTATGAGAATACAAACATCGAGGTTTTTGGATGAACATGTTATGCGTGTCGATGACTACCCATCATGAAGGGAATTTTTGTAATATTTGGTTAGTGGAAAGGATCATTTTTGAATTTTGGTATAATCGAAAAACTTATGAATTATGGGTACATCTGTATCCCTTAGAGACTTCAGAGAAATCCTCTCTTGACTAGATGTAACAACCATGTACCTTTGAGTTTATTTTGATAATATAAAGCAATTAATTTGAAAAAAGTATGAAAATAATTAATATATAAATTAAACCTATATACATTTAAAAAAAATATGCAACAACATTATTATCCATGGAGATTTAACCACACTTTACCATGGAGATTCCTAATGTGTAAATAGACTTTGTTACAATACCGTGGACCAATACTATGACTTAATAATACCACATGCCCAAAATACCATAACACATTTCATATGACACTTGTTCATATGCTATTTTTAATTAATCAATTTAATTAAAAGAGAAAAAATCGCATAACTCAACTTTTGATTTCTGTATATTACTAAGAATATTTTAAAATATTCCATGAAGGTTAAATAACTACCATTCGCTTAACAATTATTGATAATTAAGTTAAAATTAGATTAACATGGGCCAATACCATCATTTATCAATGTCATATTCCGAAAAAATCATAATGTTTTTCATATCAGACTTATACATATGACATTTCTTCTAATTAATTAATTTAAATAAAAGACAAATAATGAGATATCTACTTTGGAAACAATTCTCAAGCTTTAATTTGTGTATATTATTAAGAATATTCTAGAATATTGTATGAGGTTAAATCACTATAATCCCTATAATAATTATTGATAATTAAATTAAAATTATGGAAGTCTTATTCCAAAATAGATAGACATGCTTACTGATATAATAATAATTTACTTAATAAAATAAGGAAAATTGTAATTTTAAATTACTGATTATGTACTCAATATTTTACAATTTTTGAAAATTCTTATTTTATATATATGTGTCTCTGTGTGTGTTTAAAAATAAATTTTAATAAATAAAATACTATGAATAAGCGAGAGAGAAAAAAATAAAATTCTTCTTAATATTAATATTTTTACATTTATTTCTTTTACTATATTCATTAAATCTATCTTCTCTTCTCTAACTTCTTCATAATAATAATAATAATAATCATGAGGTGTAGAATAGATGGTTACTTGTGAAAAAATCCAATCATCTTAAGGGTTGGTGTGTGATTTTGAAAACTTGAGTGTCATGGATCACAATTTCTGAAGCCAAAAATTAAGTTTGTTGTCATCTCTCCAAGGCAAAAACAACTTGACTAACAATAATAATAATACATTATTATACTATTATAAATTAATATTAATTTCTTTCAATTTCTTTCACCTTTTCTTTATATCCTTTTAAATAGATTCCTATCTCCTTCCACTTAAATAATAACCATTAATGATATTAATAATATAATATATTAATTATTATTGATTTTATTATTTTAATCTATTTTTCTTATAATTTGTTTTTTTTTTTAATTAAATTTTAGAATTCTATTTTTCCCATTTAATTTACTCTAACCTTATACTCAAAAATTTTGAGTATCTTTTATAATGGTAGAATATTTACTTTAAATCTCAAAGGTTTCTTACATCCTACAAAGTTATTCATTCAACATCATTCGTAATTCTGAATATTTTTATATCCACGTACAATACATTTACTTAGAATTAATATTATCAAATTTTAACCATTTCTATTATATAAAAAAATTATTTCACAATAATCATTTAAAAAAATGAATAAAATTTTGAAAAAAATTGTAGTTTAGTTTTGTGTCTATCTGTGAAGTCATTTTGACTTTAAATTCCCCATCGATGAGATTGCCACCGATATCAAGTTCTTTGGAATTAAAGTGTCTATGAAGTTTAGAAATTTTAATTCATATCGACATTCCAGCCAACCATGAAAGAACTATGTCTTAATATTTTGATTATGTAAAATTAAATTAGATAAATTTGATGGCATCAAATACCATCAAATTTATCTAATTTAATTTTACATAATCAAAATATTAAGACATATTTTTTGCTAAGGATGATAGGTATATATTGTTTCTATGAATTATCTGTATGTTTTTTATGAAAGGGAGACTGGGCATTTCTATGCCTCATCAGTATCCCAAATTATGTATTGATGATCTTTATATACTCTTAATATAAGACTATATTGGTTTTTCTTCTCTGAAAAAAAAAAATTAATAATATCAAAAAAATTACAGTTTTAAGAGTTAAAAGTTACCATTTCAATATTGGACTTTGTTTTGGTTTTTGCTTAGTGTGGTGAAAATCTTTACGACATTTAAATTTTCTTAATTATATAACTTAAATTTATTCTAAAAAATATCTCACTTAAAACTTCGATTGATAAAAACATTCATTTTTAATAATAGAAATTTTAAGATATTTATTATGCGAAAAACATGATATTTTACCTCGTTTTATTAGCGACAAAGAGTAATTTTCAGGAATCTTTGTGCTGCTCTCTTCCAAACGAATGCGGTCATAATTTAGACAAGGGACGTTTATCTAACACCTTTTTTCAAAATAATTTTGGCCATAAAATTTATGGTAGGATCATGGTGCAAATCTGTGGTGAAAATCTACGTTATTTAAAATTGTAAATTTTTTTTATTTGTTTAAACATAATAAATATAATAATTTATTTAGTTTACATTTATATAATTTTAAAATTTTAATAAAATTTAATTATTAAAACAATTTATTGTTTTCTAAATTATTAATTTTTTGAAAAAATATATTCTCTTAATTAAAAAATATTTTAATTATTTTTTAATATTCAGTATTTCATTAAGAGGTGATGTAGTATTTAAAAATAATTTTATTAAATTTTTAAATGTTTTTGGAATTTTTACTATAACTTTTTTTTACCAATTAAATTTATATAATTTTAAAATAACTATTTTAATAAAAAACATCTTAATTATATTTTAATAATACACTCTATTTGTATAAGAAATACCTCAATAATACATCTAAATCATATCAATATATATTCTCTATATATAGTAAGTCTTAAATCTTTTTATCTACTAAAAATAGTTTTATAAAAAAAAAAAAAACTAACTTACTAAAAAATATTTATAATACCAAAAAAATAACAATTTCACCGAAAATTAGATTACTGAATTTTGATGGAAAAAACAAAAACAAAAAAGCAAACATAAAATCAAATTTAAATGTACAAATCGAAAATGTGGCGCTGTGTTGATCCACCGCGTAAATGCAGTCAGATTTGTCGGATTCCATTAACGTCTCTGTGGATAGTAGTGATCCTGGTACCCTACAGCACCAGCACCAGTACGCTATTAACTCAAACTCCTTGTTTTCAAAGATGTCTAATCTTGTAGCAACACCGCACAATATTAGAATTTTCTGGATCAGAAAACGTGGGTTTTATTTAATTTAGAAGTGCAGAATTTAATCTTCCAAACTTCTTAAAAATTGCAGTAAAATAATCAATGAGTGCCGACAACCTTATCTAAGGTGCATTGCATTTGGACGGTATATGGAGTTCAACGAACTTAGACAACGCTTCACATGCTCACAAAGACAAAATCAAAGACATATATATATCTCCATATGTGTGAAGTGTATCATTGCAAAATAGGCCAATGTGATTTTTAGAGAGAAGTATGGACTAAAGGTGACATGGTGTAATGATGGAAGATCTAAATTGAGGAATTTTGAAAATATTGTGAGCTCTATTCATTTTTTAATTTTGTACCAAATTGTTATTTCCTAATTTTATAAAATTTTGTCAATAGTACAGTGTGATATTATAACTTATATAAAATTAGTCACTTATATATGTTAATGTAGTTGACTATATTCAAATATGTTTAACTATGTTTGATAATTAACATTTTTAAACCTTTGTCAAACTTAATTATCTATTAATATTATTGTTTGATATTAATAATCAAACATGTTTTGATGTCAAAATGGTACATAAATTTACCCAACGTTACAATGTGACAAAGATTGTCGCAGTATTACATTACATTGTGATTTCCCCATCCCAATGTGACATTATAAAATTGTTCAACCACATTTACTAATGTGGTTGTGCATGTGCTTTATATACATTGATCATCGTATATCAACCACATTTACTAATATGGATGTGTTAGGGTTTATAACATTTCTATTTGTAACATTTGGATTTATAATATTGGAGTTTAATATATGAGTTTACAATATTTGGGTTTAATAATAGAGTTTATAATACTTCGTTTATATTATAATGTGTTTGATATATGGGGTTCAATATATATGGTTTATGGTTTATAATATTTCAGTTTTTATGAGGGTTTAATGTATGGGATTTAAAATATTATGGTTTATATTAGGGATTAATATATGGGATTGAAAATATTATGGTTTATATTAGGATTTATAATATACAATTTCTAATATTTGGGTTTATAATTTTGGGTTTAGGTTGAATAATGTTTGGTTATGTGTGATACTTAACACTTTCAACTTCAATTAAACAAAATCCCCTATGAATATTATTAGTCAAATATAGTCAACAACATTAGTCAACCATAGTCAAATAAAGCTAACCTTTATCCGACCTTCAAATATGGGGATGTCAAACTTAACTTGTATAGTAAAGGTTTGGCGCTTCGACAGTGGCTACCAAAAGGAGATGCATCGCCTGTGGTTAGACACTAAAGGATTTGGGAAAATTTTCCCATCATCGTGTTCCTTTGTCACTCAAGGGCTTCTTTTAGAAATACTTTGAAAGGATCTCTTGCCCCCTCATCTTTATTTTCTTTTTCCATGGGAGGCCATTGGGGTTTGTGAGTCTGGCCTTGCAAAGGTTCAACTAGTTCAAGCCCGAACGCCTTATACCCTAACCTCGTTGGGGAAAAGCAAAGAAAAATAGAGAAACAATTAAACACTATGATGCCACTGATCCAAACTTAAATAAGAATGAAAAAAAAATACAGATATAACCGTAAATACATAATTGCAACAAAAATGACACTTCACTTCATTAATATAAAAGAACTGAAAAATGCTTACATAAAGAATGGAAATAAACTAGCTCGGGTAATGATATCTTATCTCTGAGAAGGGAAGTGGTAGCTACATGCCTCTGAATTGTGTGACAATAAGGCTCAAGGACTTGTTTATTATTGACAAATAATGGAAAACTTTAAACATCCAAAACCTAACCCTAGGATATGAAGCACCAAAATTGTGGGCCCTGTAGGGTTAAATTGGCACATCAAAATCTCGGGGTCGTAACTTTGGCATACGATCCTCATTTGACATGAATGATATCTTGTTAGAAATATATATCTGGCCACAACCCTATCCTGGCAGTGGTCTTTCAAGCGCACATAGGAAAGTGTGACACCGCTACCCACGTTCTTTTCACCAATACTTGTGAGTATGGCCTACGCCTAACATTCAACACTTAGTTATTTTTTTCTTTACTTATACTAAGAATTCATCATTACACAACGGAATAACATTTCAATCATCATCATATCATAAATATGCACAACAAAATACTTTATTTTTAAATGGGAGGGGCAACTCCCTGAATATTAGAGTCTGTCCAAATACAATAATTCAATATTTTACAAGTACATCTTTACTAGGAAACTCCAAATTTCACCTTAGCAAACTTTCAAACTTTCGGCAATTACGGCCTATCCGTGCCGGGTCACCCACCTCACTGGGTTGGGTCACCTTTGTTCAGCAATGCCCACCTTCGTGTCGTGCAATTCGTTGCACTGTGCAGAGGCACCCACCTCAGGTTCGGTGGCCTCCGCATTCAGACTTGCCCACCTCACCATGTAGAGGTTCCCACCTCACCAGGTTGTCCTCGACATTCATCCCTGCCACACCGTACAACTCATCCGCACCGTGCCACCATGTAGAATCGCCCAATCAAGTCGGGTTGTGAAATCACGTCTGCATCATTTAGAGTAACCAGACACCAGCAAACGTCATCACCTTCCATGTTCAGACTTCTTCCCATGCCCACCATTCAGCTCGTCGTCATGTTTACCCTGTGCAGACCCACCTAGCCAAGTCGGGTCATTTGGTCGAATGTGCCAATCAGACGACTCGAGTTATGGTGGGTTCTTGAGTTTGATCTAACTATTACATGTTTATACATCAAATAATTTTTTCCTAATAAACAAACTTGATGCTCTCATAGAGTAAAGGGATCTTTACCTTTCCATGCATTTGTAATGTTTGGTTGATTTAATGTGTCTAAGGCCATGTCCTCAACCTATTCTAGAAGGGCTTAAGCTCCCTCAGGAACTACATGAAGATATGTAGGGGGAAATGGTTTTTGGACTAAAGATTCAAGGGGAGGCTATGCAAATTTTTCTACGTTTTTTAGCAGATGCATGGGGGAATCCTTTAAGGACATGGTTACAAAAATGGAAGAGGAAGGAACCGTTGGCTCCTTCATCTCTAGAATCATTGGCTATTCTTGATTGTTACTGTTAGCTTAATATGATGCTGCAAATGGCTCATATCTATTTTTTGTCCCTACTTTACCCTCTTTTGTATTATGATGCATGGATGGATGTTTAGGGTTACAAGGATTAACAACCATCATAAAACCATCATTTTCTTGATTCAACCCAATTCACCAATGCATAATAATGATATAAATTTCCATACTCATGAAATCTCCAACATCTAATGGGTATATTCTCATAGTTGAGCATCTACTTCCATAGCTCATGGTGATAATAGATATCTATCAATTCTAGAATAGGGTTAGAAATGTTTATGCACATGCATATGATATATACCATTCTCTCTTCATTTCTTTAGAGGTTTTAATGAAATTCCCTATTCCAGACAATGTCTAGTCATCCCAAATCTTCTTGAGAAGCAAATAGATTCGGATTTAAACTAGAGCTATCATGAAATCTTCCTTATGAGGAGCAAACCACTCAGTTCATAATTGAAGGTAGAGGATGGTTGAATTAATTAGGTATGGCTCATTCTCAAATACTCAATTTTAATCTTCTAAGGAAGTCAAAACCACAATAAAGAAAATAATGTCTATAAGCTCTAGCTTAATGTGCCCCTTTGGTTTCCATTTATTGTAAACCCACTATGAGAAATCTTTTTTAGATGACCAGATGCACAAAAAATTTCCTCTCAGCTCATTGTCTCTAATGTATATACTCTCAAATCTTGGAAGATTGAACCTCAAACTTGGGGTACACAAATACTTTAGGCAAGAAAATTCCTGGTCTCTACTTCTTTGCTTGACTAATTGTATGTTATTGGTTCACTTGAATGTCATTTGTTTCATGCCCTAAAGAATTCATATTATAAGTCATGGGTTGTTTTGGATTTTATCTTCTAAGACAATACTACTAGGATGGAGTACCTCTCCCTCGAATGGCATTTTTATAAAGAAAGAGTGGTTGAAAAGAGAAAATATGTCATGACAATAAGGGTTTTGTAGAGCTATCCCACGACAATAATACGCTTATGTGTATCATAATATATAACTTTTGATCTTTGATTGTTTTACACACTTGGTAGATCTATCCTAGTTTCTAACGATATTTATATATTTGCCAAGCTAAATCCATCTTAACTCTGGATCTATCAACCACTGAGAGGGATCAAATATACAGAAGTGAAAACCTATTTTTTGAGTGAAAAGCTTGATGAAAGGTTTGTACCTCGAGAGATTTGATCCCTCTCGGTGCTTGATAGGTCAAGAGTTAAGATGGATCTAGGTTGCCTTCAGTCGTGGGGGGCAAAGAAAATATAACGAACATATGATTAATTTTATCAATATTATGTAAATTAATCTAATAATAATATAATCAATTTAAATATGCTAAATATCTCTCAGATTAATCAGGTCACTTTAATTTTAAATTTTCTTAGTTAGATTAGTTTATTGAGATGATAAATATTGTTAATAGCTTTAATGATGAAAATTGATGAAATAAAAATTCTAAATGTAAAATGACAATGTAATAGTGTTGAATGATAGAAAATGTGAATAATAAGAATATAGCCGATTACATATAGTCTTCATTTTGATGATTCTCAAACTATTTTCTTCTACTATTCTTATTGTCACCCTTGTTACTTTTGTCATATTTTCATATCGATTGTCATCTTTTCATATCGATTATATGAAAAGGACAGGTTAAATTGTAAATCATTTATATATTTAGCACGAGCTATTGTAGTAAACATCATAACTTGTCTCTCTTTCTCTCCAATATTATTAGGTTGAATTACTATAACACAAAAATCAATTCATCTAATGTAAGCAATCAAATAAGATTAGAAAACAACATTTAAAATGAAACCCAATGCATATAATGAAAGCAATAAAATAGTATTAGAAATCAACATTTACACTCAAATTAATGAATCTTGTGCAAGTAAGCAAATATGATTATAAACCAACATCTACACTGAAATAAATGCATGTAGTGCAAGTAAGAAAATAGGATTATAAACTAACACCTACACCAAATTTAATGCATCTAATGCAAGCAATCAAGTAGGTTTAGAAATCACAATCTACACTGAAATGAATGCATTTAGTGCAATCAATCAAATAGGATTATATATCATCTACATTAAAATCAATGCACCTAGTGCAATAAATCAAATATTAATAGAAGTCAACATCTACATTGAAATCAATGCATCTAGTGAAAACAATTAAATAGTATTAGAAGTCACCATCTACATAGAAATTAATGCATTTAATGAAAAAATCAAATAGGATTAGAAATAATCTACATTGAAATCAATGCATCTAATGCAAGCAATCAAATATTGTAAGAAATCAACATCTACAATAAAATCAATGCATCTAGTGCACACAATCAAATAGGATTAGAAATCACCATCTACACTGAAATCAATGCATCTTGTGCAAGAAATATTCTTCACTCTCTCCCCCCTCCATCTATATCTATATCCCCCTCCATCTTTCCTTCTTTGTCTCTCCATCTCAACCCCTCAAACATGCACTCTCTCTCACTCCATATCTATCAATATTACTAAGAGTATTGTAATATGATGGTAGACTCAGGTAAAATTTTGTAGACCATAAGAGGTTTGTAGTCTTGGAGTACTCTACCTCTAAAGATCAAAACCTGTGATCCTGTAGGATAACCAGTATGCTGGAAGATGTTGTACTTCAAATACTGTATAGTTTTGGTAACCTGCACCCAAGGCAGATGTGTCCTCCCATAAGGGGTTTTAATAAAAAATTGAAAGGGAAGAGGTTTACCAATGATTCAAGTTATGGTTCTGTCTGAGTGAAAATTTTCCCATTCTCCTCAGATTTGCCGCATAGCTTTGTATTCCCAATCCTTTTCTTCTGAGACTGAAAACACCAAGAATCGGCGAGATTTGGTTTTGGCTGAGTTGCATCGGCTGCTCTGTTATGCAGATACCAGAATGCAGGCCGGGGAGAGCCAAAGGTCACCCTATTCACCCCTTTGTCCATCAATCCCTCATTTCCTTTAGCCCTGGGCCTGTTCAGATCCGCCAGAGACACGCCAGTGTTGATAGCAATCCTCCCTCTCGCTTGACTGAGCCTCCCCTTACCTTTGTCCCTGGGCCTAGTTTGAGCCACTACGCCCTCTCTTGTTTTCGCTGTAGCCGAAACCCTAGCTCCCACAAAGGCCGTCATGAGCCCAGTTCGTTCATTCCATATTTGGATTTGGGAGGCTGCGTTGTGGTCATGGAAACCTAGTGCGATCTAGCAAAATCTACACGCAGGGCCGAGCCGAGCTTGGCACCATGGAAGAACGGCAAAGGCACAGGGCAATCAACAACAAATGTGGTGCCATATTTGGGAACTTCAATGCGTTCTACAACACAAGTAGTGGACACCATCCTCATATAGTGCTCATTGGATGCACTACAGTTGTAAACAGACATTACAATTTTAAATATTTGTTGTGGCATGTTGTTATAAGTTGAATTGATTTCTAAAAAAACTTTTGGAATTGGGTGTGTAAGAATAAAGTAAATTTTTTGTTTCTATGGTTCATATTCCGGTTTAGGGTCATCCCTATAGTAGGGGAAATACACTTACTGTGGGAAATAGTATAAATGCAAAAGTGAAAAATTTGCGAGGCCTTATCTAGAAAAAATTTGGAATCAAATAAACAAAACAAAATTTTAAATGCTGATCAATTATAAACAATGCTCCAATCCACTTTAAGGAGAAATGCACTTGTATTTGGGTTAGACTTGAAATTAGCTCCTCAGTTATATAAATAGTCATTTATTTGAAATTTTTGTAACTGATTAAAGTTGATTCTAAATTTTTTAAGATCTGGTTTTAGTTTTTTTAATTTTAGATAGCTTTATTAAAATTACAATTTAAAATGTTAAAGTTATATGATTGATGTGATTTAAAAAATGGCATTGTTTAATGAGGAGACTATTGTTAAAATTGGGTGAATTTTTTTTATATTTGATAGTGAGAATGTGAATATTTTTTTATGATGGAAATAAATTTAGTAACATTAAAAACTACTGTTAAGACATCCAAAATTTTCAAATTTGATAATTGTAACTTAGATTTCTAAATAATTTTGATTAAATTTTTTTAAAATCATACCGCCAATTCCTCCTAAAATCCTAACCTCCTTAAACTACTATTTAAAAACTTATATTAATAAAAAAATACAAATACAAAGTACAAAATAATAAATAATAAAATAATTTATTTTTATATTAAATAATCATAATAGTAATTTAATTTATTAAAATTATATTTGAATCGAAACTATCTAATCACTTTTAGAATATTTTTATACTTATTATTTCGATATTTTCAAATATATTATATTTTTCATTTTCATGAATCATAGATGCACTGCACGCTCAGCCTAAAACAAGTGTAAAAGTGTGCAACAAAGCAAGCTATCTCCGTGGTGACAGCAAATAAAAAGGGCGCTGTTTAGTATTTTCAAATATATTACACTTTTCATTTTCATGTCCCATCATAGATGCGCTGCACGCTCAGCCTAAAACAAATGTAAAAATGTGCAACAAAGCAAGCTATCACCGTGGTGACAGAAAATAAAAAGGGCCATGAATTTGAATAAATCTAATTTTAAGAGTGTTTGAATTGATTTCTTTATAATAATAATGAATTTAATATTATTAATTTTTAAACATTCAAATTTCTAAAATTCCAAAATTACTATTCAAATTTCCAAACATTTATTCCTAAAATTCCAAAATTACTATCCAAATTTCCAAACATTTATACCAAAATTTTCTTTGTTTTCTAAACTAAATTGTAAGCTCATTGGACTACTACAGCGCAAAAGCTACCTTACGGTTATCGCAATGTACGAAAAGCTGGAAATCAGCAATTAAACAAGAAACAGTATGAAAAATGGATATCATTGGTTAACTTTTCTGTGTCCAAAGATTATATTGTTTTTTATCACTGATGACAGAATCATACGCCTCTATACCATTGTAACGTACGGGTATGTTAAAATATTATTCACGCGTCACCCTCATTTATTGGCCTTTTTTATTAATATGATAAAAAATTGAGACTTACTTTTTGAAATAAAAATTCATACTTAGTTCATTATTGTACTTTGAAGTGGGATGTCGGATTTCTCGAAACTCAGCGACCAGTTTTGAGTTTTTTTTAGTGAGGGGAACGTTAAATATTAATAAAAGGTATATGAGGCTATTGGAAGCAGTTTAATTAATAGCTATATGAATATATTTTTTAGGTTTATATTGTGATTAGATATTAAGCAATACGTAACAGTATTATATATTTTAGGTTGATATTGTGATTAGATGTTAAGCAATATGTATCAGTATTTTTACTTCTTTCTTTTTTGAATGGAATGAAGTAGCTGAACAACTCCAAAACCTATTTAATTTACTTTATTAATAGTTGTTTATTATCACCCAATTTTACTATTTACAGTTAAATTACATTTATTAATAACTGAATTATAATTTATTAAAAACGGATAACTCCGACATTCTACCAACCTTTATTATCAATGTATTAATTAACACCTTATAATTGAATTATAATTATAATATATTGAGTATTAACTAAATTATATGAGATTTTACTATATTTTAGAATATCAGATGTTGACCACTAAATTATGAATTGATAATTAAATTATAAGAAATTTTACTGCTTTCTATCGTACAAGATTTTGACAACTAGATTAGGAGAGACTTTTTTTTCATAGAAGATTAGGAGAGACTTTACGACATGAAATACGAAATTTTGCCACCGCATTTTAACAAACGAGGAGATTAAGATTTTCAGGTACAAACAAAATTTCACTTTAGTTATTTTTAAAATTGATTTTGCTAAATAGAAAAACAAAAAAATCAAATTTGTGATTTCAATAAATAAATGTGTGAAATTTTAGAAAAATTAAACTAGAATAACTCACAACAAAGTTCTTAAAAAAATGACACTAAAACAACTCAGATAAAAAATATTAATTATTTTTTAAATAAAATATCTATTACTTTATAGTAAAATATATTTGTTGAAAATTTCCTAAATAACATATACTTAGCGTTGCTGGCTCCAGCAAACATCCAACCAGATTGAACACATCCCTGCAACATTTACAACATCTCTTATCTCTTACATCATAAAGAGAATAAAGAGAATAAGTACTAGATGCATAACAAATTCACACAGCAGAAAAGAGCCTTCTACAAAATCCATCTTTAGTTTTAACCAAATAACTAGCGCTGATTCTATTCCAAAAACCCAAGTGCTTATTCCGATGGAAAGACTTATGCTGATTTTATTCGGAAAAGGCAAGTGCAATAGCATGGTTAGAAGGCTATATAAATATGAGCACCATGCAGTAAGCTGGTGGTTATTAGGTTATTGTTTTTTCATTTTTTTCCGGTGGTTTAGAATAAAGTGATATTTAATAGATAGAGTGGAAAAATAAGTTGTTAATTTTTCATTTTTCCAATTGGCGGAGAATAAAATGATATTATATAAATAGGATAGAAATGTAAGAAATTAATGATTAGTTTCTTGCCTGATGTTTAATATTTGAAAAATAAATTGATATTTAATAAATAAAATGGAAAGAGGAGCAATTATTTTTCTACTTTATTGGTTAAATGAAAATAAAATGAAATTCAATAAATAAAATGAAAAACAGTAAATCAATAATTGACTTACTATGCATAGTGTATAACATTCAAAAACCTAATATTTATTATAATAAAAATAAAATAAAATAAACAAAAAAACATCTCCATTAAAAAATGAAAAGAACGTGCATACATAACTCATGTCATAAGAAACCCAAGTCATAAGAAAGGGAAAGGAAATTCCCTAGCAGTGATCAAATTTGAAGGGTAGGTCTTAATTTTATTTAGAAGGGTACAAATTCAGGTCGCCCTTCCATAATGAAAAGCATAAAAAAAAAGAAGCAATTCAATTGACAACAGTAAATTATCTTCAAATTTTTTTTTTAACACATGGTGAATCGGTAATAGTTTGGAACTAATATTGAGTTCGAAGACAACATACTATTGGTTTTCAATGCCTTTACAATGTTGCAAGCTACAAGGTATTCCTCAGTTTATCAAGAAAAATAACCCCTTCCAACACATCTGCAAGTCTAATTTTTATCGTACACTTCATACGCATTGTAACTAACAAGTGATAGGGCAACTGTGTTCATAACATTTATGTTCGCCAAATGTTATGTTTTTTGTCTTTGAATTACTATTATATTATGCATAGATTGGTGTAAGAACATCCAAAAATGAATTAGTTTGAGATGAAAGAAAAACTTTACATCTCAACATGCAGTTGAAGAAAACATGGGGCAGAAGAGCCTAAATAAGATGATTTCACAGCACAAATTCCACTATGCCAAGAGTCATTTGATGTGGTATGGGAAATTGCCATATTAAATTGATACGAGTAGTGAAGAAAATATGTGTAAGAAATACAATGTTATCCAAATAGTAAAAGGAAATTCTTTCGATGCATGATCAAACTATGGTTAATGGGATTTGTAATTACAAACATGCTACATTGGACAGAAAGAGTGATTTTGGTAGTTTTCGAATGATGAGTGAAATAGATGTGGCATTTGAATAAAGTATCTAAGGAGATGTAACTCCTTGTTGCTCTAAGGAATGGTTATATTTTACATCAATTCAACTTCCCCAATAGGACATGTTTGCCATCTGTGGGGCATTTTGCTCAGATAGCTAGATTTCTTCAATTTTCTGGGAGCAACTGGGCCATTTTGCTCATATAAATAGGTTTCAATAGTTTCTAGGATTAACTGAGTATCTTTGGTGGAATAAATACCTTCACCCACACTCAGAACCTTAGTTGAAGAGTTATTCCTTAAATGTTACCCAACTAAACTAAACTTTATGATAATACTCATAAAGTTAAGAAAAACATGCTTACCACATTAGAGCATATTTTTTTTCTTTGATAAAAGAAACTCTTCTCCCTTGCCTTACAACATCAAGAATGGCCCCTTTTTAACATGTTTGTTGCATTCTATGTTGTTTGGACTTCATGCAAATGGTAGTTCTGCCCTTCTTTATCTATTTCATTTCAACAACTTACAATTCCACTCTTGGGGGCCACGAATTCCCTTACCACAACTAATTTCTATCATGCATATTTTGTAATGTCTTGTTGCCTTTGCTTTTGTGGTTTGACATTTATCTTGTTGTATCATTACTTCTTGGTCTTTGTACTAATTCACCTAGAGAAGGAACTTGTACTAATCTATTTGGAGTAGGAATTGGTGTTTCCTCTCACTAGACTTCCCTTCCAACAAGAATAGCTTGAAGACCTACTAATCTGCATTTACAATAGAGTATATAATTGTTGCATATGGTAATTAATCTAAACTCAAGGTATGATCTTTGATCTTCTAAAAATCTTCAATTGCCAGCATTTGAAAAACTTCATTTTTTTATATATTGAACTTTTCTTTTATACAATAGTTCCAAGTTCAAATGTAATAATTCTCCAATGCTTAGCATGTCGTTTCTTATATGTTGTTTGAGAATTTGTGAGGTTAATGTGTGTTGTTTATGGATTTGTTGTTTGATAATTTGTGAGGTTAATGTGTATTGTTTATGGATTTGTTGTTTGAGACTTTGCGAGATTAACAGTTTTACTTAATGATAGAATCTTTCCACTGAGCACATCGTGTATATATATATATATATATATATATATACATATACATATATATACATATATGTATATATATGTATATATATATATATAGATATATGGTACATTGTTCAATACCTCCACACGCACACACACACACACACACATATATATCAGTGTGTGTATGTATGTAGTACACTGTTCAATACAGTACCTCCAATTCCAGCAATGTTGTATGGAAAACTTTCATTCTAGCTTGTAAGATGTTTATGATAGATTGTTTCTCCTGTGCATACCAAAGTTTCTTTTATAACTTCACTATATCAGTATTTAGTACAATGTTTAATTCAATACTTCAATTCTTCCAATTCCATACAAGTAAAATTGTCAAAATCGAATCTGTTGTAACATCTCACACTTACAAGTATTGATTGTGAAGCGCTGGTGTAACTATTCTATGTTGTCAGGTTTTTTATGATATTTTCCATCAAATTTGTTTGGCAGAAATTTATTAGAATCATAGTTTGATATTTAATTGAATATATATATATATATATATATAGAGAGAGAGAGAGAGAGAGAGAGAGAGAGATAATTTATTATTATATTAATAAATAAAAAATATAATCTAATAAAAATTATTTTTCTGAATTCTAAGTAAAAATTCCAAAACATGATATAACAACATGGATCATTGAAATAACATAATCCAAAAAAAATTGTTTTACCAAATCTCAATTAAAAACTCTAAAACATAGTATAACCACACCTTGCTATTGCTGAGCACATAGACTTATAAATGAAAAGATATTAAGACGCGGTGATTTTTACCATTATCAAATCGAAAGCTATCAAACCGTAATAGTTTTTATTAGTAATAGATAAAAATAATAATGACAGAATTTGAAAAAAATGCAGCTCTCTTGTGAGATAATTGCTCATTGAACAGACTGCACCAACACGAGCGAAATCATGAAGAATAGGAGTAGAAGTCTAGAGAAAAGTCTAGACAAGTTGGGAAGGTACTTTAGAACGATATTGCTTGAGAGAAATAGTGCTCACCGGAATCTTTGTACAGGAAACTCTCCACCCTACACACTCAACAAAGTCGCTGAAAACAATGAATGAAAAAACAAATCACCTTACCAATTTTGAAAATAATTAGATGAATTATTGTTCACAAAGAAATCAAATCGATAAACACCACACTATACAGTACCTTAAAAAAGTATGACTCTGTAGTAGTATTATTACTATTCACTAGGCGCTTTGCACCCCTCTGCCCTAGACACTGGAATCAAGAAATTACAGTAGTATTGTTACTATTCACTAGGCGCTTTGCACCCAATGCTCTACCCTCGAAGCTGGAATAAAGAAATTAAAAACAAATTGACAAAGAAATGTTAATCCAGAAACACCTACAAATAACAAATGAATTACTGAAACAGAAACCAGAAAAATTAGAGATTCCAATTGTTGTTCATATTAATATGAAGAAAATTTAGATCTCTCATACCTTATGCATCCATTCAACATAGAAACGAGCTAATTCATCCATCCATTCAACATAGGAACAACCTAATGTGTTTCATTGAAATACTTTTGTTTCCGAAATGTTTTCCTCTTCGTTCTGCACTGGTTGGCCCTAATCTAGATCGTCACCGACTTTCTGTAAAATCTAGCATGGAAAGCTTTATTCCATTTGAATCTATCTTTATTTCATTTGAAGCTAGCATGGAAAGCTTTAGGCCCAAATTAGAAAATACAATTCAAAAGGAAACTGTTGTTTTTGAAATGGGAGCAACTCGGAAACTGTTGTTTCTGAAATGGGATTTAACATCAGTTGAGAAAGGAAATTTACAAGTTTAACTATTGTAATTTGTGATAGAGGCACAGTGCACTGACAGTTGGAAATTGAAATTCTCAAAGTCTGGATTCAGAAAAAAAAAAAAAAAAAAAAAAAAAAAAAAAAAAAAAAAAAAAATTAGACGAGTTGACAACTTAACAGCCCTTCTTAAAAAAAATTATAATATTATTCCAATTTCTTTTCAAAATGGCAAAATTCAAATTTTAAATTTTTTTTGACTAGTAAAATTTTCTCACTACTTCTGTGACATGGCAGAGGCCCTTTGAAGGACTCTGATGTGTTCAAATTTGATCACTGCTCCCTAGGTAGATCCAGACATGAAATTAGTAAAATTCTGTGAAATCTCAGCAACAGCCAGAGAAATATATTCTCGCACTCCGTCCAGAAAATGAAACTCCCTATGTAGATCTAGACATGAAATTAGTAAAATTCTGTGAAATCTCAGCAACACCCAGAGAAATATATTCTCTTACTCGTTCCAGAGAGTCCTTGAGATACCTCTCCACCAACCAGCTGCAGCTTTGTCCTCAAGCACAGTGCGCCATTAGCGGAGATTATGAAAACTTGACCAGTTGGAAATAACCAACAGGTGAAAAACATCTGCACAAACCCCTTACGAGCGCTCTCATATATATATTTATCACCTAACCTCTACACCAACCAGATGCAGCTTTGTCCTAAAGCACGGTACGCCATTAGCAGAGATTATTAAAACTTGACCAGTTGGAAATAACCAAGAGGTGAAAAAACATCTGCACAAACCCCTCAGCAGCCCAAAACATGGTTGCAATAAAAACACTTGGGAGGCATATTCGTCGCATCACATGATGGATCTCCCTGCATGCGACCGAACATTCTTCTGTGATCCCCCGGATGCCATGACATGTGACCTCCTGCAAAAAAAAATCAATACGACAGTGGACAAGGTTTAGTTGGTTGGTGGGACAGTTTACTACACTGAGTTATCCAGACGTCCGGGTCACCAATACAGGTTACGCCAAGAGGCCCTACTTTCGAAGCGCCTCGCCACCGCTGTGCCACTTGTCTGTCTAATCAAGTCATGGGGTACTCAGCGTTCAACTCGTCAGTAGCATTGTCCAATGCCTTAACCTTTTAGTGCATATGGTGAGATTCCTTATATAATGTCTTAATCTTTAAGTTCAGCCGCGGAGACTCGTCGAATAAATTTCCTAAGTGCGAGTTCTTTTTTCTTCAAATAATTGTGGTATAACTCAGTTATGCAAATTGGTATAGAAAAGATTTATTTCAGAGGCATCAGATTTCTTCGAGTCTAAATTATTTTTTGATTGAAAATAATTGATCCTTCACAATACTTGATATTCATATTCAAGTAGTATTCATATTTTTATATAAACATCCTCAACAAATTCAAAAGGATAACTAAATGACTTGAAATTTTGTTACTAATTACTTCCTATCACGAAGTCACATTATAAAAAAAATTTGATGCCCTTGGTGTAAGGCCTCCGAGCTGCGGTGCGACGGGCGCCGGGCGGGCGATCGTGCACAAGGGCGCGGGCGGGCACACTGGCTGCGACGTTGGTGCGACGATCATACGCGTTAAATGTGACGAAATGCGACGATAAAGAGCGTGTGCAAAAATGGCTAAGTGTTAGTACACTTGAGCGTATATGGAAGTTTATATGCATATTATATGAAAATAATATGAACATATTATATGCGATATGAACTTATTATATTATATTATATGTGAATAAAATATAATCAAGCCACATGTAAAGGGGATATGTGAACATACGACAAAAGAATGTAATGGAGCACATACGAAGGGTTATATAATAATTAAACATAAAATATAATATTATGTGGAGGACTTATAACATAAGTCGGCCTTACGGAGAGTACATGTGATATGAAGTGTATATATATGAGGAGGATGCTCCTCATTCGAACCAAGGAACATTCGCTTAAGGATCTTCGCATAAGAAGAAGGAAGTACGCATAGGGGTAAAGTGAATGCGCATACCTCATGCGCATTGGACTTAGGAAGTGCGCATTTCATCTTGGTTGAAGGTTGGCAAAGAGTGCCATTGTGAGTGGATTTCTTGTACACGATTTTATGCAGGATTTGGTAGGGAGGTTAAGTGGCTCGGGTGAGCACTCCTTATGCAAGGGTGCATGAAACGTTGTAAAAGGCAGGTGGCCTGTCTTTTGTAAAAATTGGTTAAGTGTGAGACTTGGTTCAGCCAAGACACACTTGTTGTAAAATCTGATATTCTTGACATAATATTATTGTTGGGCAGATTGTTCGGGGAGTTGCCCCTCCCTTCCTATTGTGTATTGTTCTCGGTTTATTGTTGATGATTGATGAATGAGAATGTTCTTTGATGAAGTATAAAAGATAACATTTATTCGGTCATAAGAACACAAGTTAACTAAGTTTATGTTGAAGTAGGCTAGTCCATAAACATGAGTATTGTTAAAAAGAAAGCGTTCGGTGGTGCAACACCTCGCCGGCACGGTTGAAAGACTACCGTAGGCTTGGGGGCGTGACAGTTGGTATCAGAGCTCGGTCGGAGCTGGTGAAGCAAGTGTGAGAACACTTGGAAGATTGACAGTAAGGCATGGCAAGCTTGGAAGCAGGAAGAAGGAAGCTCTTGGTTACCTTGGACGAGTTGAAGAAGTTGAAGGAAGAGAGGCCCCGAATCCGTGAAGAGCTTAAAGCCTTGAGAAAGAATATCGAAGGACTTCTCCAACTTAGTTTGGCAATGAAGCAAGTTGTATTTGATACCAACAAGGAAGAGGAAGCCCGACATGGTGATCTTGGTCTTCAAGAGCTCTTTGATAAAAGAGCCCGGTTGAGGAAGGAAAGTGACCAAGTGGAAGCCGAAATCAAGAGGAAACTTCTCAGTAAAGAGGTTGTTGTAATTGAACAAGAAGAGATTGACTACATTGACAGGTTGGGAACTCACTACCGAGAACATCCAGAGGACTTTCGGAAGTTTAATTCTATGAACTTGGTCAATGGACACTTGGTTGGTGCACTTGAGCTGAACATAGAGGAAGATGTTGCAGACATGACTACGATAGAGGATGAACTTGAAAGTGATCAAGTTGAACCAGGATCGTGCAGTTTGCCAACATGGTTGAATGAGGAGAAGCCTCATGATGATGAACAAGGATTGTCAACTATTGCAGGGATTGTTGGGGCTACTTGTGACCTTATGGTTGAAGGTGCAAAGGCACTTGACAAGGGTGGAACTTGATGATCGTTTTGGAGGATTGGGTCATGCTTTAGCCTCTTTGGCTAAGTGCCCGGCATGAATCATGGACAGATTGAGGAGGGCACACACTTGTGATGTTTTGGGTGGACTTCTCATGGCCGAGACCAAGAGGTAGTCTTGGTGGACACTTTGGTGGAGGAGCTATGGTGAAGGGACTCATGACATGATGATGATGCGATGATGGGATGGTTGGGTGACCGAGTTCACTAAACCGAAGATAGCAGCTTGAGTGAGGATGACCGATTGTTGTGGTAGGTCTACTTGGTTGGACTACCTGGACAACATAGTCATGGACATCAGGTTGGAGACTTGAAGACATGGAGCATGGCAGAGACCTATGCAAGGACATTGTGTGGAAGCACTTGTAGAGATGTCAAGGGACATCCAAGGAGGAGTGCTAGGGCAGGAATGTTATGCAGGAGGACTTGCTAGTGTGACATGGAGACTTGAGGATGGCACATTGCAGATGATGAAGGGGGCTTCATGGACCTGAATGGGGCACATCGAGAGTTGATTACTTGGATGGAGTTGTGAGCAGCTATGGAGCATTCCTACCACATGGGGAGCTGAGGCATATTGTATGCTTGCTGAGGTGTTGGTTGAGGGATGGCTTATGGAGCTCATGATGACATGAGATTGTTGTGACTTTTAGGGACTTCATGTACGGTGGACTTAGAAGATCTGATGCATTGAGGAGCTGAGGTCAGATGACTTTGATGCAGTATGGGATGCATACTTTCAAAGTACATGTATGGGCATGGCTTGGAAGAGTGACTTGATGTGGAGGATCGATGAGACACTTTGGAGTGATGGAGTTACAATGATGATGATGATGATGCTTTGGTGATACACTTGGGCATGGATTATGGAGATACATACCTTGGTATGGTGAGCTTGGTGGCAGTGGTCACTAGGCCGGGACATAGTGGATAAAGAGTCTCTACATATGTTGCAAGGATGTTTTCCTTGTGTAGAAAGGTCGACATCCTAAATGATGATGATCTTGGTGGACAGATACGAAGATGGTATGTTGTCAAGGACGACAACGATTTCAGGTGGAGGAGAATGTAAGGCCTCCGAGCTGCGGTGCGACGGGCGCCGGGCGGGCGATCGTGCACAAGGGCGCGGGCGGGCACACGGGCGCGCGGGCAAACGGGAGTGCGACGAGCTGCGACGTTGGTGCGACGATCATACGCGTTAAATGTGACGAAATGCGACGATAAGGAGCGTGTGCAAAAATGGCTAAGTGTTAGTACACTTGAGCGTATATGGGAGTTTATATGCATATTATATGAAAATAATATGAACATATTATACGTGATATGAACATATTATATTATATGCATATTATATGTGAATAAAATATAATCAAGCCACATGTAAAGGGGATATGTGAACATACGACAAAAGAATGTAATGGAGCACATACGAAGGGTTATATAATAATTAAACATAAAATATAATATTATGTGGAAGACTTATAACATAATTCGGCCTTAAGGAGAGTACATGTGATATGAAGTGTATATATATGAGGAGGATGCTCCTCATTCGAACCAAGGAACATTCGCTTAAGGATCTTCGCATAGGAAGAAGGAAGTACGCATAGGGGTAAAGTGAATGCGCATACCTCATGCGCATTGGACTTAGGAAGTGCGCATTTCATCTTGGTTGAAGGTTGGCAAAGAGTGCCATTGTGAGTGGATTTCTTGTACACAGTTTTATGCAGGATTTGGTAGGGAGGTTAAGTGGCTCGGGTGAGCACTCCTTCTTATGCAAGGGTGTGTGAAATGTTGTAAAAGGCAGGTGGCCTGTCTTTTCTAAAAATTGGTTAAGTGTGAGACTTGGTTCAGCCAAGACACACTTGTTGTAAAATTTGATATTCTTGACATAATATTATTGTTGGGCAGACTGTTCGGGGAGTTGCCCCTCCCTTCATATTGTGTATTGTTCTCGGTTTATTGTTGATGATTGATGAATGAGAATGTTCTTTGATGAAGTATAAAAGATAACATTTATTCGGTCATAAGAACACAAGTTAACTAAGTTTATGTTGAAGTAGGCGTAGTCCATAAACGTGAGTATTGTTAAAAAGAAAGTGTTCGGTGGTGCCGCACCTCGCCGGCACGGTTGAAAGACTACCGTAGGCTTGGGGTCGTGACACTTGGGGTTTGGCAGGCTCTCTTATCCCCAATTTTAATTTGATTGAAATTTTGATTTAATTTTATGAAATATGAACAAAAAAATTTTTAGTTGTAATGAGGGTAGAGGATTTAGATATATCTCAAAAGTATAATATTTTTCATTTTAAATTTAATTTTTTTTTTAATAAAACTAGCAAACCACATTAATAAATGTAGTTGATATGAATCATTGCACAACTACATAAATAATGTAATTAATATTAACAAATAAACATAAATCATAAAAATCATATAAATTTAATATGTATATTAATATTGATATTTAAAAATATATAAATTCAACCAAACACATTAAATATATTCATACATTACAATTTTAATAATATATCCCAATATTTTTTAACTTTATTACAATAAATAAATAAATTATTTTATTTTAATTTATATAACATTAATAAATCAATTTATTTATGTACCAGCATTATTTTAAAAAATTAAATTTACGTAAATCATTCTTCCTAACCATTCAAACTCTCCCATAAAACACTCTATAACATATAAAAAAAATTAACATTCATTATTATTTAAAAATAACAAGTTTAACGTCTTAAAATTATCATCCACCATCATTTAAAAATAAAAGTGAATAATGAAATCATTTAAGCGTAACAAAATAATTATGGGAATATTGTGTATCATATGCAGCCAAAGTGTATGCATATAATTATTTTGTTGCAGTAGGCAAACTGCAATTGCAAACCCAACAGGATCATACATTAGTCCTAGGGTATAACAAGGCCTATTACACCATTCTTCAATAAGTATAAGAAGGCTACTCAATTCAAGAACGCTGTTACAGCTTTTAAGAATTTATATTATCATTATAATGGTTTCTGAGAAATTTACACCAGATCTTTCTCAGATTATAATTCAACTCACAATTGAGGCGATGTATATTCGAGCCAATCTTTCTCATATTATAATTCAGTTGACGATTCACTCACCACATGCAAGATTTGGATTCGATTTCAGCGGCCAAAATTATTTTTAATATTTGTTAAAAATGTTGAAGGAGATAAGTAGTGTCAGTCTTAGTAATTGTATTTGAGTCAAAATTGTATTCGAGTCAAAACGTAATTGTATTGGCTAAAAAAAAAATATTATTAAAATAGTTTGATTTATTAAAGGTCAAAGTACTCATTCTATTCTTTTGGATTATTGTATAACTCAAAGTACAAAAGTATTATATAAAAGATTTTTTTTTTTTTATTTATGTAAAGAAAAAAATTTGTATGTCAAAATTATATCTTATCCTCTTTCATCAAGTGAGTTGTATCTTCTATCAAGTCAGCCTCTCCTACCATTCATGTGGGGCTTAATAAAACATGCAAAAACAACTAATATGTAGCAAAGTAAAGTTAGTTGTATCCTTTATCAAGTTGGCGTCTTCTACCATTCATGTCGGGCCTATAAACATGCAAAAACAACTAATATATAGCAAAGTAAACTCGACCTAGTTGGTAAAGAGAAGAAGTTCGGTCTGTGATTTTTTAAGGATGCTAAGTGTCCTAAATAAGACAACCTCAATTACAAGAGGGGACCAAAGTTATTGGTAACGATTAAAAGGTACTACACTAAATCACTGAAGTTTCTATTGCAGGAAAAACGGCCGAATGTACGACACTACATGGCCGAAGCTATAGTTGCATGAGAGGGTTGAGGGTGAAGTATTAAAAGACATAATTACAGTTGCAAAAAGAGTTGAGTTTGTTGTGAAGCAAGAAAAGTTGTAGGGCCAAGGAAGCTAACTTGATGGTTGGAGGATGCTCTTAGTCTAGAGGATCTTGGATATGTCTGAATTTTATTCATTCTATTGAAGAAAATATTTGACTAGGTTTTCTCCTCAAATTGGGGTTTTTCCTTAGTTGAGTGCCTACCTCTTGTGTCCATTTTTCTCGTGTTTGTGATCTTCATTTTTTTTTGGCATTTGTCTTGATGATGGAAAGAACACTAGTATAATGATATCACAAGAACTTGCCAGGTTAAGAGAAATCATTTAATGAATTGTAATGTAAACGTTGCCCTAGACTTTTCAACATGGGATCAGAGCTTTTTTAATTAGCATAAGGGTAGTTAGAATACCACTACAATGGTAAGAAAAGGGAAAAAAGCTAGTTACCTAGGACCGAGCTCCTAGAGGAAATAAGAACAAAATATTGGGAATGTTTATAAGTCTATTCCTGTGTACTTTGGATTGCAGTATAGAACTAAAAACTCATAACAGTGAGAGGAGTTGAGTAGCATCATTTGGAGATCTGAATAGCTAGATCTCTCGCCTATTCAAGGTTGAATTACTTGTGGGATAGATCAAAGTTATGTACATACATAGTCATCTTTGAAATCTTCTCTATGAGATTTTGGGAAATAACATAAGGTGACCGAGTCATATGGTTTTAGGACTAAAGGTAGTCCTTGAAGTCAACCTAGAAATAAACTTAGGTCAAATTGTTTACATGCTTTGTTGGCCTATTTAAAAGTCTTGTTAGAAAGCTAAAATCACCAAAATAATTGAAACTTTAGTCATCATCAATCTTCCAAATCTTGGAAAGTCAAAAATGTTTAAGGAATACATTTTATATGGAATAAGTGAAAGAGAAAATTTATACAAATGCATTATCTCTGTCTCAAAAAGGAAGCAATCTATACTAAAAGGAGGAGAAATATATTCAACAGTCAAGAAAAATCATCTAGTTTCCTGAACCAGCTTAAAGACCTCATCTAACTCAAGATACAATAGGCCTACAGTCTTCATATAAAAGGTTGAGATACTTGAAATAGAAGTCACCAACATGTGGATTATGTGTATAATAGAATTGTAAACCTGAACAATAATGTAGAAAGTCGACCTTGGAATCCGACTATATATCTGAATAGTGTGATGAGAAACCAGCCTTAGCAATTTTCAAAGGCATAACGATTGCTCTTAAAGATCTCTTCTCCTCTAATAACTGTCATATATTCATATATATATATCTATATATATATATATATATATATATATATATATATATATATATATATATATATATATATATATATATATATATATATACATATATATATACATATATATATACATATATATATACATATATATATATACATATATATATACATACAAAGTCAAAGTTCGAATAAAGAGGCAAATCTTGTTAACTGAAAAGAAGAGTCATCATGAGCACATCCAAAATCTGGATAGTATGCGATCTTGAAGCTTCCTCAATGTTTGACAACCTCCTTACCTAAAAAATTGAAGAAAAAGGTATCCAACGTTTGAGGAACCAACTCAAAGAAATCAAGTAGGTATTGCTATTGTTCTGTATCTAACAAATATGAATGCATTTGTCGTAACAAGTCCAATGGATCATCAAATCAAAGGTATCTAACCCTGAGGTTTGTATATTTATTTTTGCTTATGTGGTTCTAAGACTTGAAATATTTCAATGTATCAAGGATTGTGAAACCCTAAATGGTTCATATAGAAACCCTTGTTCATTCTTAAGAAACCCTATCCTATTCTATATACAAATTCTACCTTTTGGGTTTATAGTTAGTCTAGGGTAAAAATTGGAAACTTTAGTAAAAAATAAATTTAAACTTAAATCTGAAATCCCGAACTTGTAATTATACTCTTGAAAATGATTGTCAATTATTATTAAATAAGGTGGGTACTATTTCACAAAACTAAGCTTGCAGGAGTAAAGAAGAAATCCTTAAAGAAAGGCCTACAAGGAGCTTTGCTACTAATAGAATCCTTCAAACTAAATCCTATAAGTTTTGTAAAATCACAAGGTATGTATAATGTAGCAATAACTTTCCATATCAAAAGGTATGGTTATTTTGAAATTTATATCCCTTAACTTTTCATGTTTAGGTATTTTGAATCATAAGGATTCTTGTTAGGGTGATTAATCTTTAGATTGAATCTACCCTTATCGCTTTATCTCATGCTCTTTGATCATTTTGGTTATACCCTAATCTTGAGGGTTTACTATAAAACCATAGCCTTCAGATACTTAGGGAATGTTAATGATGAAATCCTAATATTCCTAGGATTTGTCACGTGATGAAAAACCCACTCTCTCAATTTTAAGGGTTTTGGTTATGTTATGGTAAAAGCCCTAGCCTTTTAAGGTTCCCTTTTATGTATAGAAACCCTAGTATTCTTAAGGTTTGGTAAATTAGTGTTGCTGACTAAACCCTTGTAATAGTCAATATAAAATCCCAGAAATAGATCTCTCAATATATGTGCTTCCATATAATTGAAACTCTAGATTTATTAAAAATTGTTGTATATCTAATTTTGCAGTTTGATGTTTGTATCTAGGGGTTGCGATAAAACCCTAGTATGAGAATGATGTGAGTCTCTAGGAAATAATAATGGAACCCTAGAGATGAAATGTTGGTACACTAACTTGCTTATTGTTTGAAATCTAGGGTTTGTAGCAAAACCCTAGTAGAGATTGATATTCTAGGGCATGATATTGAAACCCTAGAAGTATATTCTTTTTTAATTATTAATATGACTTTGTTTTGATGATAAAATCTAGGTTTTGTAATGAAACTCTAGTAAATGTTGTTGGAAGAAGTCTAATGGATGAAATCCTTGATTGGTTATAAAATCTAGCTAGGTTTAGTTCTTGAATTTATAAAATATAATTTATTATAATGACATATTGGTAAATTTGACTTCATGATTTTGTACATATATATTTTTTGTACTTATTGTTAAAGGTTTACTAGTACATAGTCTTCTAGATAATGAAGACACTTACCTCATAGGTGATGATAATTTGATGATGATGTTCAGCATGATGAAAAGAGGGAGTTTAGGTAACCTTGATGACATCAAAGTTTGATAGATTATCTTGTTAAGGAATGATGAAGTTTTTAGTAAGATCTAAATTCTCTGATGAATTGTTGTTGTAAAAGGAAGAGCCTTTATGACATGCAAAATAAGATAGTTGATAAAATTGTCCTCTAATTACTTGGATAAATGAAAGTGTAGGTCTCCCTAGTTTAGAGGGAGCTTTAAGAGAAGTGAGTGACCCAATTAAAAGGCCATAAGGATGTTTGAAACTTGAGAATAATTGAAGCAATAATGATGGGTGGTTTTGAAATAAGTGTTGAGGCTGAGTTTGGTGATGCTGGAAAAGTTGAAGAAGATAGCTTCCAACAAAGACGTCTTTGAATAATATGATGATGATCTAAGCAACATCAGAATGATTAAGAACCCATAAGCTTTGTGTTAAATATGTATAGTGAAATTTTATTACTAATTGGGGTTGTGTTTGTGCAGATCTCTCGATAAAAAGGTTGAATTTTTGAAGCATGCTTCGTTTAATTGATAAGGAGAGATGATTCATAATGGGGCTACAAGATGCTCAGGAGGACATTTAAGCGGCCTGTGATGATGTTAGGATCCTGAAGTAGGGAAGGTGGAATTGGTATTCGATCTCACCTTATATATGCACCTAGATGCTTGGGTTGTTGTTAGAGAAGAAGCCTAATGATACCTATAGAGGCTAAAGCTTGGAACACACCGTAGTCCCACTCGATTAGTGTACCATAGTCAGGTATCTAATTTGCAACATTGTGTGTGTTGCGACTCTTCATAGAACATATCATTTTAAGATATTCCATGTACCTTTGTATATATGTAATTATGAATACCTCCTTTGTTAAGAGATAGTGTTGAGGATTGTAACTTGTGTAATTATTCATAATTTTATTTGAGTCATAATGTAATTATATTGGTGAAAAGAAGGAAAAATATTTTTTTATTATTAAAATAAATTGACTTATTAAGACATGGGTTTCATGCTTGGCTCAATAGTCAAATAGATCAAAGCAGCCATTGTGTGCTCAAGGATTTTCATATTAAGTCAAAGTAAAAAGTATTATATAAAATACCCTTTTTGGGTTGTTTGTGTTAGAGAGAAAATTTCTATGAAGAAATTATGTCTTATCCTCCTCCATCAGGTCGGTTATAGCCTCTATCAAGTCGGCCTCTCCTTCCATTCATGGTGGCCCCAATAGAAGAAGCAAAAACAATTACATATTTCAAAGTAAACTAGACATAGTTGGTGAAGTGAAGAAGTTCAATCTGCAATTTTTAAAGGATGCAAAGCTGCCCAAAGAAGGAAGCCCCAATTAAAAGAGGGGAATGAATTGATATTAAGGTTTAAAGGGTACTTCACTACAACACCAAAAGTTTTATTGTAAAAAAAAAAGGGCTGAAGGTGCAACACTACAAGATCGAAGCTACAGTTGCATGAGAGGGACAAGGGTGTAGTATTAAGAGACAAAATTATTGTTGTAGAAAGAGACGAGTTTGTTGTGAAGCAAGCGAAGTTACATGGCCGCGCAATTTGACTTGATTGTTGGAAGATGTTCTTAGTCTAGAGCATCTTGGATATGTCTCAACTTGATTGATTCTATTGAAGAAATGATTTGATTGGGTTTTCACCTCAAAGTGTGGTTTTGAACTTGATGAGAACCCACATCTTGTGTCCTGTTTTCTCATGTTTGTGATCTTCATTTGTTTCTAGAATTTATCTTGATAAATGAAAAAGAACACTAATATATTTATATCACAAGAACTTTTCGAGTTAAGAGAAATCATTTAATGTACCCTAATATAATCACTACCTTAGATTTGTCAACATAAAGCTCCTAAAATGTGGGCAAAATTATTTTTAAAATATTTACTAAGTCTATAACCTGAAAGATGAAACCTAATTTTTTAATCACAAATATGATATTTTAATCACAATCGCCCGAACAATTATATGACCAAGAATATTCAGAGGAAATGAAATCCTACCCATTCATTAAAAAAAAAATCTGCAAATGTACATCCAAAAGTGCATTTATGGTTTTTGGGCACGTGGTATTGATAAGTCATTGTAATGGCCCATTGTGTTGTAACAAATCTTATTTACCAGTAATACTATTCATGGTAAAGTGGGAGTGAATATTCATGGTTAAGAATATTGATATATTGTAAGTTTGTTGTAAGTATTCGGTTTTTATGTGCCTATTAGTTAAATTTAAATATGGTTACAAATCATTATTAGTCGGTGCCAACTCAATACTTTAGCAATGAATTTGCTTATTGACCATTATTAATTTAGCATTATTGAATGCAACTTATTATGTTTAACTTTGAAAAATAAATATTTATTTTTCATTATTATTAAAAAAAATATTTTTGAAACATTTGATTGGTCCATAACTTGAAGTTGTTATTGTAGCATTTGAATAATATAATCACATGTTGATAACTACATCATATGTTTTATTTCATAATTTATGGATATGATTCCAATATTCATGTATGGCTTTTAGATATTTATGTAGTGATTTTTTAATCCAAAAATAAAATCTTTGAAAAATAGTTCATACTCATACAAATAACTTCCCACCATAATTTAAGCATGTACGTTCATAAAAATGGATAGAAATAAGTTGTATCACTTTCCACCAAAAATTACTTAAGAGTTGTAAATATATAGATTTACTTGTAATTTTAAATAAAAATAAATTTAGAATACAAAAATTTATGTTTTATTATTTACTACTTTTAATTTATTATTATTAAGTGAGCAAACATTGAAATATATACACTCATTTACGAACACTACCACATATCTCCCATACTATGTCTATATTACTCTTTTTTTTTTAAAATTGAGCCAACATATAAATGTTAATGTTTACAAACATTTACACCCTTATAACATCACCCCGTACTAGCTCACATTTCCTCTTTTTATTTTTTCTATTTTGTTTTCTATATATATTTTTCCTAACATTTAAAAAGTGTTGACACCCTTACTTACTTACATTACACCTACCCATCTCCCCTATATTTGGTTATAGAGCCCTCCTGACACAACCAAGTTATTGAAAAAAAATAAAAATAAAAACTATAAAATAATTAAACTATAAATTTGTTATTATTATTATTAATTATAAAATAATTAAATTATAACTTTGGTATTATTAAATTATAAAAATAATTGATTCTGTGATGGGGGTATCTACAATGTACAATATGGGGTTGAGCTTGCCACCTTGCCACGTGATAGGAATTTATAAATAGGGGACATCTCGCCCCCAGCATGCATCTGCATGTAGCCCACCAAATGGCCATTTATACCTATTTATATATGAAACTATCCATTATCTCAAGTATTTTTGGTGGAGGCTTGGAGCAAAAAAGAGGTAGAGGAGTCAGCCTTCATGTTGGTGGTGGTGATTTGAATTTCCTTGGTTAACAAAGGGTCATATACATTGGAGCTTGAGCCTTATGTGGTGAGGTTTGTGGATTTTATGGTGCTAAAGAGGAAGAGGTGGGAGGGCTATGTGATTTTGCATACGAAGCTTTTTCTATGGTTTCGGGACTTCATTTACGAAGGTCAACTAGGGGGAATCACTATCTATTATGACGAGGTGATTTAGGTTATTTCCCTCCTGTTATTATTCAATTTTGTTTGGTTTCCCTGGTTAGTTAAATCTTGTACCTGATTATCAATCAGGGGTTATTATTTGGATTAGGTTGAGTGAAATTCTTATTATAATTTGTCTTAGGTATGGTAATTCATCGTTTAAGAAGAGAGTGGGAAAATCTATTATGTGTTTGTCTTGTTGGGTGTTCGCTAGGCTGCTTCTCATGAAAAACATAGTTAAATAAGGTAATGTCCTCTAGTCCTCCTGGTATTACATCATATTGTACAGAATTTGAAAGTTTAGTTTTCTAAGTGGTATGTGGTTTTGTATTTTGCTAAATTCCTCGGTGTCTATGGGTGCTATAACGTGGGGAACCACCCTAGTTAGTACCAAGTTGGGGGTCCTTTTGATTAGTGCGGTATGGTCTATGAGTTTCTATGACGACTCTATCTCGTGTGGTCTAGTCCTTGATAATATTTCTCCTAGGTCATTTTCTTGTTACTTTTTAGGCCGCAGTTGCTATAGGTATGTCCCCCTTATGGAGCCCATGCCTCTCAAGAAATGCATACATCATAGGAGGGGGGATGGGGAAAGCAATACATAAGGTCAATGAAGGACAAGACTTTTTTCTCGTGATTCCACTACAACCTATTTCGATGTAGTCCCAAGAGATATATAAAGAGAAATTAGAAAGGTATAAACTTAAGCGAGAGTGGAAAGACAGTCCCACTTAGACTCGAAGATTATGGACAGGGTTTCTTGTTTCATTTTTGATCCTGGTCACAACAGGGGATGGAAAAAACAATATTTGAACGCAGTGGCTCTGCATTGGAAAATGGAAACTCTTCTTGGAATGGTATTGAAGGATAAATAAGTTTTATATTGGATTTTCTTACTTAGAGGACATTAAGAGGATAGTGAGGAACCGACAGTTCACCTTGGATAGGATGAACACAAGGCTGACACATGTAGAACGACACATGCATTACGATAAGGACACTATTATACCTCCCAGATTGAGTGCAAGGACCCTATTCCAATCTCTTCCTCTGAATCTAAATGATTTCAAGGATTTATAGTTTTTCTTTGCATTCATGATATGTGTTCCGATGACTACCAACATGAAGGTAATTTTTGTAATATGCGGTTAGTTGCAAGGACCATTTTTTATTTTGGGATAATAACAAAACTTATGAATTATTGTTACGTTCGTATCCCATGGAGACTTCATAGAAATCCTCACTTGACTCAATATAACAACCATGTACCTTTGAGTTTCTTTTGATAATATAAAGCGCTTAATTAAAATTAAATTATGAAACTAATTAATATGTAAATTAATCCTATATAAATTTGAAAAATACATGCACCAATATTATTATCCATGGTGATTTAGTCCCACTTTAAAATGAAGATTCTTAATATGCAATTTTTAAGGTCATGGACAAGCCATACACCAAATTGGTGGATGAAACCCCCTTGTTTGTGGGACAAGGATTAAATGTGCAAAGGAAAACATACTCTACCCCCCTTTGGTTTTGAACCTGTGACCTCTTAGGAGGAAACATATGCTCTTAACCGTTAGGCCCATGTAAATAGGTTTGTTACAATACCATGGACCAATACTATGACTTATCAATACCACATGCCCAAAACACCATAACACATTTCATATCAGACTTGTTCATATCATATGATTTTTAATTAATCAATTTAATTAAAAGGGAAAAAATGGCATGACTTAACTTTTGATTTGTGTATATTACTAAGAGTATTGTAATATATCCCATGAAGGTTAAATAACTACTATCCACTTAATAATTATTGATAATTAAATTAAAATTGTCGAAACCTTAGTCCAAAATACATATGTGTACTGAAATAAGTATTATTAATGATAAAAATGAATTAATATATCAGTTAAACATATATACATTCAAACAAAACATGTAACAAGATTCTTAATATGTAAATAAGCTTTCTTACAATACTCTTTTTATCAATGCCATATGTCTAAAAAATAATAATGTTTTTCATATGACACTTATCCATATGAAATTTCATTTAATTTATAAATTTAAATGAAAGAGAAAAAATGACATATCTACTTTGGAAATAATTCTCAGCCTTCAATTTGTGCATATTATTAAGAATATTCTGGAATATTGTATAAGGTTAAATCTCTATAATCCATATAATAATTATTGATAATTAAATTAAAATTATGGAAGTCTTATTCCAAAATAGACATGCCTATTGACAAAATAATAATTTAGCTAGTAAAATTAGGAAAATTGTATTTTTAAATAATTGGTTATATAATCCATATTTTACAATTTTTGATAGTTCATATATATGTGTGTGTGTGTGTGCGTTTTAAAATAAATTAAAATAAATAAAATATTATTTAAAGTTAGAAAATAAAATATTTTTTTGGCTGTTAATATTAATATTTTTACATTTATTTCATTTACTGTATTCATTATATCCATCCTCTCTCATCTAACTTAATGTTTTAAACTTTGTGATGTGAAGGTTACTAGTTCCAAACTCAGTGGGAAAAAATCCACTCATGTTAAGGGTTGGTGTGTGATTTTGAAGACTTGGTTCACAATTTCTTAAGCCAAAACTCATGTTAAGGGTTGTTGTGTGATTTTGAAGACTTAAGTCACAATTTCTCAAACCAAAAGTTAAGTCTATTTTCATCTCTGGATGCCACGAACCACTTAACAGACAATAATAATAATAATAATAATAATAATAATAGAATATTATAAATTAATATTAGTTTCTTTCGCTTTCTTTCTGCTTTTCTTTACCTTCTTTTAAATAGATTCTTGTCTCATTCATATTAATTAATAACCATTAATAATATTAGTGATATATTAAATTATTAATAATATAATATATTAATTATTAATAATTTTATTATCTTGATCTTTTTTTCTTATAGTGTTTTTGTTTTTTGTTTTGTTTTTTTTTTTTTAGAATTTTATTTTGGAGTCATCTATCAAGGCAGATTAATTTCCCAACCATCAAAAGTTGTCGGAATCTGAGTAAAAAAATTTCAAAAAATCTTTTAGAGGCATCTAAGACACCTCAAATTTTGAAGTTTAACAACTATAACTTGGATTTACAAAATTCCTTGCGGGCTTTTCTCTAAATATGACCGGAATTTCCATAAATTTCGGGACAATTCCTCCAGCTAATTAGACTATGGCTTTTATTCCTCCCATTAGTTTACTATTTTATTTATTGATTCTAATCTTATACTCAAAGTTTTGAAGAAAATTTTGAATGTCTCTCGTGATGTGTGGCGTATTTACTTTAAATCTCAGAGGTTTCTTACATTCTACAAAGTTATTCATTCAACCTCATCTGCAATTGTAAAAATTTTCATATAGAAAACACAAAACATTTACTTAAAATCCTATCAAATTTTAACCAATTTTGTTTTTTTAATCACCTTATTAAACTAAATAAAAATGACATTAAATTAAATAGAAAAAAACACTTTAAACAAAATATTTCACATGACTCATTTTTAAAAATAAATAAAATTTTGAAAAAATTGTAGTTTAGTTTGTGTCCATTTGTGAAGTCATTTTGGCTTTAAATTTCCAATCCATGAGATTGGCACAAATATCAAGTTATTTGTAATTAAGGTGTTTATAAATTTTAGAAATTTTAAGTTATATTGATATTTCAATCAATTTCTCTGGAATTCATTTAAATATGGCAATATAATTTCAAGATATTTTGTTATTTAAAATACAGTTTTGAATGCATAAATGTATTTAACACCTTGAAAAACCTCTGAAGGAGTGAAATTATGTAAATTAAACAATTTAAATTAAAGTTTTTAAAAATCTCTATCATGTTTTAATTAAAATTAACCAGAAAAAAAGAAATTTGTCACTACACCTTAAAGAAATTACAATTTTAAAAAAATTAAAAGTTACAATTTCATCAAATTTACAATTTCCATATTAAACTTAATATTGGGTTTTGCATAAATAAAATTAGTGTAATATAAACCTTTAAAATATTTAAATTTTACTAATTATATCACTCAAATTTATTATTCCAAAAAATATCTCACAAATTTCAAACAAAGTGAACCTAAAATAAAAAAACACATATAGGCTATTTAAAAACTTCCATTGATATAAACATTCAATTTTAATAATATAAAATTTTAGATATTTATCATGCAAGAAACATGATAACAATTTTAATAATATAAAATTTTAGATATTTATCATGCAAGAAACATGATATTTTACCTCGTTTTATTAGTGAGAAAGAGTAATTTTCAGGAATCTTTGTAGTGCTGTTTTCCCAATGAATACGGTCATAATTTATATAAGGGACGGTTTATCTAACCCCTTTCTCGAAATGGTTTTGGCCACAAAATTTAAGGTAGGATCATGGTGCAAAATCCATGTTATTTAAAATTGTATTTTTTTAATATAATAAGAATGTTATTTTTTTTAAATATAATAAATAAAAATAATAATTTATTTAGTTTAGATTTATATAATTTTAAATTTTTTAAATTTTAGTATATTATAATAGAAAAATTAATATAAAAATTAATTAATTGTTTTCTAAATTATTAACTAAAAAGAATTATTTGAATTTTATTTGAATTAATTTTTGAAATTCAACACCTATGATGATTTCACTGAAAAATGACATAGTATTTTAAAATAATTATAATTTAAAATTCAAATGTTTTTGGAGCTCTTTAATATGATTGTTTTTTTATTATTTTTTTGGTTAATTAAATTTATTTGATTTTATTATGGCCTTTTTTATATAACCAAACATTTTAACCCTACACTCTGTTCATATAAGAAATACCTCAATAATATACCTAAAACATATCAATATATATATAGAGTAAGTTTTGAATCTTTTTATCTACAAAAAAAATCCTTTTATAACCAAAAAAAAACTATTTTACGGAAAAACATTTTTAATATAATAAAAAAATAACCATTTGAGCAAAAATTATATTACTAAATTTTGATGGAAAAAACAATCATAAAACAATTAAAACTAAAATTTATCGAATTTAAATGTACAAATCGGAAATGTGGCGCTGTGTTCATCCACCGCATATATGCTGTCAGATTTGTCGGATTCCATTAACGTCTCTGTCGATGCGTCAAATTTATCGGGTTCAATTGAGGATTATGTATACAGATAAGAGTATATAACTAAATCTCCTTGTTTCTTGCGAGGCTGATTCGTACTGTCCATTGTTTTCAGAGATGTCTAATCTTGAAGCAACATTGCACAATATTACAATTTAGAATTGCAGAATTTAATCTTCCAAACTTTTAAAAAAATTGCAATAAAATAATCACTCAGCTTGGACATCAACTTTGTTACATGAATAACTTATTTCGATGTTGTAATAAACTGGTATATGAAAGGTTCAATGAATGTGGACAACCTTTTCTTAGGTTCATTGCCTTTGGACGCTATATGGAGTTCAATGCAACGCTTTACATGCTCCCAAAGACATATATAGCAAAATGTGTGGAGTATATGATTGCTTCACATGCTCGCAAACATATATATATGGGAAAATGTGTGGAGTATATGATTGCAATATAGGTCAATGTGTTTTTTTTTAAGAGATAAGTATGGATCAAAGGTGATACGCGGTAATGATTGTTGATATATGTAATTTATTTTTACTTTTGTAATATTTTGAAGTTATTTATTTTATTTAAAAAAAAAAATAGACAAGAAGAAAAATATAGAAAAAGAAAAAGAAATGAAAAGAAATAATAAATAAATCAAACTGGAAAGAAAGAAATAAGAAAGAGATAAAAAAATAAAAGAACAAAATATATCCCTAGTCATTGTGTGTACATCTAAATGCCATATCATTTTTGTTTTACTATATTATTTTTATTAATTCTTAGCATTTTAATTAAAAAAGATTATTTCGTTTATTGTAAAAAATCGCCACATTGATTTGTTGGATAATATTTAAATGTTTTTTTATTTTTCAACAGATGTCATCAAGCTCGACCAAATCAATGACCCCCAATCAATTGCAGGACCCCCCACGTTGTCAATTGTTAATGGACCGGGGGGGGCAGGGGGGGGAAGGGGGGGTTCTATAAAGTTGTTTTCCCAATCCCGTCGTTGGGTATGTGGGAGCCCCACATCCATTATGGCACCCCCTTGCTAAAAACCACAAACCATTTCCGATGCCCCCTGCATCCCCACGCTTCCTGTCCCCTCGCAAACCGCCATTCAACCATTCATTCCTTCCGCCAGTTTTTCCTACGGCCAAAACCTCCACTACATTTAATTATTGTCACTTCCCCTATAAATATATCATATAAATGTATCGTATAACCATCATGTATTTAATTCTGCCATGCCAACATTCGAAAACATTAAACTCTCCCACACCATTTTCGCCTGTAAACCAATTTTATCCATTATCAACAATTGATTAAAAGCACATCCCTTTGAAAATGATCTTATTTGCTGCATTTTGTTTAAAATCAAGACTCCGAGTTCGAATCTGCGAGTGAATGCGAGAAATTCACCAGCTTACGATCATTCTATTTCCAAGTAACTGTTCTACTGACCCCCAATAATTTTGTTTTCCTTAAAGCGCTTCTCATAAAGGGAAATTCAAAGTTCTAGTCAGTCTCATGCTACCTTCGGTAATCAATTTAGATGAGTTACCTTTAGTTGACACTGAATTTAAAATTGGAGAAACCAATTGCGAGTTCGATGTTTATGAACTACACAATTGAGCCATTCAAAAATACCACGATGCTAGTGATGAGTTTTCTAGACATGTTATTGCTTTAGTTTCTTGTATATTAGGATACCCTAGTGATCAATGGGTCGATCAAGTAATTTTAGGATTTTTATTAGTATTTTCCTCCGGTAAAAGTCAATCAAGTAATTTTAGGATTTTTATTAGTCTTTTCCTCTGGTAAAAAGCCTTCAGTTATGTTCGATAAAGTCAGTTCCTTTAAGATATTATTCATGAGCAGTTTTTGAAGTTCAGTGCAAAAGGCTCTTTCAAGCATCAATCAGATTTAGTCTATTTGTTTTTATATCATCAGTTAGAAAAATTTAAGTTTCCTTTGCAGAAGTTGGATGTTATAGGTAGTCCACTATGAGTTATTCATTGGACTTCACTAGTGAGAAAGACTTCTGAAGAGTTCTCCTTTAGCGATTTTTTTAATCAAGTCTTCTATGTGGAAAATTGTTTATTAAACAGTGATGTTATTCCTAGGATTTCTAATGAAATTAAAAGAATTTTACATCTTAGTGAACAGTTAAAGGTTGGAGACTGGTATTTATACCAGAATTTTACAAAAATTAGGATTTATGGATGTGAGCTACAACCATACGAGTTTCTTATCTTCCTCCCAATGAGAATTTTCGCTCTTGAATATATTAGACAAATGAGGAATGTTGATGATGTTCATTTTATTTCTAGAAAACAAAAAGTTAAATTTAATTTGAAAACACAGGTTGACCCATTTATAGCCAACACAAGAATTGCAGAAAGAGAGGTGGATAAATTATTGAAACAGATGAAGTTCAAGTTGAGTTTCATTTGGTATTATGACCCACTGGGGATTATATCATCAATCAGAGCTGCACACAAATAAAGACATTATGTTCATGTGGCTAAACTAGATATTGAGAAATATTCCAATAAAGAAGAATGAGAGGAAAACACTTTACAGGAAGTTGAGGAAGTAATACCCAGCCAGATAGTGTTAGAGACTCCAAAAACCATGGAGAAAGAATTAAAAAGTCCAAGGGGAACTTAGTCACCATTAGGATTAGGTTTACAACAAACAACTTTCAAGGTCATGAAAAGAAGAAAGACAACAACTAAAGAGGAAGAAGAAGGAGCTTCTATAATAATTCTCATAGGAGAATCACCATGTTCACTGTAGTAGATTTATGAAAATAGTATATATTCTCCTTCTCCTTCTTCCCCATCTTCAACGAAAAGTAGTATGTTTTAAAACATTCTAGAAATAAAAAAGAAGAATGTGACACTAAAGACTTCCACATATGCAAAATTTTGTAAATAATCCTCTATAATGCAAACTAGACTACTTTCAGGATTAGACAATGAAAACGGACAGTTCCAACTAACATTTTTGGAACCAAAGGTCACTATACCTAAAACTGTTGAAGACTATAAAACTTCCTTGATTTCTTTTGATACAAAACAAATTCATCCCATAGATCATACTGATCTACATAAACAAGCAGGGGAGATGATTTAGACATCTTTGAGAAGTTATGCAATGAAAACTTCCAAGCTGGAAGAAGCATTAAATAATATTCATTCTTAATTAAAGTTATACAAAATTTCTTCTCTAGCGAAGGATATTAGAATTAAGGGACTTGGAGGCCTGGTTTTGAAATTAGGATTGGATCATAAAGATGTAAAAGCAATAGAAAAAATAATAAAAAATAGAAATGTTGATATTTAAGCATTGAGGAAATAGTTGAAGCTGCCAACGACTGAATATCCACAGGCTCAAGAAGTCAGTCAATTAGAGAATGAGAAAGAGAACATGCTTCAAATGATTGTTGAGTGGGACAAACAAATTCAGAAGATGAAAGAAGAAATGGAAAAGTAGATTAAGGAAAGACAGTTACGACTGAGCAATCGAGTAGTAACTGCTATAATATGAACTACAACAACAAGAACTTATACAACAATAGTGTCCACAACAGAGTGAGATCCCATTGGCCAAAATTCAATGGAGCAGTTGTCAAAGGCCATGGGAGATCTATCCTTGAAGGATATGGAAATTGAGAAACTTAGACTGTGCAGATTGAGAAGATTAAGGGAAACAAAATTAAAACTGATAATGCATATTTGGCCGAAATACATAAACATTACAAATTGACTAAGCAATTGAAATCTATGAAAATAAATCATTGATTGCACAAAATTTATCTCAAGCCAAAGTGAAAATATGGATTGATATGAATGTATCTTTCACAGGATTATGGCCATCAACTGAAATTATTTTTGAGCAAGAGGATTGATTGTAGAGGTCAAAGGCACAAATAGTAGAGATTAAAGAAGATCTAGATCATAAACTAGGAGAAGATACTAGAATAATCAAAGTACTTCATTCCAAAACAAAGGAAGAACTTAAAGAATTTGGAATTAAAGATAGGACTTATGTCGTCGTAGAGACAAGAAATTTTTTGACAAAGGCAAATCTAATGTTACAGCTGCATAGTAAGTTCCACAACTTAGAATCACGTATCAAGAAATTCCATAAAATAATTAATGCTCCGTGCCAAAAAGGAATCCCAAATTTTCAAAATTCTAGTGGCCAATTGACCTCGCTAGCAAATTATCAACACATGTTACATGAGATATCAATAGATAAAACCAAAGTTTTCAAAGTTAGAGAAATAATCATAGTCAAAGATTTCATAGAGGCCGTAGAATATGATTTTTTTACTAAACATGAAATTCAACATTTATTTTTAACTAGGCCTTCTTTTGAATAGTACACAGAAGTTGACAAGTCATATAGGAAGTTAACCAAATTTTCTATCCTAGATGATAAAAGAAAGGATAAATTACTTGAGCTTATCGGATAGAACATAATGCAGAATTCTAGTGACTGAAAGGCAGAGAAACATGAGCAGAGAACACAATAACAGGGGCAACAAACAAAAAATTCAATTTCAAGGGGAAGTCATCAAACAACAACCTTGAAATTTGTATTTAGAGTTAAAATTAGCTTAAAATAGCTAATTTTATGTGTTATTTTTGTAAATATCCAAATCAGTTTTGATATTATTTCAGTTTGTAATAAAGTTTGTTTTAAAGATTGAGATATTTTGAGTGAGGCTCTTTAAATATTTGGTATTTCAAATAAGATAGGGTTACACCCTTGTTATGAACCAGTGACATGATTGTAAAGTTTTAAGCTATTTCTTAAGATAATTGAAGGATTTTGGATTCATTCTCAACAACTTGTGTATCTATGTGAGTTTTTCCTGTTATTCAATTTTGTTTTTCATATTTATTTTTGCACATGTTCAATGTAACATTGAAGTTTGGGTAATGCTAGATTGAATATCAATCTCCCTGAAAACCCTTACAAATTTATAATTATTAAAAGAGGTTAATTAACTAAACAATTTTTTTAGTTCATTTCTCTAAATATTTTAATTGTTTCCTTCTGTCATCTCTTGGATATGTATTGTTTCGTTGTAGAAAGCTTCTACATGCATCTATTGTATATGATAAATTAGACGTTCAATACGAATGTTTAACAATTATATGCCTTCTTAATTTATGCTTTTCGAATCCATTTAAATACTAATTCTATTATGAATGAAAATCAACCCGTTAGTTTTCTCAGAAATACTTAAAATTTTCATTTGTTTAAATGTATAATGCATTGGTCATCCAATTAAAATCAAAACCTTACTTAGATGCTTTGGCATAGTTCCCAAACATAGAATTGTCTACAAAGAGGTTGGCATTATGACACAGGTTTGGCACTATGGCACAAGGGTTATCCTTGATGTCAACTCACTCAAAGGGCAGATCACAATTCAGGATCTCAAAATGAAAGAAAATGAGGTATACGCAGGTTCACTATATCTAAAGGCGCATATACACACAGGATTTCTGATCAAAAGTCGTGTATGCGTATGCACGCACTTTCATGCATAGAAAAGCGCATACATGTGGGAAATATTATGTTTGGTCCATGGTATTTAGTCTGACATATTTGAACCTATGGTTTTTGTCCTTGGTATTGCATCCAAAGGTGTTGAACCCAGGTATTGGGTCCCTAGTATTGGTTCTCAATGGTTTTGGACCATGGTTTGAGTAAGGCCTAAGACTATAAAAAGCGAAGGAGATCATTTGGCAAGGGTATTGACTTAAGAATTGAATATCTTATGAAGAGCAAGATCTAGAATACTGGTCATTGGGTTATGGTGCATAACTAGATCTGAATCAAGGAGGAACCTGAGCACAAGGAGAAGGATAAGTTCTATTGGTGGGTCTTAAGGCGGCTTGAAGAGAATTATCTTTGTGTAATTTTGATCTATTATATTTGGCGCATGACTTGATCTATAAATATGATAATCTAGGTATAACTGATGTCTGAATAAGTGAAAAGGGTAAATTATCTTTTATAGATATGTACACAGGTTCAACGCAGCAGAGGAGCGTATACATGTTTGTTCACTAACTTAAAACAGTGTATACACTGGATGTCCTTGATACAGAAGCGTATGCATGCAGCTTCCACATATTTAAGTAGCGTACATCTCATGAAATATGTTTTAGCTGCTTCTGTTTATAGCTACAGTGTTCTGGGTTCAAAATTGGTGTCTGGTTACTGGAACTGTTTTTTGGTTACAACATTCTGAGAAGTTATTAGTTGATTCAGTATTTGTTTGTACAAACGAGATTGGTTGATGCAGATATACTTGATGTTTGATTGACATTCATCGATCCACTCTGAAAATTTATGAAATGTGGTCCCTGGAAGAAAAGAGAAGGTTGTAGCCTTCTGTAGGTCAACACCTACGTACTAGTATCTCAGCTAGTACAAGAGATAAGGGGGTTGTATCTCCCTTCCAGGAGAAGCTGGAGAACGAGAGAAGGTTGTAGCCTTCTGCAAGTAGCAGCGTGTGTACTGGTATAAGACTGCACCAGTACAAAATCATTGTAAAAAGAAGTTTCTAATTTAAAAGAAGATAGAGACAAATTGCAGCAGGTGGTTTTCACCCACATTGGGTTTCCACCTTACATCTTGGTGTTCATGTGTGTTGATGATTTGCTTTTCTTTACTTCTCCTATTTACTATTAATAATGTTCTGATGCAACCATTAAGAGGAAACTAACTGATTTATAAGTTTACTGAATATACACTGGTTGCATTATACACAGTTGCGTATGCACGCGGTTTTCCTTAACTGAAGTAGCGTATATGATTCTGAATATGGAAATGAAAAAGTTATTATTGATTAGATAATACTGATTCATCCCCCCCGATCAGTATTATTTCCAACAATTGGTATCGGAGCAGGTCCTTCAGAAGAAGCTTGATCGCTTGAAGGAAGATCTATCATCATGAGCAACTATGAAAAAGAAGCATCAATCAGGCCACCAATTTTTGATGGAATCAACTTCATCTATTGGAAGGTAAGAATCACTGCCTATCTTCAATATCTTGGTACAGAAGTTTGGGATATTGTGGAAACAAGATACACATTTCCATCAGTAACTTCTACAGATACGGCTGGTAAGAAGCAGTATGAAACAAATGAAAAGGTTGTCAATACTCTATTAGGGAACCTATCTCAATCAGAATTTGTCAAGGTTATGCAGCTCAAAACCTCGAAATAAATATGGGACAAGATCGTTCTGAGCTATGAAGGAGATGAACAGGTAAAACAAGCAAAACTTCAAACTCTTAGAATTCAATATGAAAATCTCAGAATGCACAAAGATGAAAGTGTGGCTAACTATTTCCTATGTATAGATGACATTGTTAATTGTATGAAAAACTTGGGTGAAGAAATAAAAGAAGTTGTTTTGGTTGAAAAGGTTCTAAGATCTTTGCCTCCTGAGTTTGATTCAAAATTTTCTTCCATAGAAGAAAAATAGAATCTACAGAGCATTACTATGTCACAACTGCACGGAATCCTAACTGCATATGAAATGAGAAAAGGGGGACCATCAAACAAGAGAGAAGCTACATTCAAAGCCTCAGGAAAAGGAGATTACAATGAGTCAAGACCTATGTCAGAAGAAGAGTAAGAATCAAATTTTGTCAAGAACCTTCAACGGGGAACTGGAAGATTCAGAGGTAAACTGCCTTTCAAATGCTTTGCTTATGGAAGAGTTGATCATTATGTTGCCAAGTGTCCTCATAAAGATAAAATTGACAAAGGGAAGGAACTAGTTAGATGGAATAGAAAACAGAATGTAAGTAAGAAGAGCTATTATACACATGAAGACAGTGATGGATATTCAAATAGTGATGAAGATGAACAATGTAATGATTATAGACTTTTGATGGCTTTTGAAGATGATGATTTCTTGGATGCTATAGATGAAGAAGGTCTCTATGAATAAATTTCTAAACTCAAAAATTGTTTATAGGAAAAGAATATGATTATAGATACTCTAACATTCCAACTTGCTGAAAGAGAAAAACAGAATGAAAAGTTAGAATGTGAAATTGTGGGACTTAGAAAAGATATTGAGAAATCAAAAGCTCTTAATCTTAGATCTGCTAAAGGATCTGAAACTTTAGATGAGATTATCAAAGTGCAGCGTTCTCCTATAATCAAGACAGGTCTTGGATATACTGAAGAAGTGTCTCAAGCACAGAAGCAAGCACAGAAGCCATCCACCTCCAAAAGTTATCTTGATGCAGCAAGAAAAAGTGAACAAGTTGACAATCGACAGCAAAAGCATAATGCAAATCACCAAGTAAATCAGGGAAAATTTGCTTCAAGAATGAACAAAGACTACCAAGTAAATCGGGGGCAATCTTCTTCAAGGATGAACAAAAGCTTCAACCAACCACAGGTAAATCATTCTCAATTTGCCTCAAGAATGGATGTCAATGGAAACTACAATCGTTTGGTTGGTAGGTTTGATAATCACAGAAATTTCTTCAATGGCCAATGTTTCTCTTATCATAACTTTGGTCACAAAGCTGCTCAATGTGTTGCCTATAAGACCATCATGACTAGAGAAGCTCAAAAACAAAGGAGTATGATTGGGATCATGAAAAGGACCTACAATAACTTTTTTGCTCTTGAGAATGAATTAGAATGTTCTATTTGTAACAACTGCGGTCATGAAGATTCTGAATGCAGGAGTAGGTTTCCGCAAACAACTCAGAAGGAGCAATTTTGATTGAATTCTAAAATATGGAGAAAGAAAGGATCGCAACCAGAAAGATGTGGGATATCCTTATATGCGGAAGGATAGGAAAATCAGTGGTACATCAACAGTGGATGTTTCAAACATATGATAGGCGATAAAGAAAAACTTCAGTCATATAGTGCCTTAGAAAAGGAAAAGGAGGTCTCATTCGGAAATGACACCCCTGCACTCATAAAAGGTAAAGGTTCTGTGTTTTTGAAAGAAAAGGTCAAGGCTGGAAATGTTATGTATGTTGATGGCTTAAAGCATAATCTATTGAGTGTCACTCAAATGTGTGATCAAGGAAATGAAGTAATATTTCGATCAAATGGATGCATTGTTTGTGAGCTTGATACAGGAGAAACAATGATCAAAGGCATAAGAACTCCAAATAATTTATACATACTCAAGGGAGGACAACAACAATGTTATCTAAGCAAGACTAATGAACACTGGCTATGGCACAAAAGATTAGGGAATCTAAGCTTTTCTCAGATAAGGAAAGCATGCAAATATCAGGCGGTTCGTGATCTTCCTGACATCAGAAATCTAGAAAATACAATATGGAAATCATGTCAGTTTGGTAAGCAAAGCAAAACTAATTTTCCTGAGAAGGAAGGATCAGCTAGCAGGTCACTTGAACTTGTCCATACTGATGTATGTGGTCCATCTAGGAAAAGGTCACCTCGAGGAGAAGAATATTTTACATTGTTTGACTTTTCCAAGATGTGTTGGATAGGACTTATGAAGCATAAAGATGATGCTTTTGTTAAGTTCAAAGTATTCAAAGCCTTGGTTGAAAACGAGTCAGATCAGAAAATCAAATGCCTCAAGTCTGATCGAGGAGGGGAATTTACCTCGGATGAATTTTTCTATTTTTGTGAAGAACATGGAATAAGAAGGGAATTCTCTACTACAAGGACCCCTCAGCAAAATGAAGTAGTGGAAAGGATGAACAGAACAGTCCAACAAATGGCTCGTGCTATGCTTGATGAGTCTGGAACTCTTGCAACCTTCTGGGGTGAAGCCGCATTTGCTGCAGTTACTATTCTCAATAAGACAAACATCTGAGTAAACATCACTCAGACTCCTCATGAACTTTGGTATGGTAAGAATCCCATAGTTAAATACTTCAAAATTTTTGGAAGCAAATGCTACATCAAAAAGACGGATGAAAACCTTGGCAAGTTTGAACCTAAAGCAGATGAAGGCATTCTCCTTGGTTACTCTCCTCACAGCAAAGCATATAAGTGTTACAATAAAAGACTTGGAAAAATTGTTGAAAGTATTGATGTTGTGGTTGATGAAGAAGGGAACACTCCTAGGAAAGTAAAATCTGAAGATTTTGAAGATGATGAAGACTATCCTTCAACATCAAATCAGATTCATGATTAATAAGAAACCCATGAGGCACCAGAAGAACAGATAAGAATAGAAGAAAAGACTCCATCCAGGTACGTTCAGAAGAATCATCGAGAAACCCAAATTTTGGGGCAAAAGGAGGCAGGTGTACAAACACGAAGAACCATTTCAAAAGCTTCAAGTTATCTAGCATTACTCTTCTCCACTGAACCAAAAAATGTAAGAGAGGCATGCAAAGATGAATGTTGGGTAAAGGCCATGGAGGAAGAACTTGAGCAGATTGAAAAGAATAACACTTGGGAGTTCGTTCCTAGACCAAAAGGTAAGAATGTCATAGGAACAAAATGGATATTCAAAAATAGCTAAATGAAAATGGAGATGTGATTAGAAACAAGGCCAGACTTGTTTGTAAAGGGTATGCTCAACAAGAAGGGATAGACTTTGAAGAAACTTTTGCACCAGTTGCTAGACTTGAGGCCATAAGAATTTTCCTTGCTCTTTCTAGCTTTCAGAAGTTCAAAGTATTTCAAATGGACGTGAAGTCTACCTTCCTGAATGGAGACTTGGATGAAGAAGTATATGTTGAACAAACAGATGGGTTTATTCTTGGAAATGATCCAAAACTTGTATGCAGACTCAAAAAGGCTCTCTATGGCCTTAAACAGGATCCAAGGGCTTGGTATTATTGGTTGGATAAGTACCTCCATCAACAAGGTTTTATAAAAGGATCAAGAGATAACAATCTATATATAAAAATTGACAATGATAAGTTGCTAATAATTTTTGTGTATGTTGATGATATCATGCTTGGTAGTAATGAAGGAGACATGAGTCAAAACATTCCCTTGGTGATGCAAAAAGAATTTGAAATGTCCCTGCTTGGTGAGCTCACATATTTTCTTGGTTTACAAGTCCAACAAAACAAAGATGACATTTTTCTATCTCAAACCAAGTATCTCAAGAAAATCTTGAAGAAATATGGGATGGAGGATTCGAAACCAGTATGTACCCCTATGGTAATAGTATGCAGCCTCAGCGCAAATGATGAATCAGCAGCATTACATCGACCAACCTATAGATCCATGATTGGTAGTCTGCTCTATCTAATAGGTACCTGACTAGACATTATGCATGCAGTGGGAATAGTTGGAAGGTTTCAGGCAAATCCAAAGGAGACTCATCCTCAGGCAGTTAAGAGAATTTTCAAGTATCTTCAAGGAACTCAAAACTATGGCTTATGGTATCCTAGAGATACAAATCTCACACTTCATGCATATATAGATGCAGATTGGGCAGGAAGCATGGATGATAGAAAAAGCACTACTGGTGGTGCATTCTTTATGGGTTCCAGATTAGTATCTTGGTTTAGCAAGAAACAAGGTTCAATTGCATTATAGACAGCTGAAGCAGAGTATGTGGCTGCTGCATCTTGCTGCACACAACTCCTTTGGATGATGCAAACATTGCAAGACCTTTAAATCACTTGTACTCTACCTATCTCCATTTTTTGTGATAATACAAGTGCAATCAGTATTTCAAAGAATCCTATCATGCATTCAAAGACTAAGCACATACCTATCAATTATCATTTTCTCTGGGAACAAGTGCTTGAACAAAAGGTTAAATTGGAATATGTTCCCTCTAAGGAAAAAATTTCTGATATACTCACCAAACCACTGCCTAGGGAGACATTTGAATACCTCAGACAAAAGCTGGGGGTAGTTGATGCATCATCTTGCTGCAGAATCTTGTCTGTTTCAGAGAAAAGTGGTTGTACGCGAGTTTCATGAGGAGGATCTGCGCACATACGCCAATTTATGAAGATACAGTCGTGTATATGTTGGTTTAAAGACAATCAGTGGGCTAGGCTCAGGATGAAAAGAATCTGATATGGGTCTGGTAGAGACCATCTAGCACAGGTTCAGGGGGAGCATATATTCTTCTAATAATGCATTGTTGGCATTATCTTAGAAGATCTTAGTTCACATTCAGAGTTGTTTTGATTTCAGGAGGAATAGGTGCAGAAGGAGAATATTGTTGCTGGTATGAATGATGATTGACAAACGCTGTTGATGATAGTTGCTGATAACTATCATAGTCTTGTTGTAGATATTTTGTCTCTATGTCATGTATTTCTTTTCTTATCAAGGTCATGTAACGGCCTATCTTGGTTTCTCCACTATGTCTGGGATGGATAAAGTAATGTTTTTGTTTTTATCATGTGTAAATTCTTGGTATATGCCCACTTGATTGGGTAGATGAGTCAATTCGCACTTGGTTGTGAGATGGATGTATGTATGAGTCTTTGGTGGTAGGAAGGTCATTTATAATGTATAAAGTCATGCTTCTTTTGTAGAACATCTTCTTGCATACCTTGCCTACAATTAGGGGAAGCTTGGACAGCACAACAGAGTAGAGAATTCAGAATGTATTCAGGGGGAGCATAACCCTTTGCCCTTGATGTCAAAGGGAGAGAATCATTTTGAGTGACCTGGGGTTGCCATCAAGTCCAAAGGGGAAGATTTTTGGCATTATGACACAGGTTTGGTACTATGGCATAGGTGTTGTCCTTGATGGCAACTCACTCAAAGGGCAGATGACAGTTTAGGCTCTCAGAATGAAAGAAAATGAGGTATACGCAGGTTCACTATGAACAAAGGTGCATATACACGCGGGATTGCTGATCAAAAGTCGCGTATGCATATGCATGCACTTTCATGCACAAAAAAGCACGTACATGTGGGAAATCTTATGTTTGGTCCACGGTATTTAGTCCGACATATTTGAACCTATGTTTTTGGTTCTTGGTATTGCATCCAAAAGTGTTGAACCCAGGTATTGGGTCCCTAGTATTGGTTCTCAATGGTTTTGGACCATGGTTTTAGTAAGGCCTAAGACTATAAAAAGGGAAGGAGAGCATTTTTCAAGGGTGTTGACTTAAGCATTGAATATCTTATGAAGAGCAAGATCTAGAATACTGGTCATTGGGTTATGGTGCATAACTAGATCTAAATCAAGGAGGAACCTGAGTGCAAGGGGAAGGATAAGTTCTATTGATGGGTCTTAAGGCGGCTTGAAAAGAAGTATCTTTGTGTAATTTTTATCTGTTATATTTGGTGCATGACTTGATCTATAAATATGATAATATGGGTATAACTGATGTCTGAATAAGTGTGTCATGCGGAAAGAGTCGTTAGTGCGGACACAACCGACCTCCCTAGAAGAAAAAACTTTCTAGTGACAAACAAGACAAATAAAGCTACCTTTCTCTAAACATGCATTGCAAATACAAGTAATTAGGGGATCTTTAACATACCTTTAGTCCAACGCTTTGTAGTAGTCCAGCCTCGCCGATCCGGATGAGATCCTCCTTCTCTTCGAAACCTGCATTCACTAACAAGCCAAAAGATTAAATAGCACATGATAAACTCATAAAAAAATACATATCTATCATATAGACCAAGGAGTATATGAAACAAATCATGAATAACAATCTGTTGAGAAAAATAAGTTCATTTGCATTAAAAGGTAACAAAAGGAACCATTACAACCTGAGCCTTGGTGTTGTGCAAGTCCCTCCTAGGGTCTAGCAAGAGTTTTCCTTTACTTTGATCAGCTCACCCACTCTCAAATAAGGCTAGGAAAGGATGGGAATCTCTCCTCTCAAGCTTTACAAGGGAGTCCTAATTCCAGCAGCATCTACCCTTAGGAATGTTCATGTTTCAACCTCCCCTCCCTCTGGCCCAATGTCTGTATTTATAGTGCTCTAGAGGAAGTTATTCAGGTCCACCATCAATGGGATAAGCCCCTCTTTGGATGGGATAGCACCCCTCTTGATGGGATAAGTTCCTCTTTGGTAGGGATACATGAACCATCTGGAGGCGCTTCATACACGTCAAACAAGCTTCTAGAAGGCTCTAGAAATGACCACAAGTAACTTTTTTGGAGTGAAACTTGCGCCTTTTGACCTTTACAGGAGTACGCACCCATTGCTTTATAGACAGAGCGTACAAGTACGCAGGTATTGTGAACTTGGGGTGCGTACACGCAGGTAAGGCTAAGAGAAACTGCGTACCCAGAGATATATAGATTTTTAATGACGTTCTCTCTTTCTTGAAGTTTGACATGGAGAGCAGAGGTATGAGGCTTGCCAAGGAGGATAGTATGACAGTTGATGGATCCATACTAACTGCAAATAGTCATGGTGACAAATTTTAGTGTAACAAATTGCCCCCTAAAGTGCGAAGCCTGTAGTAGATAAGGGTTTCATATTTTCTAGGAAGGGTGAAGTACTTTATCATTTCAAGGATTATCTTGTGGAGAGCCCAGTCGGAACCTGCAAGTATTCAACACAAAATACATATATATGATCATATCATCGCTGAGGTAGGCATTCCCATACTCAGATTGAAAACATTAACTAATTGACTATCTACTGCTCTGATACAGAAATGATTCTGCAGTACATCATAATCATAGACTTTTGTAGACATAGTATGGACGCAACCATCTGTTTATGATTAGTCTACTGTATAATGAATACAAAACTCCTCGCAGCCTGGATGGTAGAAACTAGATCCAGGGTCTTCATTTCTACTTCCCGAACAGGTACGATTCTATCCATGCGAACAAATGAGTTGATGTCGAACATGGTAGAAACCACTTGATTACCAGTCAATGATGTAAACTGTTAACAAGCGTGAGAGAAACCACCAGTGATGTCAATGGTTCTCAAAGTACCCAGTACAATCCATGAGATGTGAATGAATGAGTTGATGTCGAACATTTCACAGAATCCTTCGATCGAAATTCAATGATATAAACTATCGTCAAAGGCGAGAAACCTGCCATTGATACATGCAGACTTCAAGGTACTGACGATTCCTAGGTCATCTTTCTAGATAATGTGCTGATGTCGATAGAAAGCGACCCGTTGCAGGCAAGCCCACAACACAAAATCATAGATCAAGTTGAAGAAATGTAGCTGTAAGGACTGACTCAGGGATGGTCAAAATGGATGACGAGTATTTTGCAGATGAATGTTTATTGCAGAGACCTCTTGAAGACATAACGACACGACAGATGGCTTGGTGACATTTGACCCAAAGTTAATACCCAGCTAAAGACTTTCAATGTGGCTTGATCAACTGTGAGGCAAAGGATTTCCCAACCCAGGTGAATGAAAAGTGTCGTGTTCAAGAGCGGTAATAAGGCTTCTTCTGAGATAAAGGATAACAAATGGGCTCATTTTTCTCTCTTTTCCCCGACCATTTCTGGCAAGTACCTCTTTATTTTTTACAAGCTTGAGGAGGATAACATATGCTTGATTATAAGCTCATCCTTCGGATGAGTCCAACTTAGTTTTGATTCGAACCCTAAGAAGGAGTGGTCCGTTCCTGTTTGTAATCGAACAGGTCCTTTACTGTGAAATTTTAACGAGTCCAGTATAGGAGAAACTCGGCGTTTTTAATTTTTAAAGAGTCTGAAAAAACTAAAGAAGACTCCAGGTTGAACTTTTTCGTAAAGTTGTGTCTCCCAAGCCCGAAAAAGTATAAAATAATACCTGAGAGAACTGCTTAGTCTTGCGACCAAGGAGTACTTTCATGATTAGTGCCTCTGACCTAAAAAGTAAAAAGCGATCAAGGACACGTCGTTTTATTTCCGTATTGAGTTTGAAACGACAAAAACCCGACAATCTTTTCCTTTTTTTACCGTCAGAAAAGAGCTATAAGGGGACCGTCTTTTAATTCCATTTTAACGAGTGTAAAAGAAACGCTCAGCGATCTTTTCATATTTTAGGAGTCAGAAAAGGGCTTAAAAGATGACTCTGATGTTTTGGTTTGTGAAAAATGATAATTTTCCTTGAAAGTCCTATTGTCCTGCACAAAAACGACACATTACTCATACCTGTTTAAGATAAGCAAAAATGCATTGAGAAATATCCTTCCATGGTGAAAAATAAACAAATTTATCATTCATTTATCCAAAAAACCTATAAAAAGACTTTTTACCATGTCATTTTTACCATTTTACTGTTGAAGGAGAGAAAAGGGCTTTTGGCAAGAACCTTCCCGTGGACTTTGCAGAGAATCCGACCGTCGGAATCGAGTGCCGTCTCTTTCAGGTATTTCACAACATCCTCCTCTTTGTTTTCATCCGTTTAGAATTTCATTTTAAGCCCTAGTTTGATTTTTTGAGGGCTTTGGGGTTTTAGGATCCGCCTTTCGGGGTACGAAGGTGCCCCATGGGTGACCTGCGTATCCCGACATTTTTGTTAATAGGAAAATGGCCGGAGTACGCAGCCTACCTTCAGAACAGCTACGTCCATACGCTCTGTTTCTAAACGCGGGGTGCGTACTCCGCGTAAAGCAATTTCAAAACCCTAAAACTCAAAACCAAATCATCAAATTTTGATTTAATGAATTCTAATGAATATTTTCTCGTGTGTAGATTTCCCACCATGCTTGATTGGCGCGAAAGAGAACACCAAGATGTCAATTTGGCCACAATAGATCATCAACCCTCCATTGATGCTTTGAAGGCATGCAGTCTCTACAAATACTGGGCCATACCTGGCATGAGGGCCCAGGTGCGATTCTTAGAATGGCTGGTTGAAAGGTGGAATGTCCAGGATCAATGCTTCTACATCGGAGGACACCAGCTCGAGATAGAGCCCTCTGACATATATTTTCTCACTGGTTTGCCTAATAGGGGCGAGCAACTGACTCTATCCGGGACTAGGCCGGGTGGCCAATCCCTTGCTAGCCTCCGGCTAGAGTGGTGCAACAATCAGAACCAGGAGAAAGGGATAGAAATCAAATACATATCCCTGCCTGAACTTATGGTAATTTCCTTTACAGTTACCAAACTCTACGGTGTAGCCGCCTTGCACATTGCCACTGGGTCCCAAATGCGGATGGCGATAGATTGCTATCGAGGCACCATTTTCAATTGGTGTGACGCTGTGTTGGCCAATATGAAGGGCCAACTGACTAGGGTAGAGAACGGACAATTAAAGATCTTTGGGTATGGGCCTTTAGTTGTGAGCTTTGCCCTAGAGAGGGTTTCGATGCTGATCCCACAGCATCTCACTGTTCCAGCTGGGCCTCCTCGGGAGCCAAAGATGATGCGATGGGTTACGGTAATGGCCCGGCATCCTGATGAGGGAGCGGGAGTTGTTCGATTTCCTGCGGGTTACTTTCACTGGTTGGAGGACCAGGTCTTCTCGATTCAGGACTTTTCTTATGCCGGAGTAGATTTTCGTGGTGATCCGGACATGGTTCTTCCACAGGGAGAACAATGGGACGACAGAGGTACTTCATTTTCACAAGTTTTTAAAATTATTTACTTTTTATTTGTTTTTTGTATCGTCTCAAAACTGACAGTGACAAATTTCAAAATGCAGATGTAGGTCCACAGCGTCCGGCCAATCTCCGGCCATTCGAGAGAAGAGTACCAGTTGCACCAGCACCGGCCCCACAGGATGCGGTTGCAGAGACCTTAGCCGAGCTAGAACAAGACCTAGAGCGTCTCATGGCGGACATACCAGAGACGACTATAGACGATATTCCTATTCGACTTCAGCGCTATGTGGTCGCAGTCCCAGGACCTTTCAGGAGGTCCCTGTGTAGGGTAGCGCGGGCAGTGGTCTCGTATAGAGAGCACCACCAGTGATTGGCTAGTCACTTTTTGTAGACACATATGACATTTTTGGTTTTTTGTACTTATCATTTTTGCCAATCATAAGGTGTTTTTCAACCTGTGATCGAAGACGATGTATATTTTTGACACACTCCTATCTATATATATATCATTATTACTGGCTTATCTTGTTAAACATGTATGAGAAATGTTTTTAAATTTACATTTATGATTATTGCAAATGTCTGTCTAACATTCGAGAAGCAATTGCATCTGCTAATGTATTTAATGACCTTGGAATATGCTGATATTCAATGTAATCAAATTCACGTTCGAAGAGGCGCACTCTCAAAAATAACCTCAATAACACTAGATTTCTAATGGCATATACTCTATTAAGCTGTAATACAACGAGTTCAGAATCTAACCTCACTATCAAACTCCGAATCCCAAATGAAATAGATTCAGATAATAACTCAATCACTGCACTGTATTCTGCAATGTTGTTTGTTGTTTGACCGAGGATCACCCCATGCATAGAAACTAACTCGTCAGAGGGTGAATAGATAACCCAAGCTGCGGAAGAGATATTCCGTGTACTACGACAAGCACCGTCAGCAAATCCAATGTACGTTTGGATAGGCGTCGACATATGCAATATCAAGAGTAAAACCAAGATAAGCCAGAATAACGACGAAAAACACACTCTCTAAGCTAAGCACACTGTCTATACTAACAAACACACCAGCTAGAAAGAAAAACTAACCTAACTAAATCTCCATACCCATCATTTAAGCATAATACCTCTTTAGGTAAAGTCCATTTCTGGGCTTACCCAAAGAGTTCCCATCAAAATCTACCAGCTCATAGGCCCCTTTTGCTAGCTTTCGCTTAACAATGTAGGGTCCATGCCACATAGGAACGAATTTACCAGCACCTAATTTATCGTTAGCTTGATCATATAATAGCACTAGGTCTCCTTCCGAAAAATTACGAGGGGTCACGTTGCGATCATACTAAGCTTTCATCCTTTTTGCGTGAGTCTCGATTGCCATTGCAGTGTCACGTCGAGTCTCATCTAATTTAGCTAAGTATAATAGACACTTCTCCTCTTCAGAAGTAGCTGGAAGTAATTCGATAGCCATTTGAAGTGATGGGATTTCGCATTTAATGGGCAACACTGCTTCCAAACCATAAACTAGTTGGAAAGGAGTGAACCCTGTTGATGTTTTCACTGAGGTTCGATACGCCCAAAGCGCTGAAAATAACATGTTGTGCCAATTCGACCGATGAATACCAATGATTCGTCGGATCATGATAACTAGAACTTTGTTGATGGACTCAACCAAACCGTTTGCTTGGGGATAATAAGGAGTATAACTATCATGACGCAAACCAAGCTGGCTTGTAAGATCTGTCATCATAATGTTTCGAAAATGGCGCCCATGGTTAGTGATTATCGCTTGTGGGACACCAAACCTAGCAATAATATGATTGAATACGAAAATCGCAGCTGTCTTACCGTCTGCCTCGAATGTAGGCATCGCCTCGGCCCACTTAGTAAAATAATAAACCGCAAGGATGATATACGCATGCCCCCCGGCCGAGTGAGGGTTACATGTAATAAAGTCGATACCCCATTTAGCAAAAGGACCAACGACAATTATAGGGTGGAGAGGAGCAGGTGGTCCGCGCATCTTGCGATCAAACACTTGAGAGTTGTGGCATTTTCGGACCGCAATGATACAATCTTTAAACATGGACGGCTAGAAGTAGCCAGCACACAACACCTTTTGGGCTGTGGCATACCCAGACATATGACCGCCACACGCTCTAGAATGACAGTCATTCATAACCCTTTCTGCCTTTTCATGAGTTAAACAACGACGAAAAACCAAATCTGCCCCACGACGATAAAGAGTATCTCCAATAATTTTGTACTGTTGGGACTGGAATCGAATTTTTCGGCATTTCGACTTTGAAGCTTCGGGCCGAAAGGATTGGGTTTGGAGATAGACAATTATATCTCCATACCACGGATCTAAAGTGCTGATGAGAAACAGAGATTCGTCCGCAATGGGTTCCTCTGCCACAGTTTCCGTGTCAGCACACGGGAAGTCACACATCAATTCCGCAAAAACTAAAGATTTCTTAGACTTAGATTTTTCAAACTCCAAGTCGAACTCTTGCAAGATAACAATCCATTTAGAGTACTTGCCCCCTAGCAATTGTTTAGTCAAAATGTAAATCATAGGGTTGCAATCCGAAATGACTGTAGTTTTACGGAGAAGAATGTAATGACGAAAACGCCGGACAGCCTGAACAGCTGCCAAGGCCAATTTCTCCACATGCGAATATTTTAGCTCAGTGGGATTTAACGTCCTACTAAGATAATATATCACATGTTCCGTGTCAAATTCATCTTCTTGTACTAAGGCCATTCCAATAGTGGAATGAGCGGCGGCGAGGTACAAAAAGTAATCATGGTTGTAGTTGGGAGGATGCAACAACGGTGCATGGGTCAACGCGTGCTTTAGCGCATCAAAAGATTTCTGAGCTATCTCATCCCAAGAGAATTGAGCATTTTGTTTCAACAACCGGGTGAAACCCTTGGTAATCTCGGCGTAGTTAGGAATGAATCAGCGTAAAAAAATTTCTTTCCCTTGCAAACTTTGGAGTTGGCGCAAACTCAAAGGAGGAGGAAATTTGATGATAGCTTCGACCTTCAAGGGATCAACGCGAATGCCGGCTTTTGAAACTAAAAATCCCAGCAATCGTCCCACTTCTATGCAGAAGACACATTTGTGTGGGTTCAACCGTATACGATAATGCCTACACCTCATAAAAATTGCTCGTAAATGGACAAGTTGATCAGCTCGTCGTAAAGAGTGAGCGGGCAAGTCATCGAGATACGGTTGCACAATGTGCTTGATGTCATGAAATGCATAATACATCGCCATTTCAAAAGTGGCTCCGGCATTCTTAAGCCTAGAAGGTAGTTTGCAATAAGCAAATGTCCCCCATGGAAAAATGAAAGCCGTTTTTGGTTGATCGGCAGGTAGAATATTGATTTGGTTGTAACCGGCAAAACCATCCATAAAGGAAAATATTTCACTGCCGGCACAATCATCAATTATTTGATCGATATAGGGCGTTGGATAGTTGTCCTTGGGACAAGCATGATTGATATCCCTATAGTCGATACATATTATTATTGTTCCCTGCTTCTTGTTAACCGGAACAATATTCGATACCCAATCCGTTAACGGGATCGGATAAATGAAACCTGCTTTCAATAGCGTCTCAACTTCTTCTTTAATTGCAGCCGCTTTCCGAGGGTGGATCTGACGCAGACGTTGCCGAACAGGTTTAGCGTCTGGGTAAGTCTTGATATCATGAACAATAATGGAGGGATCAATTCCTGGCATTTCCTCATAGGACCAGGAAAACACATCACGAAATTCTTGAAATAGGGCCTTGTACGTTTGAATTTCGTCATCTGAACACGAGGCACCTATATGAATGTGTTCAACAATTCCAGGCTGCACTGAAATGTCAATGGGAATAGTGCGAGAAACATTTCCCAAATTCAGCTCTGAATCAGGACGTTTCATTGGACTCTGAGCGTCTTTGACATATTCAGCTGTAAAAATTGATGAGAAATTGTTTTCAAAACGATCATCCTCAGGTAAAAACGAAGATCTATGATGGAGATCTTCCCATGGTAAATCGTCTACGCACAGGACTTCACAAAGTTGCTCGTCAGATGACACAACTTCGGGAAATGTTATTAACTCTGAGGATGACGCGAAAAGGGATTCCTCACGGACCACATTCATTTGGTCAATTTGGGTTGAACTTGAGTCAGAAAAAGACTGCACGACCTCATAAGCAATTTCATATGGACTCAAAGGCATTGCATTACCGAATGAGTCTATCTCAGATTCAGATGGGACAATCCAAGGATCATCATAAATAATAGTGTCTGAAGTAATCATATGAATAGATGCGAATGAAGGGTCTGCATTGATCAAAGGAAAAGGAAAAGTTCCCTGTAAACCGGAATCTTTAACTAATCCTACGCCAACATCCTTATAAGGGATAGTCATTTTACCGACATGCTGGATACTCTCTGAAGAGGCTGGGTCGGATGAAAAATAAGCCAGCTGGTCTATTTTCACGATCTTGCCATTATGTGGAAAGTTTATGACTCTGAATACCGATGAAACGACTGCTGTCATAGCGTAAGACCAACTTCGACCCAAAAGAAGGTTGTAGTCTAGAGGGGCATCAACCACCTCCACATCTAGACTAACGGTTTTTCCTTCAACCCCTATAGGAAAATCCTGTAAAATGCCAAACAGATGGAACCCACGGCCATCAAAGGCCTTAAGAATTGTCGGGGATTGGTTCAGTGAAGGAGAACCAAGCGATCTCCAACACTGAATCGACATAATACACGTGGAAGCGCCCTCATCAATTACAGTCCGATGAATAGGCCTGCTTTTGACTATCACTGGAATCTGGAAAGCCATCTGATGAGGGAGACGCGGTGTACTATTTTCTAGATCAAAGATTATCAGGTTCGGGTCCTGAACATCAACATCTCCTATAGCCGACAAAAGTAATCTTCGTTGTGCTGGACATGATTGCAACACTTCTAAAGCCGACATTGCTGAGGGTGAAACAGCTAAATCCTCAACAATGTTGTAATTCTGAGCTGCTCTCGCATGTGGATTGAAAGCAGACCTTCGAAGTACACCCTTGGCGGGCGGTTTTATTACTAAGTCAGGGTTAGGTTTCTCGATCTGTAGTGGATCGGAACCAGGAGCTGAGGTTGATGGATTTGAACGAGAAGATTCTGCTTCTTTCGATCCATCAACAAGACTTTTACTACCATAATCGTGAGATCGAGTCGCAATCCTTACATGAGAAATCATCAATATGGGTTCTTCAGTGGCACTCGAGGAAGAACCTATCATCTTACTCTCCTGCTTTGGAAATGGATCTTTCAAAATAGCAGGAGTTGAGGAACCTTTGACAATTTTCACAACCTCAGCCCGATGGGGGCAATCTCTTGTAAAATGACCCTCTTCACAAATAAGACAAGGATATCGAGGTTTGCGTTTTTCGTCATTGGATTCCGACTTTTCTGTTTTCTCCTTTGGAGTCTTGTCTGCTTTACCCTTCTTCTTACCCTTCTTCTTCCCACCGTTTTTTGATTTAGCCGTAGATGACTCTACAGCGTGAATATCGGCGGAAATTTCAGGAGAAGACTCTCCTGTCGGGGAATCTGGTAAGGTTATAATGGGCGAAGAATTCTTTGAAGATTTCTTCTTGCTTTTAGTATTTACCGAACCAATCATGCCATCAGCAGCATGAGATCCCGAAGGAGCAGTAGCGATTTGATTTGACTTTGGAAGATCCGGGATCTTTTCATGTAACGTACCTGACTGAGTGTAAACTAAGTCAAGGTACTACGCTTGAGCAATTACTTGCTCTTCAGTAACTACTCCGGCCTTAGCTACATCTTCAGTAATCTTTGGTAATAATGATTTAACAAACCATTCAGCTAATATTTGGTCCGGAATAAAAACTTTCACTAATCGCCGTCGACGTCTCCATTCATGGATATGATCGGAAATATAAGTGGAGGTCGACTGTTTTAATGAAGTTAATAGCTCCGTGCCATTATCATACCTCACCGGCAACTGAAAATGAGTTAGGAATGAGGTAGCTAACTGACTAAAATTGTAAAAAAAGGCCTGTGGTAACTCAATGTACCACTTGGCCGCGAGACCAATGAGCGTACGCTGAAAAAGACGTAAGCGGATCGAATCATCCGAGATGGAATTTGAAGCACACCAGAGGTGGTAAGTCATCACATGATTGGACAGATCCTCTCCAGACTTACCTTCGAACTTGGGTATATCACTGGGAAACTTATTTGACATTGGCGGCCAGAACGGAAGATATTGTATTGGATCGTTCGTTAGGCGCGTCAAGTCTGGTAAATCCAAAGTTGCGATAAACGGTAATTGCCGATTAGGATCCCTAAAACTTTGGGTCACAAGACCAGTCCCAGGAGGAGGATATCCAAGATAACTTGGAACAGGAATCACATTCGGGATATTATATCCTCCTGGAAAACCAGGATTAACTGGACCGTACTGGGGTTGCTGAGGTTGTTGATAAGTGTACCCAGGATACGGTTGATACTGGTAAATCGGTTGTTGGACAGCAGGCCCGTATTGGTACTATCCCTGGTACGGTTGATAAGCGAATTGTGGTTGACTAGTGACAACCGTACTTAAACCAGGTTGTCCTGCAGGCATCTGAACCGTAGTTTGAATCGTAGATCCAGACAATGGTAAAGATGTCTAAGGAGTAGTTGCAAAGACATTAGAAACCGGAGCTGTCGATACTCCAGAAGCAAGTGTGGTGGAAGGAGCAGATGTTGCGGTAGTTGCAGCAGCCGTTGTTTGAGATGGAGTACTAGGTGCAATTGGCGGCTGAGTAACTACCGAAGTTACAGAAGTTTGAACATTAGACTCGACTGGTTGCTGGGATGGACCAGCAACTAAAGGTCGTCCAGCTTGAGATGACAACTGTATACTTGGCTGCAATACCTATTGAACTTGCGATGGATCCCACACTATGTTCATTCCGGGGTATTGACCCATGACAGGTTGAGGATATTGAGATCCATAACCGGATTGAGGATAGGATTGATAACTGAAAGGCACAGTTCCCATACCTTGAACATATGATTGACCTTGAGGTGGTTGATAACCTTGACTCGAGTATTGACCTTGAGGTTGATAACCTTGGGGTAAATACTGATACTGGGTTGACCTTGACCTTGAGGTTGATACCCTTGAGGTAAATATTGATACTGAGGTTAACCCTGGGGTACATATTGAGGCTGGGGTTGACCTTGAGGCATGTATTGTACTATGGGTACATACTGTCCTTGAGGTTGCCCCCCAGACACAATTTGTGTACCTTGAGGTTGCCCCCTAGGCGTTAATTGAGGCTTCCCCCTAGGCAGTAATTGACCACCTTGAGGTTGAGAACCGGGAACTGAACCTGACATCATGTAAAAGTCCCCTACACCCAACGATTTATTACCATTGTTTCCAGCTAATAACCCATGTTCAATGGGTTGAGGAGCTTCTGCCGCAAAAGTACCAGAAAGTGACTGATACCTGGAAGGAACAGAAGGACCGTCGTACAAGAAAGATTCAGGAGATTGAGAGAATACGGACGAATGACGAGACATATTTACAGGAGTATAAATACCTCCAGGTGGAAAAGGAGTTCGAGGTGGAGAAAAACTTATCCCTGAGTTGTCTAAATAATTGGTTAACGAAAGGTACCAAGTAGTACTTCTAGGAGGACTGTAAAAGATAGATTCACGCTCCCTTAGATCAATAGTAGGTTGATCTTCAAGGATAGATACGCCTAATTCTTCCTCTGGAGCAAGTTCTTCAATAGCTATCAAACCAGCAGGAAGATTTTCGGTGATGACTCTTTCTACCCTAGGTGAATCAGGTGCACTAGAAGTTGGAGTAACAGGTTCAGATACTTCAGGTTCTTCTCCTATATCACTAGTAGATGAAAAACTACCAGCAAGCTCGGAAACTGCAACTGCTTCAGGATTATAACCTGTTTCTAAACCTTGGTAATATGGATGGACTACCAACGACGATTCTCCTTCTTCAGGTGAACCTACCTTACTGCCACTAAGAGTTACAAGGACCTTTAAACCTTCGTAATGACTCGGGACGTCTTGAGGAGGCTCACCCCGAAGTCTACGGGATTTCCTCAACAATTCGGCCACGGAAACAACCTCAGGAGACTTTCCCCGAAGTCAACGGGACTGTCTCGGTAATTCGCCACAGTTAAAAACTTTTTAACTACTGCACACAGAAACAAAGTAAAATCTCAAAGAAAACCACCTAAAGTCTCTAAAGAACCAAACAAATTTGAATCGCACGCCTAAAGAATCTAGGGCGTCAAACCATGCACAAACAGTAGCCTTCCGGACCGAAAACACTAGTTGGAGATGAAACCCAACAACGTCGAATTCAGTACAGAAGTGGAGGGTGGAACAGTTACCTCGGCAACCTCCTTAATGAATAGACCAGCACAAGTTCCTCCACTTTAACCGTCTCGAGTGAAGTGAACCCCCGGAAAATCCAAGTGAGTCTAGCCGACGTCTGCTCCAGGTACAGTGGGATCTTCCCTCCACCGTCACCTCGGTAGAATCCTAAAGATAATGGTCACTAAGGTTACCAACAACAACAAATGCACCTAGGGGAACAGTCTACACTCCGACAGCACGCAAGGGCAGAGTATCAAGCTCAATCCCCTTGCCGGCTCCTTGACAATAATCCAAGGTTTACCGACAAGTGACCCCTGGCTCCTCGACAATGGTTAATCCGAGGTTTACCGTTTGTAATACGTGCGTGTCTGGCGTCGTTCCAAACGAGGGAGGATTGATCCCCTCACTAGTTTGGACACGAGCTCGTGCTTCTCCTTTAAGAGGAGCTTTCCCAGAGTACAAATGAAACAATTGGATTTATCCTACCAAAAGATGAGTTACTTGTTTGGTTTTGCTGTCTTGGAGAGTTAATTACTCTCCTACTCCAAGACACTAGCCTGATCTATATTGGTGTTTCAGAGCCCTAGTAAATAAAAGTTACTAAGTTGATTTTAGTTTAAGCGTTAATTTTATGGCTTTTTTAAGACAAAAGGTAGTGGAGATGAAACTGATTGTGTGTAGACTGGACCGAAATCCACTAAAAAGATGCACTTAGGATGATTTACACTAATTTTTCCTTTTTCAATGAATTTCCTAGCTAAGAGAGTTGGAGAATGCAATTTTGAAATAAAAACAACTTTCTTGGCAATGAAAACAAAGAAACAAACTCTTTTTCTTTTCAAAACATACGACACATGACCACTATTCACTTCACGAAAATTCCTTTTTCTTTCAAAGACACAAATGCTACCAAAGCAAACTTTCCTTCAAAAGATATTTTTGTATTTTTTCCTAATTAATAAAGCATGTAAAACTTACTTTAACAAAAATCAAAGTTAAAAAAGCTATGGCAATCAAATCAACTCAATTTCACTCAAAAGAAAATCTAAGAGAAATAAATATAAAAGTAAATCTAACGAGTCAAAAGCTTACTAAAGATGATTCCTGGATGTTTTACTCAGTCAAATGTAACTAAGGACTAGTTAATGCAGAACCAAAAACTAGTCAAAACAAAAAATCAAAATCTTTTTGTTCTTTTCTCAAGAATAAAATTCAAAGTTCAAATAACAAACTTTTCGAGATTTGCAAAGAGAACACACAAAGGTAGGTCTCTCACAAGGGTGATTTCTATGACAGGCCCGACTCCTAAGAGGAATGAACAAAACCAAGGAGATCCAAAGTTCGACAACCTCTAACGCCAAAGTCACTACAGGACCAGTTAAAAATGAAACCCTAAGGCAAAATCCCTATGAATTTTACTAAAACCCTCGACACTAACGGAACAAGCTTAGGTGAAGATTTATGGCAGAAAACTAGTGGATCTGGGCAGAAAAACAAATTAAAAACAAAAGTAAAAGGTAAAAAAGAAGAAAAATAAAATTTTCTTAGTTTTGACAGGGGTACGCAGGCGACCTGTTTTCACAGGTGCGGGTACGCTTTGTGCACAAAGCGACAATGCGTACAGGTACGCACTGTGCTAAACTCAGAGGCTGCGTACTTCGAGCAAAACAAAGAAAAACTAAAATCTAATTTAACCCTAAGCTAGCCACCCAAACACACAGTCAGACAGCCAAAAACCAGAAAATAAATAACTTTTCTCAGATCAAAATTTCATACAAAGGAAAAAAAATTTACATTAATGGATTCCCCAGCGGAGTCGCCATTTTGTCATGCGGAAAGAGTCGTTAGTGCGGACACAACTGACCTCCCTAGAAGCAAAAGATTTCTAGTGACAAACAAGACAATTAAAGCTACCTTTCTCTAAACATGCATTGCAAATACAAGTAATCAGGGGATCTTTAACATACCTTTAGTCCAACGCTTTGTAGTAGTCCAGCCTCGCCGATCCGGATGAGCTCCTCCTTCTCTTCGAAACCTGCATTCACTAACAAGCCAAAAGATTAAATAGCACCTGATAAACTCATAAAACAATACATATCTATCATATAGACCAAGGAGTATATGAAACAAATCATGAATAACAATCTGTTGAGAAAAATAAGTTCATTTGCATTAAAAGGTAACAAAAGGAACCATTACAACCTGAGCGTTGGTGTTGTGCAAGTCCCTCCTAGGGTCCAGCAAGAGTTTTCCTTTACTTTGATCAGCTCACCCACTCTCAAATAAGGCTAGGAAAGGATGGGAATCTCTCCTCTCAAGCTTTACAAGGGAGTCCTAATTCCAGCAGCATCTACCCTTAGGAATGTTCAGCTTTCAACCTCCCCTCCCTCTGGTCCAATGCCTGTATTTATAGTGCTCTAGAGGAAGTTATTCAGGTCCACCATCAATGGGATAAGCCCCTCTTTGGATGGGAGAGCTCCCCTCTTGATGGGATAAGTTCCTCTTTGGTAGGGATACATGAACCATCTGGAGGCGCTTTATACACGTCAAACAAGCTTCTAGAAGGCTCTAGAAATGACCACAAGTAACTTTTTTGGAGTGAAACTTGCGCCTTTTGACCTTTACAGGAGTACGCACCCATTGCTTTATAGACAGAGCGTACAAGTACACAGGTATTGTGAACTTGGGGTGCGTACACGCAGGTAAGGCTAAGAGAAACTGCGTACCCAGAGATATATAGATTTTTAATGACTTTCTCTCTTTCTTGAAGTTTGACATGGAGAGCAGAGGTATGAGGCTTGCCAAGGAGGATAGTATGACAGTTGATGGAGCCATACTAACTGCAAATAGTCATGGTGACAAATTTTAGTGTAACAAAGTGAAAAGGGTAAATTATCTTTTATAGATCTGTACGCAGGTTCAGCACAGCAGAGGAGCGTATACACACTTGTTAACTAACTTAAAACAGCGTATACGCTGGATGTCCTTGATACAAAAGCATATGCACGCAGGTTCCACATATTTAAGTAGCATACATCTCATGAAATATGTTTTAGCTGCTCCTGTTTATAGCTGTAGTGTTCTGGGTTCAAAATTGGTGTCTGGTTACTGGAACTGTTTTTTGGTTATAGCATTCTGAGAAGTTATTGGTTGATTCAGTGTTTGTATGTACAAACGAGATTGGTTGATGTAGATATACTTGATGTTTGATTGACATTCATGGATCTATTCTGAAATTTTATGAAATGTGGTCCCTAGAAGAAAAGAGAAGGTTGTAGCCTTATGTAGGTTAGCACCTACGTACTAGTATCTCAGCTAATAAAAGAGCTAAGGGGGTTGTAGCTCCCTTCCAGGAGAATCTAGAGAACGAGAGAAGGTTGTAGCCTTCTGCAGGTAGCAACCTATGTACTAGTATAAGACTGCACTAGTGTAGAATCATTGTAAAAAGAAGTTTCTAATTTAAAAGAAGATAGAGACAAATTGCAGCAGGTGGTTTTCACCCACATTGGGTTTCCACCTTACATCTTGGTGTTCATGTGTGTTGATGATTTTCTCTGCTTTACTGCTCCTATTTACTATTAATAATGTTTTGATGCACTCATTAAGAAGCAACTAACCGATTTATAAGTTTACTAAATATACACTGGTTGCATTATACACATTTGCGTATACACGCGGTTTTCCTTAACTGAAGTAGCGCATATGATTCTGAATATGGAAATGAAAAAGTTATTATTGATTATATAATACTAATTCACCCCCCCCCCCCTCTCAGTATTTTTGCCAATAAAAGATACAACATCAGATTGGCGTCGTTGCTGGGGAAAGAAGATTGAAGCTTGTTTTCCTTGGGACAACGATCAAAATTGCCTCTTAATGGTGGATATGAAGCCAGTAGGCTAAAATCCTTCACCCGGAGACTCCACATATTAAATATGGCTTCACATAGACGTACCATATCTCAATCAGATCCATAACTTCTCTCTCCTCTATAAAATCTAGAGAAACATGTGAGAATTGCATCTATTAGATGTAGGTTAGAGGCCTCTATTGCTTCTTCTACCTCTATTTTATCTGAAGTACCCTTACAATCTAACCCTTCTTATTAAACTTATATACCTGTTGAATTATCAGATCTTCCTCTAAAAATTTTAGAACTCCTTTCTAGAGAAGTAGATATTCAAATTGCGTTATTAGTTCATCAGCTTCAGACCTTTGAACTTAATTATTCACTTTTAAAAATTTATGACAGTGAATAAGATCTCAAACTTTCCCATCGTGAATTTGAAACAATTGATTTTAAATCTTCTATTGTACATACTTATCCCTCTACCTCTGCTAAACCTGAAGAGAAGCTTAGTATTTATACTAATCCTCTAGTTTTTGAAGATCTAGAAGAGGTTATACCTGAAGTTTAGAAATTGGTTATTAATCCTCAGTTTTTCCAAAAACCTAAAACTCCATAACAACCATGTTACACTAAAGGTGTTTCCCAAAAATAGACAGTTCTATTACGACATCAAATGGATAGATTTTAACTAATTGTGGCAGCTCGATATGCAACATTAGGTCTTCCACCAATAGCCCAACTTCAAGCTTTTCCTGATTGGTAGTTAAAACATTTACCTAGATTTAATGGAGAAACAATGCCATTTGCTAAAGATTACTTGGCTTCATTTCTGGATTTTTCTGATAACATGAATATTGAGCATGAATATGTTTACACGAGACCTTTTGTTCAATCATTACAAGGAAATGTTAGAATATGGTTCAGACAATTACAAGAAAATCATATGAATTCATGGGCTAAAATAATCAACATTTTCAAGAATTAGTGGGCAATAAAAAAGGACCCTATTTACTATTTAACCAAATTTGAAGATTTTAGAAGGAATACTGGTGAACCTGTTGTTGATTTCATTAAGAGATTCAATAGAATTTGTAAAAATATGACCCCAAATTGTAAACCTCAAGTCACAGTAGCTAAAGTTAGGTTTTCTAATTCATTTGAAGATCATTTAGTTGTAATGCTTAGAGAGAGAAAATCTGAAACTTTAGCGGACATACAAACTAATTCAATTGAAGTCAAAGCTAATAGGTCATCATCTAGTAAATTAAAAGAAAGGCATAAAATCATGAACGGAAAAGAAAAGGTAGAGAGGAAAGTACGTCATCATCAAAAAGCAAATACGAAGAACATAAAATTGATGAAATAACCTCTTTACTAAGAACTTTATCTAACGAAATCTCAAGAATGGAATTTCAACCTAGAGTAACCCAACATGTTTGCAAATATACCTCAAGTCCAATACAAAAGACCTTTTCAACCTCAAATTTTACAAAGACCAAATATTGATAAGCAAATTCAACCTCCCTTAATGATTGATGATCAAGACCCTGACAAAATTGTTCCTATTACCACAAATGATATCAATTATTTTGAAGATCCATCATCTCAAAATGGTATTGTTTGAATCAGTGAATATTAGTCTCTAATTCAAAATCAAGAAACCTCCGAAGTTTCCAATTATCAAGCTTTCTTTGAGTTCTTCATTACTGAACTAAATAGAAGGTATAACTTAAGACCTTGACAAGGCCCTGGTATACCTGTGAAATTTTTTACCTTTGATGATCAAGTGAAACAAACTGAAACACAAACATCATCAATTCAACCACAATCGTTACAAGAAAAACATATTGCTGAAAGAACTGTTCCAATTACTTTCAATGTTGAGAAAGTGTTAGAAAGATTTAAAATTCCAATTCCCTTATCCGATTCAATGTTAAAGTATAGATGCATATAGGGATATCATTACTTTACAAGATGAAAAACATTCGGTTGGTCCCATTCTTGATATGATTGAGGAAAGTGAACCTCTTTCTTATGTCACATTGAAAGGTCATGGTTACCTTTTATACAATTGTATGTTATATTTTGGTGCTTCTGATAATCTAATGCCTAATGTAATCATGGATCAACTTTAATTTCAAATCACTAGACCATATGATGATCTGTATACCTTTGATTCCAAGAAAGTACCTTCCTTCAGGTTAATTAAGGATTTAGTTGTAACACTTGCTTAGATCATTGTGAAAAGTATAGTCTTGGACATAGTTGTTATAGATATTCCCCAAAAATTTGGAATGTTATTGTCAAGGTCCTGTTGTGCTAAGTTGGGAGGAAGTATACAAACAGACATGTCCTATGCTACAATTCTCGTTTATGGAGGTGAACATTTAAGGCTATATAAAGAAGTAAGATTTATTAATACAATTTGTAAATAAAATCAAGTAATTAATCATCCAATTTACGCAATTGATCAAGATTTTGGATGCTTTACTCTGGCTGCTAATGATCTTTCAAAACCTCAAATCAACATTGAAGAAATTGTCAATGCACCTCACTTTTCAAACAATGAAATTTGGAAAATGTATTTTGATGGAGAATTTTATAAAGATGGGGTTGGGGCTGTAATTGTACTCATTTATGCTAATAAGAAAAATATAACACAATCCTTTAAATTAGATTTTGAAGTCACAAAATATGTGGTAGAGTATGAATCCCTAATTTTAGGATTGGAGTTAGCTAAGAGATTGAAAGTTCAAAACTTGTAAGTATATGGTGATTCAGAGTTGATTATAAAACAAATCAGAAATCTTTGTCAAACGAAGCATCCTGGGCTTAGATCTTACAGAAATAAAGTTTGGGATAGTGTAGAAAATTATTTCCAAGCCTTGAATATCACATCAATCCCAAGAGAAGAAAACATCCATGTTGATGCCTTGGAAATTTCTTCAAGTTCTTTCAAAATACCCAATCCTCTACAATTACATTATCAAATTGAATTAAAGTATAGACCTTCCATCCCTGATAATCTAAAACACTGGCAAGTCTTTGAAGATGGTGAGTTGTTGTTTTTTTTTTTACAAGCAATAGATGATTTTTCTGCTTTACATGATGAAGAAGAAAATATTGATGAAATCAAATCAAATGAGGATGATTTAGATTCATATTTAAAATAGAAAATTGTTGATCATGATATCATTAAATTATCAAAATTATTTTGATCAGAATGAAGTGTCAAAAACTTCATTGCTAAATTCTGAGAAAGAAGATGTTTAGGACTGTAATATTGGTACCTCTTAAGAAATAAAAATATTAAAATTACAAAATCTTTGGCTCAACATTATAGAGATGTATTTCCATGGTCATGTGAAGAATTGAAAACCTATGAGACAACCATTATTAAGCATAAAATTCCTCTTAAACCTAGAGATGAACCATTTCAGCATAAATTAAGAAGAATAAATGTAGTCTTGCTTCCAATCATTGAGAAAGAAGCACATAAGCTATTGGATGCTAAAATAATTGTTCCCTTAAGATATTCTAAATGGATAACTAACCTGGTGCCTGTTAGAAATAAAAATGGAGAAATAAGATTGTGCCTTGACTTTAGAAATTTGAATAAATTGTCTTTAAAAGATAATTATCCATTACTAAAGATGGACCAATTTATTCAGAGAATATCAAGTTCTAACAAGATTTCAATGTTAGATGGTTTTTCTAGATATAACCAGATTCTGGTTAGTGAAGAAGAAAGAGAAAAGACAACATTTACAACTCCATGGGGTACATTTATGTATGCCAAGATGCTATTTTGTTTAATCAACGCTGGAGAAACATTTCAAAGAGAAATGGATTTGGCATTTGTTGGTAAGATAGATAAATTCTTTGTCATTTATCTTGATGATTTAATTGTGTTTTTTGATTCTGATGATAAACATATGAAACAGTTGAGGAAAGTTTTTGAGAGATGCAGAAAATATGGGATTTCTCTTAATCCTAAAAAGTCACTTTTTGCAATGAAAGAAGGAAAGCTATTGGGACATATAATTTCAAAATAAGGAGTTGTGATTGATCCCAAAAGAGTGTCAATAATTTAGGTAATCAATTTTCCTAGAAACGAAAAGGAAATATAGTCATCTTTAGGAAAGATAATTTCTTAAGAAGATTTATATATAATTATGACGAGATTGTGAAATATATTGCTGATATGCTTAAGAAAGATAGGGAAGTTAAATGGATTTTCCAAGATAGATACTCCTTCTCACATATCGAAAAATCAATTTTAGAAGCCCGAGTGTTAACTAGTCCAGATTACACAAAATGTTTTAGTATCTTCTCTTTTTCCTTAGATACTACCATAGCTGATGTTTTATTGCAAAGAAATGATGATAAATACAAGCAACCAATTTCCTTTTTTAGTAAATTTACTAGATATGCTTAACTAAGATATCATATCATAGAGAAACAAGCTTATGTCTTGGTAGAAGCTTTGAAAGCATTTAGGATTTCTGTTTTACATTCTCCCATAATTTCTTATGTCCTAGCAATGAAGTAAAAGAAGTATTGACTTAGCTTGATATAGATGGAAAGAGTTGAAGCTGGAATGTTGAGATCCTTGAGTTTGATTTAGACATCAAACCTACAATGTTAGTGAAAGGATAGGGTTTATCTAAACTTTTGGCTGAATCAAATTGTAAAATACTTTGTGTCAACAGTATCATGCAAATTTTAGGTGAGAAGAATCCATAAGAAGATTTTGATATTTCAAGTGAGAATAATCCACAAAAACCTTCTCAGGTTTGAGGTGAGAATAATCTACAAGAACCTTCTTCCACTGCAGTTCTTGTTCCTCTTCCTTTAGATATTAATGAAAAGTTTTTATTATCTCATTGGTATAAGGACATAGTGCATTTTCTTCGCGATTTTGAGTGTCTTCTTGAATTCACAAAGAATCAATGTAGATTTCTCATACTGAAGGCCATGAAGTATTGTATAATAAATGCAAATTTGTATTCGAAGGATCCTCTAAATATTATCTTAATATTTCTGACCGAGAATGAAGTTGAAGGAATAATTGAGCTGTTTCATGAAGGAATTTGTAGAGGACATTATTCTTAGAAGGCAACTCTATATAGATTTTTGAGAGAAACTTTCTATTCGCCAAAATTGTTTGCACAGGTTGGAGCAAAGGCGAGGAGTTGTATCCCATGTCAGATATTTGTAGGAAAACAGAGGTTAGAAACACTTTGCCTTGTTCCAGTATCAATTGAAGCTACTTTCTTACAATGGGGATTAGATTTGATTAGTGAAAGAGTTCTAGTTTCCAGCAATCAACATAGATGGATATTAACAATGACTGATTATTTCACAGAGTGGGTAGAATGAATTCATGTTAACAATGCAACTGATATAGTAATGATGATATTTATTGAAGAAAACATATTGTCTACTTTTGGTTTCCAAAGAAAAATTGTTATGGACAATGCACAAGCTTTCAGTAGTATAAAAATGATAGAATTTTGTGAGAAATATCATATTACGTTACATCATTCTACACCATATTTTCCATAAGGTAATGGGTTGGCTAAATCATTAAATAAAATTCTGATTAAAATCATCAAGAAATTATTAGTTGATCATAAGAGAAGTTGGGATAGTCATCTCAAATATGCAGTATGGGAAAACATAGTTTCACCCAAAAGGTCTACTGGTAAATCTCCTTTTCAACTTGTATATGGAATTGAGGCAATGTTTCCTACACAGTTAGAATTTCAAGTCATGAAGTTTTTGTAGGAATCATATGAAGAAGCATGTGATTTTTCAAGTAGAATCAACCAAATTATTGAGCTAAATCATGACAGAGATGAAGTTCACCATAAAATTCGACAATATCAAGATAAAATGAAGAGTTTGTTGCACATAAAGGCTAGAGAAAGAAATTTCAGATAAGGATATCTAGTTCTGAGATGGGATGTTAGAAAAGAAGAAAGTGGAAAACATGGAAAGTTTGATAATTTATGGTTGGCACCTTTCAGCATTGCAGAAGTGAAGGGAAAAAAATACATTCATTTTACGCAACCTGGAAATATAATATTGCTCATTGCTAGTCTATGATTAATATTTCAAGCATTATATTTAGTATGAAATGTTTGCAGTTATCATCATTGTAAATTTCCAATTTTCTTTAAATTTTGGTAACAAGTGTCATTTTCACAGCATGGACTCCATAGCCCAAGGAGAAGGAGCATGGATCCTCAAGTTCTCTGCATGACATGGGGGGAAGCAATCCCAAGATGCAACCGATGTTGTAACTTATTTTTACTCTTTGTAATATTTTGAAGTTTTTACTTTATTTAAAAAAAAATAGAAAAATAGAGAAAAGGAAAAAATAATGAAGAGAAATGTTAAATAAAAAAAATCAAAACAAAGAAAGAAATATGAAAGGGATAAAAAAAAGAACAAAATATATCCCTAGTAATTGTGTGCACATCTAAATGGCACAACATTTTTATTTTACCATTTTATTTTGATTAATATTTAGCATTTTAAATAAAAAGGATTATTTATTTATGTTTTAATAAACCACCACGATGATTTGCTAGATAGCATTTAAATGATGTTTATTTTTCAATGGATGTGATCGGGCCCGCCCATATCAATGACCCTCGATCAATTACGAAACCCCCCGTGCTATAGATTGTTCACAAAGAAGGGGGGCAGGGGGGTTTGCAAAGTGGTTTTGCCAATGATGTTATTGGGTACATGGAAACCTTGAATCCATTCTGATACACCCCTGCCCAAAACCACAAAACATTTTCAACCCTCCCCGCAAACCACCATTCCACCATTCATTCCTTCCACTGATTTCGACTATCGCCAAAACCTCCACTACATTTAATCATCGTCACTTCCCTGATAAATTTATCACATAAATATCATGCATTTAATTCTCCTACACCAAAGTTCGAAAACATTAAACTCTCCCATGCCATTTTCACCTGTTAACCAATTTCATCCATTATTAGTAGTTGGTAAGAAGCCTATCCCTCTGCAAATTATCTCCTTTCCTGAATTTTCTTTACAATCAGGACTCCTAGTTCAAATCTGCAAGTGAACACCATAAATTCACCAACTTACAATCATTCTATTTCCAGGTAACTGTTCTATTGACCTTGAATAATTTTTTTTTCGTTAATGCTTTCTCATAAAGGGAAATCCAAAGCCATAGAGAGTCACATGCTGCCTTCTGTAATCAATTAGTTGAGTTACCTTTAGTTGACACTCAATTTAAAATTTCAGAAACCAATTGCAAGTTTGATCCCTATGAACTGTACAATTTAGGCTTTCAAAAATACCAGGATGATAGTGACGAGTTTTCATTATGGGAATTTGTATTAGTTCAATTTGTCTTCCCTTAGACCTACCATTTTCTAGATTTCGTTTCCTGGTGTGAAGCCTGCTATATCCTAAGTCAGAGAGCTATCGTTGCTTAAAAAAATGAAACCTTGTTTTATGTAACCTGCGAGTCAATTTTCCAATCCCTTTAATTGAATTCTCAAGTATCCCTACATCTATTTTCTACTGATGCATTAATGGAGATTTATATAACACTTTCCTTTTCTAAAAGAGCTCATATTTTTGAATCTTTTATGGCTGAGAATTCTGAATGACCCAGAAACAATCCTCCCTATTCTGCTGCCATGTACCTTGAGATGTCTAGGCAAGTTATTTCTTTAGTCTCTTGTCTATTAGGATACCCTAGTGACCAATGGGTCGATCAAGTAATTTTAGGTTTTTTATCAATGTTTTCCTTTGGTAAAAATCCTTCAGTTATGTTCATTTGTAGCCAGTTCCTTTCAGATATTATTCATTAGCAAAATTTTGAAGTTCAATGTAGAAGGCTCTTTCAAGCACCAATCAGTTTTGGTCTATGTATTTTTATATCATGAGTGAAAAATATTTACATTTCTTTTGTAGAAGTTGGATCTTACAGGAATCCCATTGTCAGTTATTCATTAGACTTCACTAGTGATAGATACTTCTAAAGAGTTCTCCTTTATTGATTTTGTCAATCAATTCTTCTATATAGAAAATTGTTTATTAAATAGTGATGATGTTCCTAGGATTTCTACTGAAATTAAAAGAATTTTACATCTTATTGAACAATTAAAGGTTGGAGACTAGTATTTAAACTAGAATTTTACATGAATTAGGATTTATGAATGTGAGCTACAACTATACAAGTTGTCTATCTTCCACCCAAAAAGAATTTTTTCTCTTGAATATATTAGACAAATGATGAATGTTAATCAAGTTCATTTAGTCTCTAGAAAAAAAAGGCTCAATTCAAATTGAAAGCACAGGTTGGCCCATTTATAGACAACTCGAGAGTTGCAGAAACAGAGGTAGATAATTATTGAAACAAATGAAGTTCAAGTTTAGTTTCAGTTGGTCTTATGAGTCAGTGGGGATTATATCATCAACCAAAGTTGCACATAAATCAGCACCTTATGTTAATCTCATTAAACTAGAGATTGAGCAATTTTCCACTAAAGAAGAATGGGAGGAAAACACTTTATAGGAAGTCGAGGAATAATTACCGAGTTATACAATGTTAGAGGCTCCAAAACCCACAAAGGAAGAATTAAAAAGGCCATGGGAAACTCAGTCACCACCAAGATTATATTCACAACAAACAAATTTTAAGGTCATGAAAAGAAGAAAGAAAACAACTGAAGAGGAAGAAGAATCTTCAAAAAATGAGACTTTTGAAGGATCTTCTACAATAATTCTCACGAGAGAATATCCATTTTCATTGCAGCAGATTGAACAAACGATTATAGCTTCTCCTTCTCCTTCTTCCTCTACTTCAATGAAACAAATTATCTTTTCAAAATTTCTAGAAATAAAAAAGAAGAATGAGACATTGAAGTGTTCTGCATATGCAAAATTTTGGAAACAAACCTCTACAATGGAGACTAGACTACTTTCAACATTAGACAGTGAAAGCGGACAATTCCAATTGGCATTTTTGGAACCAAAGGTACATGTACGTAAAATTGCGGAAGACCATAAAACTTCCTTTCTTTCTTTTAATAAAAAACAAATTCATCCCATAGATCAAATTGATCCCCATAAAAAAATAGGGGAGGTGATTTATACATATTTGACAAGTTCTACGATGACAACTTCTAAGTTGTATGCATCATTAAATAATTTCCATTCTTAATTAAAGCTAGAAAAAATGTCCTCTCTAGCCAAGGATACTAGAATCAAGGGACTTGAAGACCTAGTTTTGAAATTATGATTGGATTCTAAAGATGTAAAAGAAACATAAAAGATAATTGAATGATATTCAAGAATTGAGGAAACAATTGAAGCTGGCAACAACTGAACATCCATAGGCTTAATAAGTTAGTCAGTTAGACAAGGAGAAAAAGAACATGCAAAATATTATTATTGACCAAAACATACAAATTTAGAAGATGGAAGCAAAAATGGAAAAATTGATTAAGGAAAGAGAGCTACAACTCAACATTGGAGTAGCAAATTCTACAACAAGAACTACAACAATATGAACTTCTACAATAGCAGTGTCCATAATAAAGCCAAAGCACATTAGCCAATATTCATTCGAGTAGTTGGCAAAGGCCATGGGAGATATATCCTTGAAGGATATGGAAATTGAGAAACTTAGAGTGCAGATTGAGAAGATTCAAAACAACAAAATTAAAAATTAATAATGCATATTTAGGTGAAATACAAAAAAATTACAAATTGATTAAGTAATTAGAAATCTATGAAAATTAATCATTAAAGCCAAAGACAAAATATGGATTGATATTAATGAATCTTTAACTGAATTATGGCCATGAATTGAAATTGTTTTTTACCAGGAAGTTTTGTTGCAGAGGTCAAAGGTAGCAATAGCAGAAATTACAGAAGGTCTAGATCATAAACCAAGAAAAGCTACTAGGATAATCAAAGTCCTACATTCCAAAAAAAAAGTAAGAAATTGAAGTATTTGGAATTGAAGACAAGACTGGTGCAATCCTAGAGTCAAGAAAAGTTTTGACAAAGAGAAATATAATGTTATAAATGGAGAATAAGTGGCACAACTTAGAAGCAAAGATCAAGAAATTCCATAGAAAATTTAATGCTCTGTGCTAAAAAGGCTCCCAAATATTCGAGATTCTAGTGGCCAATTATCCCCACTAGAAAATTATCGGCATAGGTTACATGAGATAGTAGTAGATAAAACCAAATTTTCCAATGTCAGAGGAACAATCATAGGCAAATCTTTCATGGAGGGCCTAGAATATGATTTTTCTATTAAACATGAAATTCAACTTTTTTTTTTAACTAGGCCTACTTTTGTAAAGTACAAAAAAGTTGATAAGTCATAAAGGAAGTTAACCAAACTTTCTATCCCAGATGATAAAAGATGGGAAAAATTACTTGAGCTCATCGAATAGAACAAAACGCAAAACTTCAGTGACCAGAAGGCAAAAAAATAGAAGACAACAAAATAATAGGGTCGACAAACAAAAAATTCAATTTCTAGCATCACTCGACAAACAACAACCTCGAAATGTGTGTTGAGTGTTGGAATCAATTTAGAATAGCTAATTTTATGTCCTATCTTTGTAAATATCCAAATACGTTTTGGACATTATTTCAGTTTGTAATAAAATTTGTTTTAAAGATTCAGATATTTTGAGTGAGACTATAATATTTAGTGTTTCGAAGTAGACATGGTTGAACCTTTGTGATGAATCAATGACATTATTGTACATTTCTAAGCTATTTCTAAAGATAATTTAAGGATTTTGGATTCATTCTCAACAACTTGTGTATCTATCTGAGTTTGTTTTGTATTTCAATTATGGTTTTCATATTTATTTCTGCATATGTTCAAGGTAACATAGAAGTTTGGGCAAGGCTATATTGAATATCAGTCTCCCTGAAAGCCCCTACAAAGTTATAATTATTAAAATAGATTAATTAATTGATTAATTTGTTTTAGTTAATTCCTCTAAATATTTTAATTGTTGCCTTCTATCATCCCTTGAATACGTATTGTTTGGTTGTAAAAATGTTCTACACACATCTACTATATATGATAAATTAGATGTTCAATATGAATGTTTAACAATTATATACCTTCTTAATTTGTACTTTTCAAATCAATTTAAATATTAATTCTATTGAGAATGAAAATCAACCCTTTATTTTTCTCAGAAATACTTAGAATCTACAATTAGTTAAAGGTTTAATGCATTTTTCATCCAATTACAATGAAAAACTTACTTAGATTCTTTGGCACAGTTCCCCAAACTAAAATTGTCTACAAAGATACAACAGACTCTATTCATTTTTTAATTTTACACCGCATTGTTATTTCTTATTTTTATAAATTTTGGTCAACGTTTCAATCCAACATTACAAAATTAGTCAACCATATCTACTAATGTAGTTGACTATATTCAAATATGTTTGACTATGTTTATAATTAACACTCTTAAACTTCGGTCAAACTTAGTCACCTATTAATATTATTGTTTGATATTAATAGTCAAGCATGTTGTGATGCCATAATGGTACATAAATCTGTCCTATGTTACAATGTGACAAAGATTGTCACAATGTTACATTACATTGTGATTTCTCCAACGTCCCAATGTGACAACATAAAATTATTCAACCACATTTACTAATTTGGTTGTGTATGTGCTTTATATACATTAATCATTCTATATCAACCACAATTTCTAATGTGGTTGTCTTAGGAGTTATAAAATTTCTATTTGTTACATTTGGATTTATAATATTGGGGATTAATATTTGGGTTTATAATATTAGGGTTTTTAATATTGGGTATAATAATAGACTTTATAATACTTAATTTATAATATAGTGTGTTTGATATATAGGTTTAAATATATATGGTTTATAATATTAGGGTTTATAATAGTTCGATTTTTATTAGGGTTTAATATATGGGGTTTAAAATATTACCATTTATATTATGGTTTATAATATTAAGGTCTATAAGCTAGAGTTTAATATTAGGGTTTATAATATACAATTTGTAATATTTGAGTTTATAATTTTTGGTTTATGTTTGATAATATTTGACTATGTTTGAAACTTAACACTCTTCAAATTCAATCAAACAAAATCGCCTATGAATATTAATAGTCAAATATAGTCAACAACATTAGTCAAACATAGTCAAATAAGGTTAACATTTATATTCGATGATTAAAAAATTGATCGTGATTAAAATTGGTCCATTCTATGTTTACCATTTTTATTAAAAATCAAAAGTCACTCATACTTGTCCTCCATCAATATAACTCGACCATATTTAATTATAGTCAATCAAGATTGACTGAAGTCAAACATTATAAACCTTAGTCAACTTAGGTCATCCTTGCTTGGCCACATTCAAGATTCAAAAATGTTCAATAATAATATCAATATTAATAAATATCACTAATATTAATATTAAGTTTGAGTACACTATTATTATTATTATTATAGTTAACAATGATAAAATTTGGTCAATTTTACAATGAGAAATTACAAAATTAGTCAACCATAGTTACTAATGTGGTTGACTATGTTCAATAGTCAACAATCTTAAACATCAATCAAACTTATTCACCTATGAATATGATTCATTAATATTAACAATCAAACATATTGTGACATTGAAATGATGCATAAATCTATCCAATATCACAAAGTGACAAAGGTATAGAATACTAATAATAATAATAATAATAATAATAATAATAATAATTATCACCAGGTCTAAAATGGATGGTGATTAATGTACTGTTAACACACTCAGTGATGTGAAGGTCATTGGCTCAGTGGGAAAAATACATTCATGTTAAGGGTTGGTGTGTGATTTTGAAAACTTAGATGTCCCTGGGTCACAATTTCTCAAGCCAAAGGTTAAGTCTATTGTGATCTTTGGATGACACAAACAACCTCACAAGCAATAATTTTAATAATACATTATTACAATATTATAAATTAATATTAATTTCTTTCTTCTTTTCTTTACATTCTTTTAAATAAATTGTGATCTCTTTCATCTTAAATAATAACCATTAATAATATTAATAATTATTAATAATATAATATATTAATTAATAATAATTTTATTATTTTATTTTATTTTTTCTTCTAATTGGTTTTTTATTTTAATTTTAAAATTCTATTTTTGTCATAAATTTTCTATTTTATTGATTCTAATCTTATACTCAAACATTTTGAAGAAAATTTCGAATCTCTCGTAATGTATGGAGTATTTTCTTTAAATCTTAGAGGTTTCTTCCATTCTACAAAGTTCTTCATTCAAAATCATCTGTAACTGTGAAAATTTTCATATGGAAAACATAAAACATTTACTTAAAATTACTACTATAAAATTTTAACCAATTTTGTTTTTTTTAATCACCTTATTAAACTGAATAAAAAAGACTTAAAACAAAATATTTCGCATGAATCAATTTTTAAAATAAATAATTTTTTTGAAAAAATTGTAATTTGTTTTTTTTAATCACCTTATTAAACTGAATAAAAAAGACTTAAAACAAAATATTTCGCATGAATCAATTTTTAAAAAAATAATTTTTTTGAAAAAATTGTAATTTAGTTTGTGTCCATTGTGATGTCATTTTAGATTTAAATTCCAAATCCATAAGATTGCCACCGATATCAAGTTCTTTGGAATTAAGGTGTCTATGAAGTGTAGAAATTGTTCTTTGGAATTAAGGTGTCTAATGAAGTTTAGAAATTTTAATTCATACGGATATCCCAATTAATTTCATTGAAATTCATTAAAATTGGGCAATACAATTTCAAGATATTTTGTTATTTAAAATATAGTTTTGAATGTATAAATGTACTCAACACCTTGAAAAACCCTAGGTCACTCACATTATGCAGATTAAACAATTTAAACTTAAGTTTTTGAAAATATCTATCAAATTTTGATTAAAATTAACGAAAAATGGTCCTCAGAAAAGAAGTTTCGTCACTACACCTTAAAAAATTAACTTTTTAAAAGAGTTAAAAGTTACACGAGTTAAGAGTTAAAATAATATTTTACCTCGTTTTATTAGTGATAAAGAGTAATTTTCAGGAGTCGTTGTGCTGCTATTTTCCCTATGAATGGGGTCATAATTTAGATAAGAGACTTTTATCTAACCCCTTTTCTCAAAATGGTTTTGGCAACAAAATTTAAGTTAAGATCATGGTGCAAATCTTTATTATTTAGAATTGTATTTTTTTAATATAATAATAATGTAATTGTGTTATATATATATATATATATATATATATATATATATATATATATAATTTGTGACATTTAACAAATATCATTATTTCATTAAAAAATGATATAGTATTTAAAAATAATGTTAGTTTTAATTTCTAAAAGTTTTTGAGCTTTTTACTATCATTGTTTTTTATTTTTCTTGGTTAAATAAATTTATATGATTTTAAAATAACAATTTTTATATAAAGTAACATTGTCAATAATACACCTTATTCATATTTACTATCTTTTTGTGGTAATAATTTATGATCTCTCTGTGATAATAGAAAAACAATCTGGGGCACGTGCGTCTGTGGTCTGACTTGCTGATATCAGGTGCACACATTCCTTATATTTTTCTAATACATATATACTCATATATTTTCAAGTATGAATAATTCACCACAGTTACCAAAGGTAGACCTAGCATAGTTACTCTACAGAGCCTCTATGAGTATATAGAGTCTTTAGAGAAATGTAGAGAAGAAATAGAAGCCAAGCTACAAACAGAGTTAGAAGCCATGCTGGAAAATAAATTCACATCTCTTGAAGACAAGATCCAAAAAAAATTGAAAATAAAATAAAACTATTGGAGAATAAGATGGATGCAATGGAGACTAGGTTGTAGGTTATACAAAAATAAAACCAAAGTATGAACCAAACATCCCAGCAAGTAGATGTTGATACTTTAGAGAGTCTTAAAATGAAGGACATGATTAAAGAGCTAGAATGAAAAGTTAATAGCCATCTCACCCTAAATAGTGTGGCAGGTAAATTAGATATCAAATCAATTAAAGATGAAATGAAAAAATTGATAGAATTAGACCATTAGCATAACAAAAGGGCCTTGAACCTTATAATATTCGGTTTGAAAGAGGAGGTAGATGAGGATACTTTAGCCATAGCCTAGACAGAATTACATAACATATTACAAATTGCAACAACATGTCTCACAGAAGCAACAAGGTTGGGGAAACTAACTGAGAATAAAGGAAGGTTGATCCGAATAAAGGTGAGCTCTACTGACCGTAAGTATGACATACTTAGTAAAACCTCAAGTCTAAAAGGAACGAGAATATTTATAAATGAACATATCATTCCAGAAGATCAAGTAGAATTATGAAAGGACGTTCAAAAGGTAAAGGAAGCTAGGAAGGAAGGAAAATGGGCAATAATTAGAAATAGAAAAGTCGTTATTCGAGATAGAAACCAGAAATATAATAATAAATATCAATTCAACATGCTCCAGATTCTTTCTTGGAACTGTCGGGGCTTTCCATGGAACAAAGACCCCAAGCTAAGTTGGATCTCGAATGATGTTGATATTATTTTTCTTATTGAAACTTGGGAGCACAAAGAATCTAAGGACCCTAACATCGATGGCTTTACATTATGGTATACCTGGAATAAGTGATCCTCCTGTAGAGGCATTGGAGGTATAGCTTGTTACATTAAGAAGAACATCTCTCCCCATGCTAAGATTTATAAAAATGACCCTTACAACCAATATAGTTGGAAATAAATTATTGAAATTTATGATAAAAATACCTACGTAGCAATCTATTATTCCCCCCAATCAATTCTAACTTCTATAAGAAAAAGAGTCAAGAAAAAAATAGTCCTTACAATGGCTTAGAGAATGATATTTCTACCCTAAGGAATTAAGGAAATATCCTTTTAATGGGTGACTTTAATGCTCGAACTTCAAGCAACCAAGCTATTCTTCTAAGCAATCATTCCAGTCCTAATCCTCTTTGGTTAGACGAAGACCTTCCTCTGGCTAGCCGATACAAAAGGAGCTGTGAAGACCTCAGGGAGAATTTGTTTGGGTCAGAGCTAGTCAAGCTCTCGGATGCTCAAGATCTCATAATTTGCAATGGTCTAAAGAAGTGGCCCAATTCTAGCCATATGACCTGCATCCATGGGCTTGGTAGTAGCGTGGTAGACTTTTTTATCATTGATCTCCCTCTATACAATGAAATAACAAATTTTGACATCTTTAATGGCCACGAGCCTGACTCTGATCATAGGCCTTTACTCATAATTCTCAATTCTGTCATGCATAGAGATCCCATAGAAGATAATACTTATAGCCAAAAGAACTTAATCTTTGATAGAAATAAAAAATATCTCTTTCTAAATGAATTAGAAACTATTTTACTTCCTTTATCTAGTATAGAAAACATAGAAGATATCTATCATAATTTTACTACAACCCTCTCATATTTTATTAACAAGTTCTCAATTGAAGTTTCAAGTAATAAAAGAAATAGAATAACCAACCCATGGTATGACAAAGATTGTAAAAGTGTGAGGAGAGAAATTAAGGAAGTTGTTGATGAATCTCTTAAAATTGCCAAGATAAAAATATACAAAGCCCTAACTAAAAGGAAAAAAAGGCATTATATTCGTAAAAGATAGGAGAATCTCTTAAACCTCTCTAAGGTAGCTGCTAAGAAATTTTGGATGTAGATTCTAACTAGGAAAACTAAAGATAATAATAAAATTGCTTTACACGACCGTAACTCCTATCTTAAAAAGCTTTATGAATCTCCAAATGTCATGGATAACTTTGAAACCCTGCTCACAACAAAAGAAGTTTTCTCATTAGAAGAAATTGATTTTGGGGTTAATCACTTGGATAATGGAAAATATAAGGACATTGAAGGTTACCAGGCGGAAATATTAAAAATTGGAGGTCCTGTCCTCATCCCCCACATTCACAAGAATTTCAATCAAGTGGTCAAGAAAGGGTCCCCTAAACCATGGAACCAAAGCCGAATTATCCCTATTTTTAAAAGTGGGGATACAAATAACCTCCCTAATTATCAGAAAATTATGATCAACCTTCTCTTAGCCAAGTTATATGGTATTAATTTGGAAAGGAAGTTGAGCATATGGCTTGAAAGTGAAGGTAAGTAGGCTAAAGGCCAAGTGGGTTTTAGAAAGAAACACTCAACAATAGACCACCTCGTTACGCTTAGGATCATTGTGGAGGAATGCCGCAATGATAAATCCAATCTCTTTTGTTGCTTTGTGGACTTTAGAAAGGCTTTCGATATGGTTCCTAGAAACAATATTTGGAACAGATTAGAAGAGCTAAAGGTTCCTTTTAAGTTGAGAGATGTCGTTATAAGGTTACACGAGAATGTAATTGCCAAGTTGAAGAGTAGTGAGGGGTGGTTGAAAGATATTAAGTGTAATATCTGAGTTAAACAAGGTTGCCCCCTCTCCCCTACCCTATTTGGCATTTACATCGACAAGATAGAAGGTTTTTTAGAGGAAGGAGGATGTGTTGGTACGATCTTAGCTAGGATAGTCATCATCCTTCTTCTCTACACTGACGATATTGTTCTTCTAGCAAGGTTCCCATCTGATCTTGATAAGCAACTTATACTTCTTAAGGATTTCTGCTCTACCATGGGTATGACTATTAACACTGACAAAACAAAAGTTATGATTATCAAATCCAAGAAGGACACTTAGACTAATTTTATGTATGACAATAGTAACTTGGAGGAAGTGTCTTCCTACAAGTACCTAGGAATTGATATTCATCACAAGCTAAACTGGAACTATAGCATTGAGAAAAGGACTAATGAGGGATGGAAAGCTTATTTTGGTCTTGAAAATAATTGTAAAACGAAAAACCTCGTAATGTCGAATAGAAAGAAGTTCCTCTTTGAAACTTTAGTCACTCTAGTTATCTTATATGGATGTGAAGTTTGGGGTTGTAACATCTCTAGAGAATCCTGGAAAAGATTGAGCAAATCCAGAAACGTTTTATAAGGTATAACCTCAAAATTAAAAGCAACACACCCTATCATATTCTCCTTATAGAAGTGGGTCTTTCCCCTATTGAGAGCCTAGCTATGACTAGGCTTTTGTTGTACAAGCACGAACTCAATAACATAGGAGAACATAGACTTCCTAAGCTAGCTTTAAATTCCAACCAAAACCACCTAAGGCTCAAATTTGGTTGGTATAAAGACACTAGGGCCTGGTTAAACCATTGAGAGATCGACGAGAATGTTGCATTGCAAAACATTAATAACATTAAAAATATTGTTACTTCTAAGTTCAAAGAAAAAATGTGGTGTGAGAAATATTTAGCAGCTAAAAGAAAATTAAGATTTTATAAGGAGGTCATCAACCCCACCTTAGAATATCAAAAGTATCTCTCTGTTTTAACTAGCTCAGAGAAGAAAATTAATATAGTCAAGGTTAGAACGAAGTCTCATGAGCCCCATAGTGAAAAAGGTCGTTGGGCAGTTCCTAAAACACCATGGATGGAAAGGTTCTGCCATCTCTATGAGAATACAAATATTGAAGTTTTTGCATGAACACGTTATGTGTGTTGATGACTACCCAACATGAAGGGAATTTTGGTAATATGGGGTTAGTGGCAAGGATCATTTTTGTATTTTGGTATAATAAGAAAACTTATGAATTATGGGTACGTCTGTATCCCTTAGAGACTTTAGAGAAATCCTCTTTTGACTAGATGTAACAACCATGTACCTTTGAGTTTATTTTGATAACATAAAGCAATTAATTTGAAAAAAAGCATGAAAATAATTAATATATAAATTAAACCTATATACATTTAAAAAAAATATGCAACAAGATTATTATCCATGGAGATTTAACCACACTTTACCATGAAGATTCGTAATGTGTAAATAGACTTTGTTACAATACCATGGACCAATACTATGACTTATTAATACCACATACCCAAAATACCATAGCACATTTCATATGACACTTGTTCATATGATCTAATTTTTAATTAATCAATTTAATTAAAAGAGAAAAAATCGCATAACTCAACTTTTGATTTGTGTATATTACTAAGAATATTCTAAAATATTCCATGAAGGTTAAATAACTACCATCCGCCTAACAATTATTGATAATTAAATTAAAATTAGATTAACATGGGCCAATACCATCATTTATCAATGTCATATTCCGAAAAAATCATAATTTTTTTCATATCAGACTTATACATATGACATTTCTTCTAATTAATTAATTTAAATAAAAGACAAATAATGAGATATCTACTTTGGAAACAATTCTCAAGCTTTAATTTGTGTATATTATTATGAATATTCTAGAATATTGTATGAGGTTAAATCACTATAATCCATATAATAATTATTGATAATTAAATTAAAATTATGGAAGTCTTATTTTGAAATAGATAGACATGCTTATTGACATAATAATAATTTACTTAATAAAATAAGGAAAATTGTATTTTTAAATTACTGATTATGTAGTCAATATTTTAAAATTTTTGATAATTCCTATTTTATATATATGTGTCTTTGTGTGTGTTTAAAAATAAATTTTAATAAATAAAATACTATGAATAAGCAAGAGAGAAAAAAATAAAATTCTTCTTAATATTAATATTTTTACATTTATTTCTTTTACTATATTCATTAAATCTATCTTCTCTTCTTTAACTTCTTCATAATAATAATAATAATAATCATGGGGTGTAGAATAGATGGTTACTTGTGAAAAAATCCAATCATCTTAAGGGTTGGTGTGTGATTTTGAAAGCTTGAGTGTCATAGATCACAATTTCTCAAGCCAAAAATTAAGTTTGTTGTCATCTCTCGAAGGCAAAAACAACTTGACTAACAATAATAATAATACATTATTATACTATTATAAATTAATATTAATTTTTTTCAATTTCTTTCACCTTTTCTTTATATCCTTTTAAATAGATTCCTATCTCCTTCCACTTAAGTAATAACCATTAATGATATTAATAATATAATATATTAATTATTATTGATTTTATTATTTTGATCTATTTTTTCTTATAATTTGTTTTATTTTTAATTAAATTTTAGAATTCTATTTTTCCCATTAATTTACTCTAACCTTATACTCAAAAATTTTGAGTATCTTTTATAATGGTAGAATATTTACTTTACATCCTACAAAGTTATTCATTCAACATCATTCGTAATTCTGAATATTTTTATATCCACATACAAAACATTTACTTAAAATTAATATTATCAAATTTTAACCATTTTTATTATATAAAAAAGTTATTTCACATTAATCATTTTAAAAAATAAATTGCAGTTTAGTTTTGTGTCTATCTCTGAAGTCATTTTGACTTTAAATTCCCCATCCATGACTTTAAATTCCCCATCCATGAGATTGCCACCGATATCAAGTTCTTTGGAATTAAAATGTCTATGAAGTTTAGAAATTTTTATTCATATCGACATTCCAGCCAACCATGAAAGAACTATGTCTTAATATTTTGATTATCTAAAATTAAATTAGATAAATTTGATGGTATCAAATACTATCAAATTTATCTAATTTAATTTTACATAATTAAAATATTAAGATATTTATTTTTTGCTAAGGATGATAGGCATATATTGTCTTTATGGATTATCTGTATGTTTTTCATGAAAGGGAGACTGGGCATTTCTATGCCTCATCAGTATCTCGAATTATGTAGTGATGATCTTTATATATTCTTTTTTTTCTTTGAAAAAAAAAAATTGATAGTATAAAAAAAGTACAGTTTTAAGAGTTAAAAGTTACCATTTCAATGTTGGACTTTGTTTTGGTTTTTGCATAAATAGAATTAGTATGATGAAAACCTTTACGACATTTAAATTTTCTTAATTATATAACTTAAATTTATTCTAAAAAATATCTCTCAATTAAAACTTCGATTGATAAAAACATTCATTTTTAATAATAGAAATTTTAAGATATTTATTATGCGAAAAACATGATATTTTACCTCGTTTTATTGGTGACAAAGAGTAATTTTCAGGAATCTTTGTGCTTGTCACATACCCCGGTAACCTCGCATGTAAATGTAGGAAGTTAGAATTTTTATACAATTTACCCACTAGTAATTTATCATATTCATAACTCCACAGTCATCATTAACCATTAGATATAGTGTTCATTAATGCATCAAGTAAATTGCAATAACAGTCAGTAAGTTGCATAACCATTAACCCCGACCATGGTAGTGTAATAACAAAAACTATCTCATAATTCCTTGCATCCATTTCACGATTTCCATAACCATATTAATTTGGACATTACGACCATGCCATCAAATAAGAACCATCAACATCAAGGATTCAACATCATCCAATTGACACAAAAAGGCAATCACATCAATCACACCATTGAACACTGATATACCCTGGAAACCCCGTAGGGTGAAAACCAGCAAACGTTTAATCTTATTATTAAATGCTCGTGAAGGTTTTCACCCCTCACTCAATGGCTTATAAGGGATTCCATCCCTTAACCATTGTCATAAAATCGTTACAATGAATTATCATTAAGTTGTCATATAACTAGCTAAAGCTAATACAATTTCCATGTAATCTTCCACATACATACCGCCACATGCAACATTCCTTGTGGCATAATTGTTCTAGCAATGGACAATACTGCAGCTTGAACTCATCTGCATGGACGAATAATCCTTTTCCTGCCAATGTTAAACATTACTTTCCTTTGGCACCAACCACCATCTTTTCCTGTCAATGTTGTTGACCACAATCTTGGCAACAATATTAGATACATTATCAATAATTCATTAAACAACCTTTAAAAAGGATCTTTTAACATCTACTCATCTGCATGAGTAAGCATAACATACTAACTAACTAGTATATCTATTCAAGTAAATTCTTGTTCTACTTTTCAGAACGCTTATTCACACTGGTGCATATCTCTCTCTAAGAGATCTAACCATTAGTTTTACAAGTCCATGTGTCTTTTTAAAACATATGACACAATGGTTATGTTTACATACCAGGTAATAAACTATTGTTTTTGCGCCTTTTCACATGCGTTCCTTCACATAGTTATTTTTTCAAGAAACTATTAAAGATACCCTATATTTATGGATAAACATCAAGAAACCATAAAAAGGTGAATCTAGCCTTCACATACTTATTTGGGTGTAATAATGGTTAGTTCGACGGGACACAGAAGTGTGCTCCCATAACAGTACAAATGCTTGATAAATAATCTAATATTAAACACCACATGGGCAGAGAAACAACCCTGCTCGATGCAAGGGTCTCCCTGTCGGGTGCGTAAGCCATACATTAATGAATAGTACAGATCCTGTGGGGATGGAAAGCGTAAAAGAAAAACCCAGAAATTGCAATCAAAACTACTTACTGAAACCCCAATCTATAACACAGAATTTATATCTTTAAGTTCTGACTAATTAACAAGATCGTATTCAAGATGAATAATTCAAGCTAATGATGCTCAGAAGCAGCCAAGCCAATGTAGAGTAACGAAGTAACATAGATATACATTACCAGAACTACAATCTTAACAGTATCTGAGTTACCAGATGTAAACCCTATGCGGAAAGAACCTTAAATACATTCTGGATTGAAGAAATTTAGTTAAGAACTACGGGAGCGAAAGTTCGTCTAACCCTCAGTAAAAACAATAAAACCCTCAATTGCTAAGACTCGAGGAATATTCAGTTTTTCCGAGGAAACATGGAATGGTAAATAAGCCAGACCCTAGAACCTGAAGTTAGCCCCACAGCATAAGCTACAACACGCATTCAAGCAAAACCAACGCTATCACTCGAATGAAATAGTACCCACATAGGAAAAAGGAAAAAAATTACCATGGCTACAAGGAAGGCGATACCTTGACGGATTGTCTTGCTCGTTGGCAGCCAACGGGACTAGAGAAACCCCTGGACAACCCTGAGCACCGACGTTGAGGTGCCATTAACCATTCTGCATAAAAACCCCAAAACTTCCGAAGGGTTGCCGATCTCCCCCTTGATCTCATACCAACAACATCTTCATGCTTCAACCTCCTCCCCGAGAAAGTGGTCAGGCATGCCGTTACATGGCATTTCCCTCGTTCAGTTTTACAGGAATCAAGAATCGGTTCAATAACTGATTCGTAAGTTTTTTTAACTTAGAATTACTTTTTACTCAGGGTAGTTGAAATAGGGATATGACATACTCCCCCCCTTAACAGGAACACCGTCCTCGGTGTTCATCTCTTGTTGGAACTTTAGATTGTAATCAATGTAGAATCATCTAATCCACACACAATGATGATCCTTCCTCTTTAGAATCCAAGATTTCATTCCAATTAATGACAATAACCGAAATAGTAATGATATAATCATAAGAAATATCATTAGTTATAAGTATCAATAGTCATAAGCATTCGTAATTGCAAAATATGCAACTTTTAATCGCCACCACCTGGCCCTTATTCATTCATAATAAACAATTCTCTGTGTTAACTTACCATAACTTACCATCTTATGCTTGAAAATCATGAATACTTTCATGTAAGCATTTTAGTAGTGGTTGGACAATTCTTCAATCCTCCATGGTGAGTAATTCCTGTAATGTATGACTAACAAATTCAATCGTGTTAGTCCCAATATTCTGAGTCAAATGAGATACTTTTGACTAGCAATCAATTGTGCAATGTTAGATGCTTTCTAAATCACAGTACTTTTACAAGTACTTAAAGAGCACTAATACTAATCATCAAATGATAAATCACTGTTCCACGTGCATACTGAACGAATTCTCACTAAAGACATCCGCAAAGTACTTCGAGAAGTACCAAAAGAGCACCTAGCTCTCTAATCATCAAAACAGTCAATCACTGCATCAAGCAAAAACTGTCTTAGCTCCCACTAAGATGTTCACAAAATTAATAATACAATAAAGGAATTAAAATTTCCAATTACTCCTTATTGAGCACTAAGCTCATTTCTTGTTAAATGTGCATAACATATTTTACACAACTATATGTAAAATTCATTTTTAACATAACGTATAGCTGATTAGTTAATTCCTTTAGCCATGAGACCACAATGGACTAAAGAATTCCCAACCCATGGGAACTGGTTCCCACAACCAAATCGAGTCATTTTCACATCCAGACAGATTCTTTGATAGAGACCTTACCAGGTCTAACATGGAATTCCACTGGCCAACCAGCTCAAGGATTCCAGGGAGAGTAAATCTGGGCAGACAAGTACCATCGACCGCTCCGGGCAGGTAGCTGCCATCAACCCAAGGCATTCCAGCCTTTCACAATCCGGGCAGACAAGTACCATCAGCCCCTCCGGGCAGGTAACTGTCATCAACCCAAGGCATTCAAGCCTTTCACAATCCGGGCAGACAAGTACCATCAACCCCTCCGGGTACGTAACTGTCATCAACCCAACTATCCACAACTGTCTGACATGTTAAATTTCTCTTTTATTACTCTTTCTCAAAGTAATTTACACAATGAACCATATGAACATTATCATTAGCACAACAAGCATGCATGTATACCATGCATTTACACTTAACCCCCAACATGGGTCCACAACATCAGGATTGATGGGAAACATATCCATCATACACGTTGTATGCATGCGAATTTTCCAAATAACATAATTCATGCATATCATATAACATCATTCTTTCTCATTTATAATTGCATTTCACATTGCAGGAATTTATGTGATGAGTTTTCTTGTTGCCATTAAACTACCACTACTTAATCCCATCAGCAACGTTAGTTATAAATATGCATCAGTTAACACATATTCCATTTCCAAGAATGTTCATGCATACAATATTGTCATGTATAAAAGCATATGCAAATACTCATTAATGTATAAATGTCAACAACAGTTGAGTTAATACTCTCAGCTTTCCCAATTTTGCCATAGTCTGTTGTTTTAATTCAAATCATCATTAATGGAGTATTATCTTACGTTTACTATGGCTAGCTTTAGTCATGCATCGTTAGTGTAATTAAACATAACTTCTCTAACATACAAGAACATATCTCTTATGTCACAATGACTAATCTTTGTGCATACTATTGCTTATCATATAAGCCCTTCTTTAATTTATGCAACACTTATTCCCTTCACTAGAAGACTACCATCATTTCATACAACAAACCACATACCTCTTTCTTAAAGGAAGTCATTTTAATCCTCATTTCTCTATCTTCCGATGTGAGGATTTCTCAAGATTCCCTTTCAAGAAATTATTAAAGATATCTATCTTTAGGCATAAAAATCAAGATACAAAAAAGGTTTACTTATCCTTTATGCATCAAAATCAAGAAATCAACACAGTTCATCCAACAAGACAATCTCTCCAAGAGATTATTATTTTCAAGGAAGCTAACATGACCACTTTCTCTAAGTACACACAGACTCATAATTCCAAAGTCACAATAGCTACCAATATACAACATGTGTTCTCCTAACACAATTACTTTACTTCATTGCACATTGTTCTTTTCATGAACCAAGTAAGGATTTTGTTTTCTTGCATGAACACTATTCTAATGTGTCTTTAAGGGAAAGAACCTCTAATTTTATTTTCAAGAAAACTCTCACAAAATCCTTCATCTTCATACATGAAGTATGCATACGCTTAGGATGAGACTATAGTTATGTATATATGTAATATACTCTTTCTTCAAAAAGTTAGAAGTGAATATCTATGTGCCTAGAAGCACATCTTCAGCTATCTTTATCATGCATGTAATGCATAATCATTTCACTAGAACTTAGAAACTAACTAGTATCATAATGCAATTAGCATATATATATTTTCCAAGAAGCTTTTATCAAATAAAGATACATATTTCAATTCAAGAAAACTTGGCCATCTTCCATGCTATGTCCTCTGGACATCTATTTGCCTCATCTTCTTTTCTCAAGAAGATACTTTGGCTATTTTTAGCAAGGATTTTATTCAAGAAAAAACAAATGACAAGAAACAAGCCTTTCACACACAAGACTCACGTGGAGTCTTTATAATAGGAACCACCTATTTTCTTTACCAAGAAAACATACAAAATAATCAATCTTTAATTGCATGCATTAACACATTTTCTTTACCAAGAAAATCTAGAAAAGAACCATTCTTTTACTGCATGCGTTCAAATACTTTCTCCACTAAGAAATCATATAAAACATTCATACATGTTCTTCAAGAAAGTGAGCAAGATACTTATCTTATCCATGGATCACCATGCATAACTAACAAATTAAACCACCCTTACCAGAAGCAATTGCTCTACTTATGCAATTAGAAGCATAATCTCCTAAGTGTCACACATGCATCAGAGTTACCGCTTGATGCTAGATGCAACAACTACCATAACCCTACTATGTGACCATTTCAGAATAATGAGTTCAAGGAGACATTATGAAAATCATTAACATCAACACACTATAGTTATCATTTTCCAACTCCTTAAGCATGGTCAAGGGAATACTCACATGCACATCGAGCGCTATCTAGTCATCCCCAGACTTAGAGTCTTCTGCAAAATTCTGACACCCAAAGCTTGCTCTATCTGGTCATCACCAGACTTAGCGATTATTTTTCCCATCTCCGTCTGTCCCTACAGCACGGTCTTCTTCCTTCTCCTTGCTTCCTTTTCCTTTGGAAGCATCTATGGTTGGGGAAGGTAGTTAGAGTTTACTGACAACTGTATTAACACAAGTAGTCTATTTATGATTAATTATCACATGTAATTATACCATGAATGGGTCCTAGAAATGTTACCCACTGAACATGCCTCTACAATTAACTTCACACTGGAATGCAACATGCATAAGAAATCCATCATTTCCATAATAGAGATAAATTCAACCATGATTAAATCGAGGCTCCAATGGTTTTTATCTCCCAACAAGTAATGATTAACATAAACACATACCATGCTAATGGGTTTCAATTAATTAGAGGGCAATCATCTTTAAATCTATTAGGACATAAGCATATACTATTCATCATGCATTCCCATGGTGAATAAAATTAAGAACTCTTCTCATAACCAACTGGAACTATAACACAGAGAGAGTAAGAATCTTCATACACACATTCCATGCATGTGACATCAATCAACCTTCACTTGTTTTTGAATTGTAATAATCTTAAGTCCAATTCAATTAATGCATATAAGTTCTATGGGTTAGTCATACAACACTAACCAATCTCAACTACCAATCGTCTTCATGCATCCATGACAAGACTGAATCCAAAGTTAGTTATGACAATCAAGTCTCGCTGCTTGACTCATTGCATGATTTCAATATCTAAGGTTCTTCTAATGTCCTTTTAAAACAATTTGTCATCCTATTCAAAGATGTTCCCCATAATTTATATTCATGCATTGACTCATTAAGTTTCGTTCATTGTAATTTCAATCTAGTTCAATAAATGCATTATTGTTATTGCCATATGTGCGAATCAGAAGTTGGTAGTTGATTGTCACTTTCCTCAATGAGTGTTCAATATTGTTCTTAAGTGCGACAAAATTTTCATTGTCTTTTTCCTCATCAGGAATCCAATGTTATGAATTTAGTTATGCAACAACTTTATTACTTACTACTCAAAGAAGTTATAGATATGAATCACACATATCATGCCAAAAGTAGTGTACTATGTAAATCAATATGTGAATGATTAAACTCATACCTGAGTTAATGCCTTTTGATGGCGTACCTCAATATCCTTTCCGCTTACCAATTCCCAAAGGCGCCAGTGCTGCAACCTTTAGCTCTGGTACCACTTGTCACATACCCCGGTAACCTCGCATGTAAATGTAGGAAGTTAGAATTTTTATACAATTTACCCACTAGTAATTTATCATATTCATAACTCCACAGTCATCATTAACCATTAGATATAGTGTTCATTAATGCATCAAGTAAATTGCAATAACAGTCAGTAAGTTGCATAACCATTAACCCTGACCATGGTAGTGTAATAACGTAAACTATCTCATAATTCCTTGCATCCATTTCACGATTTCCATAACCATATTAATTTGGACATTACGATCATGCCATCAAATAAGAACCATCAACATCAAGGATTCAACATCATCCAATTGACACAAAAAGGCAATCACATCAATCACACCATTGAACACTGATATACCCTGGAAACCCCGTAGGGTGAAAACCAGCAAACGTTTAATCTTATTATTAAACGCTCATGAGGGTTTTCACCCCTCACTCAATGGCTTATAAGGGATTCCATCCCTTAACCATTTTCATAAAATCGTTACAATGAATTATCATTAAGTTGTCATATAACTAGCTAAATCTAATACAATTTCCATGTAATCTTCCACATACATACCACCACATGCAACATTCCTTGTGGCATAATTGTTCTAGCAATGGACAATACTGCAGCTTGAACTCATCTGCATGGACGAATAATCCTTTTCCTGCCAATGTTAAACATTACTTTCCTTTGGCACCAACCACCATCTTTTCCTGTCAATGTTGTTGACCACAATCTTGGCAACAATATTAGATACATTATCAATAATTCATTAAACAACCTCTAAAAAGGATCTTTTAACATCTACTCATCTGCATGAGTAAGCATAACATACTAACTAACTAGTACATCTATTCAAGTAAATTCTTGTTCTACTTTTCACAACGCTTATTCACACTGGTGCATATCTCTCTCTAAGAGATCTAACCATTATTTTTACAAGTCCATGTTTCTTTTTAAAACATATGACACAATGGTTATGTTTACATACCAGGTAATAAACTATTGTTTCTGCGCCTTTGCACATGCGTTCCTTCACATAGTTATTTTTTCAAGAAACTATTAAAGATACCCTATATTTATGGATAAATATCAAGAAACCATAAAAAGGTGAATCTAGCCTTCACATAGTTATTTGGGTGTAATAATGGTTAGTTCGACGGGACACAGAAGTGTGCTCCCATAACAGTACAAATGCTTGATAAATAATCTAATATTAAACACCACATGGGCAGAGAAACAACCCTGCTCGATGCAAGGGTCTCTCTGTCGGGCGCGTAAGCCATACATTAATGAATAGTACAGATCCTGTGGGGATGGAAAGCGTAAAAGAAAAACCCAGAAATTGCAATCAAAACTGCTTACTGAAACCCCAATCTATAACACAGAATTTATATCTTTAAGTTCTGACTAATTAACAAGATCGTATTCAAGCTGAATAATTCAAGCTAATGATGCTCAGAAGCAGCCGAGCCAATGTAGAGTAACGAAGTAACATAGATATACATTACCAGAACTACAATCTTAACAGTATCTGAGTTACCAAATGTAAACCCTATGCGGAAAGAACCTTAAATACATTCTGGATTGAAGAAATTTAGGTAAGAACTACGGGAGCAAAAGTTCGTCTAACCCTCAGTAAAAACAATCAAACCCTCAATTGCTAAGACTCGAGGAATATTCAGTTTTTCCGAGGAAACATGGAATGGTAAATAAGCCAGACCCCAGAACCTGAAGTTAGCCCCACAGCAGAAGCTACAACACGCATTCAAGCAAAACCAACGCTATCACTCGAATGAAATAGTACCCACATAGGAAAAAGGAAAAAAATTACCATGGCTACAAGGAAGGCGATACCTTGATGGATTGTCTTGCTCGTTGGCAGCCAACGGGACTAGAGAAACCCCTGGACAACCCTGAGCACCGACGTTGAGGTGCCATTAACCATTCTGCATAAAAACCCCAAAACTTCCGAAGGGTTGCCGATCCCCCCCTTGATCTCATACCAACAACATCTTCATGCTTCAACCTCCTCCCCGAGAAAGTGGCCAGGCATGCCGTTTCATGGCATTTCCCTCGTTCAGTTTTACAGGAATCAAGAATCGGTTCAATAACTGATTCGTAAGTTTTTTTAACTTAGAATTACTTTTTACTCAGGGTAGTTGCAATAGGGATATGACAGTGTTGCTCTTTTCCAAACGAATGCGGTCATAATTTAGACAAGGGACGTTTATCTAACACCTTTTTTCAAAATAATTTTGAACATAAAATTTATGATAGGATCATGGTGCAAATCTGTGGTGAAAATCTACGTTATTTAAAATTGTAAATTTTTTTTTTTTTTTTTAAATATAATAATTTATTTAGTTTACATTTATATAATTTTAAAATTTTAATATATTATAACAAGAAAAATATTAATTTAAAATTTAATTATTAAAACAATTTATTGTTTTTTAAATTATTAACTTTTTGAAAAAAAATATTTTCTTAATTAAAAAATATTTTAATTATTTTTTAATATTCAATAAATATTCAGTATTTCATTCAGAAGTGATGTATTATTTAAAAATAATTCTATTAATTTTTAAATGTTTTTGGAATTTTTACTATAACTTTTTTTATCAAACATCTTAATTATATTTTAATAATACACTCTATTTGTATAAGAAATACCTCAATAATACATCTAAATCATATCAATATATATTCTCTATATATAGTAAGTCTTAAATCTTTTTATCTACTAAAAATAATTAAAAAAAAAAAAAAAACTAACTTACTAAATAATATTTTTAATACAAAAAATAACAATTTCACCGAAAATTAGATTACTGAATTTTGATGGAAAAAACAAAAACAAAAAAACAAACATAAAATCAAATTTATCAAATTTAAATGTACAAATCGAAAATGTGGCGCTGTGTTGATCCACCGCGTAAATGCAGTCAGATTTGTCGGATTCCATTAACGTCTCTGTGGATAGTAGTGATCCTGGTACCCTACAGCACCAGCACCAGTACGCTATTAACTGAAACTCCTTGTTTTCAAAGATATCTAATCTTGTGGCAACACCGCACAATATTAGAATTTTCTGGATAAGAAACGTGGGTTTTATTTAATTTAGAAGTGCAGAATTTAATCTTCCAAACTTTTTAAAAATTGCAATAAAATAATCGATGAGTGTCGACAACCTTATCTAAGGTTCATTGCATTTGGACGCTATATGGAATTCAATGAACTTAGACACGCTTCACATGGTCACAAAGACAAAGTCAAAGACATATATATATCATTGCAAAATAGGCCAATATGATTTTTAGAGAGAAGTATGGACCAATGTGATATTATAAAATTAGTCCGTTGTATATGTTAATATAGTTGACTATATTGTTTAATTATGTTTGATAATTAACATTTTTAAATCTTTGTCAAATTTAGTTATCTATTAATATTAATATTATTGTTTGATATTAATAATCAAACATGTTGTGATGTCAAAATGGTACAAAAATTTACTCAACATTACAATGTGACTAAGATTGTTGCAATATTACATTACACTGTGATTTCTCCAACGTCCTAATGTGACATTATAAAATTATTCAATCACATTTACTAACGTGGTTGTACATGTGCTTTATATACATTGATCATCGTATATCAGCCATATTCTCTAATATGTTTGTGTTAGGATTTATAACATTTCTATTTGTAACATTGGGATTTATAATATTGGAGTTTAATATTTGAGTTTACAATATTTAAGTTTCATAATAGAGTTTATAATATTTCATTTATATTATAATGTGTTTGATATATAGGGTTCAATATATATGGTTTATAATATTTTAGTTTTTATTAGGGTTTAACATATGGGATTTAAAATATTATGGTTTATATTAGGGTTTATAATATACAATTTCAAAGATTTGGGTTTAGGTTGAATAATGTTTGGCTATGTGTGATACTTAACACTTTGAACTTCAATGAAACAAAATCACCTATGAATATTAATAGTCAAATATAGTCAACAACATTAGTCAACCATAGTCAAATAAATCTAACCATTATATGACCTTCAAATATGGGGATGCCAAACTTAACTTGTACAATAAAGGTGTGGCACTTCGACAGTGGCTACTAGAAGGAGATGCATTGCCTATGGTTAGACGCTGAAGTATCTGGGAAAATTTTCCCATCATCGTGTTCCTTTGTCACTCAAGGGCTTCTTTTAGAAATATTTTGAAAGGATCTCTTGCCCCCTCATCTTTATTTTCTTTCGCCATGGGAGGCCATTGGGGTTTGTGAGTTTGGCCTTGCAAAGGTTAAACTAGTTCGAGCACTAACTCCTTATACCCTAACCTCGTCGGGGACAAGCAAAGAAAAATAGAGAAACAATTAACCACATGATGCCACTGATCCAAACTTAAACAGGAATGCAAAAAAAATACAGATATAACCGTAAATACATAATTGCAACAAAAATAACACTTCACTTCATTAATATAAAAGAACTGAAAGATGCTTACATAAAGAATGGTAATAAACTAGCTCGGGCGATGATATCTTATCTCTGAGAAGGGAAGTGGTAGCTACATGCCTCTGAATTGTGTGACAATAAGGCTCAAGGACTTGTTTATTATTGAAAAATAATGGAAAACTGTAAACATCCAAAACCTAACCCTCGGATATGAAGCACCGAAATTGTGGGCCTCATAGGGTTAAATTGGCACATCAAAATCTCGGGGTCGTAACTTTGGCATATGATCTTCATTTGACATGAACGATACCTCGTTAGAAATATATATCTGATCACAACCCTATCCTAGTGGTGGTCTTTCAACTGCACATACGAAAGTGTGACACCGCTACCCATGTTCTTTTCACCAATACTTGTGAGTACGGGCTATGCCTAACATTCAACACTTAGTTATTTTTTCTTTACTTCTACTAAGAATTCATCATTACACAGCGGAATAACATTTACAATATCATCATATCATAAATATGCACAATGGAATACTTTCTTTTTAAATGGGAGGGGAACTCCCTGAATATTAGAGTCTGTCCAAATACAATAATTCAATATTTTTACAAGTACATTTACACATACATCTTTGCTAGGATACTCCAAATTTCACCTTAGCAAACTTTCCAACTTTCGGCAGTTTTGGCCTGCCTGTGCCAGGTCGCACACCTCACTGGGTTGGGTCGCCCTTGTTCAACAGCGCCCACCTTCGTGTCGTGAAAAGCGTTGCATCGTGCAGATGCACCCACCTCAGGTTGGGTCATCCTCCGCGTTCAAACTTGCCCACCTCACCGTGCAGAGGTGCCCACCTCACCAGTTTGCCCTCGACGTTCATCCCTACCACACCGTGTAGCTCATTCGCACCGTGCCACCATGCAGACTCACCCAATCAGGTGGGGTCGTGAAACCATGTCTGCATCGTTCAGAGTAACGACACACCCGCAAACATCATCAACCTCCATGTTCAGACTTCTTCCCATGCCCACCGCTCAGCTCGTCATCCTGTTTACCCCGTGCAGACCCGCCTAGCCAAGTCAGATCGTTTGGTCGCACGCACCGGTCAGGCGACCCAAGCTGTGGTGGGGAATTGAGTTTGATCTAACTATTACATGTTTATACATCAAATAATTTTTTCCTAATAAACAAACTTGATGCTCTCATAGAGTAAAGGGATCTGTACCTTTCCATGCATTTGTAATTTTTGGTAGATTTAATGTGTCTAAGGCCATGCCCTCAACCTGTTTTGGAAGGGCTTAGGCTCCCTTAGGCACTACATGATGATATGTAGGGGGAAATGGTTTTTGGACTAAACATTCAAGGGGAGGATATGCAAATTTTGCTAGGTTTTTTAGCAGATGCATGGGAGAATCCTTTAAGCACATGGTTACCAAAATGGAAGAGGAAGGAACCATTGGCTCCTTCATCTCTAGATTCATTGGCTATTCTTGATTGTTACTGTTAGTTGAATATGATGTTGCAAATGGCTTATATCTATTTTTTGTCCCTTCTTTACTCTCTATTGTATTATGATGCATGGAGGGATGTTTAGGGTTACAAGGATTAACAACCATCATAAAACCACCATTTTCTTGATTCAACTTGATTCACCAATGCATAATAGTGATATAAATTTCCATACTCATGAAATCTCCAACATCTAATGGGTATATTCCCATGGTCGAGCATGTACTTCCATAGCTCATGTTGATAATAGATATCTATCAATTCTAGAAGAGGGTTAGAAATGTTTATGCACATGCATATGAAGGCATATGATATATACCATTCTCTCTTCATTTCTTCAGAGGTTTTAATGAAATTCCCAAGGACATTCCTTATTCCAGACAATGTCTCCTCATCCCAAAACTTCCTGAGAAGCGAATAGATCCAGATTTAAACCAGAGCTATCGTGAAATCTTCCTTATGAGGAGCAAACCACTCGGTTCATAACCGAAGGTAGGGGATGGTTGAATTAGATAGGTATGGCTCATTCTCAAATACTCAATTTTAATCTTTTAAGGAAGTGAAAACCACAATAAAGAAAATAATTTCTTTAAGCTCACGATTGATGTGCCCCTTCAGTTTCCATTTATTATAAACCCACTATGAGAAATCCTTTTTAGATGACCAGATGCACAAAAAATTTCCTATCAGTTCATTGTCTCTAATGTATATACTCTCAAATGTTCGTAGATTGAACCTGAAACTTGGGGTACACAAATACTTTAGGAAAGAAACTTCCTGGTCTCTACTTCTTCGCTTGACTAATTATATGTTGTTGGTTCACCTGAATGTCATTCGTTTCATGCCCTAAAGAATTCATATTATAAGTCGTGGGTTGTTTTGGATTTTATCTTCTAAGATAATACTACTAGGATGGAGTACCTCTCCCTCGAATGGACTTTTTCCGAAGAAACAGTGGTTGAAAAGAGAAAATATGTCATGACAATAAGGGTTTTGTAGAGGTTTTCCGCGACAGTAATACTCTTATGTGTATCATAATATATAACTTTCGATCTTTGATTGTTTTACACACTTGGTAGATCTATCCTAGTTTCTAACGATATTTATATATTTGCCAGGCTAGATCCATCTTAACTCTGGATCTATCAACCGCCGAGAGGGATCAAATATACGGAAGTGAAAACCTATTTTTTGAGTGAAAAACTTGAGGAAAGGTTCGCACCTCGAGAGATTTGATCCCTCAAGGTGCTTGATAGATCCAGAGTTAAGATGGATCTAGGTTGGTTTCAGTCGTGTGGGGTAAAGAAAATATAAGGAACATATGAGTAATTTTATCAATATTATGTAAATTAATCTAATAATAATATAATCAATTTAAATATGCTAAATATCTCTTAGATTAATCAGGTCACTTTAATTTTAAATTTGCTTAGTTAGATCAGTTTGTTGAGATGATAAATATTGTTAATAACTTTAATGATGAAAATGGATGAAATGAAAATTTTAAATGTAAAATGACAATGTAATAGTGTTGAATGATAGAAAATGTGAATAATAAGAATATAACTGATTATAAATAGTCTTCATTTTGATGATTCTCAAACTATTTTCTTCTACTATTCTTATTGTCACCCTTGTTACTTTTGTCATATTTTCATATTGATTGTCATCTTTTCATATCGATTATATGAAAAGGACAGGTTAAATCATAAATCATTTAAATCTTTAGCTCGAGCTATTGTAGTAAACATCATAGCTTGTCTCTCTTTCACTCCAATATTAATAGGTTGAATTACTATAACACAAAAATCAATTTACATTGTCAATAATTTGTGTGCTTACACTAACATCAATACACAATGTTAATCTAATGTCTTTAAAACTAATGTACCATCATACATCCAATTAAATCAAATTATAAATCAACATCTACACTAAAATCAATTCATCTAATGTAAGCAATCAAATAAGATTAGACAACAACATTTACAATGAAACCCTATGCATCTAATGAGAGCAATAAAATAGGATTAGAAATAAACATTTATACTCAAATTAATGAATCTGGTGCAAGTAAGCAAATATGATTATAAACAGACATCTACACTGAAATAAATGCTTGTAGTGCAAGTAAGAAAATAGGATTATAAACTAACATCTACACCAAATTTCAATGCATCTAATGCAAGCAATCAAGTAGGTTTACAAATCACAATCTACACTGAAATCAATGCATTTAGTGCAATCAATCAAATAAGATTATATATCATCTACATTGAAATCAATGCACCTAGTGCAAGAAATCAAATATTATTAGAAGTCAACATCTACATTGAAATCAATGCATCTAGTGAAAACAATTAAAAGGATTAGAAATCACCATCCACATAAAAATTAATGCATTTAATGCAAACAATCAAATAGGAAATCATCTACATTGAAATCAATGCATCTAGTGCAAACAATCAAATATTGTAAGAAATCAACATCTACACTAAAATCAATGCATCTAGTGCACATAATGAAATAGGATTAGAAATCACCATCTACACTGAAATCAATGCATCTTGTGCAAGAAATATTCTTCACTCTCTCCCCCCTCCATCTATATCTATATCCCCCTCCATCCTTCCTTATTTGTCTCTCTATCTCAACCCCTCAAACACGCACTCTCTCTCACTCCATATCTATCAATATCTTTGTCCCTCCCTCCGTCTCTCCATCTCTATCTTCTTCCCTCTCTTCAATTTCCATATATATCTCTATCACTCTATGTCTCTCTATATCACCCCCAAAACATACACTCTCTTTCTCCAATATGTCTATCTATCCCTCCATGCTCCTCTCCCTCTCTCTCTCTCTCTTCCCCTTCTGTCCCTCTCCCCTACTTCTATCTCTCTTTGCTCTTGTTTTCCACTCTCCCTATCTCTCTCCCCACCTTCATCTCTCTATTTCTTTCTTCTTACCTCCCTCTCTCTTCCCCTCCAACTCTATCTCTTTTTCCCTCCCTCTCTCTACTCTCTCACATCCTCTCCCTCTCCCTTCCTTTCTCTCCCCCCTCTCTCTCAAACTTTCTTACCATATCCCTCCCTCTTTCCTCTCTTCGTCTCACCCCATTCTCTACATCTCTCCTCATTTTTCTCTTTATCTCACCCCAAATATAGAAACTCCCTCTCCATCTCTCCCTATTTTTCTCTTTATCTCACCCTAAAGATAGAAACTCTCTCTCCATCTCTCCCTTGTCACTCCCTCTCTCTCTCTCTCTCTACTTCTCACTCTCTATGTATTTCTTCTTCTCTCCCTCTCTCCCCCTCCAACTCCATCTCCCTATCCCCCTCTCTATCCTCCTCTTTACATCCCTCTCTCCTCCTCTGTCTTAAGTCCACTCTCTCATACTTCGTCTCTCTCTCGTTCTCTCATACCAACCTCTCTCTTCCCCCATCTCTCTCTCTCTCTCTCTCTCTCTCTCTCTCTCTCTGTGGGTATCCCTCTTTACCCTCCAATCGTATCTCTTCCCCCATCACTCTCCTCCTCTCTCTGGAGTCCTATCTCTCATTTTTCCTCTCTCTCTCTCTCTCTCTCTCTCTCTCTCTCTCCAATCCTCTCTCTTCCCCCATCTCTCTCTCTCTCACTTCAACTATGATAATATATCCCTCCCTCTCTCCTTCTCTCCCCCATTCTCTTTATCTCTCCTTCTTTGTCTCTTTTTCTCAACCCTAACCATACACACTCTTTCTCTCTATTTGTCCACTTTCACTCCGTCTCTCTCTCCACTTCTCACTCTCTATGTATTTATTCTTCCCTCCCTCTCTCCCCCTCAAAATCCATCTCTCTATCCCTCCCTCTCTCCTCCTCTCTCAAAAGTACTCTCTCGCATCCTTCCCCTCTCTCCCTTCCTCTCTCTTCCCCATCTCTCTCTCTCTCTCTGTTCTCTGATCCTCTCACTATTTACCTCCCTCTCTTCTTCTATCTCACCCCCCTCCAGATTTGTGCTTCCCTCTCCCTCTCTTACCCTTCTCTTCCTCTCTCACTCCTCTCCATCTCTCTCTTAATTCCTCTTCTTCTCTATCCTTCAGTTTATCTCCATATCTTCCTTGTCACTCCGCCTATCTCTCCACCTCCATCACTTCATGTCTTTGTTTTTCCCTTCCATATATATCTAGAGTTAACACATATCATGATATATTAATATATATTATAATATAACAAATTTAATATTGTATTTTTTTTGGTAGGTAAGCACCCATGGGGGATTTGCACCAGTGACCTATCACAATGAGTGCCTTAACATCGCACCCATTCACCGTCAATCCAAAGCCCAATGGGCAAATTTGATATTGTATTAATCCAAAGTTATTTAATTTAACAATAGTAATATTATAATATATTAATATGAATATTAGATTTAATAATAATAATAATAATAAGATATTTTAATATTAATATTAGTGTTACTAATATTTTTTTTGCATGGTATTAATAATAATTTGGCCCGTGGTATTTGGCCCATAGGCTTCAACTAAATAAAACCTATTTTTTTGAGTGTTAGTAAGTATAAAGAGGTTTATGGAGTAAATATAAAAAAAGGTTTTATTTATTTACCATGCCTCTAGATTATTTATATTTATATTTATTTATCATATCTCTTTTTTTTTACCATGGTATTTGGCCCATAGACTTGGTCTATAATTATATGTTGATTCATAATCCTATTTGATATATTTTTATTTATTTCTCATACCTCTTTATACCTCTTAATATGGTATTTGGCGCATGGTATTGATAATTATATGTCCCATGGTATACCATAGGCTTCACCTAAATAAAACCACTTTTTGAGTTTTCTTAAATATAAAGAGGATTATGGAGTAAATATAAAATGATGTTTTATTTATTTACCATACCTCTAGTTTATTTATATTTGTATTTATTTACCATCAACCTAAAAAAAGTTCTTATTTATTTACTATACCTCTCCTTTATTTATATTTTTATTCATTTATCATACCTCTGTTTAGAGTGTTTGTAAACCTCTTTATATTTTAAATTTATATTGTGTTTATACATAATAATAATTAGATTGATTTTTAAATTGGACCTACGTTAAATTAAAAATGTTAAATATTAAACATTATTTTTAGTTTATTTATATTTTTATTTATTTAGCATACCTCTTTTTTTTAATGTTTGTAAATCTCTTTATATTTTAAACTTATATTGTATTTATACATAATAATAATTAGATTGATTTTAAAATAAGGTCAACATTAAATTAAAAATGTTAAATATTAAACATTACATTTGCGTTTACATGTTTGTTAGATCACTAATTCTATTCATATTCCATTGTAAAGACTTGCTTTCTTTTAAAAACACACATACATTATTTTTTTAATAATTTTAAATATTTTTTTGTTTAATTGTTAATTTATTTACAAATCTGTGAACTTTGGTTAAAAAAAATAAAAATATTTAAATAATCAAAATTATATCTAATGGATACTTCACCCAACCAAATTTAAGAATGGATTCATTTTATCCAATTTTGATTCAATAATATTTCTAATATAAAATAGTTATAAGTTAACAAAAAACAATCGCTATTTAAATTGCTATTTTGATTAAAATTTAATAAATATAAATGGATTTATATTTTTTAATAATAGAAATGGATTTATTACTATCAAAAAAAAACTTAGAGATAATGAGAAATTTTTAAATATTTGGGTTAACTTTTATTAAAATTATACTAATTTTTTTTATCCCAAAACTCGATTTCATTAAACTACGGTTTAACAAATTATATTAATAAAAATAAATACAAAACAAAAATGATAAATAATATATATATATAGAAATAATTATAATAATAATTTAATTTATTAAAATTATATTTCAACAAAAAATAACTAGCCACTTTTAAAATATTTTTATACTGTTTATTTCAATATTTTAAAATATATTATATTTTTCATTTTCATATCAAATCATAGATGCACTGCAAGCTCCCCAAAAACAAAGGTAAAAATGTGCGACAAGAAGACAAGCTATCTGCTTGGGTGACAGAAAATAAAAAAAGGTAGTTGTTTAAGAAGACCACACTTTTAGGAAGGAAGAATAGCCTTTCGGCAGATGTTATGATACAGCAAAAGGAGCTGTGTTATGTATATGCAATTTTTTATTATGAATAAAAAGTTTGCTTTTTTCTTGGAATAAAAAAGACCATAAATTATTTCAAAAAAAATTCACCACCATCAAAAACTTCCAGGCACCCAAATTACTGTGTCTAAAAAAGTACCTACGAAAAGCTAGAAACTAGCTAAAAACAAAAAAGAGTGTGATTTTTTAGAAGCTTTTACAGTGAGATTTTCCTATCTAATTTCTTGAAAATCCAACAATTATTTATTAAAATCATCAAATAAAATAAGCCATACAAAATAGAAATTCGAAAAAAAAAAAAATCAGGCTGCTGAATACATATAGTCAAATTTTTCCATGAAATTCCAAACACCCGAACATCCAAATAATCAAACTAAAAACAACTGTCCGTATAAAAAATAGAGATCATAAGTTCATATATAACTTTTCTGCGTCCAAAGATTATATTTTCTATCACTGATGACATAATCATACGCCTGTATACCATTGTAACGTACGGATATGTTAAAAAATAATTCACGCGTCACCCACATTTATTGGCTTTTTTCATTAATATGATTTAAAAATTAAAAAGTTGAGACTTACTTTTTGAAATAAAATTTCATAGTTAGTTCATTAGTGTCCTTTGAAGCGGAATGTCGGATTTCTCGAGAGTCAGAGAATAGCTTTTCATTTTTAATGAGAGGAAGGTTAAATTTTAATAAAAGGTATCTGAAGTTATTGGAAGTAGTTTAATTAATAGTTACATGAATATATTTTTTAGGTCTATTTTGGATTAGATATAAGCAATGCGTAACAGTATTATATTTTTTAGTTTCATATTGTGATTAGAGGTTAACCAAGATGTAACCGTATTTTTACATTAATTTTTTTAATGGAATGAAGTAGCTTAACAACTCCAAAACCTATTTAATTTAGTTTATTAGCAGTTGTCTATTATCGCCCAATTTACCATTTACAGTTAAACGACAATTTATTAATAACTGAATTATAATTTATTAGCAACGGATAAGTCAGACATTTTACAAACTTTTATTATCAATAAATTAATTGACACCTTATAACTGAATTATAATCTATTGATTATTAACTAAATTATAAGAGATTTTACTAAATTATAGAATATCAGATTTTGACCGATAAATTATCAATTCATATTATATTATAAGAAAATTTACTGCTTTCTATCGACAAGATTTTGACAATTAGATTAAGAGAGATTTGACATGAAATACGAAATTTTACTTTTTTTCAGAGAAAAAAACCATCATAGATTTATATTAAGAAAATATAAAAATCTTCAATAGATAAGTTGTTGGATTGAGCCAAATGCTCAGCAACCTTTGCAAAAATTGGATACAGATAGTCCAAATCTTCCATATTTAAAAAGGAAAAGCATATACATCCCATCTATAAAGACCGCTTGACAAACGAGGAAATTAAGATTTTCACTCACAAACAAAAATTTCACTTCAGATACTTTTAAAATCGATTGCGAAATAGAAAAACAAAAAAAACCAAATTGGTGATTTCATTAAATAAATTTGTGTAGAATTTTAAAAAAATTAAACTAGAATAACTGGAAAAAAACTTTTAAAAAATCACACTAAAAACAATTCAAATAAAAAAAATTACTCTTTATTAAATAAAATATTTATAACTTCATAAAAAATATAAAAATATATATACTTGTTGAAAATTTCCTAAACAACATACACTAACATTTGCTGGCTCCCGCAAACATCCAACCAGACTGAACACATCCGTGCAACATTTACAACATCTCCTACATCATAAAGTGAACAAGTACTAGATGCATAACAAATTCACACTGCAGAAAAGAACCTTCTACAAAATCCATCTTTAGTTTTAACCAAATAACTGGTGCTGATTCTATTCCATAAACCCAAGTGCTTATTCCCGTGGAAAGACTTATCTTGATTATATTGGGAAAGGTGCAATAGCATGGTTAGAAGGCTATATAAATATGAGCACCATGTACTAATCTGGTTATTGGATTATTGATCTTTCATTTTTTTGGGGTTTAGAATAAAGTGATATTCAATAATCAGAATGGAAAAATAAGATTGAATTTTTATTTTGTTTAGTGGATGAGAAAAAATGATATTCAATAAATATGATAGAAACACAATAAATCAAAGATTATCTTTTTACATGATACTTAATATTTGAAAAATAAAATGATATTTAATAAATAGAATGGAAAGAGGAGCAACTATTTTTTCACCTTATTCATTAGATGAATGAAAATAAAGTTAAATTCAATAATTAAAATGAAAAAGCAGTAAACTAATGATTCACTTATGCTTAACAATCAAAAGACCTACTATTTATTATAACAAAGAAAAACATCAATAGTAAAAAATGAAAAGAGCCTGCGTAGACAACCCATGGCATAAGAAATGGAAAGGAAACTCCCTATGTAGATCCAGACTTGAAGTTCGTAAAATTCTGTGAAATCTCAGCAACAGCCCAGCTGATGATGCCGATGAACCCAAAAGCCATAGAAATATATTCTCTCACTCCGTTCAGAAAGTCCTTGAGATACCTCTCCACCAACCTGATGCAGCTTTGTCCTAAAGCACAGTACGCCATTAGCGGAGATTATGAAAACTTGACCAGTTAGAAATAACCAAGAGCTGAGAAACATCTGCCCACATATATATATATATATATATATATATATATATATATCACCTAACTTCATTAGAATGAAAGACTATCCATCATAAAACATGGTTGCAATAAAAACACATGGGAGGCATATTCCTCGCATCACATGATGGATCTCCCTGCATGCGACAGAACATTCTTCTGGGATCCCCTGGATGCCATGCCATGTGACCTCCTGCAGAGCTCCAGCAAAACAAATCAATACGATAGTGGACAAGGTTTAGTGCTGCCTAAGTTGGTTGGTGGGCCAGTTTACTACACTGAGTTGTCCAGACGTCCGTGTCACCAATACGGGTTGCGCCAAGAGCCCCTACTTTCGAGGCGCCTCGCCACGACTGTGCCACTTCTCTGTCCAATCAAGTCGTGGGGTACTTAGCTTTCGACTCGTCAGTAGCATTGTCCAATGTCTTGACCTAATTTCTTAATCTTGAAGTGCAGCCGCGGAGAGTCGTTGAATAAATTTCCTTAGAACGAGTTTTTTTTCTTTAAATAATTGTGGTATAACTCAGTTATGCAAATTGGTATTGAAAAGATTTATCCCAGTGTTATCAGATCTCTTAAAGTGTAAATCATTTCATTTTTTTTAGTGAAAATAATTGATCCCTTATAATATTTAATAGAATTTATAGTTAAATAAATCCAAGTGGTATTATATAAATTTTAATATTTTCAGTAAAAGCTAAGGGATAGTTCAATGAGTTGATATTTTGTTACTAATTACTTTGCTTATCACATGAGGTCACAGGGTAAAATTTCTGACGCATTTAGGGTTTGGCGGGTTTTCTTATTCTCAATTTTAATTTGATTAAAATTTTGATTTAATTCTATGAAACATGAACAAAAATATTTTTAGTAGTAATGAGGGTAGAGAGTTTAGATATATCTCAAAAGTATAATCTTTTTCATTTAAATTTTTTTTTTATTTTTTTTTTTTATTATAAAACTAACAAACCACATTAATGTAGTTGATATAAATCATATGCACAACTATATAAATAATGTAATTGATATTAACAAATAAACATAAATTATATAAATTTAATATGTATATTAATATTGATATTTAAAAACATTTAAACTCAATTAAACACATTACATATATTGGTACATTACATTTTTAATAATACATCTCATTATTTTTTAACTTTATTAAAATAAATAAATTAAATATTTTAATTTAATTTATATAACATTAATAAATCAATTTATTTATATACGAGCATTATTTTAAAACATTAAAGTTATGTAAATCATTTCTCCTAACCATTCAAACTCTGCCATAAAACACTATAACATACTTAAAAAAAATTAACATTCACTATTATTTAAAAATAGCAAGTTAAACGTATTAAAATTATCATCCACCGTCATTTAAAAAAAAAAAATTAAGTCATTTAAGCGTAACAAAGTAATAATAGGAATATTGTGTCTCATATGGAGCCAAAGTGTACGCATATAATTATTTTCTTGCAGTAGGTAAACTGCAATTGCAAACCCAACAGGATCATACGTTAGTCCTAGGGTATAACAAGGCCCATTGCACAATTCTTCAATAAGTATAAGAAGGCTACTCAATTCAAGAACGCTGTTACAGCTTTTAAGAATTCATATTATCATTATAATGGTTTCTGAGAAATTCACACCGGATCTTTCTCAGATTATAATTCAACTCACAATTGAGGCGATGTATATTCGAGCCAATCTTTCTCATATTATAATTCAGTTGACGATTCACTTACCACATGCAAGATTTGGATTCGATTTCAGCAGCCAAAATTATTTTTAATATTTTTTAAGTCTCTAAAATGTTCAAGGAGGTAAGTAATGTCAGTCTTAGTAATTGCACTTGAGTCAAAATGTAATTGTATTGGTTAAAAAAAATTATTATTAAAATAATTTGACTTATTAAAGGTCAAATTACTTATTCTATTTTTTAGGATTTTTGTATAACTTAAAGTCAAAAGTATTATATAAAAGATTTTTTTAGGGTTTTTTTTGTGTCAAAAAAAAATTTGTACGTCAAAATTATGTCTTATTCTCTTTCATCAAGTTAGTTGTATCCTCTATCAAGTCGGCCTCTCCTACCTTTCATGTCGGGTCTAATAGAGCATGAAAAACAACTGATATATAGCCAAGTAAAGTCGATTGTATCCTCTATCAAGTCGGACTCTCCTGCCATACATGTCGGGCTTATAAACATGTAAAAACAACTAATCTATAGCAAAGTAAACTCAACCTAGTTGGTGAAGAGAAGAAGTTCGGTCTGTAATTTTTTAGAGGACGCTAAGTTGCCTAAAGAAGACAACCTCAATTAAAAGAGGGGAACAAAGTTATTGCTAAGGGTTAAAAGGTAATGCGCTAAATTAGTAAAGTTTCTATTGCGGGAAAAATAGCCGAAGGTATGACACTACATGTCCGAAGCTACATTTGCGTGAGAGGGCAGAGGGTGCAGTATTAAATGACATTATTACAGTTGCAAAAAGAGCCGAGTTTGTTGTGAAGCAAGCAAAATTGCAAGGCCAAGGAAGCTAACTTGATGGTTGGAGGATGGTCTTAGTCTAGAGGATCTTGGATATGTTTGAATTTGATTGATTCTATTGAAGAAAATATTTGACTCGGTTTTCCCCTCAAACTAGGGTTTTTCCCTAGCTGAGTTCCTACATCTTGTGTCCATTTTTCTCGTGTTTGTGATCTTCATTTTTTTTGGCATTTGTCTTGATGATGGAAAGAACACTAATATAAGAGGAGGTGAATTTGAGAGTGCTAGGGTTTGTAGATGTTCGCAGGTGTAGAACTCCATTGATGCATGCAAAGGAGGGAGCTCCACTCCCTCTTACAGGCAGGCGGTGGCTAGCCAAGGAAAGAAACGAATAGAGAGCGTCAGAGGACCTTCAAGGGCAGGGATAATGAATATGGAAGAGGAGCAAGATTTAAACAAGTCAAGGGAGAATAACAACAATAAAGAAAATGAGGAAGAAGACAAGGAACAAGGAGCAAAAAATAAAGCACAAAAGGGGCCATGTAAATCCAAAGCCGAGGTCACACCCAGAGTAGTTTTAAATGATCCTACTCTGCAGGCGTACAAGGGTCACATGCGGACATATGCTATCATTTTTAAATTCATGGGATTATGGCCCACTGAAAAGGCTTTACAGACTTGGATTAAATACAACTGGAAACCAAAAGAAAGCATTGACCTACATCTTGGGTCAAAGGATTTCTTTACTGTGGTCTTCACAAATATTAAGGATAAAGAGAGAGTGTTTGAAGGAGGGCCATACTTCTATGTAGCAGTAGGCCTCTACATGCGACTCTGGATGATGAATTTTGTCCCTGAGCGAGAAACCTTCACTTCGGCCCCGGTATGGGTAAGACTATACTCTCTACCTCTTGATTACTGGCAAATGGAATTGTTATTTGCCATAGGAAATAGATTAGGAAACTTTGTCAAAGCTTCTGAGGGCACCAAAAGGGGAAATTGCACTTCCTTCGCACGAATATGTGTGGAGATGGATCTCTCCGGGGCTCTACCGGTTGAGGTCACCTTGGAAGTTTTTGATGAAGAATGGATGCAAACAGTAGACTATGAACATATTCCTTTCAAATGTCGAAGGTTCCATGAGAATTGGCACCTATTCAGAGATTGCACTCTTAGTAAAATAGAAAACAGAAGTAAAGCGAACATAATGAAAGATACTGAAGGCTTTCACAAAGTGGTACATAAGGAAAAGGGCGCAAGAGGGGGCCAAAGCAACATCAAATAGAAGGGCAACAGGCTAACTTGAATAGGTTCCAAGTACTCGAAGAAGAAGAAGAGATAACAAAAGTAGATCAAGTTATGAAAGGAAGCCCAGTAAAAAAGGAGAAAGAAGAAGACATAGCACAAGCATAGGATTATTACAAACAGAAAAAGAGTATGCTGAGAAAAGCAGAACTGGGGATGGACCTAGAAATTACCCAGAGTGAGATGAAAATGGAGGATCATGAACAACAGGAGATTCTTGATAGGGAACACCTAGATCTAGAAGGATTCTTGAAACAGGGGACCATGACTGGGGTAGACTCATTACCGCAAGAAGAGTTCAATAGAGTACAATAGTTGTTCCTATGGAAAACTCAAGATAAAGGGTTAGACAGACAAGAAAAAAATGAAATACAGGGCAATGAAAGTGTAAAAACTATGAAAATCACACCCAGATGAGTGCCCAGAAACCCAGGAAAGAAAAGAGGCAGGAAAAAGCAGAATGAGTTATTGACGGAATGTTGAAAGCTAATGATAGATTCAGGTAAGATGAAAGATCTAACCAGCTACTCCTTTACGAGTCTTTAATCATGAAGTTTACATCTAGGAATATCAGAGGTCGAGGTAGTAAAAGAAAGGAAAGAATTCTTAGTAATAGAATGAAACAAGAAGCTCCAGATATGATCTTTATCTAGGAAACTAAATGTTCCATTCAAAAAATAAAAGAAATTCATAACAAATGGCTCAATAGATTTTAGTTTCTAGAAGTCAAACCAGATAATACAACAAGGGGAATACTTACTCTTTGGAACCCCCAAAAGATTGGCAGAATAGATGCTATGGCAGCTAGAAATGATTTCTCAGTGGTTATACAACCGGTGGGAGATACGGAGACCTATCTGGTCACGAATTGTTATGGCCCTCAAAGAATGGATGATAAACTCATTTTTCTATATTCTCTTATGGAGTTTAGAGACAGACATGTAGATGTACCATGGATCTTATGTGCGGACTTCAACATGATCAAATCACTTTCAGAGAAAAAAGGGGGAACCAGAACTTTAAGCAGAGACTCTTCAGTATTTCAAAATTTTATAGACAATATGAAGCTTGTTGATACTGATATGAGTAAGTGTCTCTTTACTTGGAAGAATAAAAGAGGAGGAGAGTCGAAAGTAGCCTCAAAGTTAGACAGATTCATAATCTCAGAGGACCTTATGCTTACCAACAAGGAAATGACAACGAGAATTCTCCCCTTTGGAGGCTCGGACCATTGGCCGATTCAACTTGAGGTTCAGGGCATTGGGACCCCTAGGAACAAACCTTTCAGATTTGAGAATATTCGGTTCACCCACCCAGACTTCATCAACAACATTACAAAATGGTGTACAAAAGATATGCATATTCACGGTACAAGAATGTTCCAGCTACACAAAAGACTAAAGCACATCAAGCTCAGACTTAAAGATTGGAAGAAGAATGAATTTGGCAATATTTTTGCAGCGAAAAAAACTGTTGAAGATAAAATGAGGGAACTCAATCAAACCCTTATCACTATCACGGATGGCTTTGATAAAGATAGAAATGACCTTGTCACCAAACACAATCAATACTGGGAGAATTTATGTAAGTAAGAGGAAATATTTTGGAGACAAAAATCCAGAGTTCAATGGCTGAAAGAAGGGGAGCGTAACACTAGATTTTTCCACAGATCTACCATAGCAAATAGATCTCATAATAGGATCTCCTTGATCAAGGATGAGGGAGGTCATCTTCATAATTCCCATGAGGATATAGAAGATGTGTTAGTTGATCACTTTCATGGAATAGCACAGAAAACCATTTCCAATAGAGAGCATTTTATCAGGGATTTAACAAGACATATTCCTAGACTGGTTACAAGAGAAGATAATTTCAATCTCAATAGGCCAGTGATAGAAGATGAGGTTAGTGAGGTTATCAAAGAAATGTAGAATGGTAAAGCACCAGGCCTTGATGGTTTCAATGTGGATTCCTTTAAAGCATGTTGGAATATTGTTAAACAAGTCGTTCAGAACGTAGTGGAAGATTCCAGGTTGAATAGAACTATTTTGAAGGTGCTTAACACTTCATTCATCTCCCTGATCCCGCAACAGGACAATGCTCATTCTCCAGACAGGTTTAGACCCATAGCTCTGTGCAATGTGGTATATAAGATAATATCCAAGGTTATTGCTAACAGAATTAAACCACTTCTTCCTACTCTGGCTTCTATAGAGCAATCTGGTTATGTGAAGGGCAGACAAATTATTAATAACATCATTCAAGTACATGAGGTGGTGCACTCTTTGAAAAGCAATAGGAAGGTTGGTATGATTATGCAATTGGACCTAGACAAAGTTTATGATAAGTTGAATTGGACCTATATAAGAAGGGTCCTTATTGCTTTTGGTTTTGATCATAACTGGGTTAAATGGGTAATGGCCCTAGTAACTTCTTCCAACTTTTCAATTCTGGTTAATGGTTCTCCTTCCAGGACTTTTACTCCTTCCAGAGGCCTCAGGTAGGGTGATCCGCTCTCTCCCTTTCTCTTCATCCTCATGATGGAAGGACTAGGTCGGTCTATCAAGCATGCGAATGAAGTTGGTAATATCAAAGGCCTCCAACTTTCAGAGAATGGTCAGGCTTTGACCCATCAACAATTGGTTGATGATACTATGCTAGAGAGAATCCCCACAGTCAAAGAATCTCTAGAATATAAACATCTCCTATCTGACTTTTCCATGGATACAGGTATGGAAGCTAATATCTCCAAATCTAAGATTTTTTTCTTTAATACCAATATTTCTATTCAGAAAAATATCTCCAGGATTCTAGGTTTTCAAAGGGATGTTCTTCCCTCCAAATATTTGGGGGTTCCTCTTACTGATAAACCTTTGCACAAGGGAATTTGGGAGCTGGTGATTAATAAAATGCAGGATAAAATCAAGAAATGGACCTTTAGATCTTTAAACTTGGTTGGTTGGTTAGTGCTCAAAAAAGTTGTTCTCCAATCAATCCCTGTTTTCATCCTATCATCCCTTCCAGGTCCAAAAGGAGTTTCACAACATTTTAGAACCATTCAAAGATACTTTCTTTGTGGGAAGGGGGAGGAAAGAAAGAAATTGGCATTGGGAGCCTGGGAGAAGATTTGAAAACCTAAAAAATATGGGGGTCTTGGAATAGATGATCCAAAAGGACTAAGTCAAGTTTTAGGGGCGAAATTATGGTTGCGTTGGGTAAAAGACCCAAAGGCATAGCAGGCTAACATCTGGAAAGAAAAATATCCAAACACTTGGCAAGATAATGATCTCGTAAGGACGTCTAGCATCATAAAGGGCTCACACATCTGGAATAAGGCGTGGGGGAATAGAGGATTACTACAAAAAAAAACTTCTGGGAAATCATAGATGGTGATCTTGCTTTGTTTTGGGAGGATAAATGGAAACGAGAACCTACACTGTTAAGAGAGGACATGTTGAACCTTAAGAAAGATACAGATACCCAGAGGTTATTTAAGGTAAAAGATTCTTGGGATCAAACCAATAGCAAAGGAAAATGGAGAACCTGGAAGAATTTGCATAATAGGGAAGACAACCCACTGAAAGCCAAAGAAGGGTGTTCTGGGCCCTTCCAAATGCTAGCTCTATGAAGCCTAAGAGGAAACAATGGAGCACCTTCTTAATAACTGCTTTTTCACCCCTTGGTCGTGGGATACTTTTGCACTATCTTCCAGTAGATAGACAGGGACAAAGGAAGCATCATCAACGCCCTAAGCAATTGGAGACGCAACTTCTCTGATTTTGAACTTCTAAGCTCAGCCTGGGCTTTAACACCAAGCTTCATTATTTGGACTGTCTGGAAGAAAAGGAACAAGAAAATCTTTAAGAATGTAAAATGTTCCTCCCAACGCCTTTTTGAGCAAATCTTAAGACAACTTAAGGAGACGGTAAGTTCCATAGTGTGAACTTACCCTAAGAATCCACCGTCTGAAGCTGATACACAAATTCTTCTTAAGTTGGGTATGTAGGGGCTTATTCCTTAGGGCCTGGAGAGGAAGGGTTTGAAACTTGATACTAAACAGGATTATTGGCATCCTCCCCCTCAGGGTTTTTTGAATTACATCACTGATTGGGCTTCCAAAGATAACTCAGGTATTGCTGGCTTTGGAGGGGTATTAAGGGATGAAAATGAAAGTCTCCTTTTCATTTTCCATTTCCATTTGGGTAGAGCCACTAACAATATGGCAGAATTAATGGCTCTTAAGCAATGTTTAGAATTCCTGAAGTAGGAAAATCTCCAAAATGTTATTGTCGAAGTTGATTCAGAGTTAATCATAAATTTGGTCAAAATAATTAGCTGTGGAATGGAGACGGAAAAAGTCTCAAAGCAATGGAGGCTGCTCTAGGTCTTTCACAGGATTCACCTTCATCTCTGAGGCTTATGTACCACGAGTTTTAACCATGTGTGAAGGATAGAAAATAAATTGGCGACATCCTGGCCAATCAAGGAGTGCTTTGTACCAAAAGTAGGGTTGCGCTGAGCTGGCCTGAGATAGCTCTGAACAGTTTAAAGGTGCAATGTCACAACTAGGCATATGAGGACATACTGGTGTTTCGAAACAAAGGCATAGAGGCGGGGTCTACCTAAGGTGGATTCTTTATGCAGAGTTTTTTCTGTAGTAAGAACATTCTGGGGATGCAAGTTACTACTAGCCTCCCCAACCCTCAACAGTACAAACACAAAAGTTTCAGTTGGAAGTTGCTAGGCAGGCTCAGATCTGAGGATGGTCAGCCAAAACGATGGATTCTCATTGTGCATTGGTTCATGACGCCACAGAGATGGGATGATGAGTGGGGCCGGAATTCTGGCTTTCTCGGCAACCTTAAACCCCCCGTGTTTCTTTTTGTAGCTGCAATACCACTCGCGAGGTGGTTTGTTGTCCACTACACACCCTTCACGTGGGAAGTAGTTTTGTGGAGTTGGGATTGATTTCATTCACCTTGCTCCATGTGGCATAGTACGAGGAAGGAATACCGCCCTCATCGCGTGGTAATTTTCGGTAAGATAGGCTTGTGCAATATGCTCCTTGTCCGTCAGATCTTGCAAGATGGATCTACGATCAGGAACAAGTGAGCAAGTTGGTGGGTCTACGATGGCTATCACGTGGTTAATCATCGGGATACTAGGTACAGCGATATTATCCTCTGCCATTGGATCTGGCATGGAGGATATACGGTTAGGAGCAAGCACGTAGGTTGGTGGGTCCAGGATGGTTATCACGTGGTTAATCGTTGGGCTACTTGGTATAGCGATATTATCCTATACCATTTGATCTGGCGTGGAGGATCGAAAGTCAAGGAAAATGGTGCTGATATGGGGAAGAATATCTTCCAGGCGGGTTTCATGTCTTAGTGGAAATCGATGGCTTTTGTGTGATCTTCATGCTTGAGGGTTATCCCCCACTCAGAACCAAAACCCTTCTAGTTGGGTCCCTAATTCCTCATTGGGTCTGACTCTAAATTTTTCTTGTTTGACTGTTTGAGGGAACGAGACTCAATGCTTAAGCCTTTAGATCGGGGCCCAAGGTTGTATGCAAATGGTTTTTCTTTGGCCCACAGTCCCTTGGGAACTGTTGTACTCTATGTAAGTTGTTTTTAGATTTAACGAAATAGAAGGTACGACTCTTGCTTCAACAAAAAAGAGGAAAGAACACTAATATAATGATATCACAAGAACTGGTCAAGTTAAGAGAAATCATTTAATGAACTGTAATGTAATTCTTGCCCTAGATTTTTCAACATGTGTTCAGAGCCTTATTAATTGGCATAGGGGAGGTTAGAATATCACTACAATGGTAAGAAAAGGAAGAAAAGTTAGTTTCCTAGGACCAAGCTCCTAGAGGAAAGAAGAACAAAATATTGTGCATGTTTATAAGTCTATTCGTGCGTAGTTAGGGTTGTTGTATAGAACTAAAAAATCATAATAGTGAGAGGAGTTCTGTAGCATCACTTAAATATCTGAATAGCTAGATCTATAGCTTATTCAAGGTTGAATTACTTGCGGGATAGAGCAAAGTTATGTACATACATACTCATCTCTGAAATCTTCCTTATGAGATTTTGGGAAATAACTTAAGGTGGCCAAGTCATATGGTTTTAGGACTAAAGGTAGTCCTTGAAGTCAACCCAGAAATAAACTTAGGTCAAATTGTTTACATGCTTTGTTGGCCTATTTGAAAGTCTTCTTAGAAAGCTAAAATCACCAAAACAATTGAAAGTATCGTCACCATCAATCTTCCAAATCATGGAAAGTAAAAAAAGTTTAAGGACTACATTTTATATGGAATAAGTGAAAGAGAAACTTTATACAAATGTATTATCTCTATCTCAAAAAGGAAGCAATTTATACAAATGTATTATCTCTGTCTCTAAACCAGCTTAAAGACCTCATCTAACTCAAGATACATTAAACCTACATTCTTCACATAAAATGTTAAGATACTTGAAATAGAAGTAACCAACATGTGGATTATGTGTATAATAGAAGTCTAAACCTCAATAATAATATAGAAAGTTTGCCTTGGAAGCCGAGTATATACCTGGACAGTGTGATGAGAAACCAACCTCAGCAATTTTCAAAGGCATAACAATTGCTCTTGAAGATCTCTTCTCCTCTAAGAACTGTCATATATATATATATATATATATATATATATATATATATATATATATATATATATATACAAATTCAAAGCTCAAATAAAGAGGAAAATTTTGTTAACTGAAAAGAACAATCATCATGAGCACATCCAAAATCTGGATAGATCTGATCTTGAAGCTTCCTCAATGTTTGAAAACCTCCTTACCTACAAAATTGAGGAAGAAGGTATACAACATTTGAGGAACCAACTTGAAGAAATCAAGTAGGTATTGTGATTGTTCTATATCTAAAAAATATGAATTCCTTTGTAGCAACAAGTCCAATGGATCATCAAATCAAAGGTATGTAACCCTGAGGTATGTATATTTATTTTTACTTATGTGGTTCTAGGACACTAAATATTTCAATGTATCAAGGATTGTAAAACCCTAGATGATTCATATAGAAACCCATGTTCATTCTGAAGAAACCATATCCTATTCTATATACAAATCCTAACTTTTGGGTTTATAGTTGGTCTAGGATAAAAATTGGAAACCTTAGTAAAAATTGAATTTAAACTTAAACCTGAAATCCTAAACTTGTAATTATACTCTTGAAAATGATTGTCAATTATTAATAAATAAGGCTGGTACTATTTCACAAAACTAAGTTTGCAGGGATAAATAAGGAATCCTTAAATAAAGGCTTACAAGGAGCTTTGCTACTAGAGGAATCCTTCAAACTAAATCCTATAAGGTTTGTAAAATCACAAGGTATGTATAACTATTTGTAGCAATAACTTTCCATATCAAAAGGGATGGTTATTTTGAAATTTATATCCCTAACCTTTTCATGTTTAGCTATTTTGAATCATAAGGATTCTTGTTTGAGTGAATAATCTTTAGATTGAATCTACCCTTATCACTTTATCTCATGTTGTTTTCTCATTTTGGTTAAAACCTAATCTTGAGGGTTTACTGTAAAACCATTGTTTTTTGGTGCTTAGGGAATGTTAATGATGAAATCCTAATATTCTTAGGATTTGTCACGTGACAAAAAACCCACTCTCTCAATGTTAATGGTTTTGGTTATGTTATGGTAAAAACCCTAGCCTTTTACAGTTCTTTTTTATGTATAGAAACCCTAGTATTCTTAGGGTTTGGTAAATTAGGGTTGATGACTAAACCCTTGTACTAGTCAATATAAAATCCTAGAAATGCATCTCTCAATATGTGTGCTTCCATATAATTGAAACTCTTGATTTATTAAACGTTGTTGTATATCTAATTTTGGAGTTTGATGTTTGTATCTAGGGGTTATGATAAAACCCTAGTATCAGAATGATGAAAGTCTCTAGGAAATAACAATGGAACCCTAGAGATGAAATGTTGGTACATTAACTTTATTATTTTTTGAAATCTAGGGTTTGTAGCAAAACCCTAGTAGAGATTGATATTCTAGGGCATGATATTGAAACCCTAGAAGTACATTTTTATTTTATTATTAGTATGACTTAGTTTTGATGATAAAATCTAGGGTTTGTAATGAAACTGTAGTAAATGTTTTTGCAAGAAGTCTAATGGATGAAGCTCTTGATTGATTATAAAAACTAGCTAGTTTTAGGTCTTGAATTTCTAAAAAATAATTTATTATATTGACATATTGTTAGATTTGACTTCATGATTTTGTACATATATATTTTTTGTACTTATTGTTAAAGGTTTATAGGTACTTAGTCTTCTAGATAATGAAGACACTTACCTTATAGGTGATGATAATTTGATGATGATGTTCAACATGGTGAAAATAGGGAGTTCAGATAACCTTGATGACATTAAATTCTGATAGATTATCTTGCTAAGGAATGATGAAGTTTTTAGTAAGATCTAAATTCTCCGAAGAGTTGTTGTTGTAAAAGGAAGAGCCTTTATGATACGCAGAATAAGATAGTTGACGAAATTGTCCTCTGATTACTGGGATAAATGAAAGTGTAGGTATCGCTAGTTGAGAGGGAGGTTGAAGAGAAGTGAGTGACCTAATGAAAAGGCCATAAGGATGTTTGAAATTCAAGAATAATTGCAGTAATAATGATGGATGTTTTTGAAATAAGTGTTGAGGCTGAGTTTGGTGATGCTGGAAAAGTTGAAGAAGATAGCTTCCAACAAAGATGTCTTTGAATAATGTGACGATGATCTAAGAAACATCAGAACGATTAAGAACCTAGAAGCTTTGTGTTAAATATGTATAGTGAAATTTTATTACTAATTGGGGTTGTGTTTATGAAGATACCTCCATAAAAAGGTTGAATGTTTGAAGCATTCTTCGTTTAATTGATAAGGAGAGATGAAGCATCATGGTGCTACAAGATTCTCGTGAGGAAATTTAGGTAGCCTATGATGGTGTTAGGATCCTGAAGTAGGGAAGGTGGCATTGGTATTAGAGCTCACCTTATATACGCACCTAGATGCCGGGGTTAGTGATAGAGAATAAGCCTAATGATACCTATAAAGGCTAAAGCTTAGAACACACCGTAGTCCCACCCAATTAGTGTACCCTACTTAGGTATCTAATTTGCAACATTGTGTGTGTTTTGATTCTTCATAGAACATATCATTTTGAGATCTTCCATGTACCTTTGTATATATGTAATTATGAATACCTCCTTAGTTAAGAGAGAGTGTTGAAGAATGTAACTTGTGTAATTCTTCATAATTGTATTTGATTCATAATGTAATTATATCGGTTAAAAGAAAGAAAAATATTTTATTATTATTAAAATAAATTGACTTATTAAAACATGGGTTTCCTGCTTGGGTCAATAGTCAAATAGATCAAAGCATCCATTGTGTGCTCAAGGATTTTCATATCAAGTCGCAGTCAAAAGTATTATATAAAATACCCTTCTTGGGTTCTTTGTATCAGAGAAAGAGAATTTCTATGAAAAAATTATTCCTTATCTTCCTCCAATATCCTCTATCAAGTCAACCTCTCCTTCCATTCATCGCTTCCCCAATAGAAGAAGTGAAAACAATTATATATAGCAAAGTAAACTTGACATAGTTGGTGAAATGAAGAAGTTTGATCTATAATTTTTAAAGGATGTGAAGTTGCCCAAAGAAGGAAGCCTCAAGTAAAAGAGGGGAATGAATTTATATTAAGGCTTAAAAGGTACTTCACTACAACACCAAAATTTTTGTTGTAGAAAAAATGGCGGAAGGTGCAACACTACAGGGTCAAAGCTACAGTTGCATGAGAGGGTCGAGGGTGTAGTATTAAAAGGCAAAATCATTGTTGCAGAAAGAGACGAGTTTGTTGTGAAGCAAGCGAAGTTATAGGGCTGAGCAAGTTGACTTGATTTTTGAAGGATGGTCTTAGTCTAGTGCATCTTGGATATGTCTCAACTTGATTGATTCTATTGAGGAAATGATTTGACTGGGTTTTCCCCTCAATGTGTGGTTTTGAACTTGATGAAAACCTACATCTTGTGTCCCATTTTCTCATGTTTGTGATCTTCATTTCTTTTTGGAATTTATCTTGATGATGAAAACAACACTAATATATTTATATAAAAAAAACTTGTCAAGTTAAGAGAAATCATTTAATGTACCCTAATATAATCGCTACCTTAGATTTCTCAACATAAAGATCCTAAAATGTGGGCATATTTATTTTTAAAATATTTACTAAGTCTATAACATGAAAGATGAAACCTAATTTTTTAGTCACAACCACCTGAACACTGATATGACCAAGAATATTCAGAGGAAATGAAATCCTATCCATTCACTAAAAAAAAAATCTGCAAATGTACATCCAGAAATGCATTTATGGTTTTTGAGCACGTGGTATTGATAAGTCATTGTAATGGCCCATTGTGTTGTAAAAAAACTTATCTACAAGTTAATAATATTCATGGTAAAGTTGGGGTGAATATTCATGGTTAGGAATATTGATATATGTAAGTTTGTTGTAAGTATTCATTTTTTATGTGCCTACTAATTAAATTTAAATACCGTTACAAATCATTATTAGTCATTGCCAACTCAAGACTCTAGCACTAGATTTTCTTATTGACCACTATTAATTTAGCATTGATGAATGAAACCCATTATGTTTAACTTTGAGGTATACATATTTTTTTATTATTATTAAAAAAATTATTTTTGAAACATTTGATTGGTCCATAACTTGAAGTTGTTATTGTAGTATTTGAATAATATAATCACATGTTGATAACTACATCATATGATTTATTTCATAATTTATGCATATGGTTTCAATATTCATGTATGATTTTGAGATATTTATGTAGTGATTCTTTAATCCAAAAATAGAATCTTTGAAAATAGTTCATAGTCATACAAATAACTTCCCACCATAATTTAAGCATGTACCTTTATAAAAATGGATAGAAATAAGTTGTATCACTTCCCACCAAAAATTATGTACGAGTTGTAAATATATAGATTTACTTGTAATTATTAATAAAAATAAATTTACAATACAAAAATTTGTGTTTTATTATTTACTACTTTTAATTTATTATTATTAAGTGAGCAAACATTGAAATATATACACTCATTTACGAACACTACAACATATCTCCCATAATACGTATATATTACTCCCTCTCTATTTTTTTTTAAATTGAGCCGACATATAAATGTTATTGTTTACAAACATTTACACCATTACAACATCGCCCCATACTGAGCTCACATTTCCTCTTTTTATTTTTTCTATTTTGTTTTCTATATATATTTTTCCTAACATTTAAAAAATGTTGACATATTTACTTACTTACATTACACTTGCCCATATCACCTATATTTGGTTATAGAGCCCCTCTTGATGCAACCAAGTTATTGAAAAAATAAAATAAAAAATTATAAAATAATTAAATTGTAGCTTTGTTACTATTATTAATTATAAAATAATTAAATTATAGCTTTGTTATTATTATTAATTATAAAAATAATTAATTCTCTAATGGGGGTATCCACAATGTACAATATGGGGTTGACCTTGCCACCTTGCTATGTGATAGGAATTTATAAATAGGGGACATCTCTCACCCCCAACATACATCTGCATGTAGCCCACCAAATTTCCATTTATACCTATTTATATATGAAACTATCCTTTATCTTGGGTATTTTTGGTGGAGGCTTGGAGCAAAAAAGAGGTAGAGGAGTCAAACTTCGTGTTGGTGGTAGTGATTTGAATTTCCTTGGTTAACAATGGCTCGTGTATATGGGAGCATGAGCCTGATGTAGTGAGGTTTGTGGATTTTATGGTGCTAAAGAAGAAGAGGTTGGAGGGGTATGTGGTTTTGCATGTGGAGCTTTTTCTATGGTCTCGAGTCTTTATTTAGGAAGGTCAGCGAGGGGGAATCACTATCTATTATGTTGAGGTGATTCAGGTTCTTTCCCTCCTATTATTGATTCTTTCTTTTGTTGCTTTCCTTGGATAGTTAAATCTTGTACATGATTGTCAATCAACGGTTATTATTTGGCTCAGGTTGAGTGAAATTCTTATTATAATTAGTCTTAGGTCTGGCACTTCATCGTTTAAGCAGAGAGTGGGAAAATATATTATGTGGGCATCTTTTTGTGTGTTTCTTAGACTGTTTCTCACGAAAAACCTAGTTAAATAGGGTAATGTCCTCTAGTCCTCCTCGTATTACTTCATATTGTAAAAAAATTTCAAGTTTAGTTTCCTAAGTGGTATGTGGTTTTGTATTTTGATAAATTCCTCGGTGTCTATGGGTGCTATAAAATGGGGAACTACCTTAGGTAGTACTCAGTTGGGGGTCCTTTTGATTAGTGCGGTATGGTCTAAGAGTTTCTGTGATGACTCTTTCTCGTGTGTTCTAGTCCCTGATAGTATTTCTCCTAGGTCATTTTCTTATTAATTTTGAGGACACAGTTGCTTTAGCGGTTGCTATAAGTGTGTCCCCCTTATGAAGACCATGCCTCTCAAGAAATGCATACATCCTAGGAGGGGGGATGGGGAAAGCAATACGCGAGGTCAATGAAGGGCAAAACTTTTTTCTCATGATTCCACTACAACTAATTTCAATGTAGTCCCAAGAGATACATAAAGAGAAATTAGAAAGGTATAAACTTAAGCGAGAGTGGAAAGATAGTCCCACTTAGACTCTAAGATTATGGACAGGGTTTCTTGTTGTGTTTTCGACCCTGGTCATACCAGGGGATGGAAAAAACAATATTTGAACTCAGTGGCTCTACATTGGAAAATGAAACTCTGCTTGGAATGGTATTCAAGGATAAATAAGTTGTATATTGGATTTTCTTACTTAGAGGACATTAAAAGTATAGTGAGGAACCACCACTTCACCTCGAATAGGATGAACACAAGGCTGACCCATGTAGAATGACACATACAATATGATAAGGGCACTATTGCACCTCCCAGATTGAGTGCTAGGGACCCTATTCCAATCTCTTCCTCTGAATCCAAATGATGTATAGGCTTCCTGGTTTTTCTTTGCATTCATGCTATGTGTTGCGATGACTACCAATATGAGGGGAACTTTTGTAATATGCGGTTAGTTGGCATTATCATTTTTGCATTTTGGGATAATAACAAAACTTATGAATTATGGGTACATTTGTATCCCATGGAGACATCAGAGAAATCCTCACCTGACTCGATGTAACAAGTATGTACCTTTGAGATTCCTTTAATAATATAAAGTGATTAATTACAAAGAAATATGAAAATAATTAATATATAAATTAATCCTATATACATTTGAGAAAGACATGCAACAATATTAGTATCCATGGTGATATAGTCCCACTTTACCATGAATATTCTTAATATGCAATTTTTAAGGTCATGACCAAGCCATGCGCCAAATTGGTTGATGAGACCCCCTTGTTTGTGGGACAAGGAACCCACCTTTGCACAACGACTTCAGTATTAAGTATACGAAGGCAAACATACTCTACCCCCCTTTGGTTTTGAATCTGTGAACTCTTAGGAGGAAACATATGCTCTTAACCATTAGGCCCATGTAAATAGGTTTGTTACAATACCATGGACCAATACTATGACTTATCAATACCACATGCCCAAAACACCATAACATATTTCATATGACACTTGTTCATATGATATGATTTTTAATTAATCAATTTAATTAAAAGAGAAAAAATTACATAACTCAACTTTTTGATTTTTGTATATTACTAAGTGTATTCTAATATATTCCATGAAGGTTAAATGAGTACCATCCACCTAATAATTATTGATAATTAAATTAAAATTGTGGAAACCTTATTCCAAAATAGATATGTGTACCGACATAAGTCTTAGTAATGATAAAAATGAATTAATACGAATTAATATATGAGTTAAACATATATACATTTTAACAAAACATGTGACAAGATTCCTAACCATGTAGATTCTTAACCTGTAAATAAGCTTTCTTACAATACCACATCCTTTTATCAATGTCATATGTCTAAAAAATAATAAGGTTTCGCATATGACACTTATGCATATGATATTTCATTTAATATATAAATCTAAATGAAAGAGAGAAAATGACATGTCTACTTTGGAAATAATTCTCAGCCTTCAATTTGTGTATATTATTAAGAATATTCTAGAATATTGTATAAGGTTAAATCACTATCATCCATATAATAATTATTGATAATTAAATTAAAATTATGGAAGTCCTATTCAAAAATAGACATGCGTATTGAAAAAATAATAATCTAGTTACTAAAATTAGGAAATTTGTATTTTTAAATAATTGATTATGTAATCAATATTTTACAATTTTTGGTAATTCATATATACGTGAGAGAGAGAGAGAGAGTGTGTGTGTGTTTGTGTGTTTTTTAAAATAAATTTGAATAAACAAAATATTATTTAAAGTGAGAAAATAAAATAATTTTTTTTGCTGTTAATATTAATATTTTTACATTTATTTCTTTTACTATATTCATTATATCCATCCTCTCTTCTCTAACTTAATTATTAATTTAATAATAATAATAGTACTAATAATAATAATGATCATCAGGTCTAGAATAGATGGTACTGGTGTACACACATGATGTGAAGCTCACTAGTTCCAAACTCAGTGGGAAAAAATCCACTCATGTTAAGGGTTGGTGTGTGATTTCGATGACTAGGATCACAATTTCCCAAGCAAAAAGTTCACAAACCACTTAACAAACAATAATAATACATTATTACAATATTATAAATTAATATTAATTTCTTTCAATTTCTTTATGCTTTTATTTACCTTCTTTTAAATATATTCTCATCTAAATCATTTTTAGTAATAACCATTAATAATATTAGTAATATATTAAATTATTAATAATATAATATATTAATTATAAGTAATTTTATTATCTTGATATTTTTTATAGTGTTTTTTTTTTAATTTTTTTTTCCCATTAATTTACTATTTTATTTATTGATTCTAATCTTATACTTTCAAAATTTTGAATGTCTCTTATGATTAGTGGAGTATTTACTCTAAATCTCACAAAAGTTTCTTACATTCTACAACATTCTTCATTCAACCTCATCTATAATTAACCTCATCTATTAACATTTACTTAAAATTAATACTATTAAATTTTAACCGGTTTCTTTTTTTTAATCACCTTAAACTAAATAAACAAGACATTTAAAAAAAAAAAAAAAACGTTTAAAAAAAATACTTCACATAAATCATTTTTAAAAATAAATAAAATTTTGAAAAATTTTCAGTTTGTGTCCATCTGTCAAGTCATTTTGGCTTTAAATTTTCTGTCACATATCTACTTATTAAACACACATAAAAAAAAATTGGTACTTATAATACCCACACTTCACTATACATCTGTTTATAAAGGCCACACCTCGCATATATATATAATTATATATTTGACCTGCGTAGACTATGGTGTGGCAGGTCATATCATTCAGGTATGGGTTTAATCAATGGTTCATGCCAAAGTTTATTATACCACAGATGTTACGGTTTATGATTTCAATTCTCGTATGTCAAGGCTGTCCTGCCTATGGCTGTTGGCATTCCGAATGCTTGACACCCGGCAGCAGCATTGACTCTCACCGTCCTGTTCACGTGGCTGAGGTAAGGTTGTCAAGTCTGATAGTTTCCCGCGCTTTGCATTTGGCCATTGGTGTTTTGATGAACGATTGGATATTTCCGTATGAGATCAAGGGCCATAGACGCTCCACGTTACCTCTGTTGGCAGGCGGGGTATATACGCGCCCCTTTCCGGATTCTTCGAGGCTTTTGTCATTCGGCTTGGCGCTCCGCAGCTGCTCCGCTCCATTTCACTTCCGCATGAGGTGCTCTTCTGAGGTTTGCGCCGAGTTTCTCCACGATACCAGGCCTGTATGCCCTCTCTGGCGAGATTCAGCTCCATGGTTCTCGCCCTTAAACCAGCCAGGTAAAGGTTTGCCCATTCATTAAGATTTAACCATGTTTGGTTTATATGCTTGCAAGGTTTGGTAATCCCCTGTTTCTCTAGCATGACAGGTTTTACTCGGCGGTTCCCGGTTTCAATGGTGATGAAGGGTTCTCCAGCGATGCTCCGCTGAGCTACACTCAGGTATTTATCTTTGCTAGACGCATGAGTCTTGGTTACTTCTGGTTCAGTTCACCCTTTCTGGTTACAGGGTTTACCCTTTGTGCCCAGGCAGGCACCGTCCTGACCTTTGCACGGTTGACCGCATATCTGATGGATGGATGCCCTCGTTCCGGCTCCATGTGTTCTGGTCTGGCCAGGGATTAATGATTCCCGCTTACGGCGTTTTCTATTTCTTTTGGGAACTTCCCTCTAGATACGGAGCAGAAGATTTCGTTCTAAATCTATGACTCAGATGTATAATTTTGTGGTTATCACTGTACTGTGGTTTATTCCGAGCTCTGGTTTTCTTAGCTGGCTCGTTTTGTTTTATTAAAGATTCATATAGCTTGACAGACAATGTCTACTATATTTTGTTACTTATATGGCGCTATAACTTGCCCATTTCGTTTTCTGTTAACAATATACCATGGAATATATACATAGGGTTTTATGTGTCGAAGTTCTGGCAATTACAGTTTCCCGTTTTGGGTTCTTATCTATCTAGTTATGAATGAATGCGCTTCACACTCAAATGTATTAAGGTTATTTCATTTCTGTTATGGTTTACCGCAGTATGTATGCGTGTTACTGAACCGTCGCGCCTGCCTCTAATTGCCATAGAGGTATGGCCGGCCGTTCTGGGGATTTTCCCATAACCTGGAAATTCTGAGGTTTGCGTAACTTATGCCTATGGTTTTATGTCATTTTGCTTCTCATTCGTATGGAATCTTTGGAATATATCACCACGGTACTGATACATGACCGCATGATTACCATAGCGGGTTCTTTATTACTTGTGATGACATGCATATTTATATACTGTCGCAGTCTGTTTAAAGAAATTGTTTATGCTACAAATGTATATATGTATCATCCCTCTGTTTGGAATAGTATTCCGGTTGTCTCTCGGCTCAAGGGTTTCGGCCTTTACCCGAGGCTGTGAGAACTACAGAAATTCGTGGATGCAAACCGACCTGATTCGGTTTCAAGGATTATTTAAACCTGAATACCCTTACGGTATGCTTGTCTCTCTGACGTAAAAGTCTGCTCTTAAATAATGCATATCAGTTACGGTGAAAGATAGTCGTTTTGTCACAAGTTTCGCTTGGTATTGTTTAGTGTATAATGAACCATAAGATCATGATGCGGTTCGACCCAGAACTCCGTTCTTGTTTATATAACTGTCTTGGGTCTACTTTGACTGTGACTGTCAGTTGGTAGGAATAAGGGATTCTTTCGAAATGCATTAGTTCCTTGTCTGGGTTTCTTACACTCACGCTACTTGTGTTTATTAGGCTGTATATATATACATAACATCGTTCTTGTTTTCCTTTTACAGCAGACAGTGTGTACCCGTGTTCAGTTAACTCTCTTAGTTCATACTTTCTTGAAATTGTACAACAATACTATGCTAGATTTGTACAGCAATATTATGCTAGATTTGTACAGCAATATTATGCTAGATTTGTACAACAATATTATAACTGGTACAGATAGTATACCCATAACATATTCTGTTCACTACTACAACCCAATTAATAATAATCAGTCTATCAATTACACAGATAACTATGGGGACATAAAGTTTCTGCTACTTACCTGGTCTCCTCTGATAAGGTGAGTCTGGAACCGGTCTCCTGTCAAATATCTGTGTAAGCTTGTTATCCTCCCAACCGTGAGATCAGTCTCTCAAGACCTGAGTCTCCCCCCAAGCTTCTGCTTACCGGATCACTATCCTCAGTAAGCCAGCACTATGTGCTTGACTATCTGGTCCTTACCAGACTTAGTCCCAAACAAGGTTCTTTCTTTCCTGTTTCCCTTCTCTGTCTGTCTCTACAGCACAGAGAGAAAACTATCCACCCCTTTCCCTTTTCCTGGAAATCTTTTGAGTTAAGGAAAGTGGTTATTTTCAGTTCCATTAACTGCTTTCCCTTTTGGGAAACTCAATGCTCTTTTTGAGAAATTCTTTAAACATTACTCTAATGCATAATTCAAATCAACAGATTATTCTTTTAAAAGAAAATAAGTTTTCAATGTCATTCAGTTTTTTTACTGCAGTAAACTTTTAAATAATTACATTTACGGGGTCATCACATCTCCCCCTCCTGAGATTGGACATCGTCCCGATGTCTAGTGTCTCCAAACAGTTCCGGATAGGCTTTCCGAAACAGCTCTTCATCCTCCCAAGTGGCCTCTTCAGGCCCATAGTGCTGCCACTGCACTTTAATTTGGGTAATAACCCGCTTCCGCAACTACACTTCTCTCCTGTCGAGAATGCTCAGCGGCTCGACTAGGACCTCTCCTTCCGGTTCGACCTGCAACCAATAACAGTATCAGTCTTTTGTTCCAATCTCTTTTCAATTAGTTCAACAAAAAAAACAGTCCTCACCCTTATATTCTGCCACTTAATCACATGCTTAGGGTCATAAATGTACTTCTTAAGCATGGATACATGGAAAACATTATGAATTCTAATGTGGCTAGGTAAGGCTAGCTGATAAGCTACCGGCCCAACCCTTGCTAAGACCTGAAAAGGTCCAAAGTAGCGGGGTGCAAGCTTAGCACAACTGCTCCACTGCAGGGTGCTTTTCCTGGCCTGAATTCTGATGTAAACGTGATCGCCCACTTGGTACTCTTTGAATCTTCTTTTCCGGTCTGCGAAATTTTTCTGTCGATCTTGAGCGGCCTTCAGGTTGGCTCGCACCTTTTTGACCATGTCCTCCATCTCCTTGAGCATTTCTGGTCCCAATCTTAATTTGTCCTCCGGGCCACTCCATTTTGAGGGCGTCCGACATTTCCGTCCATACAAGACTTCGAATGGAGACATCTGAATTGATGTGTGATATCCATTGTTATAAGCGAATTCTACCAGATGCAAATAGTCTTCCCATTGGGTTGGTTTCTGCATGACACATGCCCTCAACATGTCCTCCACCATCTGATTTACCCTCTCCGTCTGTCCATCAGTCTGGGGGTGGTAAGCTGTGCTAAAATTCAGCTGGGTACCCAATTCTGCAAATAGCGCTCTCCAAAAAGCGGACGTAAACTTTACATCCCGATCTGATATTATAGTCTTTGGAAGTCCATGAAGTCTGAACACATTTTGCATGAAGATGTGCGCAATTTGCACTGCCCTGTAGGTGGATTGTACTGGTATGAAATGTGCTGCCTTGCTTAGTTTATCAACCACTACCATAATAGAGTCATTGTTTCTTTTTGTTTTAGGTAGCCCAGTTATGAAGTCCATTGATATAATTTCCCATTTCCATTCTGGAATGGGTAGGGGTTGCAATAATCCAGCCGGATGCTGATGCTCCGTCTTGATCTGCTGACACTCCAAACATCGCGCTAAATATTCAGCCACATGCTTTTTCATTCCCGGCCAGTAATATTCCTTCCGAAGTGCAGTCAGCATTTTCTGGTACCCGGGATGGCCAGCGTAATGACTGGTATGAAACTCATTCAAGATTAAGTTTTTGAGGTTGTTGTCATTTGGTACAACCAATCTTTTTCTGTAAAGCAGCATTCCATCCTTGCTGATCTCATATTCCTGTGGACTTTCCTTGCTGGAAAGTGGCATTTGTTGCTTCAACCGTTGGTATTCAGCATCTTGGCTTGCTGCTGTTTTCATCATTTACTGCAAGGAATTTTCCCACTTACTGAAGATAATTTCATATAAACAATGTACCTTCCGACTTAGAGCGTCGGCTACACGATTTTCCTTTCCTTTCAGATGCTTGACGTCAAAATCGAACCCACTTAAGAAATCTGCCCAACGGGCTTGTCTGACATTCAGTGTGGGTTGACTAAAGTAATTTGTTAAGCTATGATGATCTGTTAATAACAGAAATTTCCTTCCTAGAAGGTAGTGTCGCCACATCTTAAGCGCATGTATGACAGCTGCCAACTCCAAATCATAAGCAGAATACTTCTGCTCATGTTCTTTCAATTTTCTTGATTCATAGGCTATTACTCTCCCTTCTTGCATCAACACACCTTCGACGCCTTCTCCACTTGCATCGGTACATACCACATAGTCTTTGTTCGGATCAGCTATACTTAAAACAGGAGCAGATGTGAGTAACTGCTTAAGCTTCTCAAAACTTTGTTGACATTCAGAACTCCATCTGAATGACCTTCCTTTCTTTTGCAAAGACGTGATGGGATATGCCACCCTTCAGAACCCTTCCACAAATCTTCTGTAGTATCCAGCCAACCCCATGAAGGATCTGATATCTGCCACATCCTTTGGCACAGGCCAATCCAGTATGGTTTTTATCTTCTCAGGATCCACAACAATCCCTTCCTTAGAAATCACATGACCCAAATACTGGATTTCTTCTTTATAGAAATCACATTTGCTGAGCTTAGCATACAACTGATGTTCTCGCAAAGTTTGCAGTACCATCTGAAGATGTTCTTCATGCTCCTCTTTAGAGCGAGAATAGATCAAAATATCATCAATGAATATTAGTACAAATTTGTCTAAAAATTTATGGAACACACTGTTCATTAAACACATGAATGTGGCGGGTGCATTAGTCAAACCAAAAGGTAGCACTACAAATTCATAGTGCCCATACCGGGTCCTGCAGGCTGTTTTAGCGATATCTTCATCTTTAATCCTGATCTGATGGTATCCAGATCGCAGATCAATTTTAGAAAATACTATCGCTCCTTTGACTTGATCAAAAAGCTCATCGATCTGAGGTAAAGGGTATTTATTTTTAATTGTCAGCTTGTTTAGTTGCCGGTAATCAATACACATTCTAAGAGTTCCATCCTTCTTTCGGACGAATAGCACCGGAGCTCCCCATGGAGATACACTGGGACGGATATAATTTTTCTCCAGCAATTCTTGCAGCTGCATTTTCAATTCCGGTACACTCATTCTATAAGGTGTCCGCGAAACTGGAGCAGCTCCTAGTATTAACTCAATGGTGAAGTCTATGTCCCTCTTAGGAGGTAATCCAGGAATTTCTTCTGGAAATACATCGGCGAACTCTTTTATCACCGGGAGGTGTTCTAGTGGGTTTTCCTTATTCTTAGTTTCTGCATATCCCACCTGAATAGCATACACTTGGCATCTATTCCGGATGCATTTTGCCAGCTGAGATGCAGTGATTGGTCGGATCTGCACGGGTCGTTTAATTCCCTGCATATCTTGTTCTATTCCAGCATCATCCTTGTACCGTATAAACTTTGTTTTGCAGTTCACTAAAGCCCAATGTTTTTCCAGCCAATTCATCCCAATTAGGACATCATAGGACCCGAGGGGAAGCACGTTCAGGTCTGCCACCACTGACTGTCCTGCTATCACTATAGGACAGCTTTTAACCTTTGCCAATACCCGTCTTTTGGTCCCTGTAGCTAGCTGTACCAGCCAAGGATTCCTGAATTTTTCAGGCTGTAATTTACACTGTTCAACTATCTTTGGACTAATATAACTTAAAGTAGCGCCAGGATCAATTAGAACAGAGATGGAGAGGTTTAAAATTTTACCTTCAAACTCTACCATGGTGGGCTGATATTCTGCCTGGCGGTCGTCCAATGCTGCATTAATTCTTGGCATACTTCGTCCCACGTCGCCCACGGTTGATGCCTCATGAATTTGGGATATCTGGTCAGTTCCCTTCCTTTGCGGACAATTCTTGACATAGTGCGGTCCACCACAGCCCCAGCACTGCACTGGAGGTCTGTTTGATCCCTCAGTATCCATCTTGGCGGGTTGTTCACTCATTCTGGTTTCACCGATGGACTTGGCCCTGAATGCACTCCTTGGTGCTGCTCTATTGTTTTGGTTCTTGTTGCTACCTTTGATTCCACTGCTTCGACTTCCTTTATTATTTCCAACAGCTTTACTGTTCTTTTTCTCATTCCATTTTCTGTTGGTACTGTCCCCTTTCTGCTTACTCTGCTGATAGCAGATTCTGGCTTTGCGAATCGCTTCATCCATTGTTTTAGGATTGTCAAATTCAATCCTTTCCCTCATATACATGGGTAAGCTGCTAACAAACCGCTGCACCTTAGCTTTTTCTTCTTTAAGGTAGGGTACATAGCGAAGCAAAGATGTGAAACGATTGATGAACTCATCCATGGTCTGCTGTCCCAATCGCAGATCATGGAATTCCTTTGCCTTCTCATCATAAAACCGTTCCGTCAAGTATCTCTCCTTGAAATATTTCTGGAATTTTTCCCAGGTTATGGTTCGTTCAGTTACTCCTTTAACAATTTTTACCTCTTTCCACCACAGTGTCGCCTTCCCTTGTAACTGGAAGATGGCCAATCATGCCTTCAAGTTATGGTCATATTCATATAGCTAAAAGTATTTATTCATGTTGATTAGCCATGCTTCAGCCGCTTCCTCTTGTTCCCCATCATAGTTTGGGGGTTTAATCTTTCGAAATTCCCCTTGCAATTCCACCTTTTGACGCTTTGAGGTCTGTTGTTCTGAGGCATTAGCAGATTGGTCCTCCTCTTCTTCAGGGATTTCAGATTCCGCGTGATAGCGTTCTTCCTTTGTTATTCTCTGCTGTTCTGCGCTGGGGTTAGCTAGTGGCGGGTTCTGTTTGTCAGATAGAATTTTTAATATCCTCTCCTGCTCCATTGTCAATTGTGCATTATCCTCCCAGAGCCGAGCCATTTCATTTTTCAGTTGTTGAACAGTTTCTAGTATGGCCAGATTCGTGCTGCGGGTCTCCTCACCCAGCTGCACCCATAACTCCGCATTGTCTCCAAAATTTGCTGCAGGCCCCAAATTGGCTGCAGGCCTGTGCTGTGCGCCGCCAGACCCCTGCATGCTAACTATCACTTGTGATACCTTTGTTGCTCTTTCCCTTCTTCTTAACTAGCCTGGTCTGGTCATGAAACATATAATATTGTGAGCTACCTGCACATTTTGTTTTTCCAAAAGATTGTTAATGTCATTATGATCTTCTCATCTTTTGATATTTATTCACATCCCAGAGGCCACAGTATGGATAATCTGGGCTCTGATACCAATTGTCACATATCTACTTATTAAACACACATAAAAAAAAATTTGGTACTTATAATACCCACACTTCACTATACATCTGTTTATAAAGGCCACACCTCGCATATATATATATATATAATTATATATTTGACCTGCGTAGACTATGGTGTGGCAGGTCATATCATTCAGGTATGGGTTTAATCAATGGTTCATGCCAAAGTTTATTATACCACAGATGTTACGGTTTATGATTTCAATTCTCGTATGTCAAGGCTGTCCTGCCTATGACTGTTGGCATTCCGAATGCTTGACACCCGGCAGCAGCATTGACTCTCACCGTCCTGTTCACGTGGCTGAGGTAAGGTTGTCAAGTCTGATAGTTTCTCGCGCTTTGCATTTGGCCATTGGTGTTTTGATCAACGGTTGGACATTTCCGTATGAGATCAAAGGCCATAGACGCTCCACGTTACCTCTGTTGGCAGGCGGGGTATATACGCGCCCCTTTCCGGATTCTTCGAGGCTTTTATCATTCGGCTTGGCGCTCCGCAGCCGCTCCGCTCCATTTCACTTCCACATGAGGTGCTCTTCTGAGGTTTGCGCCGAGTTTCTCCACGATACCAGGCCTGTATGCCTTCTCTGGCGAGATTCAGCTCCATGGTTCTCGCCCTTAAACCAGCCAGGTAAAGGTTTGCCCATTCATTAAGATTTAGCCATGTTTGGTTTATATGCTTGCAAGGTTTGGTAATCCCCTGTTTCTCTGGCATGACAGGTTTTGCTCGGCGGTTCCCGATTTCAATGGTGATGAAGGGTTCTCCAGCGATGCTCCGCTGAGCTACACTCAGGTATTTATCTTTGCTAGACGCATGAGTCTTGGTTACTTCTGGTTCAGTTCACCCTTTCTGGTTACAGGGTTTACCCTTTGTGCCGAGGCAGGCACCGTCCTGACCTTTGCACGGTTGACCGCAGATCTGATGGACGGATGCCCTCGTTCCGGCTCCATGTGTTCTAGTCTGGCCAGGGATTAATGATTCCCGCTTACGGCGTTTTATTTTTCTTTTGGGAACTTCCCTCTAGATACCGAGCAGAAGATTTCGTTCTAAATCTATGACTCAGATGTATAATTTTGTGGTTATCACTGTACTGTGGTTTATTCCGAGCTCTGGTTTTCTTAGCCGGCTCGTTTTGTTTTATTAAAGATTCATATAGCTTGACAGACAATGTCTACTATATTTTGTTACTTATATGGCGCTATAACTTGCCCATTTCGTTTTCTGTTAACAATATACCATGGAATATATACATAGGGTTTTATGTGTCGAAGTTCTGGCAATTACAGTTTCCCGTTCTGGGTTCTTATCTATCTAGTTATGAATGAATGCTCTTCACACTCAAATGTATTAAGGTTATTTCATTTCTGTTATGGTTTACTGCAGTATGTATGCGTGTTACTGAACCGTCGCGCCTGCCTCTAATTTCCATAGAGGTATGGCCGGCTGTTCTGGGGATTTTCCCATAACCTGGAAATTCTGAGGTTTGCGTAACTTATGCCTATGGTTTTATGTCATTTTGCTTCTCATTCGTATGGAATCTTTGGAATATATCACCAGGGTACTGATACATTACCGCATGATTACCATAGCGGGTTATTTATTACTTGTGATGACATGCATATTTATATATTGTCGCAGTCTGTTTAAAGGAATTGTTTATGCTACAAATGTATATATGTATCATCCCTCTGTTAGGAATAATATTCCGGTTGTCTCTCGGCTCAAGGGTTTCGGCCTTTACCCGAGGCTGTGAGAACTACAGAAATTCGTGGATGCAAACCGACCTGATTCCGTTTCAAGGATTATTTAAACCTGAATACCCTTACGGTATTCTTGTCTCTCTGACGTAAAAGTCTGCTCTTAAATAATGCATATCAGTTACGGTGAAAGATAGTCGTTTTGTCACAAGTTTCGCTTGGTATTGTTTAGTGTATAATGAACCATAAGATCATGATGCGGTTCGACCCAGAACTCCGTTCTTGTTTATATAACCGTCTTGGGTCTCCTCTGACTGTGACTGTCAGTTGGTAGGAATAAGGGATTCTTTCGAAATGCATTAGTTCCTTGTCTGGGTTTCTTACACTCACGCTACTTGTGTTTATTAGGTTGTATATATATATACATAACATCGTTCTGGTTTTCCTTTTACAGCAGACAGTGTGTACCCGTGTTCAGTTAACTCTCTTAGTTCATACTTTCTTGAAATTGTACAGCAATACTATGCTAGATTTGTACAGCAATATTATGCTAGATTTGTACAGCAATATTATGCTAGATTTGTACAACAATATTATAACTGGTACAGATAGTATACCCATAACATATTCTGTTCACTACTACAACCCAGTTAATAATAATCAGTCTATCAATTAAACAGATAACTATGGGGACATAGAGGTTCTGCTACTTACCTGGTCTCCTCTGATAAGGTGAGTCTGGAACCGGTCTCCTGTCAAATCTCTGTGTAAGCTTGTTATCCTCCCAACCGTGAGATCAGTCTCTCAAGACCTGAGTCTCCCCCCCAAGCTTCTGCTTACCGGATCACTATCCTCAGTAATCCAGCACTATGTGCTTGACTATCTGGTCCTTACCAGACTTAGTCCCAAACAAGGTTCTTTCTTTCCTGTTTCCCTTCTCTGTCTGTCTCTACAGCACAGAGAGAAAACTATCCACCCCTTTCCTTTTTCCTGGAAATCTTTCGAGTTAAGGAAAGTGGTTATTTTCAGTTCCATTAACTGCTTTCCCTTTTGGGAAACTCAATGCTCTTTTTGAGAAATTCTTTAAACATTACTCTAATGCATAATTCAAATCAACAGATTATTCTTTTAAAAGAAAATAAGTTCTCAATGTCATTCAGTTTTTTTACTGCAGTAAACTTTTAAATAATTACATTTATGGGGTCATCACATTTTCAATCCATGAGATTGCCACCACTATTAAGTTCTTTGGAATTAAGGTGCTTATAAAATTCAGAAATTTTAACTTATATTGATATTTCAATCAATTTCACTGGAATTCATTAAAATATGGCAATACAATTTCACATATTTTAATATTCAAAATATACTTTTGAATGCATAAATGTATTCAACACCTTGAAAAACTCCTTGAGCAGTGGAATTACGTAAATTAAACAATTTAAACTCAAGTTTTTAAAAATACATATTTTAATATTTAAAATATAGTTTTGAATGCATAAATGCATTCAACACCTTGAAAAACCCCTTGAGCTGTGGAATTATGTAAACTAAACAATTTAAATTCAAGTTTTTAAAAATTTCTATTAGATTTTAATTAAAATTAACCAAAAAAAAAATTGTCACTACACCAAAAAAAAAGGTAACAATTTTAAAAAAATTAAAAGTTATAATTTCATCAAAATTACAATTTCACTATTAAATTTTATATTGGTTTTTAGATAAATAAAATTAGTATGATATAAACCTTTAAAGTATTTAAATTTTACTAATTATATCACTCAAATTTGCTATTCCAAAAAATATCTCACAAATTTCAAACAAAATGAACCTAAAATAAAAAAATACATATAAACTATTTAAAAACTTCCATTGATATAAACATTCAATTTTAATAATTTAAAATTTTAGATATTTATCATGTAGAAAACATGATATTTTACCTCGTTTTATTAGTGAGAAAGAGTAATTTTCAGGAATCTTTGTGTTGGTCTTTCCCAATGAATGTGGTCATAATTTATGTAAGGGATGTTTATCTAATGTAATGCCTCGGGAAAAATGTAAATATTTGATTTTACTATGGCAAAGGACAAACTGAATATGATATTATTATCTGTTTGAAATTTAATAATATTTTTTTATTAAAATATAAGAAATGTTTTTTCTTTTAAGAGCTGGCTTCTGAAGGAGGAAGTTAGGGAAAAGACAATTGCTATGATTGCAACGCTAACTACCTCCCCTAACTGGAAGAGTTTCCAGAGAAAAGGAAGATAGGGGAGGAAAAAAATCTGAGCTGTAAGGACAGGCAGAGGAAAAAGGAGGCTAAGTCTGCTGGTGATCAGATAGCCATGCACAATGTGCAAGTAAATTGCGGAGGATTGTGGTCTAGCAAGTAAGCTAGGGGGGAGATTCTAGTCTTGAAAGACAAATCTCATGGTTGGGCGGTTGAAAACCAACAGAGAACCCAGGTGAACCTTCCAAGGAGCTCTTTACCAATTGGAAAGACAAGGTATGTAAAGAAAAACCTCTGAGGAAATCTGTTGTATGAAATCTCATGTGTTTCATATTATTGATGAAAAGAAGAACGGGAGGTTTACCACAGTGGATAGCAGTAGACTGCATGTTGAAAGATAGATCTCTTTTCTTTGTTTTCTTTAAAAAAAATATAAATGTGGAGTAGTTCTGTGTAAAAGTATTCTCTATATTAAAATCAAAAATATCTTTTGTGGAGTTTGTTTGTATCCATCAATTAATTATATCTGAGAACTTGGAAACACAATAGACTAGAAATAACATGAAAGTTGATCATGAAAGAGAAGAAGAATAACAGATTAGGCAAACAGGAGAACTTTCTTTAAAAAAATATATATATACAAGAATACTAGATAGTCTTAGAGAGTACTCCTAAACCCTCAGAATGCTAATTTAGCTGGAAGGGGAAACTGTAGTAATTCTAAGGAGGAATTCAAAGAAGCATGCAAACATGAACTTGACTCGTATCTAATATCAAGCTAGATTTTACATACATATAAACTACAATCTGATTTGGTAGCAAACCATTTCATGATAAAAGCTTAACCCCCATAACCAGAGACTGAGGAACAATTCATAACCATAAGAGGCAGTCACTCTACGATAAGTAAAAAAATGTATGCAAAAGTGCAGAGACATTAACCATGAGGAATTTACATAATAAATGCCATAAGTTATCGAGTTCTGATAAATCTCAATTATAAACTCTCGAGCAAATAAGCCTGTGTTCCTAGAAGTTCATAAAAACAAAAATTATAATGTGAAAGCAGTGCTCTAGAGTCGAAACAGTTAATTTAAATTACACAATAAACTTTAGAGAGTTATATTTTCATTTTCCAGAATAACCGGTTCACAAATAAACACAAATAGAAGCCTTAAGAATCCGGCTTTAGCTCGACATGTATAGTTAAAGTTTAGCATTTACAAACGGACCCGAGGTCCTCTTCAAAGAACTGGAGTTATCGAGAATGACAACAACAAAAGAAAACTTGAGAAACCTACAGTGGGCTTGGCCCAGATAAATCTTTTAACAGTTTTTATAATGGACTAAAGTAGCTTGTAAACATACAAGAAAAACAAGCCCATAGGCATTAAAACCCTGGAAGTCTGCCAGTGTGACCAAGTCCCTGGTCAAGGATTAACCAGGACTCAAACCCCATTAAAATTAGAGAAGGGCCGTAGAGAAACCGTGTTCTAGGTACTCTAGGAGTTGCCACCGAATCTAATACATAAAAAGAAATAAAAATTATAAACCCTTGAGTCAGGTGGCTCTGTATATGATGCACCCTTCCTCGAAAAAACGACCCAGAACTTTAAAACATTCAATGGAACCAGAACTTTGATTCTCCAAGCGAAAATTATTGATGCTTATCGGTGGCCAACGCTGGAGGGTGGTAGCCGGAGAAGCTTCGCCCATTCCATACTACAAGCGGCATCTCTTGGCCATAAACATTGCTCGTTCGACCGAAAGACAACCAAACATAGAGCTGTTACAGTCATGAACAAAATGAAGCCACAAAAAAAGAGAGTAAGGAGACGAATACTAAAGCATTACATAAAACACTTACTTGAGCACGTATAGTTACTTGAACATTAGACAGGTCAGCTCCAAAGTTCGAACCTGGGAGGATGAGCATAGTCTTACTGATAGATTTAGCGTGAAGGAAGATGGAGCAGAGCTGAAATGAGTGTCAAGGAAAAACGGGTAGAGTGCCTCCTACCGTTGGTGTAAACAAATGCATAATCCACCGAACCAAGCACAACCCTCAGATTGAAATCTGATAACCTTTACCATTGATGACTGGAGTAGCCCAAGGAGCACGATGACCGAGAGTACGCCTGCCCATGCCTCAGCACATGACAGAGCAGGAGAAGAATAAATGTTATTCCAGGTGTTAGAAGTTGGCAAAGCCGGTAGTTGGAAGGAGAAATGGTGACTGTGACGGGTGGTACCATGCTTTAAATGCAATTGACAACCATTTTACCAGAGAGTTTTTTCGTTGCCTGAAATTATTTAACTATGTAATATCGTATACAAAAAGAGTTAACAATTATATAAATGCACAAAGATATGTCGAGGCTTAAGTTAAACAAGGTTTTTCCATATATATATATATATATATATATATATAGTAGTATTATGTTTAGTAGGTAGGTACATGACAAGTGGTATCAGAGCCAAGTTTACAAAAATGAGGCCTCTGGAGAATTTGTGGTAAGAATATATATATATATATATATATATATATTCAATTTACTTCTAGTTTATTTTTATTTGCATAATAGTTAATGTGTTAATCCTTCTTCTGTTTCTTTTCTTATGCTAAGAACAGGAAAATAGAAGACATCCAATATGAGAAGAGCAAACAGTGTTCCACATAGGTTTGTGGTGAGTCAGGGACCTGCAACAGGCCCTGAAAGTAACCCAAAATTATGGGTACAGCTTGGAGAGGAGGTTCGCAATACGAACCTTGCAATATTAGAGATAGTATAGGAGTTGAGAAATGAAATGGCCTGATTGCGGGAGGATAACGCAAGGTTAACCATGGAACAAGAAAGGATTATGAAGAACCTATCTGACAAGCAGAATCAACAACTGTTGAATCCCAACACTGAGCAGCAAAGGGTGTCGGAGGAGCAGAGTCACCACACAGAACTAGAAGAGTCAGAAGGAAGGGAGGAAGAACGTGAAGAATGACTTGACAATGCTTTCGAGCAATATATATCAAAAAGGCAATGGATAGAATTGCAAGGGGAGTTTCATAAGATAAAACCGCCACACTTTGATGGAGAATTGGAGGAAGTAGCCGAGGCTTGGTTGATTAATATGAACAAATACTTCCAGCTATATAAATATGATCACAACCTCAAGGCACGGTTGGCCATTTTCCAATTACAGGGGAAAGCCACTGTGTGGTGGGAATAAGTAAATATTGTAAGAGGAGTAAGTGAACAAAATATAACTTGGGAAAAATTTCAAAAATACTTTAAGGATAGATACCTGACCGAACGCTTTTATGATGAGAAAGCAAGAGAATTCCATGACCTGCAACTGGGACAACAAACAATGGATGAGTTTATCGGTCGTTTTACTTCATTGCTCCGTTATGTGCCTTATATTCAAGAGGAAAAGACTAAAGTACAGAGGTTCGTCAGTAGTTTACCTTTGACCATGAGGGAAAGAATTGAGTTTGATAACCCAAAACAATGGATGAGGTAATACGTAAAGCCAGGATTTGTTACCAACAAAGTAAACAGAAGGGAGAAGTCCTAGGTAAAAGGTGGGTTGATAAGAGAAGCAACAAGTTGTCTGGAAATCCTAAAGGAAATAGAGGTGGTGGTAACAAAGGATTTCCAAAGGGAAAAACAATAGAAATATAAAGAAGAATCCGCTCAGATTAAAGCCAACCAATGAGTCTAGAATCAGCGAACAACCTGAAAAAATAGGCTATGAAGGGACAACAAGGCCTTTAGTGCAATGTTGGGGCTGTGGTGGGTCTCATTATGTTAAAAAATGTCATCAACGAAAGGGAACCAAATAAGTTTCTCAGATCTATGAAACATCTACATTTGGAGATGTAGGACATAGTTTACCAAGGATTAATGCTACCGTGGAAGATCATTAGGCAGAGTACCAACTGACCATCGTGGAGTTTGAAGGTAAGATCTTAGACCTTACTGTAGCTGTTTTAATTGATCCTAGAGCTACGTTAAGTTATATTAGTCCTAAGGTGGTGGAGCATTGTAAATTACAACCTTTTAAATTTAAAGACCCTTGGCTAGTACAACTGGCAATAGGGGAAAAGAGATGAGTGCTCGCTAAGGTCAATAATTGCCCATTAGAGATAGCAGGACATCCCATGGTGGCAGATTTAAACGTGTTGCCCCTTGGTTAGTATGATGTATTGATTGGTATGGACTAGTTAGAAAAACACTCGTCCCATATAAACTGTAAAATAAAGACTGTCTGTTACAAAGTTGAGCTTGGAGCAAAACAAGAGATGCAAGGAGTTAAGCGGCTAGTCTATATTCAGCCAATAACCGCTTCTCAGTTGGAAAAATGCGTTAAGAAATGATAGATTTATGCCATCCAAGTGGGTTATGCTAACTCGAAAAATAAAACCGCCACATTGGAAAACATTCCTACGATACAAGAGTTTGCTGATGTGTTTCCACAAGAGATTCTCAGACTACCACCTAAAAGAGACATAGATTTTACCATCTAATTGGTGCCAGGGTCAGCCTCGGTATCCCGAGCACACTACAGAATGAGCACACCAGAGTTGATAGAGTTAAAGATGCATTTACAGGAGTTGTTAGACAAAAACTACATTTACCACAGTGTGTCACCCTAGAGAGTCATGGTGTTGTTCATTAAAAAGAAAGACGGGACCCTTCGCATGTGTATGGATTATCGTCAACTGAATAAATTGACAATAAAAAATAAATATACTCTAACCCGTATTAGTGAATTTTTTGATCAAGTAAAAGGAGCAACGATATTCTCAAAGATTGATTTGCAATCAGGGTATCACCAAATCAGGATTAAAGAAGAGGACATAGCTAAAACTGTTTTTAGAATACGATATGGTCATTATGAGTTTGTGGTGTTACCCTTTGGGTTAACCACCACCCCCGCAACTTTTATGTGTTTAATGAACATCATATTTCATCAGCATTTGGATAAGTTTGTGCTAATTTTTATTGATGATATACTGATATATTCCCGAACTATGGAAGAGCATAAGGAGCACCTCAGATTGGTACCGCAAACCCTCCGAGAACACCAATTATATGCCAAGTTTATCAAGTGTGATTTCTTTAATGAAGAAATACAATATTTGGGACATATAATCACTAAAGAAGGGATCGAAGTGGATCCCAAAAAGATAAGGACCATAATGGAATGGCCGGTACCAAAGGATGTGGCAGAGATCAGATCCTTCATGGGACTAGCAGGTTATTATAGACAGTTTGTAGAAGGATTTTCGAGAGTAAATTATCCTATCACTTCCTTACAGAAAAAGGGAAGAACCTTTAGATGGACCCTAGAATGCCAAAAAAGTTTTGAACAACTTAAACAACTGCTCACCACCACACCCATTCTAAGCATAGCCAATCCTAGTAAAGATTATGTGGTGCGCATGGACGCAAGTAAGGAATGGGTAGGAGGCATGTTAATGCAAGAAGGGAAGGTAATTTCTTACGAGTCAAGAAAATTAAAAGAGCATGAGCAGAAATATTCTGCTTATGATCTGGAGTTGGCAGTTGTCATCCATGCTTTAAAAATCTGGTAACATTTCTTATGGGAAGAAATTTTTTGTTATTGATAGACCACCACAGTCTGACCAATTATTTTAGCTAGCCCACCTTAAATGCTAGGAAAGCATGGTGTCTGGATTTCCTAAGTGGTTTTGATTTTGAGATCAAGCATTTGAAAGGGAAATAGAACCAGGTGGCAAATGCTTAAAGCCAAAAATTACAATGTCTATATGAGATTTCTCGTACTGAAGGAAAAGCACCTTCGAGGAAATGATTAAAAAGTCAGCAGAAAAGATACCACATATCAACAACTAAAACAACAAGTTCAACACTCAACCAATAAGGAAAATCAACAAGGTTATGCTATGGATGCTGCTGGAATGTTGTATTATAAGAAAAGGTTGTATGTGCCTAATCAAAACAATATTAAAAACTTGATTTTGGATGAATTTCATAAAATTCACTATGTTGGGCACCCAGGATATCAGAAAATGATCACTGCACTTCGAAAAGAATATTATTGTTTTGGTATGAAGAAAGATGTGGCTGAATACTTGGCACGTTGTCTGGAGTGCCAACGAATTAAAGTAGAACACCAACATGCTGTGGGGTTATTACAACCATTACCCATTTAGGAACGGAAGTGGGAAACCATCTCTACAGACTTCATAACGGGTTTTCCCAAGTCAAAGAAAAATAACGACTCCATCATGGTCGTGGTGGACAAGTTAAGTAAATCAGCACATTTTATACCTATGCAATCTACTTACAGAGCTGTGTAGATCGCCCATATTTTTTTGTAGAATATATTTAGGCTACATGGATTACCAAAAACAATAATTTCAGATTGTGATGTAAAATTTACATCGGTCTTTTGGAAAACATTTTTTGGAGAATTGGGAGCTCAGTGGAATTTCACTACAGCTTACCACCCTCAGACTGATGGACAAATAGAATGGGTGAACAAGGTTGAGGAACACATGTTAAGAGCATATGTAATGCAGCAACCAACAAAGTGGGAAGATTATTTGCACTTGGTCGAGTTCGCATACAATAATGGCTATCATACATCATTGCAAATGAGTTCATTTGAAGTATGGTATGGGCGGAAGTGTCGCACACCCTCAAGCTAGGGTGGACCAGAAGACAGGTTGATCTTAGGTCCCGGAATGCTTAAGGAAATGGAGGAAATGGTTAAGAAGGTACATTCCAATCTAAAGGCATCTCGGGATGAGAAAAAGAACTTTGCTAACCGGAAAAGGAAGTTTAAGGAATATCAAGTCGGTGATCATGTGTATGTGAGAATTCGAGTAAAAAAGAGCACATTAGAATGGAGCGAGTGCACTAAGTTGGCACCCCGATTTTGTGGACTTTTTAGGTCTTAGAAAGAATTGGTCTGGTAGCATACCAACTTGCTCTATCAAGTCATATATGGGTCCACAACGTCTTCCATGTTTCAGTGTTAAAAAAAAATATGTTTATGATCCTAAGCATGTAATCAACTAGTAGGTTATACAGGTAAGAAATATCTCCGGTAGATTAACATAAATGAGATTTAAAAAAAAAACTAATCTAAGATGTTGCATGTTTCAGGTCGAGCCGGAAGGAGAAATCTTGGTCGAGCCGCTGAACATCCTCGACCAAAGAGAAGTAATGGGACGGAAACGAGCTATTACCCAGGTTAAAGTGCAATGGCAGCACTTTGGGCTAGATGAGACCACCTGAGAAGATAAAGAGCTCATGAAAAAAGCTGATCCAGGGTTGTTCATGGCCAAGATACATCAGGACGATATCCAATTTCAGGGGGGGGAGATGTAATGCCCCGAGAAAAATGTAAATATTTGGTTTTACTGTGGTAAAAGAAAAACTGAATATGATATCATAATCTTTTTGAAATTTAATAATATTTTTGTTATTAAAATATAAGAAATGTTTTTCTTTTAAGAGCTAGCAACTTCTCAAGGAGGAAGTTGGGGAAAAGATAGTTGTTGTGATTGCAACCCTAACTACCTCTCATAACTGGAAGAGTTTCTAGAGAAAGGGAAGAGAGAGGAGAAACAAAATCTAACTACCTCCCATAACTGGAAGAGTTTCCAGAGAAAGGGAAGAGAGAGGAGAAACAAAATCTGCATTGTAAGGATAGGCAGAGGAAAAAGGAGGCTAAGTCTGGTGATGATCATATAGCCATGCACAATGTGCAAGTAACTTGTAGAGGACTGTGGTCTACCAAGTAAGATAGGGGGGATTCTTGTCCTAAAAGACGAGTCTCATGGTCGGCAGTCGAGAAACAACACAGAACCTAGGTGAACCTTCCAAGGAGCTCTTTACCAACTGGAAAGACCAGGTAAGTAAAGAAAAAGCTCTGAGGAAATCTGCTATATGAACTCTCATGTGTTTCATATTATTGATGAAAAGAATAGGAGGTTTACCACAATGGATAGCAGTAAATTGCATGTTGAAAGATAGATCTCTTTTCTTTGTTTTCTTTAAAAAAATATAACTGTGGAGTAGTTCTATGTAAAAATATTCTTTAAATTAAAATCGGAAATATCTTTTGTGGAGTCTATTTGTATCCGTCAATTAATTATATCTGAGAATTTGGAAACACAGTAGACTAGAAATAGCATGAAAGTTAATCATGAAAGAGAAGAAAAAAACATATTAGGCAAATAAGAGAACTTTCTTAATATATATATATATATTCTTGGAGAGCATCATAAACTCTCGGAATACTAATTTAGCCAAAAGGGGAAGCTGTAGTAATTATAAAGACGAATTCAAAAAAGCATGCAAACTCGAACTTGACTCATATCTAATATCGAGCTAGATTTTACATACATATAAACTACAATAAGATTCGGTAGCAGACCATTTCATGATAAAAGCTTAAACCCCATAACCAGAGACGAAGGAACAATTCATAACCATAAGAGGCTATCACCCTACAATAAGTAAAACAATGTATGCACTAGTGGAGAGACATTAACCATGAGAAATTTACTTAATAAATGCCATAAGTCACTAGTTCTGATAAACCTCAATTATAAATTCCGGAGCAAATAAGCCCGTGTTCCCAGAAGTTCATAAAAAGAAAAATTATAACATGAAAGCAGTTCTCTAGAGTCGAAATAGTGAATTTAAATTACACAGTAAACTTTAGAGAGTTATATTCTCATTTTCCAAAAGAACCGGTTCAGAAATAAACACAAATAGAAGCCTTAAGAATTCTGCTTTAGGTCGGGACGTATAGTTAAAGTTTAACATTTACAAACGAACCTAAGGTCCTCTTCAAAGAAATGGAATTATCAAGAATGACAACAACAAAAGAAAACCAGAGAAACCTACTGGCCCAGATAAATCTTTTAACAATTTTTACAATGGACTAAAGTAGCTTGTAAACATACAAAAAAGAAGAAGCTCATAGGCATTAAAACCCTAGAAGTGCGCCAGTGTGACCAAGTCCCTAGTCAAGGATTAACTAGGACTCAAACCCCATTAACAACGGAGAATGGCCGTAGAGAAACGCTGTTCTGGGTACTCTAGGAGCCGCCACAAAATCTGTTACATAAAAAGAACTAAAAACTATAAACCCTTAAGTTGGGTGGCTCTGTATATGATGAACCCTTCCTTGACAAAACGACCCAGAACATTAAAACTTTCAATGGAACCGGAACTTTGATTCTCCACGCGGAAATTATTGATGCTTATTGGTGGCCAACGCTGGAGGGTGGCAGCTTGGGAAGCTTTGCCCATTCCATACTACAAGCGACATCCCTTGGCCGCAAACATTACTCCTTCGACCGAAAAACAATCAAATAGAGAGCTGTTATAGTCGTGAACATAATGAAGCCACAAAAAAAGAGAGGAAGGAGACGAATACTAAAGCATTACATAAAACACTTACTTGAGCACATATAGTTACTTGAACATTGGATGGGTTGGCTCTAGAGTTTGAACTCGGGAGGATGAACACAGTCTTATTGATAGACTCGGCGCGAAGGAAGATGGAGCGGAGCTGAAACGAGTGCCAAGGCAAAATGGGCAGAGTGCCTCCTACCGCCGGTGTAAACGAATGCATAATCCACCGAACCAAGCACAACCCTCGGATTGACATCTGAGAACCTTTACCGTTGATCACTGGAGTAGCACGAGGAGCACAATGACCGAGGGTACGCCTACCCATGCCTCACCACATGACAGAGCAGGAGAAGAATAAATGTTAAGCCAAGTGTTAGAAGTTGGCAAAGCTGGCAGCTGGAAGGAGAAAGGGTGACCGTGACAGGTGGTACCACGCTTTAAATCCGATTGACAACCATTCTACCGGAAAGTTTTCTCGTTGCCTGAAATTATTTAACTATGTAATATCGTAAACAAAAAGAGTTAACAATTATATAAATGCGGAGAGATATGTCGAGCCTTAAGTTAAACAAGGTTTTGCCATAAATTTATATATATATAGTAGTATTATTATGTGTAGTAGGTAGGTACATGACATCTAACCCCTTTTCTCAAAATGGTTTTGGCTACAAAATTTAATGTAGGATCATGGTGCAAAATCCATTTTAAGGTAGGATCATGGATTTGCACCATGTTATTTAAAATTGTATTTTTTTAAATATAATAAGAATGTTATTCTTTTAAATATAATAAAAATAATAATTTATTTAGTTTACATTTATATAATTTTAAAATGATAAAATTTCATTATATTATAATAGAAAAAATTAATATAAAAATTAATTAATTGTTTTTTAAATTATTAGTTAAAGAAATATTTAAAATTTATTTGAATTGAATTTTGAAATTCAACGCGTATGATTATTTCACTAAAAGATGACATAGTATTTAAAAATAATTATAATTTAAATTTCCAAATGTTTTTGGAGCATTTTATTATGACGTTTTTTGTTATTTTTTTAAAATTAAAGTTACATGATTTTAAAATGGCTATTTCTATATAACAAAACGTTTTAACAATATTTTAACAATACGCCCTATATACATTTATAAAAAAAAAAAAAACTCAATAATATACCTAAAACATATTAATATATAGTAAGTTCTATATCTTTTTATCTACTGCAAATACTTTTATAACCAAAAAAAACTATTTTACTGAAAACAAATTTAATATAATAAAAAAAACCAGCAAAAATTATATTATTAAAATTTGATAGGAAAAACAAACATAAAACCATTAAAATTCAAATCTACCAAAATTAAATGTACAAATCGAAAATGTGGTGCTGTGTTGATCCACCGCGTATATGCTGTCAGATTTGTCGGATTCCAGTAACGTCTCTGTCAATCCGTCAAATTTGTCGTGTTCAATTGAGGTTTATGTATACATAGATAAGAATGTCAAATTTGTCGTGTTCAATTGAGGTTTATGTATACATAGATAAGAATATATAACAGCACCCGTAACCCTATTCACTAAATCCCCTACTTTCTTGCGACGCTGATTCGTACTGTCCATTGTTTTCAGAGATGTCTAATCTTGTAGCAACATCGCACAATAGTATATTTTTTTGGATAAGAAAATGTGGGTTTCTAATTAGTTGGAGGAATTGTTTGGAAAGTTATGGAAATTCTAGTTATATTTTAAGACAATTTGGTAAAGATTTTTGTAAATTTAAGTTATAGTTGTTAAACTTAAAAAATTTGGGTGTTTAGACGTTTTTGATGATGCTGAATCCATTTCCACCATCAAAAACACGATTCAAACACTACATCTACAAGATTTTTTGAAATTTTTTATTTCGACCACTTTTGACCGTCCGACCAATTCCTCTCCTCCATATACGACTCCATTTCAAATTGGAGAATTTAATCTTCCAAACTTTTTAAAAAATTGCAATAAAAGAATCAATCAGGTTGGACATCGCCTTTGTTACATCAAAAATTTATTCCGATGTTGTAATAAACTAGTATATGAAAGGTTCAATGAATGTGTACAACCTCTTCTGAGGTTCATTGCCTTTGGACGCTATATGGAGTTCAATGCAACGCTTCACATGCTCCCAAAGATACATATAGCGAAATGTGTGGAGTATATGATTGCTTCAGATGCTCGCAAACATATATATAGAATATATCTATATATAGGAAAATGTGTGGAGTATATGACTACAATATAGGTCAATGTGTTTTTTTAGGAGATAAGTATGGATGAAGGGTGACATGGGTAATGATGGTTGATATATGTAATTTATTTTTACTTTTGTAGCATTTTGAAATTTTTTATTTTAGTTTTAAAATAAAATAAAATAGATAAAAATAAAAAAATTGAAAAATAGAGAAAATGAAAAAAATGAAAATAAATAAAAATCAAAAGAAAGAAAGAAATAGGAAGGAGATAAAAAAATAAAAGAACAAAATATATCATTTAAATGTTTTTTATTTTTCAAGGAATGTGATCAAGCTCGGAAACTCTTGATCAATTGGAGGACCCCTCACGTTGTCAATTGTTAATGGACGTGGGCAGGTCTGCAAAGTTTTTTGCCCAATCCCGTCGTTGGGTATGTGGCAGCCCCACATGCATTACGGTACCCCCTTGCTAAAAACCAGAAACCATTTTCGAGTCCTCCCTTGCCCGCCCACCACTCAGCCTTCCCCCGCAAACCGACCGCCTTGCTAAAAACCACAAACCATTTTCGACTCCTCCCTTGCCCGCCCACCACTCAGCCTTCCCCCGCAAACCGCCATTCAACCATTCATTCCTTCCACCAACTTTTCCTACTGCCAAAACCTCCGCTACATTTAATTATCGCCACTTCCCCTATAAATTTAACATATAAATTTATCACATAACTGTCATGTATTTAATTCTCCATCGCCAACGTTCAAAAACATTAAACTCTCCTGCACCACTTTTTCCCGTAAACAAATTTTATCGATTATCAACAATCGATTAAAAGCATATCCCTTTGCAAATTATCTTATTTGTTGCATTTTCTTTACAATTGGGACTCTGAGTTCAAATCTGCAAGTGAATGCGAGAAGTTTACCTGCTTATGATCATTCTGTTTCTGAGTAATTGTTCTACTAACCACCAATAATTTTGTTTCCCTTAATGGCTTCTCATAAAGGAAATTCAAAGTTGTAGCCAGTTCCATGCTATCTTTGGTAATCAATTTGGATGAGTTACCTTTAGTTTACACTCAATTTAAAATTGGAGAAACCAATTACGAGTTCGATAATTATGAACTACACAATTGAGCCATTCAAAAATACCACGATGCTAGTGATGAGTTTTCTAGACATGTTATTTCTTTAGTTTCTTGTCTATTAGGATACCCTAGTGCTCAATGGGTAGATCAAGTAATTTTAGGACTTTTATTAGTCTTTTCCTCTGGTAAAAAGCTTTCAGTTATATTCGATTACAGTTAGTTCCTTTCAGATATTATTCATGAGCGGTTTTTGAAGTTCAGTGTAGAAGTCTCTTTCAAGGATCAATCAATTTTCGTCTATCTGTTTCTATATCATCAGTTATAAATAATTATGTTTCTTTGTAGAAGTTGGATGTTACAGGTAGCCCACTGTCAGTTACTCATTGGACTTCACTAGTGAGAAAGACTTCTGAAGAGTTCTCCTTTAGTGTTTTTTTAATCAATTCTTCTATGTGGAAAATTGTTTATTAAACAATGATGTTGTTCCTAGGATTTCTATTGAAATTAAAAGAATTTTACATGTTAGTGAACAGTTAAAGGTTGGAGACTGGTATTTATACTATAATTTTACATAAATTAGGATTTATGGATGTGAGCTAAAACCATACAAGTTTCTTATTTTCCTCCCAATGAGAATTTTTTCTCTTGAATATATTAGACAAATGATGAATGTTGATGATGTTCATTTTATTTCTAAAAGACGAAAAGTTAAATTTAAATTAGAAACACAGGTTGGCCCATTTATAGCCAACACAAGAATTGCAGAAAGAGAGGTGGATAATTTATTGAAACATATGAATTTCAAGTTGAGCTTAATTTGGTCCTATAACCCACTGGAGATTATATCATCAGTCAAAGCTGCACATAAATAAACACATTATGTTCATGTGGCTAAACCAGAGATTGAGAAATTTTCCAATAAAGAATAATCAGAAGAAAACACTTTACAGGAAGTCGAGGAAGTAATACCAAGTCAAACAGTGTTAGATACTCCAAAAACTATAGAGAAAGAATTAAAAAGGCCAAGGGGAACTTAGTCACCATCAGAATTAGATTTACAACAAACAACTTTCAATTTCATGAAAAAAAGAAAAGACAACAACTAAAGAGGAAGAAGAATCTTTAGAAACTCAGACTTCTAAAGGACCTTCTATAATAATTCTCATAGGTGAATCACCATGTTCAATGTAGAAGATTGAGAAAAATAGTATAGATTCTCCTTCTCTTTCTTCCCCTTCTTCAAGGAAACAAAGAATATTTTCAAACTTTATAGAAATAAAAAAGAAGAATGAGACACTAAAGACTTCCACATATGCAAAATTTTGGAAATAATGCTCTTCAATGTAGACTAGACTACTTTAAGGATTAGACAGTGAAAGGGGACGGTTCTAATTAACATTTTTGGAACCAAAGGTCACTGTACCTAAAATTGTTGAAGACTATAAAACTTCCTTGATTTCTTTTGATACAAAACAAATTCATCCCATAGATAATACTGATCTACATAAAAAAGAAGGGGAGTTGATTTAGACATCTTTGACAAGTTATGCAATGAAAACTTCTAAGCTGCAAGAATCATTAAATAATATTCATTCTTAATTAAAGCTACACAAAATTTATTCTCTAGCAAAGGATATCAGAATTAAGGGACTTGGAGACATGGTTTTGAAATTAGTGTTGAATCCTAATGATGTAAAAGCAGTAGAAAAAATAATAAAAAATAGAAATGTTGATATTCAAGCATTGAGGAAATAGTTGAAGTCACCAACAACTAAATATCCACAGGCCCAAGAAATCATTTAGTTAGAGAATGAGAAAGAGAACATGCTTTAAATGATTGTTGAGTAGGACATATAAATTCAAAAGATGGAAGAAGAAATAGAAAAGTTGATTATGAAAGAGACCTACGACTCAGTAATGGAGTACCAACTTCTACAACAGGAACAACATCAACAAGAACTTATACAACAATAGTGTCCACAACAGAGAGAGATCCCATTGGCCAAAATTCAACAAAGCAGTTGTCAAAGGCCATGGGAGATCTATCCTTGAAGGATATGGAAATTGAGAAACTTAGAGTGCAGATTGAGAAGATTAAAGGTAACAAAATTAAAATTGAAAATTCATATTTGGCCGAAATACATAAAAATTACAAATTGACTAAGCAATTAGAAATCTATCAAAATAAATCATTGATTGCACAAGATTTATCTCAAGCCAAAGCGAAAATATACATTGATTTGAATGTATCTTTGAGAGAATTATGGCCATCAAATGAAATTATTTTTAAGCAAGAAGATTCATTGTAGAGGTCAAAGGCACCAATAGTAGAGATTAAAGAAGATCTAGATCATAAACCAAGAGAAAATACTAGGATAATCAAAGTACTTGATTCCAAAACAAAGGAAGAACTTAAAGAATTTGGAATTGAAGAGAGGACAAATGCAGTCGTAGAGACATGAATTTTTTTGACAAAGGAAACTCTAATGTTACAATTGTAGAATAAGTTCCACAACTTAGGAGAACATATCAAGAAATTCCATTAAAAAATTAATGCTCTACGCCAAAAAGGAATCCCAAATATTCAAAATTATAGTGGCCAATTGACCCCACTAGAAAATTATTAGCACAGGTTGCATGAGATATCAACAGATAAAACCAAAGGTTTCAAAGCTAGAGGAATAATCACAGGCAAATCTTTCATGGAGGGCCTAGAATATGATTTTTTAATTAAACATGAAATTCAACATTTACTTTTAACTAGGCCTTATTTTGAATAGTACACAAAATTTGATGAGTCATACAGGAAGTTAACCAATTTTTCTATCCCATATGATAAATGAAAGGATAAATTACTTGAGCTCATCGGATCGAACATAATGCAGAATTTCAGTGACCAAAAGGTAGAAAAATAGGAGCAGGCAACATAATAATAGGGGCAACAAACAAAAGATTCAATTTCAAGGAGCAGTCATCAAACAACAGCCTCAAAATTTGTGTTTAGTGTTAAAATCAATATAGAATAGCTAATTTTGTGTGCAATTTTTGTAAATATCCAAATCAGTTTTAATATTATTTCAGTTTGTAATAAATTTGTTTTAAAGATTGAGATATTTTGAGTGAGACTATAAATATTTAGTATTTCGAATAAGACAGGGTTACACCCTTGTGATGAATCAGTGACATGATTGTAAAGCTTTAAGCTATTTCTTAAGATAATTGAAGGATTCTGGATTCATTCTCAAAAACTTGTGTAGCTATGTGAGTTTGTCTTGTTATTCAATTATGTTTCTCATATTTATTTCTGCACATGTTCAAGGTAACATTGAAGTTTGGGCAAGGCTATGTTGAATATCAATCTCCTTGAAAACCCCTACAAAGTTATAATTATTAAAAGATATTAATTAACTGAACAATTTGTTTTAGTTAATTCCTCTAAATATTTTAATTGTTTCCTTTTGTCATCTCTTGCATATGTATTGTTTCATCGTAGAAAGGTTCTACATGCATCTAGTGTATATGATAAGTTAGACATTCAATATGAATGTTTGACAATTATATGCCTTCTTAATTTATGCTTTTCAAATCGATTTAAATATTAATTCTATTAAGAATAAAAATTAACCCTTTAGTTTTCTCAGAAATACCTAAAATTTACAGTTCTTTAAAGGTTTAATGAATTGGTCATCCAATTAAAATCAAAACCTTACTTAGATGCTTTGGCACAATTCCCCAACATAGAACTGTCTACATAGATAGAACATCAGATTGGCGCCATTGCTGGGGAACAAAGATTGAAGCTTGTTTTCCTTGGGACAATGATCAAAATTGCCTCTTAATGGTGGATAAGAGGCCAATAGGCTAAAATAATTCACGTGGAGAATCCACATATTAAATATGGCTTCATGTAGAGATACCATATCTCAATCAGATCCATAGTTCTCTCTCCTCTATCGAATCTAGAGAAACATGTGAGAATTGCATCTATTAGATGTAGGTTAGAGGCTTATATTTCTTCTTTTGCCTCTATTTTATCTGAAATACCCTCGCAATATAACCTTTCTTAGTAAACTTCAATACTTACCGAATTATCAGATCTTCCTCTAACAATTCTAGAACTCCTTTCTAGAGGAGTAGATCTTCAAACTGCGTTATTAGTTCATCAACTTGAGACCTTTGAACTTAATTATTCCCTTTTAGAAATTTCTGACAGTGAAGAAGATCTTCAAATTTCCCATCCTGAATTTAAACCACTTAATTTTAAATCTTCTGTTGTACATACTTCTCCCTCTACTTCTGCTAAACCTGAAGAGAAGCTTAGTATTTATACTAATCCTCTAGTTTTTGAAGATCTTGAAAAGGTTTTACGTAAAGTTCAAAAATTGGTTATTAATCCTTAGTTTTTCCATAAACCTAAACCTCCATCACAACCATGTTCCACTAAAGATGTTTCCCCAAAATAGACAGTTCTATTACAACGTGAAATGGCTAGATTTTAAGCAATCAGGCAGCTCGATATCTGACATTAGCTTTTCTACCAGTAGCCCAACTTAATTCTTTTACTGATTGGTATTTACAACATTTACCTAGATTTAATGGAGAAACAGTGTCATCCGCTGAAGATTACTTGGCTTCCTTTCTGGTTTTTTCTGATAACATGAATATTGAGCATGAAGATGTTTACATGAGACTTTTTGTTCAATCATTACAAGTAAATTTTAGAATATGGATGAGACAATTACAAGTAAATTATATGAATTCATGGGCTAAAATAGTCAACATTTTCAAGAATTAGTGGACAATAAAAAAGAACCCTATTTACTATTTAACAGAATTTGAAGATTTTAGAAGGAATACTGCTGAACCTGTTGTTGATTCCATTAAGAGATTCAATAAAATTTATAACAAGATGCCCCCAAATTGTAAACCTCCAGTCGCTGTAGCTAAAGTTAGGTTTTCTAAATCACTTGAAGATGATTTTGTTGTAATGCTTAGAGAGAGAAAATTTGAAACTTTAGTAGACATACAAACTAATGCAATTGAAGTCAAAGCTAATAGGTCATCGTCTAGTAAATTAAAAGCAAAGGCAAAAAAGGTTGAATGGAAAATAAGAGGTAGTGAAGAAAGTACGTCATCATCAAAAGCTAAAGATGAAGAACATAAAATTGATGAAATAACCTCTTTACTAAGAAATATGTCTAACAAAATCTCAAGAATGGAAGCTCAACCTAGAGTGACCGAACAAGTTGCAACTAGACCTCAAGTCCAATACAAAAGACCTTTTCAACCACAAATTTTACAAAGAAAAAATATTGATAAGAAAATTCAACCTCCCTTAATGATTGATCATCAAGACCTTGACGAAATTGTTCCTATTACCACAATGATATCAATTACTTTGAAGATCCATCATCTCAAAATGTTATTCTTCCAATCAATGAATATCAGTCTCTAATTCAAAATCAAGAAACCTCCCAAGTTTCCAAGTATTAAGCTTTTCTTGAGTTCCTCATTGCTAAATTGAATAGAAGGTATGACTAAAGACCTAGACAAGGACCTGGTAAACCTGTGAAAAAAGTCCTTTGATGACCATCAAGTGAAAGAAACTAAAATAAAAACATCATCAATTCAACCACAAAATCAGTTACAAGAACAACATATTACTGAAAAATCTGTTCCAATTGTTTTTAATGTTGAGAAAGAGTTAGAAAGATTTATAATTCTAATTCCCTTATCTAATTCAATCTTAAAGTATAGATGTAGAGAGGGATATCATTACTTTACAAGATGAAAAACCTTCAAATCTTTTTGTTCCTAGTTTTGATATGATTGATGAAAGTGAACATCTTTTTTATGTCACATTGAAAGTTCATGGTTACCTTTTATACAATTGTATGTCAGATCTTGGTGCTTCCAAAAATCTAATGCCTAAAGTAATCATGGATCAAATTCGATTTCAAATCACTATACCATATCATGATTTGTATACTTTTGATTCCAAGAAAGTACCTTCCTTAAGATTAATTAAGGATTTAGTTGTAAAACTTGCTTAGATCGTTGTGAAAAGTATAGTCTTGGACATAGTTGTTATAGATATTCCCCAAAAATTTGGAATGCTATTGTCAAGATCCTATTATGCTAAGTTGGGAGGAAGTCTACAAATGAACATGTCCCATGCTACAATTCAAGTTTATGGAGGTGAACATTTAAGGCTATACAAAGAAGTAAGATTTATTAATAAAATTTGTAAATAAAATCAAGTAATTAATCATCAAGTTTATGTAATTGATCAATATTTTGGATGTTTTACTCTGGCTGCTAATGATCTTTCAAATCCTCAGATCAACATTGAAGAAATTGTCAATACACCTTACTTTTCAAACATTGACATTTGGAAAATGTATTTTGATCGAGAACTTTATAAAGATGGGGTTGGGGTTGTAATTGTACTCATTTATCCTGATAAGAAAAATACAACCCAATCCTTTAAATTATATTTTGAAGTTACAAAATATGTGGCAGAATATGAATCCCTAATTTTAGGATTGGAGTTAGCTACGAGATTGAAAGTTAAAAACTTGTCAGTATATGGTGATTCAGAGTTGATTGTAAAAAAAATTAGAAATCTTTGTCAAACTAAAAATCTTGGGCTTAGATCTTACATAAATGAAGTTTGGGATAATGTAGAAAATTATTTTCAAGCGTTCAATATCACATCAATCCCAAGAGAAGAAAATATGCATGGCAGTGCCTTCGAAATTTCTGCAAGTTCTTTCAAATACCTAATCCTCTGCAATTACATTATCAAATTGAACTAAAGTATAAACCTTCTATCCCTGATAATATAAAACACTGGCAAGCCTTTGAAGATGGTGAGCAGAAGAATTTTTTTTACAGGCAATAGATGATTTTTCTACTTTACATGATGAAGAAGAAAATATTGATGAAATCAAATCAAGCGAGGATGATTCAGATTCATATTTAAAACATAAAATTGTTGATCATGATATTCCAAAGGGTTTGGTTCCCATTGGAAATTGTTTTGATCATAATGATGTGTCAAAAGCTTCATTGTTAAATTCTGAGCAAGAAGATGTTCACGACTGTAATATTGGTACCCCTTAAGAAATAAAAAATGTTAAAATTTCAAAATCTTTACCTCAACATTTTAGAGATGTATTTGCATGGTCATATGAAGAACTGAACCTATGACACAACCATTATTGAGCATAAAATTCCTCTTAAGCCTGGATTTGAACCATTTCAGCATAAATTAAGAAGAATAAATCTAGTCTTGCTTCTAATCATTGAGAAAAATGTAAATAAGCTATTGGATGCTAAAATAATTGTTCCCTTAAGATATTCTAAATGGATAACTAACCTGGTGCCTGTTAGAAATAAAAATTGAGGCATAACACTTTGTGTTGACTTTAGAAATCTGAATAAATTGTCTTTAAATGATAATTATCCATTACCAAAAAAGGATGAATTTCTTCATAGAATATCAAGTTCTAACAGGATTTCAATGTTAGATGGTTTTCTAGATATAACTAAATTCTAGTTAGTGAAGAAGAAAGAGAGAAGACAACATTTACAACTCCATGGGGTACATTTATGTATTCCAAGATGCTATTTGGTTTAATCAACACTGGAGCAACATTTCAAAGAGAAATGGATTTGGAATTTGTTGGTAAGATAGATAAATTCTTTGTCATTTATCTTGATGATTTAATTGTGTTTTTTATTCTGATGATAAACATATCAAACACTTGAGGAAAGGTTTTGGAAGATGTAGAAAATATGGGATTTCTCTTAATCCTAAAAAGTAACTTTTTGAAATGAAAGAAGGAAAGAAATTGGGACATATAATTTCAAAATAAGGAGTTGTGATTGATCCAAAAAGAGTTTCATAAATTCAGGTAATCATTTTTCCTAGAAACAAAAAGGAAATATAGTCATTTTTAGGAAAGATAAATTATTAAGAAGATTTATATCTAATTATGATGAGGTCGTGAAATATATTACTGATATTCTTAAGAAATATAGGGAAGTTAAATGGACTGTCCAAGATAGATACTCCTTGTCACATATCGAAAAATCAATTTCGGAATCCCTAGTGCTAACTAGTCTAGATTACACAAAACATTTTAGTATCTTATCTTTCTCCTTGGATGCTACCATATCAGATGTTTTATTGCAAAGAAATGAGATCAAGATGATCAACCAATTACCTTTTTCAGTAAGGTTCCTAGATATTCTTAACTAGGATATCATATCATAGAAAAACAAGCTCATGTCTTGGTACAAGTTTTGAAATCATTTAGGATTTCTGTTTTACATTCTGCTATAATTTTTTATGTCCTAACAATGAAGTAAAAGCAGTGTTGACTCAGCTTGATACAGATGGAGAGTGTTGAAGATGGATTGCTGAGATCCTTGAGTTTAATTTAGACATCAAACCTATAATGTTGGTGAAAGGACAGGGTTTAGCTAAACTTTTCGCTGAATGAAATTGTAAAATACTGTGTATCAACAATATCATGCAAATTTTAGGTGAGAAGAATCCATAAGAACATTCTCATATTTCAATTGAAAAGAATCCACCAAAACCTTCTCAGATTTGAGGTGAGAATAATCTACATGACCCTTCTTCAAGTGTAGTTCTTGTTCCTCTTCCTTTAGATATTGATGAAAAGTTTTTATTATCTCATTGGTATAAGGACATACTACATTTTCTTCGCGATTTTGAGTGTCCTCTTGAATTCACAAAGAATTAATGTAGATTTCTTAGAGTGAAGGCCATGAAGTATTTTATAATAAATGAAAATTTTTATTCTAAGGATCCTCTAAATATTCTCTTACTATGTTTGACCGAGAATGAAATTGAAGGAGTAATTAAGTAGTTTCATGAAGGCATTTGTGGAGGACATTTTGCTTGGAATGAAATTTCATATAAATTTTTGAGAGCAACTTTCTATTCTCCCAAATTGTTTTCACAGGTTGGAGCAAAGGTGAGGAGTTGTATCCCATGTTAGATATTTACAGGGAAACAAAGGTTAGAAACATTTTGCTTTGTTCCAGTATCAATTGAATCTCCTTTGTTACAATGGGGATTAGATTTCATTGGTGAAAGAGTTCTAGTTTCCAGTAATCAACATAGATGGACAATGACTAATTATTTCAAAAAGTGGGTAGAATCAATTCATGTTAAGAACGAAATTGATACAGTAGTGATGAGATTTATTGAACAAAACATATTGTCTAACTTTGGTTTCCCAAGACAAATTGTTATGGACAATGCACAAGATTTCAGTAGTATAAAAATGATAGAATTTTGTTACAAATAACAGATTACTTTACATCATTCTTCACCATATTATCCATAAGGTAATGGGTTAGCTAAATCATTAAATAAAATTCTGATTAAAGTCATTAAGAAAGTACTAGTTGATCATAAGAGAATTTGGGATAGTCGTCTGAAATATGCAGTATGGGAAAACATAGTTTCACCCAAAAGGTCTACTACTAAATCTCCTTTTCAACTTGTATATGGAATTGAGACAATTTTTCCTACACAGTTAGAATTTAAACTCATGAAGTTTTTGTACGAATCATATGAAGAAGCATAGGATTTTTCAAGCAGAATCAACCAAATTATTGAAATAAATCATAACAGAGATGAAGTTCACCACAAGATTTGACAATGTCAAGATAAAATGAAGAGTTTGTTGTACAAAAAGGATAGAGAAAGAAATTTCAAATAAGCATATCTAGTTCTGAGATGGGATGTCAGAAGAGAAGAAAGAGGCAAACATGGAAAGTCTAATAATTTATGGTTGGAACCTTTCAGCATTGCAGAAGTGAAGGGAAAATATACACTCATTTTACGGAACCTGGAAAGATAGTATTACGCATTGCTAGTCTATGGTTAATATCTCAAGAATTATATTCAATATTAAATGTTTTCAATTATCATCATTGTAAATTTACAATTTTCTTTAAATTTCAAAAGCAAGTGTCATTTTCACAGCATGGACTCGATATCCCGAGGAGAAGGAACATGGATCTGCAAGTTCTCTGCATGACACAGGGGAAAGAAATCCCAAAATATAGCCGATATTGTAACTTATTTATACTGTTTGTAATATTTTGAATTTTTTCCTTTATTAATTTTTTTTTAGAAAAATAGACAAATATAGAAAAATAGAGAAAAGGAAAAAAGAATGAAGAGAAATGTTAAATAAAAAAAATCAAAAGAAAGAAAGAAATAAAAAAGGGATTGAAAAAAGGAACGAAATATATCCCTAGTAATTATGTGCACATCTAAATGGTAGAAGATTTTTATTTTATCATTTTATTTTGATTAATCTTTAGCATTTTAAATAAAAAGGATTATTTATTTATTTTTTAATAAATCGCCAGCTTGATTTGTTGGATAACATTTAAATGATGTTTATTTTTTGACGGATGTGATCAGGCACGCCCATATCAACGACCCCTGATCAATTACGATACCACCCGTGCTGTCAATTGTTAACAGAGAAGGGGGGCAAGGGGTCAGCAAAGTGGTTTTCCCAATGCTGTCATTGGGTACATTGCAACCCTACATCCATTCTGGTACACCCCTACTGAAAACCACAAAAGGTTTTCAACCCTCCCCACAAACCACCATTCCACCATTCATTCATTCTGCCGATTTCACCTATCGTCAAAACCTCCACTACATTTAATCATCGTCACTTCCCTGCTAAATTTATCACATAATTGTCATGCATTTAATTCTCCTATGCCAAAGTTCAAAAACATTAAACTCTCCCATGCCATTTTCACCCATTAACCAATTTCATCCTTTATCATCAGTTGATAAGAAGCCTATCCCTCTACATATTATCTTCTTTCCTGCATTTTGTTTACAATTAGGACTCCTAGTTCGAATCTCCAAGTGAACACCATAAATTCACCAGCTTACAATCATTCTATTTCCAGGTAACTATTCTACTGACCTCCAATAATTTTGTTTTCCTTAATAGATTCTCATAAATGGAAATCCAAAGTCATAGAGAGTCCCATGCTACCTTATGTAATAAATTAGATGAGTTACCTTTATTTGACACTCAATTTAAAATTTCAGAAACCAATTACGAGTTTGATCTCTATGAACTGCACAATTGGGGCCTTCAAAAATACTAGGATGATAGTGATGAGTTTCCATTGTGGAAATCTGTATTAGCTCAATTTGTCTTCCCTTATATCTACCATTTTCTAGATTTCGTTTCCTGGTGTGAAGCTTGCTATATTCTAAGTCAGAGAGCTATCATTGCTTAAAAAAATGAAACCTTGTTTTAGGTAAGCCCTGAGTCAATTTTCCAATCGCTCTAATTCAATTCTCAAGAATCCCTACATCTGTTTTCTACTAATGCATTAATGGAGATTTATCAAAAACATTCCTTTTTGGAAAGAGCTCATATTTTTGAATCTTTTATGGCCGAGAATTGTGAATTACCTAGAACCAATCGTCCCTATTCTGCTGCCATGTTCCCTCAGTTGTCTAGGTAAGTTATTTCTTTAGTTTCTTGTATATTAGGATACCCTAGTGACCAATGGGTGAATCAATTAATTTTATCTTTTTTATCAACATTCTCCTCTGGTAAAAATTCCTTAGTTATGTTCAATTACAGTCAATTCCTTTCAGATATTACTCATTACCAATTTTTGAAGTTCAGTGCAGAAGGCTCTTTCAAGCATCAAACAGTTTTTGTCTATTTGTTTTTATATCATCAGAAAATATATATTTACAATTCCTTTGCAAAACTTGGATGTTACATGAATCCCACTATCAGTTATTCATTCGACTTCACTAGTGATAAATACTTCTAAAGAGTTCGCATTTATTGATTTTTTCAATCAATCCTTATATATAGAAATTTTTTTATTAAAAAGTGATGATGTTCCTAGGATATCTATTGAAATTAAAATAATTTTACATCTTAGAGAACAGTTAAAGGTTGGAGACTAGTATTTAAGCTAGAATTTTACAAAAATTAGGATTTATGAATGTGAGCTACAACTATACAAGTTGTCTATCTTCCTCCCAAATAGATTTTTTTTTTCTCTTGAATATATTAGACAAATGATGAATGCTAGTCATGTTCATTTTGTTTATAAAAAACAAAAAGCTCTATTTAAATTGAAGGCATAGGTTGGCCCATTTATAGCCAACACAAGAGTTCCAGAAAGAGATGTAGATAACCTATTGAAACAAATGAAGTTCAAGTTGAGTTTCAATTGGTCTTTTGAGTCACTGGAGATTATATCATCAACCAGAGTTGCACATAAATCAACACCATATGTTCATCTCGCTAAACTAGAGATTGAGTAATTTTCCAATAGAGAAGAATGGGAGGAAAACGCTTTACAAGAAGTCAAGCAAGAATTACCGATTCATACAATGTTAAAGGCTCAAAAACCCACAAAGAGAGAATTTAAAAGGCCATGGGAAACTTAGTCACCATCAAGATTAGATTTAAAACAAATAACTTTTAAGGTCATGAAAAGAAGAAAGAAAACAATTGAAGAGGAAGAAGAATCTTCAAAAAATTAGACTTTTGAGGGATCTTCTAAAATATTTTTCATAGGAGAATTTCCATTTTCACTGTAGCAGGTTGAACAAACAAATATAGCTTCTCCTTTTCCTTCTTCCCCTACTTCAAGGAAACAAGGTATCTTTTCAAAATTTCTAGAAATAAAAAAGAAGAATGAGACATTGAAGACTTCCACATATGCAGAATTTTGGAAACAAAGCTCTACAATGGAGACTAGACTACTTTCAACATTAGACAGTGAAAGGGGACAATTCCAATTGGTTGTTTTGGAACCAAAGCTACATGTACGTAAAACTGCTAAAGACTATAAAACATCCCTGCTTTCTTTCAATAAAAAACAAATTCATCCCATAGATCAAAATGATATCCATAAAAAAGTAGGGGAGCTGATTTATACATATTTCACAAATTCTACAATGACAACTTCTAAGCTACAAGCATCATTCAATAATTTTCATTCTTAATTAAAGCTATAAAAAAACATCTTGTCTAGCTAAGGATACCATAATTAAGGGTCTTGAAGACTTAGTTTTGAAATTATGATTAGATCTTAAAGATCTAAAATCAACATAAAAAATAATCGAATATGGAAATTATGATATTCAAGCATTGACGAAACAGTTGAAGCTGCCAACAACTGAATATCCATAGGCTCAAGAAGTTAGTCATTTAGAGAAGGAGAGAATGAACATGCAAAATATGATTGTTGACCAAAACATACAAAATTAGAGGATGGAAGCAGAAATGGAAAACTTGATTAAGGAAAGAGAACTACAACTCAACACTCGAGTAGCAACTTCTACAGCAAGAACTACAACATTATGAACTTCTACAACAACAGTGCGAATATTAGAGCCAAAGCATGTTGGTAAAAATTTATCCGAGTAGTTGTCAAAGGCCATGGGAGATCTATCCTTGAAGGATATGGAAATTGAGAAACTTAGAGTTAATATTGAGAAGATTTAAAACAACAAAATTAAAAATGATATTCAGGTGAAATACAGAAAAACTACAAATTGACTAAGTAATTAGAAATCTATGAAAATGAATCATTAAAGCCAAAGACAAATAATGGATTGATATTAATGAATCTTTGACTAAATTATGGCCATCAATTGAAATTGTTTCTAAGCAGGAAGATTTATTTGCAGAGGTCAAAGAAAGCAATAGCAGAGATTAAAGAAGATCTAAATCATAAACCAGGAGACGCTAGTAGGATAATCAAAGTCCTACATTCGATAAAAAAGGAATTGAAGACAGGATTGGTGCAATCCTAGAGTCAAGAAAAGTTTTGACAAAGAGAAATATAATGTTAGAAATGGAGAATAAGTGGCACAACTTAGAAGCACAGATCAAGAAATTCCATAGAAAATTTAATGCTTTGTGCTAAAAAGGCTCCCAAATATTTGAGATTCTACTGGCCAGTTATCCCCACTACAAAATTATCATCATAGGTTACATGAGATAGTAGCAAATAAAACCAAATTTTCTAAAGTTAGAGGAACAATCATAGGCAAATCTTTCATGGAGGGCCTAGAATATGATTTGTATATTAAACATGAAACTCAACATTTATTTTTAACTAGGCCTACTTTTGAAAAGTACAACAAATTTGATAAGTCATATAGGAAGTTAACCAAATTTTCTATCCCAGATGATAAAAGATGGGATAAATTACTTGAGCTCATCGAATAGAACAAAATGAAAAGTTTCAGTGACTAGAAGGCCAAAAAATAGGATAAGAAAACAAAATATTAGGGGCGACAAAAAAAATAATTCAATTTCAAGTAGCACTCATCAAACAACAACCTCGGAATGTGTGTTGAGTGTTGAAATCAATTTAGAATAGCTATTTTTTTGTGTTTTCTGTGTAAATATCCAAATAAGTTTTGGATATTATTTCAGTTTGTAGTAAATTTTGTTTTGAAGATTCATATATTTTGAGTGAGACTATAAATATTTAGTGTTTCGAATTAGACAGGGTTGAACCTTTGCGATGAATCAGTGACATGATTGTACATTTCTAAGCTATTTATGAAGATAATTGAGGGATTTTGGATTCATTCTCAACAACTTGTGTATCCATCTGAGTTTGTTTCGTATATCAATTATGGTTTTAATATTTATTTCTAAACATGTTCAACGTAACAAAGAAGTTTTGGCAAGGCTAGATTGAATATCAATCTCCCTGAAAGCCCCCATAAAGTTATAATTATTAAAATAGATTAATTAATTGAATAATTTGTTTTAGTTAGTTCTTCTAAATATTTTAATTGTTGCCTTTTGTCATCTCCAGAATATGCATTGTTTGGTTGTAAAAAGCTTCTACACACATCTACTGTATATGATAAAGTAGATGTTCAATATGAATGTTTAACAATTATATACCTTCTTAATTTCTGCTTTTCAAATCAATTTAAATATTAATTCTATTAAGAATGAAAATCAACCCTTTATTTTCCTAAAAAATACTTAGAATCTACAATTGTTTAAAGTTTTAATGCATTTATCATCCAATTAAAATGAAAACATTACTTAGATTCTTTGGCACAGTGCCCCAAACTAAAACTGTCTACAAAGATACAACAAGCTCTATTCATATTTTAATTTTACACAACATTTTTATTTCTTAATTTTATAAATATTGGTCAACATTTCAATCCAACATTACAAAATTAGTCAACCATATCTACTAATGTAGTTGAATATATTCAAATATTTTTTACTATGTTTATAATTAACACTCTTAAAATTCGGTCAAAATTAATCACCGATTAATATTATTGTTTGATATTAATAATCAAGCATGTTGTGATGCTATAATGGTATATAAATCTATCCAATGTTACAATGTGACAAATATTGTCACAATGTTACATTACATTGTGATTTCCCCAACACCCCAATGTGACAACATAAAATTATTCAACCACATTTACTAATGTGCTTGTGCATGCACTTTATATACATTAATCATTGTATTTCAACAACATTTTCTAATGTGGTTGTGTTAGGATTTATAAAATTTCTATTTGTTACATTTGGATTTATAATATTAGGGATTTTAATATTGGGTATAATAATAGAGTTTTAATACTTTGTTTATAATACAGTGTGTTTGATATATAGGTTTAAATATATATGGTTATGATATTAGGGTTTATAATAGTTCAATTTTTATTAGGTTTTAATATATGGGGTTTAAAATATTACAGTTTATATATTGGTTTATAATATTAAGGTCTATAAGATAGAGTTTAATATTAGGGTTTATAATATACAATTTGTAATATTTGAGTTTATAATTTTTGGTTTATGTTTGATAATATTTGACTATGTTTGAAACTTAACACTCTTCAAATTCAATCAAACAAATTCTCCTATGAATATTAATAGTCAAATATAGTCAACAACATTAGTCAAACATAGTCAAACAAAGTTAACCTTTACATTCGATGTTTAAACAATGCATCATGATTAAAATTGGTCCATTCTATGTTTACCATTTTTAACAAAAGTCAAAATTCACTCATAGTTGTCCTCCATCAATATAACTCAGCCATATTCAATTAAAGTCAATCAAGATTGATTGAAGTCAAACATTATAAGCCTTAGTGAACTTAGGTCGTCCTAGGTCGGCCACGTTTAAGATTAAAAAATGTTCAATAATAATAGCAATAAAGCTGAATAATATTAATATTAAGTTTGAGTATACTATTATTCTTATTATTATTATTATAGTTAACAATGATAAAATTTCGTCAACTTTACAATGAGACATTACAAAATTAGTCAACTGTATTTACTAATGTGGTTGACTACGTTCAAATATGTTTGACTATGATCAATAGTCAACGCTCTTAAGCATCAATCAAACTTAATCACCTATGAATACGATTCATTAATATTAACAATCAAACATATTGTGACATTGAAATAATACACAAATCTATCCAATATCACAATGTGAGAAAGGTCTAGAATAATAATAATAATAATAATAATAATCACTGGGTCTAGAATAGATGTGATGGATGTATTGTTAAGTCACTCTGTGATGTGAAGGTCATTGGCTCAGTGGGAAAAAATCCATTCATATTAAGAGTTGGTGTGTGATTTTGAAGACTTAGATGCCCGTGAGTCATAATTTCCCAAGCCAATGATTAGGTCTGTTGTGATAATAATAATACATTATTACAATATTATAAATTAATATTAATTTCTTTCAATTTCTTTCTTCTTTTCTTTACATTCATTCAAATAGATTCTGATTTCTTTCATCTTAAATAATAGCCATTAATAATATTAGTAATTTATTGGATTATCAATAATATAATATATTAATTAATAATAATTTTATTATTTTAATAAATCTTCTCTTATAATATTTTTATTAAAATATTTTTGCTACTAATTTATTATTTTATTGATTCTAATATTATACTCAAACATTTTGAAGGAAAATTTGAATCTCTCATGATGTATGTAGTATTTAATTTAAATCTTAGAGATTTATTATATTCTACAAAGTTCTTCATTCAAATTTACGTATTGAAAACACAAAACATTTACTTAAAATTAATACTATAAAATTTTAACGATTTTTTTTTTTCAATCACATTATTAAACTGAATAAAAAAGACTTAAAACAAAATATTTTGCAAGATGGATTTTGGCTTTAAATTCCAAATCCATGAGATTGCCACGGATATCAAGTTCTTTGGAATTAAGGTGTTTATGAAGTTTAGAAATTTCAATTCATATTGATATCCCAACTAATTTCACTAGAATTCACTAAAATTTGGCAATAATATTTCAAGATATTTTGTTATTTGAAATACATTTTTGAATGCATAAATGTATTCAATACCTTGAAAAACCCTAGGGCACTGGAATTATGCAGATTAAATAATTTAAATTTATGTTTTTGAAAATCTCTATCAAATTTTGATTAAAATTAACCAGAAAAAAGGTCATGAAAAAAACAATTTCGTCACTGCACTTTAAAAAAATTATAATTTTAAAAGAATTAAAGGTTACAATTTCATCAAAGTTACAATTTCACTATTCAACTTTGTATTGGTTTTTGCATGTAAAGTTACAATTTCACTATTCAACTTTGTATTGGTTTTTGCATGTAAATAGTGTGATAGAAAACTTTAGAGTATTTAAATTTGGCTAATTATACAGCTTTAATTTATTATTCCAAAAAAATATCTCCCAAAATTCAAATAAAATGAACCTAGAATAAAAATACACATATAGAATATTGCAAAACTTCCATTGATATAAACATTCAATTTTAGTAATATAAAATTCAAGATATTTATCCTGCAAAAATGATGATATTTTACCTCGTTTTATTAGTGAGAAAGAGTAATTTTCAAGAACCTATGTGCTGCTCTTTTCCCCCTTAGATAAGGGTCGTTTATCTAACCCGTTTTCTCAAAATGGTTTTGGCCACAAAATTGAAGGTAGGATCACGGTTTACTATAATAAGAATGTTATTCTTTTAAATATAATAAATATAATAATCTATAATTTTAAAATTCCTTGGAAAAAAATAATATAAAAATTAATTATTAAATTAAGTAATTATTTTTAAATTATTAATCCAAAATAAAAAACATTTTTTATTGAAAAATTATTTTAATTAATTTGTGATATTTAACCAATATCATTATTTCATTAAAAGATGATATAATATTTAAAAATAATTTAATTTTAAATATTTTTAGAGTTTTTTATTATAATTGTTTTTTCGTTAAATAGATTTATATTGATATAAGTCTTTCGGATTAATCACATTGTTAAGATTTGGTAGATGAACCATATTAGTTGGTTCAAAAAATCGACCAAATGCTAACAATGTGATTAATCCAAAAGACTTATATTTACATTATGAATCACAAAAGTCTTAAATCTAGGTTTATGTAATATTAAAATAACAATTTTTATATGACACTAATGTCATCTGGTCCCATGGCCAAGAGGAGTTGGATCTCTTTTTCAATCACCTCAACTGTCAGTCCTCTGCCATCAAGTTCACCATGGAAAAAGAGGTTAATGGTTGCCTCCCTTTCCTAGACATTCTTATATCTAAGAATAAGGATGGTTCACTTACTCACTCAGTGTTCCAGAAGAAAACACATACTGAGCAGTATCTTCATGCCGACTCCCATCATTTCCCTATTCAAAAGTTGGGTGTTCTTAGCACCCTCCCTACTCATGCCTTGAGGATTTCTGATAATGAGAGTTTTAATAAGGAAAAATCTCATCTCCTAAATGTCTTTGTGGAGAATCGCTATAGTAGGTGCCCAGGTCAGAAGGCTTTCCTTAAAGCCTCTAAAAATTCGTTAATTAAAAAAGAACCTAGAGAATGTCTGCTAGGTGTCCATCTTCCCTATATCCAAGGAACCATAGACAAGATTGCTCAGATCCTTAAGAAGTATGACATTCCCTCAACCTTTAGGCCCCTCAACACCATTTGTAAATCCCTTCGATCAGTGAAAGATCCCATTGACCCTAAAGACATGAAGGGTGTCTACTTGATCCCTTGTTCTCGTGGGACCCCCTATATCGGGGAAACACGACACTCCATCCATCAAAGGATCAACGAACATGCAGCTGACCTAAGACATGGGAGAACCAAGTCTCTAGCGTTAGTAGAGCATGCAGAAAAGACCAAACATCTTGTTTATATAGAGGAGGCCAAGGTCATTGGCAAGGTTGCATAGTTCCATCACCATAAATTCAGGGAAGATATTGAAATTGAAAGAAGGGCTGAAAATCTCAATAGAGATGATGACTGGAAGATCAGTAGTTGTTGGATCCTCGCCCTTTCTGCTTAGTCTTGCCTTCATTGTTCCCCTTATTTTCCCGGATCTTTATTCTTGGAGCCTTGTCTTTTCCTTCCCCCTAGGGTTTCTCCTTTGGTTCAATGGTTTACTTTTGGTCTTGTTCTTGACCTTATTGTTTTTATAATGTGTCGCTCATTCTATTTATTTTACCAATATTCATTAATAGCTTATTTTTCCTTTTAATCAATTTTATTAAAAAAACCCCTTTACTTATCCCTAGTGGGTTAAATAATTAATTAAATTAGTTAATGAAACAACCTTAGAATAATATAATTAAATATATAATTAAATAAAGGAATGAATGAATAAATATGTAAGTAAATAAATAAATAAATACAGAAATTAAATTAAATAAAAGAAATTCAACCAATGTTCATTAATGGTTTATTATTTCCCTATATCAATCCTAAAAATAGTCCCCCTTTTGCTTATCCCTGGTGATTTAATAAATAATTTAATAAGTTATTTTAACAACCTAATAATAATAATAATAATAATAATAATAATAATAATAATAATAATAATAATAATAACAACATTCTTGTCCCTAAGGAACTAATAAATTAATTTAATAACTATAGAAAATCTTTCTTAAAAACCCCTTTTTTACTATTATATAAATTCAATAAGGAATTAAATATATTATAAAATAAAATAGAATCACTTTCAAATTTGATTTATTATAATATTTTAAATATTTATTAAAGAGAGAATTTAATTACTATAATTATAATACTTGTTTTTATTACCTTTTGACTAAAATGAAATGGTATTTATAATATAATATAATTACTATAAATATAATATTATTTTTTAATTTTCAACATTATCTAGCCGTTTTTTATAGCTGTTGATGGTCAACCTAGTCAGCCTAGCTGTTTGGAGGATCTGCTCTCCCTATTTAAGATGCAGCAATGATCTGACTCAACTTCTCCTGACGATGAACCACATTAGTTGGTTCAAAATGCGTCGACAAAGGTGTTTCTACATGTGATTTACGCCGAAGTTCTTCTTATAACTATTATGGATCATAGAAGCCTCAATTCAACAATTAAAAACAACTTAACAATATTTTAACAATACATCCTATTCATAAAAGAATACCTCAATAATAGACATAAATCCTATCAAAATATATATAAGTCTTAAATCTTTTTATCTACTAAAAATACTTTTATAACAAAAAAAAATCAACTTACTGAAAAATATTTTTAATATAATAAAAACATAACAATTTCACCCATAATTATATTACTAAATTTTGAATTGAAAAAACAAAAATAAAACAAACATAAAACAATTAAAATTCAAATTTATCCAATTTAAATGTAGAAATCGAAAATGTGCCGCAGTGTTCATCCACCGCGTATATGCTGTCAGATTTGTCGGATTCGATTAACGTCTCTTTGGATCCATCAAATTTGTCGTGTTCAATTGAAGTGTATGTTTAGATAATAGTAGTGATCGCGGTTATGATAGTACCAGTACCCTATTCACTAAATCTTCTTGTTTCTCGCGAGGCTGATTCGACTGTCATTGTTTTTAGAGATGTCTAATCTTGTAGTAACACCGCATGATGTTAGAGAATAATTTTCTAGATAAAAAAAGGTGAGTTTTTATCGCGTAGTCTAAACAAGTGGAGGAGTTGTTCGGAAAGTTATCGAAATTCCGGTCATATTTAGAGAAAATCTGGCAAAGATTTTTGTAAATCCAAGTTATAGTTGTTAAACTTCAAAATTTTAGGTCTCTTAGACATTTTTGATGGTGCTGAATCCATTTCCACCATTAAAAACACGATTCAAACATTGCCTCTACAAAATTTTTTGAATTTCATTTCCTGGATGCCGGCCACTTTTGGCCGTCCGGGCAATTCCTCCGCTCCGGGCAATTCCTCCACTTGTTAGACGACTATGTTTTTATCAATTGAGAATGGCAGAATTTAATCTAATGCAATAAAATAATCACTCAGCTTGGACATCATGTTTGTTACCTGAATAACTTATTTCAATGTTGTAATAAACGGGTATATGAAAGGTTCAATGAATGTGGACAACCTTATCTCAGCTTCATTGCCTTTGGATGCTCTATGGAGTTCAATGCAACAATTTACAAGCTCACAAAGATATATATAGCAAGACGTGTGGAGTATATGATTGCAAAATAGGCCAATGTTAAAGAGATAAAAAGAAATAAAAGAACAAAATATATCCCTAGTAATTGTGGGCACATCATATCATTTTTATTTTACTAATATTATTTTGATTAATTTTTAGAATTTAAAACAAAAATTATTTAGTTATTGGTAATAAATCGCCACATTGATTTGTTGGATAACATTTAAATGTTGTTTATTTTTCAATGGATGTGATCAAGCTCGCCGAGATCAATGACCTCTGATCAATTGCAGGACCCCATGTGTTTTCGATTGTTAACGGAGGGGGGGCATGTAAAGTTGTTTTCCCAATCCCGTCATTACAAATGTGGCAGCCCCACATTTATTATGGTACCCCCTTGTCGAAAACTACAAACCATTTCAGACATCCCCTCCCTGCAAATTGTCATTCAACCTTTCATTCCTTCTGCCAATTTCGCATACCGCCAAAACCTCCACTACATTTAATTATTGCGACTTCCCCTATAAATTTATCACATAACCCTCATTTATTTAATTATCCTGAGCTAATGTTTGAAAAAATTAAACTCTCCCACACCATTTTCGCTCGTAAACCAATTTTGTTTGTTATCAACAATTGATTAAAATCATATCCATTTCCAAATTATCTTATTTGCTGCATTTTGTTTACAATCAAGGCTTCTAGTTCGAATCTACAAGTGAATGTGAGAAATTCACCAGCTTACGATCATTCTATTTCTAAGTAATTGTTCTACTAACCCCAAATATTTTTTTTTCCTTAATGGCCTCTCATAAAGGGAAATACAAAGTAGTAGCTAGTCCCATGCTACCTTCAGTAATCAATTTACATGAGTTACCTTTAGTTGACACTGAATTTAAAATTGTTGAAACCAATTGTGAGTTCGATCTCTATGAACTGCACAATTGGGTCATTTAAAAATACCATGATGCTAGTGATGATTTTTTTAGGTAAGTTATCTTTTTAGTTTCTTGTCGATTAAGGTACCCTACTGATTAATGGGTCGATCAAGTAATTTTAGGATTTTTATTAGTCTTTTCCTTTGGTAAAAATGTTGGAAATAATACTGAGAGGGGGAGTGAATTAGTATTATCAAGTCAAATATTTCCTTTTTCAAATTGAGATAATATACGCTACTTCAGTTAAGTAAACCCGCATATATACGCAACTATGTAGAAGGAAAACCACGTATACAATGTAAACTTATAATTTACTTTATTTGTCAGATGTTGATTGTTAATATGTGTATCAGAACCAAATAACCAGTAACCAGGAATAGTAAAACATAGCAGAAGACAATCACACACAAGAACACAAGATATAGGGTGGAAACCCAATCTGGGTGAAAACCACCTGCTGCAATTCGTCTCTATCTTCCTTTAATTAGAAACTTCTTTTTACAATGTATTGGTGCAGTCCTTTACCAGTATGCTGGCTGCAACCTGTAGAGAGCTACAACCCTCTCTCGTTCTCCATCTTCTCCTGGAAGGGAGCTACAACCCCCTTAGCTATTGCACTAGCCAAGATACTAGTACGTAGGTGCTGGCCTACAGAAGGATACAACCTTCTCTTTCTTCCGGGGACCACGTTTCATAAATTTTCAGACTGGATCCATGAACGTCAATCATAAACAATTTCTGCAACAAACAACCTCCTTTTCACCAATTAGAACTGAATCAAGTAGATACTTCTCTAACAGCTGTACCCAAAACACAGTAACAGTAACCACACACCAAATTCTAAACCCAGAACACTTCAGCAATAAATAGAAGCAACTAGATCACAACTCAAAAGATATACCCTACTTTAATAACCTGAAACCTGCGTGCATATGCTTCTGTTCTTGGAGAAACCTGTGTATATGTTGTTTTCATTCACTGAACCAGCGTGTATACGCGCCTTCGCTTCACTGAACCTGCGTACAAATCTATAAAAGATAATTCATTCTTTCAAATATTCATACACTGATTAACCCAGATTATCAGATTCATAGATCAAGCATGCGCCACATATAACAGATCAAAATCACGTAAAGATATTATCATTCAAGCCAAAATATTATGACCCATCAATAGAACTTATCCTTCTTTGCGCTAAGGTTCCTCCTTCATTCAGATCCAGATTTCTTCATTCAGATCCAGATTTGCACCATAACCCCAATCACCATTTTTTCAGATCTCGCACTTATTAGATATTCAATTAATTTAGATGCTTCTTTGCCAACTGATCTCCTTCCTCTTTTATAGTCTTAGGCCTTTCACAATAACACGATCCAAAACCATAATAAAGCAATACCTTGGACCGAATACTTGGGGTCAAAACTTATGACGAGATACCATGGTCCAAAACCATAGGTTCAAATACCAAGGACTAACTACCACGGACCAAAAGTAAGTTCTCCAACATATACATGCTTTTCCTTGCATGAAAGTGTGTGTATACACATACATGCCTTTGTAACGTATAACCCGCGTGTATACGCGCCTTTGTCTATGTGAACCTGCGTATATATATTTTTCTTCATTCTGAAAGCCTGAACTGAGATCTGGACCTGAGATCTGTCACCAAAGAGAGTTGCCATCAATGACAACACCTGTGTCATAGCTCCAAACTTGTGCCATAATGCCAACAATCTCCGCCTTTGAACTTGATGGCAACCCCACGATCCTCAAATTCATTCTCCCCCTTTGTCATGAAGGGAAAAGGGTTGTGCTCCCCCTGAGTACATGCTGAAATCTCTGCCCTGCTGTGCTGACCATGCTCCCCCTGACTGTAGGAAAGATCTACAAAAAGATGTTCTTCAAGAAGAACCATCAGTTATACATTATAAAATACCTTCCTATCACCAAAAGACTCATTACATACATCCATCACCCAACTGAATGGGGATACATCAGGAATTTACATATGACAACCAAGTTCATTACATGTTCATCCCAGGTATAGTGGGGAAACCAAAATAGGCCATTACATGACCTTGACACCATAAACGAGATACCATAAAAGAGATACCACAAAAGAGATACATGACATAGAGACGATAAATCAAGACTTATGAAAGTCACCAATAACTAGCAGCAGCATCTGTTAATCACCATTCAGATCAACAACCAAGATTTCCTTCTGTTCTCCCTCTGCCTTTGTTCCACCTGAACCCAACAACAACAGTGAACTAGAACCAAAAGCTTCTAAGATAATGCCAGCAATGCATCATTAGAAGTTTATCTGCTCCCCTGAACCTGTGCTGGATGGTCTCTGTCAGACCCATATCAAAATATCTTCAGCCAGAGCTTGACCCTACTGATTTCCATCAAACTTCCATATACACGACTGTCTCTGCACTAACCGGCGTATGTACGCGGATCCTCCTCAGGAAACTCACGTACATCCATTTTTCTCTGAAACATACAAGATTTAACAGCAAGATGATGCATCAACTACTCCCAAGTTCTGCCTGAGGTATTCAAAAGTTTCCTTGGGTAGTGGTTTAGTGAGAATATCAGCAACTTGTTCCTTTGAAGGAACATACTCCAATTTGACCTTTTGTTCGAACATTTGTTCCCGGAGAAAGTGATACTTGATCGGTATGTGCTTGGTCTTTGAATGCATGACACGGTTCTTTGAAATGGTGATTGCACTTGTATTATCACATAAGATGGAGATAGGTGGTGTACAAGTGATTTTAAAATCCTGCAAGTTCCGCATCATCCAAAGGAGTTGAGTGCAGCACGATGCAGCAGCCACATATTCCGCTTCAGCTGTAGATAAAGCAATCGAACTTTGTTTCTTGCTGAACCAAGATACTAATCTGGAACCCATAAAGAATGCACCACCACTTGTGCTCTTCCTTTCATCTACGCTTCCGGCCCATTATGCATTTGTATAAGCATGAAGTGTGAGATCTGTATCCCTAGGATACCATAAGCCATAGTTTTGAGTTCCTTGAAGGTACTTAAAGATTCTCTTAACTACTTGAAGATGAGTTTCCTTAGGATTTTCTTGAAATCTTTCAACTATTCCCTCTGCATGCATGATGTCTTGTTGTGTACCTGTCAAATAAAGTAGACTTCCAATCATAGATCTATAGGTTTGTTGATGCACTGCTGCTGATTCATCATTTGCACTGAGGCTGCATCCTGTAACCATGGGGGTACATACTGGTTTTGCATCTTCCATGCCATATTTCTTCAATATCTGCTTGAGATATTTGGTTTGAGACAAAAAGATACTGCCTTCATTTTGTTGGATTTGCAATCCAGGAAAATATGTTAGTTCTCCAAGCAAGGACATTTCGAATTCTTTCTGCATCACCAAGGCAAAGCTTTGACTCATAGCTTCTTCATTGCTGCCAAAGATAATATCATCTACATACACAACAAGTATTAGCAATTTGTCATTTTCAATTTTTATATAAAGATTTCTATTTGCTGATCCTTTTGAAAAACCTTGTTGATGAAGATATTTGTCCAAATGGTAGTACCAAGCCCTTGGAGCCTATTTAGGACCATAGAGAGCCTTTTCTAGTCTGCATACAAGATTTGGATCATTCCCAAGAATGAAACCATCTGGTTGCTCAATGTACACTTCTTCTTCTAAGTCTCCATTCAGAAAGGCTGATTTCACGTCCATTTGAAATACTTTGAACTTCTGAAAGCTAGAGAGAGCAAGGAACATTCTGATGGCCTCAAGTCTAGCAACGGGAGCAAAGGTTTCTTCAAAGTCTATTCCTTATTGTTGAGCATACGCTTTACAAACAAGTCTAGCCTTGTTTCTAATCACTTCCCCATTTTCATTCAACTTGGTCTTGAAGATCCATTTTGTTCCTATGACATTCTAATCTTTTGGTCTAGGGACCAATTCCTGAGTGTTGTTCTTTTCGATATGCTCAAGTTCTTCATCCATTTCCTTGACCCAGCATTCATCTTTGCATGCCTCTTTTACATTCTGTGGTTCAGTGGAGGAGAGCAATGCCAAATAGCTTGAGGCTTCTGCAATTATTCTTCTTGTTTGTATACCTCCCTCTTTCTGCCCCAAAATTTCCGATTTTGGATGATTCTTCTGAACGTACTTGGATGGAGTCTTCTCTTCTATCTGTTACTCTGGTGCCTCTTGAGCTTCTTCTTCATCATCAGTCTGATCTGAAGGGTGGTCTTCATCATCTTCGAGATTTTCATAATCTACTTGCCTAGGAATGTTTCCTGCTTCATCAACCACTACATCAATGCTGTCAACAATTCTTCCAAGTCTTTTATTGTAGCACTTATATGACTTGCTGTGAGGAGAATAACCAAGGAGAATGCCTTCATCTGCTCTAGGTTCAAACTTGCCAAGATGTTCATCATTATTCTTAATATAGCATTTGCTTCCAAAGATTTTGAAATGTTTTACCGAAGGAGTCTCACCATATCAGAGCTCATGAGGAGTTTGAGTGCTGTTCACCCAGACATTTGTTTTGTTGAGAATAACAATCGCAGCAAATGCAGCTTCACCCCAGAAGGTTGCGGGAGTTCCAGACTCATCAAGCATAGCACGAGCCATTTGTTGAACCGTTCTGTTCATCCTTTCCACTACTCCATTTTGCTGAGGAGTCCTAGCTATAGAGAATTCCCTTCTTATTCCATGTTCTTCACAAAAATCGAAAAATTCATTTGAGGTAAATTCCCCGCCTCTATCAAACCTGAGGCACTTCATTTTGTGATCTGATTTGTTTTCAACCAAGGCTTTGAAAGATTTGAATTTTACGAAGGATTCATCTTTGTGCTTCATAAGTCCTATCCAAACCATACTGGAGAAGTCGTCAATGAATAATATAAAGTATTCTTCTCCTCGAGGTGACCTTTTCCTAGATGGAACACATACATCTATATGGACTAGTTCAAGAGGCCTACTAGCTGATCCTTCCTTCTCAGGGAAGTTGGTTCTGGTTTGCTTACCAAACTGACATGGTTTGCATATTGTATTGTCCGGAATTCCGATGTCTGGAAGACCACGAACTGCCTGGTATTTGCATGCTTTCCTTATCTGTGAGATGCTTAGATGCCCCAACCTCCGGTGCCATAACCAGTGTTCATCGTTCTTGCTCAAATAGCATTGTTGTTGTCCTTCTTCGAATATGTATAAATTATTTGGAGTTCTTATGCCTTCGATCACTGTTTTCCCTGTATCAAGATCACGAACACTACATCCATTTGATCAAAATATTACCTCAGTTCCTTGATCACACATCTGACTGAGACTCAGTAGATTATTCTTCAAGCCATCAATATACAAAACATTTCCAGCCTTGACTTTTTCTTTCAACTGAACAGTGCCTTTTCCTTTTATGATTGCAGGGGTATCGTTTCCAAAAGAAACTTTCTTTCCCTTTTCTAAATCACTATATGATTGAAGTTTTTATTTATCACCTGTCATATGCTTCCAACTTCCACTGTTGATGTACCATTGGTTTTCCTGTCCTTCTGCATATAGAGCTATCCCACATATTTCTGGTTGTGGTTCCTTCATTCTCCATGTTCTGGCATTCAAGGTTTGTTCCTTCTGAGTTGTCTTCCAAAACCTGCTCCTGCATTCAGAATCTTCATGACCGAAGTTACTACAAATAGAACATTCAATTTCACTTTCAAGGGCGGAAAAATTGCTATAGGTCCTTTTTGTGACTCCAGTCATACTTCTTTGTTTTTGAGCTTATCTAGTCATGATTGTCTTATAGGCAACACATTGAGCTGCTTTGTGACCAAAGTTATGACAAGAGAAACATTGGCCATTGAAGAAACTCCTGTGATTATCAAATCTATCAACCAACCGATTGTATTTTCTACTGACATCCATTCTTGAGGAAAATTGGGAAGATTTTATCTGTGGCTGGTTGTGGCATCTGTTTGCCCTCAAGGTAGATTGCCCCCAATTTTCTTGATAGTCTTTTTCATTCTTGAGGTGAATTGTCCCTGATTTACTTGATGATTTCTATTGGGCCTTAGCTCGCTCCTCCTTGCTGCATCAAGATAACTTTTGGAGGTGGATGCTTGAGATGCTTCTCCATTATATCCCAGACCCGTCTTGATTAGTGGAGAATGTTGCACATTGATAATCTCATCCAGAGTTTCAGATCCTTTAACAAATTTAAGATTAAGAGCTTTAGTTTTCTCAATCTCTTTTCTAAGTGCCACAATTTCACATTCTAGTTTTTCATGATGTTTTTCTCTTCTAAACAAATTTTGAGGTTAGAAATCTCTTCACAAAGACCTTCTTCATCTATAGCACCCATGTAGTCATCATCTTCAAAAGCCATTAGAAGTTTATAATTATTACCTCATTCATCTTCGTCACTATTTGAAAGTCCATCACTATCATCATGAGTGTAATAGCTTTTCTTATATGCATTTTGTTTCTTGTTCAATCTAATAGGTTCCTTCCCCTTTTCAATCTTATCCTTATGAGGACATTTGGCAGCATAGTGACCGAATCTTCCACAAGAAAAGCATTTGAAAGGTAACTTACCTCGGAATCGTCCAGCACCCCATTAAAGGTTCTTGACAAAATTTGATTCTTCTTCTTCTTCTGACACGTGCCCAGACTCATAGTAATCTTCTCTGCCTGAAGCCTTGAAAGCAGCTTCTCTCCTGTCTGATGGTCCTCCTTTCCTCATTTCATAAGCAGTCAGAATTCCATGCAACTGTGACATGGTAAGGTTTCATAGATTCTCTTTTTCTTCTATTACAGAAACTTTAGATTCAAACCTAGGGGACAAAGATCTTAGAACCTTTTCAACCACAACAGCCTCTTTTATTTCTTCACCCAAATTTTTCATACAATTAACAATCTCATCTACACAAAGAAAATAGTTAGCCACACTTTCATCATTGTGCATTCTGAGATTTTCATATTTAATTCTGAGGGTTTGAAGTTTTGCTCGTTTTACCTATTCATCTCCTTCATAGCTCAGAACAATCTTGTCCCATATTTCTTTTGCGGATTTATACTACATAACCTTCACGAATTCTAATTGAGATAGACATCCTAAAAGAGTATTGACAACCTTTACATTTGTTTCATATTTCTTCTTCTCAGCCGGATCTGTAGGAGTTGCTGATGGAAAAGCGTATCCTGTATCTATGATATCCCAGACTTCTGTACCAAGAGATTGTAGATAGGTTGTGACTCTTACCTTCCAATAGACGAAGTTGGTCCCATAAAAAATTGGTGGCCTGATAGATGTTCTCTCTCGTAGTTGCTCATGATGATGGATCTTCCTTCAAGCGATCAAGCTTCTTCAGAAGGACCTGCTCTGATACCAATTGTTGGAAATAATACTGAGGGGGCGGGTGAATCAGTATTATCAAGTCAAATATTCCCTTTTTCAAATTCAGATAATATACGCTACTTCAGTTAAGTAAACCCGCGTATATACACAACTATGTAGAAGGAAAACCACATATACAATGTAAACATATAATTTACTTTATCTGTCAGATGTTGATTATTAATCTGTGTATCAGAATCAAATAACCAGTAACCAGGAACAATAAAATAGAGCAGAAGACAATCACACACAAGAACACAAGATATAAGGTGGAAACGCAATGTGGGTGAAAACCACCTGCTGCAATTCGTCTCTATCTTCTTTTAATTAGAAACTTCTTTCTACAATGTACTGGTGCAGTCCTTTACCAGTACGCAGGCTGCAACCTGCAGCCAGCTACAACCCTCTCTCGTTCTCCAGCTTCTCCTTGAAGGGAGATACAACCCCCTTAGCTCTTGCACTATCCAAGATACTAGCACGTAGGTGCTGGCCTACAGAAGGCTACACCCTTCTCTTTCTTTCGGGGACCACGTTTCATAAATTTTCAGAATGGATCCATGAACATAAATCAATCATAAACAATTTCTGCAACAAACAACCTCCTTTTCACCAATTAAAACTGAATCAAGTAGATACTTCTCTGACAGTTGTACCCAAAACACAGTAACAGTAACCACACACCAAATTCTGAACCCAGAACACTGCAACAATAAATAGAAGCAGCTAGACAACAACTTAAAAGATATACGCTACTTTAATAACTATAAACCTGTGTGCATATGCTTCTGTTCTTGGAGAAACCTGCGTATACGATGTTTTCATTCACTGAACCAGCGTGTATACGCGCCTTCGCTTCACTGAACCTGCATACAGATCTATAAAAGATAATTCATTCTTTCAAATATTCAGACACTGATTAACCCAGATTATCAGATTCATAGATCAAGCATGTGCCACATATAACAGATCAAAATCATGCAAAGATATTATCATTCAAGCCAAAAGATTATGACCCATCAATAGAACTTATCCTTCTTTGTGCTAAGGTTCCTCCTTCATTCAGATCCAGATCTGCACCATAACCCCAATCACCAATATTTCAGATCTCGCACTTATTAGATATTCAACTAATTTAGATGATTGTTTGCCAACTGATATCCTTCCTCTTTTATAGTCTTAGGCCTTTCACAATACCACGATCCAAAACCATAATAAAAAAATACCTTGGACCAAATACTTGGGGTCAGCACCTCTGACAAGATAGCATGGTCCAAAACCATAGGTTCAAATACCAAGGACTAACTACCACAGACTAAAAGTAAGTTCTCCAACATATACGCGCTTTTCCTTGCATGTAATTGCGTGTATACGCATACGTGCCTTTGTAACATATAACCCGCGTGTATACGCGCCTTTGTCTAGGTGAACCTGTGTATATATCTTTTTCTTCATTCTGAAAGCTTGAACTGAGATCTGGACCTGAGATCTGTCACCAAAGAGAGTTGCCATCAAGGACAACACCTATGCCATAGCTCCAAACTTCTGCCATAATGCCAACAAAAAAGCCTTCAGTTTTTGAAGTTTAGTGCAGTAGGCTCTTTTAAGCATCAATTAGTTTTGGTCTATCTGTTTCTATATCATCAGTTAGAAAAATTTAAGTTTCCTTTGCAGACATTGGATGTTACAAGCATCCCATAGTCAGTTATTCATTGGACTTCACTAGTGAGAAAGTGTTATGAAACCAGCTCAAGAAAAGATAGATCAACGCCTTAGAATTCAACCTCTTCAAGGGGGCAACCTCCTTTACATTACATAAATGAACAATTATTGGATGATTCAAATGACAAAACCTCTTTTCTCTATATAGGAGTCTAAGGAGTCACAATATAATCTAGCCGACCTAACAATAATAATATAAAGCCACAAAAATAACAATAGAAGGATTCTATGGGGCACAGTAATAACAATATGGGGGCAATAGGGGCACAAAAATATTAATAAGGGGTATAACTACAATAGTAATGGGGTAATCACTAGTATTATAGGGACCCAACATGCCCCTCTTCTTCAAAAAAAGTGTTGTCCTCAACGCTTGAGTAGTTATGGATACTTCTGCATAAAATTTTCATCCTTTCTTGAGAGTGCATCTGCCACCACATTTTGCTTCCCTTTTTTGTAGATGATTTCAAAGTCATAACCCAACATCTTTGTGACCCACTTTTGTTGCTCTTCAAAGGATAATGTTTGTTCTAAAAAGTATTTAAGGCTATCATGATCCATTTTTACGTTGAAGTGTCTTCCCATTAGGTAGGGTCGCCATTTCTTAAGTGCATGGAGTATTGCCAACATTTCCTTCTCATAAATAGCTTTTCTTAAAAACTTTCCCTTGATTGGACGACTTTCAAAAGCAACAGGTCTTTCATTTTGCATTAGAACAACACCAATTCCATTTCCTGAAGCATCACATTCCACAATAAAGGTTTTTGTGAAGCTCGGTGTAGCTAAGACTGGTGCTTGGCACATTGCCTCTTTAAGGCGTTCAAAGGCCTTTGTTGCTTCCAGAGTCCATGAAAATGCATCTTTCTTCAATAATATTGTTAGAGGTGCTGCTATTCTCCCATAATTCTTAACAAAGTTGTGATAATACCTTGTCAACCCGAGAAATCCTCGCAGATGCTATATGGATGTGGGATTTTCCATTCCTTAATGGCTTTAATTTTGCTAGGGTCTACCTTAACTCCTTCATGAGATACAATATGACCCAGATATTCCACCTCCTGGACTCCAAAGAAAAATTTGGATCTTTTTGCATATAATTGTTTCTCCTCCAATAATTGTAGCACCTTGTCAACATGTTCAACATGATCCTTCCAAGACTTGCTGTAGATTAGTATATCATCAAAAGATACTAACACAAATTTTCTAAGGAATGGTTTGAAAATTGAATTCATAAAACCTTGAAATGTTGAAGGTGCATTGGTAAGGCGAAAAGGCATGACCAAAAATTCATAATGACCCTCATGAGTTCTAAATGCTGTTTTCGGAATGTCTTCAGTCTTCATTCTGATTTGATGATATCCTGAACGAAGATCCAACTTGGTGAAGTAAGTTGATCCATGCAATGCATCCAGTAATTCATCAATGACAGGAATGGGGAACTTATCTTTAATAGTGAGCTTGTTGAGCTCCCTGTAATCCGGACACATGCACCATGATCCATCCTTCTTGTGCACCAATACTACTGGAGGAGAGAAAGAAATTTGACTTGGTTGAATTATACCAGCCTCTAGCATTTTTGCAACCATACGTTCAATTTCACTCTTTTGGACATAGGGATATCTGTACGGCCTGATGTTTGGAGGAACACTTCCTGGAATCAGACGAATAGCATGATCATGATCACGCATAGGTGGGAGACCTTTGGGAGTCTTAAATACCTTGGAATTATTGTCCAAGACTTTTTGGAGATCTGGAGAAATAGATGATTCCAATGTGGAAACATCTAGTGAACATAATTGTGCAATTACACCTCTTTTCTCCTTTTTTAGAAGCTTTGTCATACCATTAGAGTTGATTATCTTTCCTGGTTTCCCTGTAATACCCCTTAATTCAACTTTCTTTCCTTCCATAGAAAATTTGATGAAAATTTCTTGAAAATTAAAAGCTATTGTACCCAAGGATTGTAGCCATTGGACTCCTAGTACAACATCAGCACCTCCCATTGGAATGGAAAGCATTGGGCTAGTCAATACATATTCTTCCATGGATAGCTTGATATTATCGCACTTTCTAGAGAAATTTATTGTTCCTCCATTTGCAATAATCACTTCACACCCTGGTGCTGGATATAGGAAGCAATTCAATTATTTTGCTACCTTACAATGAATAAAATTGTGGGTTCTTCCTGAATCAATCAATACTATTACCTTTTTCTTCTTGATTTGTCCTTGTATCTTAATGGTTTGAGGAGTGGTAATTCTTACCAATGCATTACAAGATATGGTCAGATTTATTTGTTCTTCATCTAGACTTTGTTCCTAGAGTATATCCTCTTCTTTTGACCTTTCTTGCTCCTTTTCTTCTTCCTCTTCACAATCTATGTAGAATAATTTCTTCTCAGCACACTTATGACCTTTAGTGTACTTGCTATCACAACTGTAACAAAGCCCTTTTGCTCTTTTTTCTTCCAATTGTTGTGGTGTCAATCTTATAGGTTGCGGAAGACTAGGGGAAACAACACTTCCATCTTTATAGTTGTGAGTGGTATGCTTCCTGGTTTCCATAATTTTGCTTTCCATTTTTCTTGCTAACCTAAATGCCTTCTCTAATGAATCCGGTTTCAAAAGGCGAACATCATGTTGGATATTATCCTTTAAAGACCCTATGAACACATCAATCCTATGCTCCTCTGGAATATCTTTTACCCTTATGTTAAATTTTTGGAACTCCTCAATGTGCTCCATTATTGAACCCTTTTGTTTGAGACTTATCAGTTGGCTAAAAAAAGTGTTGCTTTTTGTATCCTCATAATGTGCTATCAATTCTTCCATAAAAATTTCCCAAGTGATAAATTGTTTACGAGAGCAAAGCCATTGATACCATACAAACTGATTTTCTTCCAAATATAAAGTTGCCATATGTACCTTTTGTGTGTTTTGCACATTATTGAGATCAAAGAATTGTTCCATCTGTAATATCCATGTGGTGGGATCCTTGCCATCAAACTTCCTCATATCGATTTTTGGAACATGGTGAGTCTTCGATCCAACATTAGAGTCTATGGAATCATGATTAACATTTATTTTGTTCTCATCATGAGCTTCCTTTAGTACCCTTTCACACTTAGTGACCATTTCTTGTAGCAACTTATTCGTATTTATCTTCAATTCTTCCATTTTATCATCCATGCCATCAATTTTGGCGTCCACACCATTCACCTTAGCTTCCATGCCATCCATCTTAGCTTCTACACCTTTCTTTAAATAGTCAATCTTAGCTTCTACACCTTTCTTTAAACCATCCATCTTAGCTTCTACATCTTTCTTTAAACCATCCATCCTAGATTTTGTTCCTTTTTGTGCAAGGGATAGTTGTTGCACTTGGTCTTGTAATTTTGATATATCATGTTGCATTTCTTCCTCTTCTTCATGAGTCATGCTAGAGATTTCAGGTTCCTTACTAGGTGTTTGCATTTTCTTTCCTTGGGGCATTAGTTACCGATAATAATGTTCTACTATGCCCTTTGAAATCCTTCAAAATAAATTTTGAAACCAAGCTTAAGTAAAAATTTAAGAAAATCTACACACCTTTTTTCACTTTGTAGGAGCTTGATATTGCCTATGATGTATATATGTACTTTCCAATCATCTAGTTCTGAATTTCCGATCTGTAGTAGCCCTCTACGTCCTCTTTCCAATGCCACAAGTCTGACCCAAATTGGATTCTCCAAGGAAGCGTTATGTGAAATCTCCCACAGTGACTTGCTTATAGACTAGTTTAGGAGAGTGAACTTGTACGACATGCCACGAGTCACCGTTTCGACCTTCGGATCTGAAACATGCGTACAAGAAACTACAGTCCGTCCACTTTCTTTACCTTCTGACGAAATTTCAATCCGATCCCCAGAGAGAAAGTTATGAGGATTTTCCCTAGGTCACCTGTTTTGAATGTAATTCAGGAGTCTGCAGAAAGACAAAATTCCTCAGAGGATATCTCCGAAAACATCACACGAAAAGATATGAAATTCGGACCCAAGATTCAACGTGATTTCTTCTCAAATGGGTTTTTTTTGCGACTTTTGAAACGTCACAGAAAACAAGTTATAGTGAAAATTCCATGATGACATGTTTGGAGCAGCGAAACCCTAGAATCCAAAGCTCTGATACCAAATGTTATGAAACCAGCTCAAGAAAAGATAGAAAAGATAGATCAACGCCTTAGAATTCAGCCTCTTCGAGGGGGAAACCTCCTTTACATTACATAAATGAACAATTTTTGACTGATTCAAATGACAAAACCTCTTTTCTATCTATAGGAGTCTAAGGAGTCACAATATAATCCAGCCGACCTAACAAAAATAATATAAAGCCACAAAAATAACAATAGAGGGATTCTATGGGGCACAGTAATAAAGATATGGGGGCAATAGGGGCAAAACAATATTAATAAGGGGTATAACTACAATAGTAATGGGGTAATCACTAGTATTATAGGGACCCAACAGAAAGACTTATGAAGAGTTCTCGTTTAGTGATTTTTTCAATCAATTCTTGTATGTAGCAAATTATTTATCAAGGAGTGACATTGTTACTAGGATTTCTACTGAAATTAAAAGAATTTTACATTTTAGTCAATGGTTAAAGGTTGAGTGAATATAGCATGACAGAAGGTGAGTTAAAATAGATGTGGAGGAGATGAATTGAATTTTAGTGGCACAGAGGAGAGGAACTAGTAAGAGCTAAGGATTACAGAAAAAATTAAGCGTTGGACACCATGGAGGGGTGTATGGCATGAAGCACCACTCTCTCCTATAGTCAAGTAGTCTCCAGTCACGGTAAGAAATTGCTGGATGCTGAAAAAGGGTTTTTTGGAGGGGGAAAAGAAGACAACAGGAACACACAGGAGAAAAACAATAGGCAGGAAGACACCAGAAGAGAAAAAGGAGTAGAGGAAAATAATCAGAATGCAGAAACCAAAAAACATAATGGTCCATGTAAGCCTAAGGCTACTATCAGACCCAGAGTGGTGTTAAGTGATCCAGCGCTGCAGGTGCATAGGGATCACATGATGACTTATGCTATCATTTGCAAATTCATGGGGTTATGGCCAACAACGAAAGTGCTATAGGCATGGATCAAAAATCATTGGAAACCAAAAGGGGATATAGACCTACACCTTGGATCAAAGGGTTTCTTCATTCTATTTTTCACTAATATTGAGGATAAAGACAAGGTGTTTGAAGGAGGGCCCTACTTCTATGCAGCTCCAGGCCTCTATATGCGGCCTTCGATGATGAATTTTGTCCCAGAGCGAGAGACTTTCACTTTGGTCCCTGTTTGGGTACGACTCTACTCCCTACCACTAAATTACTGGCAACCAGAATCATTATCAACAATAGGAAATAAACTAGGGTGTTTTGTTAAAATATCTGAGGCCACTATAAGGGGAAAGTACACTTCCTTTGCCCGTATATGCGTGGAGATGGATCTCTTTGGAGCTCTACCAGATGAAGTGATCGTGAAAGTTTTTGATGAAGAATGGGTACAAGCGATGGACTATGAACATTTTCCTTTCAGATGACACAAATGCCATTAACATGAGCATCTATTCAGGGACTGCCCTCGGAAAAATATAGACAGAAAAATTAAAGTCACAGTAGGTAAAGGAACTAATAGCTTTCACAAGGTGGGAAATAGAGGTAAATGAGGAAAAAGGTTACAAAAAAAAAACAATGAGGAAAAGGAGAAAAGCCAGAATAGATACAAGGTACTAGAAAAAGAACAGGAGTTAGAAGAGGCAAATTAGACTATGGAGGATAGCCAAGGGGAGAAGGAAAAGGAAGAAAAAATGGAGGAGATACAATATATTAACCAACAAAAGAAGACTATGATGAGAAACATGAAACATTATAAGGACCAAGAGATGACCTCGAGTGAGGTGGAAACAGAGGATCATGAACTGCAGGACATTCTCAAAAGAGAACATCTAGATCTGGAGAAATTCCTGAAACAAGGAACCACAGAGGGAATGGATTCATTACCTCAAGCGGAGTTCAATAGAGTGTAGCAGTTGTTTTTGTGGAGAACTCAGACAAAAGGGTTGGGAGGTAAAATAAACCTCGAGATTCAGGACAATGAAGGGGTGAAAACCATGAAAACGACATCAGGACTCACTCCCAGAAACCCAGGTAGGAAAAGGGGTAGAGAGAAACAAAACGAATTACTGATTGAATGTGGAAAACTGATGATAGATTCAGGTAAGATGAAAGATCTATCTAGCTACTCTTTTACAAATATTTTTGAATGAAGCTCACATCTTAGAATATTAGAGGTCTAGGAAGTAAAAGGAAACAAAGAAATCTTAACAATAGAATGAAAGAAGAGAAACATGATATGATTTTCATCTAGGAAACTAAATGCTCAATAGAAAAAATAAGAGAAATACATAACAAATGGCTTAATAGATATGAATTTCTAGAAGTCAAACCAGACAAAACAGCAGGAGGTATTCTAACACTTTGGAACCCTCAAAGAATAGGTATAGTGGATGTTGAAGCATCTAGTAATTATTTATTAGTGGTTATTCAGCCTTTGGGAGACAGGGAAATTTATTTAATCACAAATGTTTATGGTCCACAGAAGCCTGATGACAAACTCAGACTACTTGACTCACTAGAGGATCTGAGAGACAAACATTCAGGAATACCATGGATTTTGGGAGGGGACTTCAACATGATTAGATCCCCATCAGAAGAAAGGGTGGGACCAGAACACTAGGCAGAGACTTTATAGCATTTCATAATTTTATAAACAATATGAAGCTAGTTGACAGAGATAGAAGTAATGGCCTCCTTACCTGGAACAACAAAAGAGGTGGAGAGTCTCAAGTAGCCTCAAATTTTGACAGATTCATAATCTAAGAGGACCTTATGTTCACAGGCCTTGATATGACAGCGAGGATTCTCCCCTTTGGTGGCTCAAACCATTGGCCTGTTCAACCTGAGGTGTCCTGTATAGGAACCCCAAAAAACAGACCTTTCCGGTTTGAAAATATCTCACTCACCCATCCAGACTTTATTAGCAACATTGAAAAATGGTGGAAATAAGATTTGCAGATTCAAGGAACGAGAATGTTTCTATTGCACAAAATACTGAAATATATCAAAATCAAGCTCAAAGATTGGAATAAGAATGAGTTTTGCAACATTTTTGAGGCTAAAAGAGTTGTTGAAAGGAAAATACAAGAAATAAATCAAACCCTAATCATCGATGGATTTGATGTGGAAGGAAATGAACAAGCTAAAAATCATCAACGGGAATGGGAGGAATTATGAAAACAAGAGGAAATATTTTGGAGGCAAAAATGAAGAGTTAAATGGCTAAAAGAAGGAGATAGAAACACAATGTTTTTCCACAGATCTACCATGGAGCACAAATCTCACAACAGGATCTCATCTATCAAGGATTCTAGAGGCAACTAGCTCAACACCCACAAAGATATAGAAGCTGTGTTGGCTCAACTTTTTCAAGGCATAGCAAAGGAACCTCTCTTAGACAGATCTCAATTTATTAGTAACTTCACAATGCACATTCCTAAGCTAGTAACAAGAGAAGACAATTATAATCTTAATAGGCCAGTGAATGAAGAGGAGGTCAGTGAAGTCATCAAAGATATGCCAAATGGAAAAGTGCCAGGCCTAGATGGTTTCAATGTAGATTTACTTAAAGCTTGTTGGGGTATTGTCAAGCAAGATATATTGAATGTGGTGGAGGACTCCAGGAAGAATAGAATTGTGTCGAAGGTGTTCAGACCTATAGCGTTATGCAATGTGGTGTATAAAATAATTTCCAAAATAATAGCCAACGGGCTTAAACCCCTTCTACCAACTCTGGTTTTTATGGAGCAAATGGGATATGTGGAGGGCAGACAAATTCTCAACAATATCATTAAAGCTCATAAGGTGGTTCACTCTCTGATAAGTAAGAGGCAGGTAGGAATGATTATGCAATTGGACCTAGAAAAGGCTTATGATAAGTTAAATTGGGCCTACATTAGGAAAGTCCTTCTAGCTTATGGATTTGACCATAATTGGGTGAGATGGGTAATGGCCCTTGTTACTACCTCTAGTTTTTCAATTATGGTAAATGGTTCTCCTTCAAAGATCTTTAATCCTTCAATAGGTCTCAAGCAGGGAGACCCTCTCTGCCCCTTTCTCTTTATTCTTATGATGGAAGGACTAGGCCGAGCGATCTAGTTTGTCAAAAAAAAGGTAAAATCCAGGGTCTCAAAATATGCAGGAACGGACATGCTTTAACCAATCAACAATTTGTAGATGTTACCATGCTACAGGGTATTCCCACGGTCAAGAAAGTGCTAGCTTACAAACAAATCCTGCAAGACTTTGCTATGGCTGCGGGAACAGAGGTAAGCCTCTCCAAATCAAAGATTTTCTTTTTCAACACTAACATTGCCATTCAAAGAAATATTTCCAGAAATCTAGGCATTCAAAGAGATATGCTACCATCCAAATATTTGGGAGTACCGCTCATAAACAAAACTTTGAGCAAGAGAGTTTGGGAGCCTGTGATTAAAAGTTACAGGACAAGATATGAAAATGGACAAGTAGGACTTTGAACTTGGCAGGCAGGATGGTGCTTACAAAAGTTGTGCTTCAATCAATCCCCATATTCATGTTTTCAGCCCTTCCAGTTACAAAAGGATTTATGCAATGATGCAAAAATATCCAAAGACATTTTCTTTGGGGCAAAGGGGAAGAAAAGAAAAAATGGGCCTTGGTAGCCTGGGAAAATATATGCAAACCTAAAACACAAGGAGGTTTAGGACTGGATGATCCTGAAGTGCTAAAGAAATTTTTGGGTGCAAAATTATGGTGGAGATGTTTAAAATATTCAGATGCGCCTTGGGCACAAATTTGGAACTAGAAATATACAAATAATTGGCAAGACAAGGACCACATATGAATGTTTGGAATCATAAAAGGCTCCCACATCTGGAACAAAGCTTGTGAAAATAGAGGCATAGTTTAGAAAAATAATTTCTGGGAAATTACAGCTGGAGAGCTTGCATGGTTTTGGTAGGATAAATGGAAAAAGGAACTAGGCTATTAAGAGAAGACTTTTCAAATCTCAAGAATGATACTGACACCAAAGGGTTACTCTGAGTAAATAAATTTTTCGATTAGACAAATAGCGGAGGAAAATGGAGAATTTGGAAGGAAATGGAGTACAGGGATAATGCCCCCTTGAAAGCACATGCTGATGCTCTAACAACCATCCTAGATCAAAGAAAGATCCTGATATTAGCTGATTCTAACCAACTAAGATGGGGCAATAACAATGAAGGCAACTTTAACCTTAAATGGGAAAAGTGCATAGCCCTTGAGCTTGATTCTACAAAACCTGATTGGGTTTGGAAGAAGATATGGAAGAACCAAGGATGCATGAACACCAAACTATTCATGTGGTTAGTGCATCATAAGAAAATTATGACCTGGGAAAAAATTTGGAAAAGGGGTGTTTCTAGCCCATCCAGATGCCAACTATGTGAATCACAAGAGGAAAATATGGAGCACCTTCTCAACCTTTGTATATTTACTTCCTCATTGTGGGATGGGATTTCCTCTATATTCAGACAAACTAATAGGGATAGAGGAAGCATTACCAATACCCTAAGGAATTGGAGGAGAAACATCTCTGATAATGAAACAGTAAACAAAGCTTGGGCTTTAGCTTCAAGCTTCCTAATATGGAACGTCTAGAAAGAATGAAACAATAGAATTTTCAAAGATAAAAATAATTCCTCCCAGAGCATCATGGAACAAATTTTAAGACATCTCAAGGAGATGGTTGGAACTTTAATACAAACAGATCCTAAGAACCCCCCTTTAGATGTTGATTTTTAGATACTTCTCCAATTTAGTATGCAGGGGCTTATTCGTCAAGCAAATAACAGATTTGTAGATCAACTACTCACTGATAAAGACTTCTGGCATCCTCTCCCTCAAGGAAGTATGAAATGTAACATAGATGGGGCCTCAAAAGGAAACCCATGAGTAGCTGGTTATGGGGGAGTGATAAGGGATGAAAAGGGTTGCATACAATACATTTTTTATAGTAATTTGGGAAGAGCCACAAATAATATGGCGGAGCTAATGGCCCTAGAACAATGTTTAGAAATCTTGAAGAATGACAATTTTCAGAACATCATAATTGAAGTAGACTCTGAGGTAATTATCAATTCGGTTAAGAGAATTTGTTGTGGTTCGACTCCAGAAAAAGTCTCAAAACATTGGAGGCTTCTTCAGGTTTATCGAAGGATCCATTCCCACTTTCAGAACATTAGGACCTTAAGTTTCATACATGTGCACTGGACCGCCAATAAATTGGCGGATATATTAGCCAATAAAGGTGCTCTCTGTGCTAAGAGCAGCAATAAGTATAGATGGCATGAGGTTCCCCAGGGTAGATTGAGGGATGATTGTGTTAGCCAAGTGAATGCGGATCAAGAACTCTATCAGAATAAGGGATTCTAGTAGATCACAAAAGTCGCAGTTTAGCAGATAAATAATCAACATGCAGATGTTGTCTTGGATGAATTCTGAAAATGGCATCAGACCCAGAACAACTCAGACCCCGGGTTCTAGTGTGGGTGAAGATTTACAGCAAGAGGATTTATATAAAAGATCGACATCACAGATCAACTCCACTTTGCTCTGCAGGGAGATGAGGTGGAGAGCTTCCAGCCAGAAGAAACAACGGCAAGTTCGTGTCTCCTCGCCGATTGGATGATAAGGGGTACAACGAATTGGTAGTATTTTGAATCATACCATGGACAAGATGGTTTACGGGTTATTGGATGGCCTCAATAACTGAAGCAGTTTTCTAGAAATAAGCTCGATGCCATTCATTGATCAACACATGTATGAAGAAGGAGAGAGAATACCACCTTTATCGGGCGGGTATTTCTCTTGCTTCTCTTCAACTTGATATCCCTCTCAACTGTTGGATCAAGCAATGGAGGATCAATGGCCGAGATTCAATGTGCATGTTAGTGTGTCCGGGTTATACTTTTGGCTTCCTCAGCAGACCTAAAATCTTCTTTATATACGATCTAATGCATCTTTAGGTCCAACACTTTTCATTATATACCGCCATCAAGATGGTCTCCAGTTCATTGCATGCGCTCAACACCAGAAGTGGTTTCATGGAAATGAGCCCGATGCCACTCATCTTTCAACACGTGGCTCAAGGAGGAGAGAGAATATTGTCCTCATCAGGGGGGTATTCTCACGACTTCTTTTCCACACGATATTCCTCTAAACTATTAGATCTAGTAGTGGAGGATCAATGGCCTAGGTTCACTATGCATGTTGGTGGGTTCGGGTCAGATTCTAGGCTTCCTTAGCGGGCTCGTAATCTTCATTTTGTTGGCCATTTCTCATCTATAATTACATTGATTGTTGGGAAGGGGACACATACTTTTGAGTCATTTTGTTTTTCGCTCATTGGATCTTAGAGCTAGGGTCAAGCGGTTTAGCAGTCTCTTGGCTCAGATCGCGAGCCGTCAGCTCTTTGCCCAATGTGCCTAGTGATATCCATATCTCTAGCCATTTTCAACCTTGGGTTTTATGTATTTTTTGTAATATATTTTATAAAGATTAATGAAAAGAAGGATTGACTCTTGCTTAAGAAAAAAAAAAAAGAATGGTTAATGGTTGGAGACTCGTATTTATACCCGAATTTTACAAAAATTAGGATTTATGGATGTTAGCTACAGCCATACAAGTTGTCTATCTTCCTCCCAATGAGAATTTTTGTTGTTGAATATATTAGACAAATGATGAATGTTGATTATGTTCATTTTCTTTCTAGAAAATAGAAAGTTAAATTTAAATTGAAAACACAGGTTAATCCATTTATAACCAACATAAGAGCTACATAAATAGAGGTAGATAATTTATTGAAACAGATGAAGTTCAAGTTAAGTTTCAGTTGGTCTTGTGACCCACTAGGGGTTATATCATTAGCCAGAGTTGCACATAAATCAACACATTATGTTCATGTGACTAAACCAGAGATTGAGAAATTTTCCAATAAAGAAGAATGGGAGGAAAACACTTTACAGGAAGCCGAGGAAGTAATACCCAGTGAAAGAGTGTTAGAGACTCCAAAGACCATAGAGAAATAATTAAAAAGGCCAAGGGAGACTCAGTCACCATCAGGCTTAGATTTACAACAAATAACTTTCAAGGTCATGAAAAGAAGAAGGACAACAACTAAAGAGGAAGAAGAATTGTCAGAAGTTCAGACTTATGAAGCACCTTCTACAATACTTCTCATAGGAGAATCACCATTTTCCCTGCAACAAATTGGAGAAACTAGTCTAGATTCTTCATCTTCTTCTTCCCCTTCCTGAAGGAAACAAACTATCTTTTCAAAATTTCTAGAAATAAAAAAGAATAATGAGACACTAAAGACTTCCACATATGCAGAATTTTGGAAACAATCCTCTACAACATAGACTAGACTACTTTCAACATTAGACAGTGAAAGGGGATGGTTCCAATTTGTATTTTTGGAACCAAAGGTTGTTGTACCTAGAACTGTTGAAGACTATAAAACTTCCTTCTTTTCTTTTGATACAAAACATATTCATCCATAGATCATATTGATCTACATAAACAAGGAGGGGAGATGATTTATACATCTTTGGAAAGTTATGCCATGAAAGCTTCTAAAGTCCAAGCATCATTAAATAATATCCATTCTTAATAAAAGCTAGAAAAAAATTCTTCTGTAGCAAAGGATACTAGAATTAAGGGACTTGAAGACCTAGTTCTGAAATTAGGACTAAATCCTAAAGATGTAAAAGCAACAGAAAAAATAATCAGAAATAGAAATGTTGATATTCAAGCATTGAGGAAACAGTTGAAGCTGCCAACAACTAAACATCCATAGGCTCAGGAAGCCATTCAATTAGAGGAGGATAAAGAGAACATGCTTCGAATGATTGTTGAGCAGAACATACAAATTCAGAAGATGGAATCAAATATACAAAAGTTGATTAAGAAATGAGAGTTACGACTCATCAATGGAGTAGGAACTTCTACACCAGGATCTACAACAACAGGAACTTCTACAACAGTAGTTTCCATAGCACAGAGAGAGCCCATTGGCCAAAACTAAACAGAGTAGTTGTCAAAGGCCATGGGAGATCTATCCTTGAAGGATATGGAAATTGAGAAACTTAGAACTTGAAGATTGGGAATATTAAAGGAAACAAAATTAAAATTGATAATGCATATTTGGCCAAAATACATAAAAATTACAAATTTACTAAGCAATTATAAATCTATGAAAATGAATCATTGATTGCACAGACTTTATCTCAAGCCAAAGAGAAAATCTGGATTGATACAAATGTATCTTTGACTGAATTATGGCCATCAATTGAAATTATTTTTGAGCAAGAAGATTGATTGCAATGGTCAAAGGCACTGATAGTAGAGATTAAAGAAGATCTAGGTCATAAACCAGGATAAGGTACCAGGATAATCAAAGTATGTCATTCCAAAACAAAGGAAGAAGTTGAAGAATTTGGAATTGAACATAGGACAAATGTAGTCGTAGAGACAAGAATTTTTTTGACAAAGAAAAATCTAATGTTACAACTGCAAAATAAGTTCCACAACTTAGAAGCACATATCAAGAAATTCCATAAAAAATTTAATTCTCTATACCAAAAAGGAGTCCCAAATCTTCAAAATTCTAGTGGCCAATTGACCCCACTAGAAAATTATCAGCACAGGTTACATTAGATATCAAAAGATAAAGCCAAAATTTTCAAAGTTAGAGGAATAATCACAACCAAAGCTTTCATGGAGGGCCTAGAATATGATTGTTTTACTAAACATGAAATTCAACATTTATTTTTAACTAGGCCTTCTTTTGAATACTACACAGAATTTGATGAGTCGTTCAGGAAGTTAACCAAATTTTCTATCCCAGATGATAAAAGAAAGGATAAATTACTTGAGCTCGTCGAATAGAACATAATGCATAATTCCAGTGACCAAAAGGCAGAAAGATAGGAGCAGACAACAAAATAATAGGGGCAGTAGACAAAAAATTCAATTTCAAGGAGCGAACATCAAACAAGAACCTCAAAATGTGTGTTGAGTGTTCAAATCAGTTTAGAATATCTAATTTAATGTGCTATTTTTGTAAATATCCAAATCGGTTTTGGATATTATTTCAGTTTGTAATAAATTTTGTTTTAAAGATTGTATTTTGAGTGAGACTCTATAAATATTTAGTATTTCTAATAAGACAAGGTTAAACCCTTGTGATGAATAAGTAACATGATTGTAAAGTTTTAAGATATTTTTGAAAATAATTGAAGGATTATGGATTCATTCTCAACAACTTGTGTATCTATGTGAGTTTGTCCTATTATTCAATTATGTTTTTCAAATTTATTTCTTCACATGTTCAAGGTAACATAGAAGTTTGGGCAAGGCTTTATTGAATATCAATCTACCTAAAAGCCCCTACAAAGTTATAATTATTAAAAGAGATTAATTAACTGAACAATTTATTTTAGTTAATTCCTCTAAACATTTTAATTGTTTCCTTTTGTCATCTCTTGGATATGTATTGTTTCATTGTAGAAAGATTCTACATGCATCTAGTGTATATGATAGATTAGATGTTAAATATGAATGTTTAACAATTATATTCCTTCTTAATTTATTCTTTTCAAATCAATTTTAATATTTATTCGATTAAGAATGAAAATAAACCATTTAGTTTTCCTAGAAATAATTAGAATTTACATTTGTTTAAAGGTTTAATGCATTGGTCATCCAATTAAAATCAAAACCTTACATAGATGCTTTGGCATAGTTCCCAAACCTAGAACTGTCTACAAAGATACAACATCAAATTGGTGTCATTGCTCGGGAACGAAGATTGAATCTTGTTTTACATGGGACAATGATCAAAATTGATTCTTAATGGTGGATAAGAGGTCAGTAGGCTAAAATCCTTCACCTGGAGACTCCGCATATTAAATATGGCTTCACGCAGACAAACCATATCACAATCAGATCCATAACTTCTCTCTCCTTTATCAGGTCAATATAAACTTGTGAAAATTGCATCTATTAGATGTAGGTTAGAGGTCTCTACTGGTTCTTCTACCTTTATTTTATTTGAAGTACCCTCACAATCTGACCCTTCTAAGTAAACTTCAATACCTTCTAAATTATCAGATCTTCCTAAAAATATTTTAGAACTCCTTTCTAGAGGAGTAGATCTTCAAACTGCATTATTTGTTCACCAACTTGATACCTTTCAACTTACTTATTCCCATTTATAAATTTTTGATAGTGAAGAAGATCTTAAATTTTCACATCCTGAATTTTATCCAGTTGATTTTAAATCTTCTGTTGTACATACATACTTATCCCTCTACTTCTTCTAAACTTGAAGAGAATCTTACTATTTATACTAATCCTCTAGTTTTTGAAGATCATGAAAAGGTTTTACCTGAAGTTCAGAAATTGGTTATTAATCCTCAATTTTTCCAGAAACCTAAACCTCCATCACAACCATCTTCCATTAAAGATGTTTCCCCAAAATAGACAGTCTATTACAACATCAAATGGCTAGATTTCAAGCAATTATGGCAGCTCAATATGAAACATTAGATCTTCAACCAACAACCCAACTTCATGCTTTTCCTGATTCGTATTTAAAACATTTACCTAGATTTAATGGAGAAGAAATGTCATCTATTGAAGATTACTTGGCTACTTTTCTGGATTTTTCTGATAACATGAATATTGAGCATGAAGTTTTTTACCCGAAATTTTTTGTTCAATCATTAGAAGGAAATGTTAGAATATGGTTCAGACAATTTCAAGCAAATTATATGAATTCATGGGCTAACTTAATAAACATTTTCAAGAATTAGTGGGCAATAAAAGAGGATCTTGTTTACTATTTAATAGAATTTGAATATTTGAGAAGGAATACTGGTGAACCTGTTGTTGATTTCGTTAAGAGATTCAATAAAATTTATAACAAGATGCCACCAAATTGTAAACCTCGAGACACTTCATCAAAAGTTTGGTTTTCTAAATCATTTGAAGATGATTTTGTTGTAATGCTTAGAGAGAGAAAATCAAAAAATTTAGCAGACATACAATCTAATTCAATTGAAGTCGAAGCTAATAGGTCAATATCTAGTAAATTAAAAGAAAAGGCAGAAAAGGCTGAACATAAAATAAAAGGAAAGTATGTCATCATCAAAAAATAAAGCCAAAGGACATAAAATTGATGAAATAACCTCTTTACTAAGAAATCTATCTAACAAAATCTCATGAATGGAAGTTCAACCTAGAGTAACCCAACAATTTGCAAATAGACCTCAACTCCAATGCAAAACACCTTTTCAACATCAAATTTTACAAAGACCAAATATCGATAAGAAAATTCAACCTCCCTTAATGATTGATGATTAAGACCCTGAAGAAACTATTCCTATTACCACAAATGATATCAATTATTTTGAATTTCCCTCATCTCATAATGTTATTGTTCCAATCAATGAAGATCATTCTCTAATTCAAAATCAAGAAACCTCCCAAGTTTCCAAGTATCAAGCTTTTTATGAGTTCCTCATTGCTAAACTAAATAGAAGGTATGACTTAAGACCTAAACAAGGAACTGGTAGACCTGTGAAAAATATTACCTTTGATGAACACCAAGTGAAATCAACTGAAACACAAACATTGTCAATTCAAACAAAGAATCACTTACAAGAACAACATATTGCTAAAAAATATGTTCGAATTGTTTTTGATGTTGAAAAGAGTTGGAAATATTTAAAATTCCAATTCCCTTATCTGATTCAATCTTAAAGTATATATGCAGAGAGGGATATCATTAGTTCATAAGATCAAAAACCTTGAGTTGTTTTTGGTCCTAGTTTTGATATGATTGATGAAAGTGAACCTCTTTTTTATGTCACATTGAAAGTTCATGGTTACCTTTCATATAGTTTTCTGTCATATTCTGGTGCTTACGATAATCTAATGCCTAAAGTAATGATGGATCAATGTCAATTTCAAATCACTAGACCATATCGTAATTTGTATACTTTCGATTCCAAGAAAGTACCTTCCTTAGGATTAATTAAGGATTTAGTTGTAACACTTGCTCAGATCGTTGTTAAAAGTATAGTCTTTGACATAGTTGTTACAAATATTCCCCAAAAATTTGGAATGTTATTCTCAAGAACCTGTTATGCTAAGTTGGGAGGAAGTCTACAAATGGGCACGTCCTATGCTACAATTCCAGTTTATGGAGGTGGACATTTAAGGCTATACATAGAAGTAAGGTTTATTAATACAGTTTGTAGATAAAATCAAGTAATTAATCATCCAATTTATGCAATTGATCAAGATTTTGGATGTTTTACTCTCACTGCTAATGATATTTCAAATCCTCAAATCAACATTGAAGAAATTGTCAATACACCTAACTTTTCAAAAAATGACATTTGGAAATTGTATTTTGATGGAGCATTTTCTAAAGATGGGGTTGGGATTATAATTGTACCCATTTATCCAGATAAGAAAAATATAACCCAATCCTTTAAATTAGCTTTTGAAGTCACAAACAATGTGGGAGAATATGAAGCCCTAATTTTAGGATTGGAGTTAGTTAGGAGGTTGAAATTTCAAAAGTTGTCAGTATATGGTGATTCAGAGGTGATTGTTAAACAAATTAGAAATCTTAGTCAAACTAAGAATCATGGGCTTATATATTACATAAATGAAGTTTGGGATAGTGTAGAAAAATATTTTCAAGCCTTGAATATCATATCAATCCCAAGAGAAGAAATATCCATGCTGATGCTTTGGAAATTTCTGCAAGTTCTTTCAAAATACCTAATCATTTTCAATTACATTATCAAATTAAAGTAAAGTATAGACCTTCCAGCCTTGACAACTTGAATCACTAGCACGTGTTTGAATATGGTGAGTAGTTGATTTTTTTTTACAATCAATAGATGATTTTTTTGCTTTACATGATGAAGAAGAAAATATTGATGAAATCAAATCAAATGAGGATGATTTAGATTCACATTTAAAACATAAAATTGTTGATCATGATATCCTTAAATTATCAAATAATTACATTCCAAAGGGGTTAGTTCCCCTTGGAAATCGTTTTGATCATAATGATGCGTCAAAAAATTCATTGCTAAATTCTCAGGAAGAAGATATTTAGGATTGTAATATTGGTACCTCTGAAGAAATAAAAAAATGTTAAAATTTCAACATTTTTGGCTCAACATTATAGAGATGTATTTTCATGGTCATATGAAGAATTGAAAACCTATGCACAACCATTATTGAGCATAAAATTCCCCTTAAACCGGGAGCTGAACCATTTCAGCATAAATTAAGAAAAATAAATCTAGTCTTTCTTCCAATCATTAAGAAATAAGTAAAGAAGTTATGGGATGCTAAAATAATTGTTCCCTTAAGATATTCTAAATGGATAACTAACGTGGTGCCTGTTAGAAATAAAAATGGATAAATAAGATTGTGCGTTGACTTTAGAAATCTGAATAAATTGTCTTTAAAAGATAATTATCCATTACCAAAGATGGACCAATTTCTTCAGAGAATATTAGGATCTAATAGGATTTCAATGTTAGATGGTTTTTCTAGATATAACTAGATTCTGGTTAGTGAAGAGGATAGGAAAAAGACAGGATTAACAACTCCATGGGGTACATTTATGTATGCCAAGATGCTATTTGGTTTATTCAACGCTGCAACAACATTTCAAAGAGAAATGGATTTGGCATTTGTTGGCAAGATAAATAAATTCTTTGTCATTTATCTTCATGCTTTAATTGTGTTTTTCATTGTGATTATAAACATACAAAATGCTTGAGGAAAGTTTTTGAAAGATGCAGAAAATATGGGATTTATCTAAATCCTAAAAAGTCACTTTTTTGCAATGAAAGAAGGAAAGCTATTAGGACATATAATTTCAAAATAAGGAGTTATCATAGATATAAAAAGATTTTCAACAATTCAGGTAATTGGTTTTCCTAGAAACAAAAAGGAAATTCAATTATTTTTAGGAAAGATGATTTTTTTAAGAAGATTTATATCTAATTATGATGAGATTGTGAAATATATTACTGATATGCTTAAGAAAGATAGGGAAGTTAAATGGACTGTCCAAGATAGATACTCCTTCTCACATATCAAAAAATCAATTTTAGAAGCTCTAGTGACAAATTGTCCAGATTACACAAAACATTTTACTATCTTCTCTTTTTCCTCAGAAGTTACCATAGTAGATGTTTTATTGCAAATAAATGATTATCAATATGAGAAGCCAATTTCCTTTGTCAGTAAGGTTACTAGATATGCTTAACTAAGATATCATGTCATAGAGAAACAAACTTATGTCTTGGTACAAGCTTTCAATGCATTTAGGATTTATGTTTTACATTGTCCTATAATTTATTATGTTTCTAACAATGAAGTAAAAGTAATATTGACTTATCTTGATATAGATGGAAAGAGGGGAAGATGGATTGCTAAGATCCTTGAGTTTAATTTAGACATCAAATCTACAAAGTTGGTGAAAGGACATGGTTTAGCTAAAATTTTGGTTGAATCAAATTGTAAAATACTTTGTATCAACACTATCATGCAAATTTTAGGTGAGAAGAATCCATAAAAACCTTCTCATATTTCAGGTGAAAAGAATCCACAAGAACCTTCTCAAATTTGAGTTGAGAATAATCTACAAGAACCTTCTTCTAGTGTAGTTCTTGTTCCTCTTCCTTTAGATATTGATGAAAAGTTTTTATTATCATATTGGTATAAGGACATAGTGCATTTTCTTCATGATTTTGAGTGTCCTCTTGGATTCACAAAGAATCAATGTAGATCGCTCAGAGTGAAGGCCATGAAGTACTGTATAATAAATGAAAATTTGTATTTGAAGGATCCTCTAAATATTCTCTTACTATGTTTGACCGAGAATGAAACTGAAGGAGTAATTGAAAAGTTTCATGAAGGAATTTGTGGAGGACATTATGCTTGGAAGGAAACTTCATATAAATTTTTGAGAGCAACTTTCTATTCACCCAAATTTTTTGCACATTTTGGAGAAAAGGTGAGGAGTTGTATCCCATGTCAGATATTTGCAGGAAAATAGAGGTTGGAACACTTCTTCTTATTCCAGATTGAATTGAAGCTCCTTTCTTCCAATGGGGATTAGATTTCATTGGTGAAATAGTTCTAGTTTCCAACAATCAACATAGATTGATATTAACAACGACTAATTATTCCACAAAGTGGGTAGAATAGATTCATGTTAAGAATGAAACCGATACAGTAATGATAAGATTTATTAAAGAAAAGATATTGTTTGATTTTGGTTTCCCAAGACAAATTGTTATGGACAATGCACAAGCTTTCAGTAGTATAAAAATTATAGAATTTTGTGAAAAATATCATATTACTTTACATCATTCTACACTATATTATTCATAAAGTAATGGGTTGGATAAATCATTAAATAAAATTATGATTAAAGTCATTAAGAAAGTATTAGATGATCATAAGATAAGTTGGGATAGTTATCTCAAATATGCAGTATGGGAAAATAGAGTTTCACCTAAAAGGTCTATTAGTAAATCTCCTTTTCAACTTTTATATGGAATTGAGGCAATTTTTCCTACACACTTAGCATTTTGAGTCATGAAGTTTTTGTAGGAATCATATGAACAAGCATATTATTTTTCAACCAGAATCAATCAAATTATTGAGCTAAATCATGACATAGATGAAGTTCACCACAAACTTCGACAGTATCAAGATAAAATGAAGCATTTGTTGTACATGAAGGTTAGAGAAAGAAATTTCAAATAAGGATATCTAGTTTTGAGATGGGATGTCAGAAGAGAAGAAAGAGGAAAACATGGAAAGTTTGATAATTTATGGTTGTGACCTTTCAACATTACAGAAGTGAAGGGAAAAAATACATTAATTTTAGGGAACCTCGAAATATAGTATTTCTCATTGCTAATCTATGGGTAATATCTCAAGCATTATATTCATTATTAAATGTTTTCACTTATCGTCATTGTAAATTTACAATTTTCTTTAAATTTCAGCAGCAAGTGTGATTTTCATATCATGGAATCCTTAGCCTGAGGAGAAGGAACATGGATCTGCAAGTTATTTGCATGCCACAGGGGGAAGCAGTCCCCATATGGAGCCGATGTTGTAACTTATTTTTACCCTTTGTAATATTTTGAAGTTTTCCTTTATTTAAAAAGAAAATAGACAAATAGACCAAAAAATAGAAAAATAGACAAAAGGAAAAAATAATGAAAAAAATCATCAATAAAAAAAAATCAAAAGAAAGAAAGAAATAAGAAAGGGATAAAAAAAGAATAAAATATATCCCTAGTAATTGTGCACACATCTAAATGCCACAACATTTCTATTTTAGTTATTTTGATTAATCTTTATCATTTTAAATTAAAAGGATTATTTATTTATTTTTTAATAAATCACTAGGTTGATTTTCTGGATAACATTTAAGTGATGGTTATTTTTCAAAGGATGTGATCGGGCCTACCCATATGAACGACCCCCGATCAATTACCAGACCCCCCACGCTATCGATTGTTAATAGAGAAGGGGGAGGGTGGGGTTCGCAATGTGATTTTCCTATTGGTGTTGTTGGGTACATGGCAACCCTGCATCCATTGTGGTACACCCCTACGAAAAACCACAAAATGTTTCTGATCCTCCCTGCGAACTACCATTCCACCATTCATTCCTTCTGCCGATTTCGGCTATCGCCAAAACCTCCATTACATTTAATCATTGTCACTTCCCGATAAATTTATCACATAATTGTCATGCATTTAATTCTCCTATGCCAAAGTTTGAAAACATTAAACTCTCCCACGTCATTTTCGCCCGTTAACCAATTTCGTCTATTATCAGTAGTTGATTAAAAGTTTATCCCTCTGCAAATTATCTTATTTTCTTCATTTTGTTTACAATTAAGACTCCTAGTTCCAATCTGCAAGTGAACACCATAAAGTCACCAACTTACAATCATTCTATTTCCAGGCAACTATTCTACTGACCCCCAATAATTTTGTTTTCCTTAAAGGCATCTCATAAAGGAAAATTCAAAGTCGTAGACAGTCCCATGCTGCCTTCTATAATCAATTTAGATGAGTTACCTTTCGTTGAGTCTCAATTTAAAATTTTATAAACCATTTGCGAGTTTCATCTCTATGAACTGCACAATTGGGCCTTTAGAAATACCACGATGCCGTGACGAGTTTTGATTGTGTAATTCTGTATTAGCTCAATTTCTCTTCCCTTAGACCTAGCATTTTTTAGATTTTGTTTCTTGGTGTGAAGCTTGCTATTTACTAAGTCAGAGAGGTATCATTGCTTAAAACAATGAAACGTTGTTTTATGTAACCCCTGAGTCAATTTTTGAAGCCCTCTAATTGAATTCTCGAGAATCCTTACATATGTTTTCCATTGATGCATTAATGGAGATTTATTAAAAACTTTCCGTTTGTAAAAGAGCTCATATTTTTGAATCTTTTATGGCTGAGAATTCTAAATTACCCAGAACCAATCCTCCCTATTCTCCTATCATGTTCCCTGAGTTGTCTAAGAAAATTATTTATTTAGTTCCTTTTCTATTAGGATACCCTAGTGACCAATGGATCAATCAAGTAATTTTAGGACTTTTATCAGTGTTTTCCTCTCGTAAAAAACCTTCAGTTATTTTCAATTATAGTTAGTTCCTTTCATATAATATTCATTAGAGATTTTTTAAGTTCCGTGCAGAAGGCTCTTTCAAGCATCAATTTGTTTTGGTCTATTTGTTTCTATGTCATCAGTAAAAAAGATTTACATTTCCTTTGCAGAAGTTGGATGTTACACGAATCCCACTATCAATTATTCATTAGACTTCATTAGTGATAAAGACTTTTGAAGAGTTCTCATTTATTGATTTTTCCAATTAGTTCTTCTATATATAAAACTATTTATTAAACACTGATGATGTTCCTAGTATTTCTATTGAGCTTAGAAGAATTTTACATCTTAGTGAACAGTTAAAGGTTGGAGATTAGTATTTATAATAGAATTTTACAGAAATTAAGATTTATCAATGTGAGCTACAACTATACAAGTTGTCTATCTTCCTCCCAATGAGAATTTTTTCTCTTGAATATATTAGACAAATTATGAATGTTAATCATGTTCATTTTGTTTCTCGCAAAAAAAAAGGTCAATTTAAATTGAAAGCACAGGTTGGCCCGTTTATAGCCAACACAAGAGTTGTAGAGACAGAGGTAGGTAATTTATTGAAAAAAATGAAGTTCAAGTTGAGTTGCAATTGGTCTTAAGAGCCACTGGGGATTATATCATCATTCAGATTTGCACAGAAATCAACACCTTACGTTCATTGGGCTAAACTAGAGATTGAGAATTTTTCGAATAAAGAAGAATGGGAGGAAAACACTCTATAATAAGCCGAGGAAGAATTATCGAGTCATACAATGTTAGAGACTCAAAAACCCACAAAGAGAGAATAAAAAAGGCCATGGGAATCTCAACCACCATCAAGATCATATTTACAACAAATAACTATTAAGGTCATGAAAATAAGAAAGAAAACAACTGAAGAGGAAGAATAATCTTCAGAAAATGAGATTTCTGAAGGATCTTCTACAATAATTCTCCAAGGAGAATCACCATTTTCATTGCAATAGATTGAAGAAACCAGTATAGCTTATCCTTCTCATTCTTCCCCTACTTCATGGGAACAAAGTATATTTTCAAAATTTCTAGAAATAGAAAAGAAGAATGAGACATTGAAGACTTCCACATATGCATAATTTTGGAAACAATCCTCTATAATGGAGACTAGACTACTTTCAACATTAGATAGTGAAAGGGGACAACTCCAATTTTCATTTTTGGAACCAAAGGTACATGTACCTAAAACCACTGAATATTATAAAGCTTCCTTGTTTTCTTTTAATAAAAAATAAATTCATCCCATAGATCAAACTGATCTACGTAAAAAAGAAAGGGAGGTGATTTATACATATTTGACAAGTTCTACAATGACAACTTCTAAGCTGCAAGCATCATGAAATAATATTCATTCTTAATTAAAGATAGAATAATGTCCTCTCTAGCCAAGGATATTAGAATTAAGGGACTTGAAGACCTAGTTTTGAAATTACAGTTGGATCCTAAATATGTAAAAGCAACAAAAAAGATAATCAAATATAGAAATTATGATATTCAATCATTGAGGAAACAATTGAAGTTGCCAACAACTGAAAATCCACAGGCTCAAGAATTCAATCAGTTAGAGAAGGAGAAAGAGAACATGATTTCAATGATTTGACCAAAACATACAAACTTAGAAGATGGAAGCATAAATGGAATACTTGATTAAGGAAAGAGAGCTACAACTCAACACTGGAGTAGCAACTTCTACAACATGAACTACAATAGTATGAACTTCTATAGTAGTAGTGTCCATAGTAGAGCCAGAGCACATTGGCCAAAATTCTAGAGAGTGGTTGTCAAAGGCCATGGGAGATTTATTCTTGAAGGACATGGAAATTGAGAAAATTTGAGTGACGATTTAGAAGATTTAAAACAACATTATTAAAAATGATCATTCATATTCAGGCGAAACACAAAAAAATTACAAATTGACTAAGTAATTAGAAATCTATGAAAATGAATCACTAAAGCCAAAGACAAAATTTGGATTGATATTAATGCATCTTTGACTGAATTATGGCCATTAATTGAATTTTTTTGAGCAAGAAGATTAATTACACAGGTCAAAGCTAGCAGTACTAGAGATTAAAGGAGATATAGATCATAAACTAGGAGAACATACTAGGATAATCAAAGTCCTGCATTCCATAAAAAAGAGAAGAACTTGAAGAATTTGGAATTGAAGACAGGACTGGTGCAATCCTAGAGTCAGGAAAGTTTTGACAAAGAGAAATATAATGTTACAATTGGAGAATAAGTGGCACAACTTAGAAGCACATATCAATAAATTCCATAGAAAATTTAATGCTTTGTGCAAAAAAGGCTTCCAAATATTTGAGACTCTAGTGGCCAATTGTCCCCACTAGAAAATTATTCGCATACGTTACATGAGATACTAGTAGATAAAACCACATTTTCCAAAGTCAGAGGAACAATCATAGGAAAATATTTCATGGAGGTCGTAGAATATGATTTGTCAATTAAACATGAAATTCAACATTTACTTTTAACTAGGCCTACTTTTGAAAAGTACACAAAAGTTGATGAGTCATACAGGAAGTTAACCAAATTTTCTATCCCAGATGATAAAAGATGGGATTAATTATTTGAGCTCATCAAATAGAACAAAATGCAAAATTGTAGTGACCAGAAGGCAAAAAAATAGGAGAAGACAACATAATAATATAAGAAACAAACAAAAAATTCAATTTCGAGAAGCACTCATAAAAAAAAAAACTCGAAATGTGTGTTGAGTGTTGAAATCAATTTAGAATAACTAATTTTTTGTGCTATCTATGTAAATATCCAAATAAGTTTTGGATATTATTTTAGTTTGTAATAAATTTATCTTTAAAGATTCAGATATTTTGAGTGAGATGCTATAAATATTTAGTATTTTGAGGTAGACATGGTTGAACCTTTGTGATGAATCAGTGATATGACTGAACAGTTCTGAGCTATTTATGAAGATAATTGAAGGATTCTTGAATCATTCTCAACAACTTGTGTATCTATCTGAGCTTGTTCCATATTTCAATTATGGTTTTCATATTCATTTCTACACACGTTCAAGGTAACATAGAAGTTTGGGATAGGTAAGATTGAATATCATTCTCCTTGAAAGCCCCTACAAGGTTATAATTGTTAAAATAGACTAATTAACTGAATAGTTTATTATAGTTAATTCCTCTGAATATTTTAATTGTGCCTTCTGTCATCTCCTGAATATGTATTATTTGGATGTAAAAAGCTTCTACACACATCTACTGTATACGATAAATTAGATGTTCAATATGAATATTTAACAATTATATACCTTGTTAATTTCTACTTTTCAAATAAATTTAAATATTAACTCAATTAAGAATGAAACTCAACCCTTTGTTTTTCTTAGAAATACTTAGAATCCACAATTATTTAAAGGTTTAATGCATTTTTCATCCAATTAACATCAAAATATTACCTAGCTTATTTGGCACAATTCCCCAAACTAAAACTCGCTACAAAGATACAACAACCCCTATTCATTTTTTAATTTTACACCACATTGATATTTCTTAATTTTATAAATTTTGGTCAATGTTTCAATGCAACATTACAAAATTAGTCAACCATATTTGCTAATGTAGTTGGCTATATTCAAATATGTTTCCCTATGCTTATAATTAACACTCTTAAACTTTGGTCAAAGTTAATAACCTATTAATATTATTGTTTGATATTAATAATCAAACATGTTGTGATGCCATAATGGTACGTAAATCTATCCAACGTTACAATGTGACAAAGATTGTCACAATGTTACATTACATTGTGATTTCCCCAACTCCCAATGTGACAACATAAAATACTTCAACCACATTTACTAATGTTGTTGTGCATGCACTTTATATACTTTAATCATTGTATATCAACCACATTTACTAATGTGGTTGTGTTAGGAGTTATAAAATTTCTATCTGTTACATTTGGATTTATAATATTGGGGATTAATATTTGTGTTTATAATATTAGGGATTTTAATATTGGGTATAATAATGGAGTTTATAATATTTCGTTTATAATATAGTGCGGTTGATATATAGTTTTAAATATATATGCTTTATAATATTAGGGTTTATAAAAGTTCAATTTTTATTAGGGTTTAATATATGGGGTTTAAAATATTGCGATTTATATTAGGGTTTATAATATTAAGGTCTATAAGATAGATTTTTATATTAGGGTTTATAATATACAATTTGTAATATTTGAGTTTATAATTTTGGGTTTAGGTTTGATAATTTTTTACTATGTTTGAAACTTAACGCTCTTCAACTTCAATCAAACAAAATTTCCTATGAATATTAATAGTCAAATATAGTCAACAACATTAGTCAAGCATATTCAAATATAGTTAACCTTTATATCCGATGTTTAAATAATTGATCCTGATTAAAATTCATCCACTCTATGTTTACTATTTTTAACAAAAGTCAAAAGTCAGTCATATTTGTCCTCAATTAATATAACTTGACCATATTCAATTATAGTCAATCAAGATTGACCAAAGTCAAACATTATAACCCTTAGTCAACTTAGGTCATCCTTGGTCAGCCACGTTCAAGATTAAACAATGTTCAATAATAATATCAATATTAATAAAGATGACTAATATTAATATTAAGGTTGAGCATACTATTATTATTATTATTATTCATATTATTATTATGATAGTTAAAAATGATTAAAATTGACAACTTTACAATAATAATAATTATAATTATTATTCCTATTATAATAATTATAGTTAAAAATGATTAAATTTGGTCAACTTTACAATGAGACATTACAAAATTAGTCAACCGTATTTAATAATGTGGTTGACTATGCTCAAATATGTTTGACTATGTTCAATAGTCAACACTCTTAAAGATCAATCAAACTTAATCACATATGAATATGATTCATTAATATTAAAAATTAGACATATTGTGACATTGAAATGATACATAAATCCATCCAATGTCGCAACGTGACAAAGGTTGTCAAAATGCTACATTACATTGCAATTTCTCTAACATTGCAATACAACATTGTAAAATTATTCAATCACATGTATTAATGTGGTTGTGTTAGGGTTTATAACATTTAGGTTTGTACAATTTGGCTTATAATATTGTGGTTTGATATTTAAGTTTACAATATTTTTGTTTATAATGTTAAAGAAAAATATATAGGGTTTATAATATTAAGCTTTATATGTGTTAGTATTTAATATATTCTGTTTGTAAAATTCGATTCAAAATATTTGGGTCTATAATCTATGGCTTTTAATATTTGGGTTTATAATATTGAGTTTAATATTAGGGTATGTAATATTATGTATGTAATTTTTTGTTTATATTGGGGTTTAATATTTGACTTATATTATATGTTTTATAATATTGGGTTTATAATATACATTTTTTAATATTAACGTTTATAATATTAGGTTTTCTATAGAGTTTATAACATTAAGGTTCAATATATATGGTTTTTCTCATACGATTTAAAATAGAGGGTTTAATATTAGGATTTATAATATATGTTTTATAATATTAGGGTTTATAATGTTTGATTTAATATTAGAGATAATACTATTGTGTTTATAATATAGGGTGTTTAATATAATATAGTTTATAGTATTAGGGTCTATAATATTGGATTTAATATTATGATTTATAATAAGAGGTTTAAACTTATATTTTAAATCTAATTATTACTTATATAATTATTATAATTATATAATGATATCAATATCAAAATTTATATTAAATCTCTACCATACACCCAATAATTATTAATGTGATTAATATATGCCTATAAACATTTATAAACTACATTTACGAATGTACTTGTGCTATTTTACAATAAAATAATTACTCAACATGGCCATCACCTCTCTTACAGGAATAACCTATTTCAATGTTATAACAAATTTGTATATGAAAGATTCCATGAATGTGGACAACCTTAGATGTTATATGGATTTCATTGAACTTAAAAAACCCTTCACATGCTACCAAATATATATGATTATGTTATATAACAAAGTGTGTGTAATATATGATTGGAATAGAGGCCAGTGTGATTTTTAGAGATAAGTGTGCACAAGAGGTGGCAAGGTGTAATGGTTAATCAAATAAGCTCGAAAAAATACAAAATAATATTTTTTATTATGATAAAAAGTTGAAAATTATTTAGGCTCTACCTATTTCTTTATTTTATACCACGTTGTTATTTTGTCAATGGAATCAAAGCACATTTAAGAGAAATCAAACTTTTTAACATTTTTTACATGATTATTTTCCAAGTGCATGAATAGTATGAAAATTATTAGCTTTTAGTTAGTGATTGTGTTAATAACTTTCATATTTGTAGTATTTATTATATACCTAGTTTAAAGATGAAATCACTTTTCTCAGGGCTTTTTTTTGGTAAATTATAACCAAAATTCGGCAGAGATTTTTCAAACTTGAGTTTAATTTGTTTGATCTATAGAATTTAAGTTCCCTGAGGATTTTTTGGGCACTAAATCTATTTATGCATTGAAAAATGTATTTTAAACAAAAAAAATCACAATCTTGCTTGTAATTGTATAGTTAGATTCAGGTGAAGAATGTTATTTTGTCTATAAATTAAAAAACGCCTTTTTATAAGGTTATTTTGAAAATCTGTGAATAGTGTATGGAAAATATTTTCTTCTACTTTATTATTATAGTGAGAAAAAAATATTTTAGTGAGATCGTAGGAGAAATTTATTTTAGGAAATGTAAAGGTTGTTTTTTTGTGTCTTAAGTAGCTAAGAGAAGTTTTCCTAAACATGTGAATAGTTTGATTATGAATATATTTGTTGATGATTCAAGAGTATTGTAATGATGTTAATACTAAGAGCTATATATATTTTGGTTGTTAATGACTTTGGTGATGATATGAGAGAAGTTTCTTTAAGGTAATGTTTAATGCTCAAATTAAAAAGCTTGGAAGGTTGATTGATGGTAAATAATTAGAAGAAGCATTAGCATTGATAAAGGTAATGTTCTAATTATCCCTTATTTTTGCATGGTTAAGAATTCATGCTAGATTTAGAATATTATATGACCTTGTTCAAGGGTATATTTCATATATAAAGTTGAAATGAGCTCATTTCTATCATAAGCCAATTTCTATAGACATTTTATTGGAATAAAAGTGTGTGCAACTTTGCCATTCCATTTTCATTCATTGTTGATTTGCTTGCTAAAAATATAGACTTGGTTTTCTGAATGAATATGAAGGTCCAAGTTGGTTCATCTCCCCCACTATATGATCTCTAAAGAGTAGAAATGGATAGACACCTCACCTAGAATCGTTTGCTTCACTGTTGAAATAGAATGCTACTATGTCACAATAAAGGACACAAAACACATGATTATAGACTCAACTTGAGATGAAATAAGAGAGCGAGACTCCCTATTAATCAAAGAATGAACTCTATAATATGGAGAAGGAGACATGAAGAACCAAGTTTATATTTGATTCCTTAGATCTAGTACCTTGGTGACATATTCTTTAAGATCATAACCTATTGAATCAAAGCTTGAAGAAGCAATATAATTTATATAGAATGATCACTGACAGAAAGATTTTATTGGTATCAGGGTAATACATGTTAACATGAAAATTAATGATCAATGATAGGGAGAGATCCTATTTGTAGAAAATTTGCAAGTATGACTTAATGATGATATCTCAAATGTGAAATAAGACTACAATATGACAATAGTATAAGGACAAATGAAGGTATAAATTAGAAAATGGAAGCATATTGACAAGGGAAGATTTTATTGATCAAGTTCATAGGAAGCATGGTTTCATGGGAGACTCTATTTGGTCCACATCATAGTTCAAGGGAAGTTAAAGAATGTATACATTGATATATTTGAAATGTGCTTAAAGATGAAGGAAGCATGGTCTCAAGGGGAGACTCTATCAAGTCCATAAATATATAGGAATAGTTGGAGAAGCACTGGAAACATGGTTTCAAGAGGAGACTCTATCAACTCCACAAATTTTTTGAGAATAGTTGGAGAAGCATCAGAAGCATAGTCTCATGAAGAGACTATATTAGGTCCAAAAGATGTTTAGGGACGATTGTAGAAGCATTGGCAACATGATCTCAGGGGGGTTCTGTCAAGTCCACACGGAAGTCCAAGAATAGTTCAAGAAGAATTGGTAAGAAATTACAACATAGTCTTAGGTGGAGACTCCAGTTATATTAGGATTAGGTTCACACATAGTCATGGCATCTTGGTTGGAATCCATACCCGTATTTCATTTATTTCAAAGAGAGAGAGAATGCATAAATTAAAGAAATAAGACAAATAAGTAACAAGATAAAGAAATAGGTAAAAGGGATAGGGAATGAAGACATGGAAGAAGAAATACCAAGAAGAGAAGAAACATAATGAAGTATAAGTCCCCAACAACATGTCAGGGGGACTTTAGAGTTTTTTTCCCATTGCCACTAATGACTATCAATATATGATGTTGTTTCCAAAAATGACAAAGGAGGATATTGTTGCACATAGTCTTGACATTGATGAAAAGTGTTATTTATGTCAAAGGGTATTCCTAAGGAAGCAACAATTTCATTCATGAAGCAATATGATAGCTTCATGTCTTGCATGCACTCATCAATTGAAGTTAAATATGTTTTAATTTTATTAAGATTTCTACGAGGTTATGATGTCGTAGCCATTGTATGAGTAATATGATCATGCACTCTGCATCACGATACTTTCAAAAGTATATCACACTTTGAAAAAATCATCCGAAATGAATAGTTATGGCCATTTGAATATCAACATTTGGAAAAGGACCTAAACTATAAGGAAAAATCCAAATCACTAAATTTGTTAAACAAGCATATCTTTTGGGTAGATCCATGGTTTCATGATCCAATCTATGAAAGATAGTGACCAAAACATGTCCGAGGGCTAAAATATTTAAAAGTTGAGCATCTTTGTTGAGATTGGACATATTAGATTATTGGACAAAGAATTGAATTACAAAGTGTAAGGTCTCACCTTACCAACCATCAATATTATAGAAAAATATTGAACAATAAGACACAAAATGAACTATTTTTTTTCACAAGACATAAAAGTGAATACAGCGCCATATTTTCTAATTGATATCATTTACACTACAAATTAAATTCTACTAACTAACCCATGGTAATTTTAATCTTTTCATCAAAGCTACAAGGATAAGGGTTTCATCAAGATTGAAAATTTACAACCATAATAATTGTTTTTCAAGTTCAAAAATCACAATTAAAAGAATGAGTCTTTAGTGGGATGAATAAATGTCAAAATTTACAAACCATAATTTTTAAAAACCTAATTATTAATTCAACTGCAATTAAATGTTTTTAAAAGAGACTAATTTGATTTTATTCTAAATAAAGTCCTTATGAATTATTTTCTTAAAATGAGAATTCAACTTCTATAGAAGTTGTATCCAATACTTATGAATTCATATGTAAGCTAACGTTGCAACAATTCACTTACCCAAAATTTGACATCATGAGCATGAATTTTAACTTAACAGAATTATCGTGTCTATTCATTGAGAAATTTCCAGAAACGCCTTGGTTACAAATCCTAATTTCACTTAGGCATTTTCACAGAAAATTCATAAATACAATTAGCTACAACCATTGAGGCATTATGAAAAATAATATGCGAGCATGCAATGTACAATGATTGAGACATTTTAGCAAATAGTTTGCAAGCATGCAATCTACAATCATTGAGGTATTTTAAGAAATAGTTTTCAAGCATTCAATCTACAACCATTGAGGGATTTTGTCAAACACTTAATAGGCATAATCCATTAACGAAATTTCACAACAATAGATAACATGAATCTATGATTTTAACATCTCTTCAATTATTATCAAGATGTATATAATTACATAACCTCATTTTTTATTATCCCATAATAATGCCAATAATTCTTGAATTAAACTTTACACACAAGTAAAACTACCAACCATCTTCATTGACGGATTTCTACAAACACTTCAAGAAAATGAACGACTATAGACATTGGGGAAATTTTACAAATAGTTTGTAGCCATGTAAGCTACAACAATTGGGGAATTTTGAAAAATAATTAGCAAACTTGAAATAAATTTCCATAAAGATTTTTAAACTATCAGAGTATCAACCATTGAGACATAAAAAAAATAAAAGAATCAAAGAGCATGAACCAAATTATTGTCATCAATATAAATCAACATGCAAATCAATCATGGAAAAAATTTATGCAAATCCAAACAATAGGCAGTCCAAACAGGGTAGCAATAAATTTGCAAAATCGACCAAATTAGTAAATCATAGTTTAGAAAAAAAAAATTGAAATCAAGTTGGGGGTTACATTTTCATGTGGTATGAATAGCCCTTGATTTTGAGTTGATTTGCATCCAAAACTCCCTGGGATGCAATTTAAAAAAAAAAATTAAAAAAATGGATCTCTAGTATCTCATTTACCACTTTTGTCAAACACTTTGAATGCAAACTTCATCTACAACTCTACATGAGGAAAGAAAACCTAGAATTTTTCTAATATGAGCTATTCATTGAGTACTTGATACATATATTTAATTAAACATCGTACAACCTTCAAAACTACTCCCCTTTACATTTAACAAGCTTATTGCAGCCACTGCTACAATTTTACAGACACATGACAACACTGAATGCTACAACCATTAATACTTACTATAAATTAGTTTGCAATAGAACTATACCAAAACTTACATACAATTAACTACAACCGTTGAGGAATCTATTCAAACATTTAGTGTGCAATTGTTATACACATCTAAGTTTCAACCAACAATATAATTCACATTAAGCAAGAACCATGTAACAAATCACTAAAATGCACATTAAAATGTTATAAAACGTAGAATATTGGCTTTAGATAATGGATATGACCTGCTATGAACATAATTTTATTATAAGCATAATTTGAAAACATTGGCAACACATTCTTGTCTTAATTTTGTACATGGAAATTCTCATCTATAGCTACCATGAAACTGTTAGCTCATCATTCGTTAGCTCAAACATAACTTTCTAAATATTTCATAAATATTCATAATTTTTTAATAACTTAAAGTAGCAATTTCCAATGAATTTAAAATTTCTAAAACACTTCAAACTAATAATGCACTAAAATTTCAAGAACATTTATAAACATAACTAATGATGTATATATATAACTTCAAAAGGATGAGAATATTCTCTAGCTCAAATTCCCTTACCAATTCATTGTGAACGATATTGTTTTCCTCTCAACCATATTTAGGAAGAACTTCTCTCATTGGAACCCCCAAGTTGTATAAGCTCACAAAAAGTAACAAAATATAACAGTAGAGAGATATACAAGGCAAGTTAAGGAAGACAAGTTTCATTTCCTCTCAATACCACTCATGTTCAAATCCATTGGGTAGAGCTACTTAGTAATTTAGATTAGCATTTCACTACTATCTAGGCCTCTCCCTCTCACAACCCTCTTCAAATCTCTCAAACTCTTGGTATCACCATACACCTCTCCCCTAGGTGAGAAGACATGAGATACATATATAGGAGGAGCAACAAATTCTTGTCATAAAGGAGGAGTAATATGTATGGCTTGAGGAAGTGTAACATATTCCATTTAGAGGAGTGTAACTCATACCATTAAGGAGAGGTATGCATTACTTAGTTAAGGAGAGTGTAACATGTGCACCAAAGAGAGTGTAAGAGGAATATTTAATGACATTCATTTAATAAGTATAGGAGGAATATTCCATGTCTTTGATGACTATGTAATAGAGTGTAATATATCATTAAGTGAGAGAGATACCTAGAGCCATGAGAGTCATCAAGGAGAAAGTTGTGAAGTGATTGAGCTGATGAAGGTGACTTGTAATTCCTTTTAATAAGACTTTCATAGTATCATAAAGGATAATAATAATAATAATAATAATGATTATTAAGTCGAGATTGAATTGTTAGGATTGACTAATGATAATGTAAGTAATTTTCCTTCAACTACACTTGATTACTAATTAATGCAAGGTGATTTAATATTTTTGGAAAGTCATACTTGAAATGCCAGACATGGCTTCCTATTTTTAGAATATCACTCCAAAATTGTTAGAAATGATATTTTATTTAAGGAAATTCATCCTTAAGCTACCAATTTTCAACACCCATGAGGGGGATTTTTCTTCTGGAGAAAAGGGATTTTTCACCTATATTACATGCATCTTTATGCCTCAGTAGATTGAGGAATTCACACCCTAGTCTACTCCAAGGATCCAAGGTTCCACACCTTGACCTTTTAAACATTTAGGACTACACACCCTAAACTTGTTATTATAGATCCAAGACTCCACTTCTTTATCTTTCATCGATTTAGGACTCCATGCCGTAATTTCCATGCCTTTTCATCTATTATACATTGAAATTCCATGCATTACCTTAAGGTATTTATTGTGAGCTCATACCCATCTCATGATTCGTTGGTAAGGTCTTGTTCCAAGACCTACACACATAAAAATTTCATAGATTAATGGAATCAAATGAATTTCATAATGAAATTAATTTAATCACATTTTACCAAGAATTGTGCATGACTTGCACAGTCATTTTGGTTTTGAAGAAATGACTTCCATAGTCATTTATAATTTTGGCATCCTTGTTGGAAAATAACCAGATTCCTTGCGAGATATTTCTCAATATAATATTAAGCATATATAAATTAATAAAAATCATGTATCATCCATGAATCGTACTCAACCATATGTTCCACATAAAAATGATCATGCATAGATCTATGTGTCTCAATCCTACATCACCATCCATGTCATAAATTTATGTCAAAACTAAGATACCAAAAGAGAAAACATTGATAATATGCACTTAACCAAAATCATTCTCATACACACAACTATAGATATTATCATAAGCATGCAGTAACCAGGTGACTCGAACTATGTCTATAGCATAGAATCCTATACATAAGTCTACCATGCATAATATTTATATCAGTGTATCAAAATCACGCTTCCTCTAGAATTTTCTCTACAAATGAGCTAGCTCACTGATATCATTTAGAAATTTCACCTACAAATCAAATTGATATATGCAATATACTAAAGCATAATACTAAATCTACTTTTACCGTAAACTTTGCGGAAGCTAATCAACTAAGAGCAACATCAAGAATGAACACATATAACTCATAAGAAGGAACCAATCACACATAACACATAATATATCACTGGGGAAAGCACCAACATAAAAGCCCAACTCTTTATTATCAATCATGTGGAGATCCTCAACAAAATACAAAAAGAATCAGCTCAATAGCTATCATGCTCTCTCTGTAATCAGAAGATGAAGATCATAGACTACCTAGGACTCAATATGTAGGCCACAAGTGCTCCAATCTCTTATGATATGTATTTCTCTTGGAAATAGATCCTTCTCCATGCAAGGAATACTTACTAGAAATATCCAAGCATCTGATAGTACAATGTCCCTCATCTAATCTCAACTGGGTCTCTTTCTAAATTGACATGCATCAGTTATCCATGACGGAATGCTCAGTTCTCTGAAATAATAGTTGTCACATGCATGCAAACATTAACAAAATATATTTCATTAATTTAACAACTTTTTAAATTAATCTAACTAGACTTGACTAAGTAAAACTAAGTCAACTGATCCTCTCATTATTAAACTGAACCTTATCTCCTTTAATCAAGGGATAAATTCCTAAATCAAGAGAGAAAATAATTGCATGATCTCACAAAGACTTGAAGTTTAATTTTCCATAATTAATTAACGCATGGAGATTAATTAATTAATATTTTAAACCGCTGTTAACACCAAAATTGTTTTTACTTCCTATAGTTAGACCAGGGACTGCTAAAAATAGGAAGGGACCTACAAATGCTATTTTTAGAAGATTCTATTTTTAGCAGTTTCTCCTCTCACCCAAGGTGGCCAAAATGCTCATTAGTCAAATTTCTATTTTTGTAAGTGTTATTTTGAACAGTTCTATTTTTAGCAATTTCTAAATTTACATTTCTTGTTGAACACTTTTCAACACTCCCTCTCAACAAGAATGTCTTCCCCTCGAACCCGATCCTGTAACTTTGGAATGTTCTGCATGCAACACATCCATCAGGTCCGTTGGCTCCAACAACTCTTGGAACAAAAACTAATCTGATAATCACCCAACGAGTGACATCAGTTAGATATTTCTTAAACAAAATGTATTACATACTCGTCTGCTGGTGTGTGTTCTATGTTATTTAAGCAATGGATCGATCAGATTGCCAATACATAGACATTTAAATGGAAGTACAACAAAGGAATACAGTAAGAAAACATAAAGACATGAGAAGTTTTAATAAGGAGTTCACCCTATTCTCCAGGGCTATGTCTCTAGTCCAGCTTTCAGTGGTGGCCTTGTTTTATTGTGTCTTTAAACAGAGAATTACAATACAAGGACTCAATGTGAGTTCTCCTAAAGCAGGTTTGCTTGGCAGGGTGGTTTCTTGGATTCCCCAAGCCACTGGAGTATGCAGACTCTTCTTATTCCTACCAGCTCTGTGGCCTTCACGTCTACAATGGAAGGAACCAAATATGATGCTCGATCCAGATAGATTCCTCTATGGGATGGCTTGAATCTCTCAATATTTGGTGCTTGATATTGCCACTGGTCAGCTCAACCCTCTGTCTCATCCTGCTTTTCTCTTGCTTCACTGCCTTCTTCTCTATGTATTCCGTCCTCCTCTCGGGATTTAGGTCTTTTTTCCTTCGTCTCTCGGACCTCACTCCGACTTGACTGTGTATTCTATATCTATTCATGGCTTTTATCCATTCATTTCCATGCCTGTTCGGTTCCTTTTCTACCTCTTTCGATTGACCTTCAGCAGCTGCACTTGGAGTTCCTTGTTCGGAGTCATTATGAACGCTCAAGGAGTGGCCACGTGTCCCCATTTGAACAGCGCCAACCTGCTCATCGGTTCATTCTCTTCAGTTACATCGTGTACACATTTTTCATCCACCATGGCAGTCAACCGGATTCCAAATCCCCTTAGAATGCGGCTTAATTCCCTGTCGATTCCGTTTCCCTCGTCGGGCGCAATCTCAGCCATCCGATCTGGGATCCTGCAAATCTGACGTCATACGCACGTCCCACGTGCTTGACCTGCTCAACTGATAACGCATGATCGACAGTGGTTTTCTGTCACCTCTACCACCATGCATCGATCGTTGAGTGGGATCACTTCGCTTCATCCAAAACTGTTTACCGTTTGAGGGCACCCCGATCAATACCGACAGTTTTCGGAGCACGGGTCCCACCTCGTATGATTAGTGCCTTTCGTTTCTCTGCCTGTGGTTCTCTAGATCCTAATGTGACTGAGTGCTTTGGCTCCTCCACTTTGGCCTTGTTTTCCGAGCGATGCGCGATTAGCGCTAGGCACTAATCGCGCAACAAAAACCACCTCCTTTTCTTGATCTGGGGCTCCCAGGGGCCACTTTGACCTCCCCTGCAGTCTCCATGGGCCTCAGTCAGCATGATTTGACCGAGGTCCTCGTCATTCCACGCTGGTTGCCATTGCCGTTGGGTGTTTTTGGTTGCTGTTTTCGATTCTTTAGAGATTTGTTTCATCTTGATACAGTCAAGGTTCTTTGACAGTCTTTTATGGATCTGATTCGGATCATGGCCTTCCCACTGAAAAAACTTTTGGACCACTAAAAGTTGGTTTTCAAGCATCGACTAAGTGAGGAAACTGCTGTCTCACTTGCCCAATCTCAATCCACTTTGCACTACTCGACTTCGAACCTTTGAGGCCAATTCGGAGGTATTCCACTTCTCCACTGTGTGTCATCCTTACCTTCCTATCCAGCACTGTGTCTTCTTACAACTCATTAAGATATTCAGGTAGTAGGTCGTCAATAGAAGGTAATTGACTCTGCTCCTCAGGGTCCTGTTGATGCCTCGAAAATCACTACAACAACATCGGGGAAAACCACCCGGTCCAGACCTTAATGCAGCTCCTTTTCCATTTGGTGTGGTGGCTCCGACTGGAAATAATGGGACCAGTTTCCCAATGATGAATAAAAAGGGGATGGATAAATGAGTGGTTTTCTAATAAAATGGTAATGGATGAATGATTTAATCTAAAAAGTGAAAATATGAATAACTATCCTATCCCGGGAAATTTCTGTTTTTAGTGTAACGTTTGATAATCTTTATCCACAAACAGGCATATAGATGACTCTATTGGTAAACAAAGACATTCATTCATATGATAATTACTTTGTTCAAATAGTTGAACAAAGTAATCAATAAAACATTATTACACTTATCCTTTATATATCACTGATACATATATGACTAAAAGAATAACATTCCTTAAACATTCAATAGTGAAAAATATAAGGATTGTTGTTGAAAACACATACATATATCCAATGATAGCAAGAGTAATCAAATGACGATTCACATAAAAGAATGAAACAAGATCATAGATAATAGTACCATATGTGTTGTAAATCATTCCCGATATCAATCGCATTCGAATTCATTTTTCCAACTTAGAAATACTTTCACATCAAGGCAATAGTGCACATCCCATAAAAGCTTTCTTCGTTAGAATTTGAAATACTGGCCCAGTCTTTATAAAAAATATACCAGAAGCACAATAGTGCAACTTCTAGGTTTGAGTCTTATACAAAAACTGAGGACCCTTTCTAAATGCATGAAAGGGTCTATAAATACTAATTAAACTAACTAACTACAAAAATAAAGTGTTATTTAATTGGTACAACTAAATCTTGAATATCTTCTCCACAGCAGGTTTTTTGGTAGTCGGCAACATGATTCATTGTTTTGGCTGTTCTCCCTTTGATTTGAGTTGGTAGATTGCAAGCATTGGTTCGAATTCTGGAGGGCGGCTGAGACGAGAATGGAGTTGAGCTGAGTATGTGGCATCATGTATTTCGGGAATGATACAACCGATCGCATCGGTTAAACACTTTAGGGTGGCCCTTTGACTGTATGGTTTTACTAAGAAAAAACAATAGGTATCTCAAGTTAAACTTTGGATGCCAACGATTAATCTTCGATTCTTCTCCAACTCTTGATTACATGCTTGCTCCAATGCCTTAGTTGATAGCAATTTACCAGGGGTGCATTGTGAAATCATGTTAGATAGATAAACAATGTTATTGATTAACTCAATTAAGTTATTTGTAGATAATCTACATCTGGAAACCTCTCTCTCTGCTTTCATCAGCTGTGACTACCATTATAAGAAAAGGATCTCCTTGTGTGATTCTAAGATTTTGGGTAGATTTGCTACCTGCCCCTCATTGGTATCTTGCCAAGCAAGAAAGTTTGTCAGAGTCTCATCGGCCTGTTCCAAATCCTGCCTAGCATCAACTGATTTGTCAACTATTGATGCCATTATATCACAAAGGGGCTCAACCAGAGAAATGTTATGACACAACAGTCTTAACTGTGTAACCAATGCCTTGTTAATTTGTAGCGCTTAGGATCTAAAATCGGTAGGTTGTGGAAGACTCTTGAACTTCTCTACTTGAAGTGACAGCTGAGCGATTTGCTCATCTTTCGTTTTCATCATTAGTTCATTCATCGTCTTTAACCTGGCCAATGCTTCTGATAATTCTTTCTACTTTTGTATTGCGCTTGAGTCTATTCCCTGTTTCTCTTCAAGCAATTGCTTATTCAATTGATTGTTTAATTGTTGTTGTGTTGATAATTGATGTTCCAACTGTTCAAATTTTTGTTGTGCTTCGAACACCTGTGATTGCAACAAAACAATTGCTTGATCCTTTTCTTTAAGTAGATTACTGACTTCCGATGCCTTGTCCATGGTTGCCGCCGAATAAGCTCTGGCATCCTGAGAGAGCTTTGCTAGGTCATTAGAAGGGTCAAACTCTTCTTTCCATACTACATTACCTATCTCTGATTGCTCTGGAAACAGGGAAGGTTGAACAAGTCTTCTCCTTTTCCTCTGTCTTTTCACTACAACCCTGTATTTTTCACTGTAAAAGACATCTAATGGAGGTATGTCCTCCACTTGCAAAATAATTTGATCAGAAGGATCTTTTGGAATTATTTCTAAATCCGTGCTAGGGGGTAGGCCACTGGTTCCTTCATTCGAAACCTTTGTTGACGCTGTATCTTGTCCATCTGTTACTTTGGGTGTATTGGCACCTTTTGGACCTTCCAGATTGCTTATAATGGAGTCAAAGTTCTGCCATTCTTGGAGTAATTTAGGATCAATCTGGGTATCCACATTGATATTTTGGCTGCCCTTATCCTGCTCCTTTTTCTTCTCTTTCTCTTGCCCTTTTCCTTGTTCTTTCTCTTGTTCTTTCTCTTGCTCTTTCTCGCGCTCTTTCTCTTTTTCTTTCTCGAGAATCTTTGATACGACAGGAGGTTTGTCAATGAGTTGTTGTTCAGGCTCTCTTGATTATGTTGTCAGGGCAGTAGATAATAAGTCCAGAGGTAGAGTTTGCAACCTCTGTTATCTGAGCTTATTGAATTCTACTAGCCTTTCATCGTTATATCTCATTTTGGCCAGTGCTTGTACCTGGAATAATGACTCTGCCGAAGAAAACAAGTCATCAAAATCATCTTCCTTATGATCAAACCTTGTAAGTTTGGCCTGTTCAAGCACATTATAGGCAACTTTCCTTGGATCGAATTGCCTATTAGGGATAGTTGCAAGATTAAGCATGTTTATTTTCTCTGCTTCCTTCTCCGCATGCTTGTAGTCGTGCAAAGTATAAACACCGCATCTCAAAGGAAAAGTAGGCCAAGCCTGCTTTTTTGAAATCCTGAGAGTCTTGGATGTTCCTGCGGTTGTAATTTGATAGGCCAATTCTCGGGCTAACAGCTTGTCAGGTATGTACAGAGGAAGGACATGAGGTCTTGCAAGGCTACCAAAAACCCTTATGTATGTGAACTTATCCTCCCCAAACCAGCTTCCTAGAGCGGTTAGGTCAATCTCTGCTTCTGAAGAAATCTTTGGGGTAGGTTTATCAAAAATGGCACGGTAAATAGGCAACATAAAACCATTACAGATTCGGTACAAGTGGTCCTTATAGTGCGCTTTCCACAACTTTTGGTGATAAATGAGAATTTGCATGGGGTCTTGTGGAGTCCATCTCCACCCCAATATAGGAAATTCAGAGTTGAAACAAAGAGTATCTAAAATATAAGCACTAGAAAAAAACAGAGGAATAGACCTATCGGTCACGTGAGTTTCATTTCTAAACTCACTAATTGTAGTGGCTAATTTATCTGACAATATATTTCCCCAATCCATTATCTCACTGTTAACTACTACTTCCATTAAAGGAACCATTTCAATAGTGAATTTTGTAGAATCATGTAATCCCCAAATTCTACACATCATTGCCCTGGCGTAACAGTAAGGAGAACATAATGAATCTACAGAGTACTTACCTGAAGATTCATGTTTGTGCCTTGCGGGGTTCTGTCTCCACTCCCGAATTGGGGCTGATTCAGTCTCATTCTCACTTGCGAACTTCTCAAGAAATGCTTTATTGTATTTCTTTTGAGGTTCAGGCAAGTGATACATTTTCCTTAAATCATCAGGTTGGAATGAGCCGAAGACTCTTTCGTCGACTGTGCAAAATGTTCTATTTAAAACAGGGATTTCCTCTACTGCCCATCGCACTACATATGTATATGGAAGAATTTTTTCACGAGCTGCTATTCGGTGTAGATATGAGTCAGCTAAATCCTTCAGGGAAGCTTCTAATTTTCTAGTTGAATCTGCGGTAGCTTGTACTGATATTGTTTCAGGCTCCTCTGCTTCAATTAGATTATATATGCTTTGCCAGCTTGTGTTTCCAAGGCCAAGACACGTAGTGTCTAAAATCAATCCCTTTTTACTTGGTCCTGGATCAGTGGTGGATTGCCCTATTACTGTGGGAGCTGATGCTGCCGCAAATCTCTTGGATTTCTTTCCCATTTGGCTTGAACTTGTTGTTTCGGCGGAGCTCTGTGCAAGGAATAAAATGAATGTAATAGAGAGAATAGGTGGTGTGAGCCAATATGAAAGAATTATATCAATTAACGAGTAATGAAAGATTAAAATAATACTGCCACAGATACAATCTCAGGGGAGATCTTGGCATAACTGCTTCATTAATTGGCCGCTTAACCTGTCAATCATTTTAAATACCCATCATATCGTTTATATGCCAAATAATTCATTCAAGCGTGGCTTGAGTTTTTTGGCGGATAATCACAAGTAAATCGCTATCGGGAACGGGAAGGCTTTTAATAATAATCTAAAATAATGCATGCAAGCCTTTTAAATCTATTTTGAAACTCGTGCCTTGCTTTATCGGATCGCAATCGGAGATGTGCTTGGGTCGTAACCTTTATGTTATTGCAAAATTGCCGATCCCCGATAGCGATACGCCTTATCGCATCGGGAGATTTTAAAGGTGTCTTAACATGTGATGCGTTACATCCCCCGATTGCCGATAGCGATATCGCATCGGAGAAATAGTGGGAGGGCCTTTTGTTATATTTTCTTGCCTTTCCCGATAACCGATAGTTATTCACTTTTCGGATCGGGGTAAATCAATGGGTCTTTGCATTATGTTTTCCTTGTTGTTGCGATATGCGATCTTGCGATCGCTTTATCGCAATAATAAAGAATTATATATTTATTTCATAAGACCGATTTCATATTTGTTCAAAAGGTTTATAATATATCGTTTCCTTTGGACCTTTTGATGAAGGATTTTGTAATGATGAGTTGATACCAATTTTATTCACACATCTATGTTTAAAAGGGACCCATTTCATATTATAGTTAGAAAGAAAAATTTTATGAAATGGGGGGTTGTTGTACAGCACAACAATTGGCGATTCACTGGGAGAAACAGTTATCTCTGAAAAATGTTGAAATACTTAAACTTTCTTTATATAGAATTCTTATCTAAGAGGAGAATTCTAATATAACTAGGTATACATAAATTCTGAATCTAATAATAGCTATTTTATCTATTTTCTTCTCTTGTTAAAACTAAATACATTCTAAGTTTTAAACTAGCCTTAATTGGTTGATAATGATAAAACAAAGAACCTTTTCAACTTAGCTTTATAATGACTCCTTTGTCATAGGTATAGCCTCTGCTGCCAGGAAATGTCTATAGTCTCGACAGGGATACCTTTTAACCATTTAATCATCCATTATCCCATCCATTTCAGTGTATAATTAAAAGAATGAATCCAAAAATATGCCTTCATATTTTGTATCTCTTTTCTTTTTTATTATTCTACAAGATAAAAAACCATTGTCCTGGTTTGGTGGCCAACTATTTGACAATGCCATTCACTGGTTGTAATTTAATTGAACAAGTTGGCTCGTGATGACACCCCTTGTCTTATAATTATAAGCCATTAACATGTTTTGGTATGCAGTATTGGTAATGTCAGTTGAACTATTCCCTAATGATCATGGTAAGCGGGCTTGTAATAATACCCTTTATCTTTTATATCAAATATATTTTAGAATTACATTCTGAGTAAGAGTTGATGGATGACAGGGTAAGAGTTGAAGATGCTAAGATTGAATCAGTTTCTATTTTTATATTGATAACCTTTTTTGGCCATTTGAAAACATTAAAATGATTTACAGTACTTCTAAATCTTGAGAAGATTTCACAAAAATAAAATGGGGTTTCAGAATCTAAATATACCTAATTTCCTAGAAATTTTCCTTTTGTTTAAGGTTTCCATTTTAAAAGTAAATATCAAAACTATTTCTTTTGAGAAACTTTTTCAATAAAGCAAAGGCCAATGGAAGATATCTTACAACTTTATTTTCCAATAATCCTAAAAACTATGAACACAAATTTTGCTGAAAATTGAATATTTACAAAGGGAGAATGGGTTACCTCCTCAATTGTAGAATTTTTTCAAGATAAGGCCATTAACAAGAAGAGAATCTCTCTTACCTGATAGATCTTGCAATATGAAAGTAGAATGGCCTATCTTCTCATTGATTTGAAATAGTCTGAGCCACATTTTCTGGAACTTAGCGTGTTTTCCTTTATCCTCATGGGCTTTGTCACATTTCAGAACTAGATCACCAACTTGTAATTTTTTTGAACTGGATGAAGTTGAATCAAAAGATGACTTGATAATTTGCTGATGTTTTGCATGTATAATTCTAGCTTTTTCCCTTTCTTCTTCTAATTTTAAAATTTGATCATGTCTTAGTTGAATAGAAGATGAGGGACTTTCTTCAATAAACTGCACTAAGGCTAGAGATGGAAGTATCAAATTGGTTGGTATGACCACTTCCTTCCCATATACAAGATTAAATGGAGAAGTACCTATGGAAGCCTTCTGTGTTATTCTGTCAGCCCATAGTGCAAATATCAAATATTTATGCCAGTTTTTATGATTCTGCTCAATAGTTCACTTAATGATTTTGACGAGAATTTTATTGGTGGATTCTGCTAAACCATTACCTTGGGGATAGTAATTCGCAGAATATTTCAATTTAAACCCTCTTTTGATAGTAAATTTAAACATAGAATTTCAAGAGAAATAAGATTCATTATCGAAAACAAGAGCGTTTGGGAAACCAAACCTGGTAATAATGAATTGATCTATGAACTCTATAATTGCTTCAGAGTTTGTTGTCTTCAGTGGAATTGCTTCAACCCACTTAGTAAAGTAATCAGTAGCAGTAAGGATATACTTATGTTGTTTGGATGACTGTGGAGTGATTTCCCCAATCATATCCAATCCCCATTGCTCGAAATGTTGTTCAATGTTGACTGGTTGCAAAGGGAAAACTAGTTCTCTTTGTCTTCCACTAGAGATTTGACAACTCAGGCATTTCCTTACGTATTCGTGAGTATCTCTGAATAGGGTGGGCCAATAATATCCAGCATGAATGATTTTGTGCACTGTTGTATTAGCTCCAAAATGTCCTCCTGCTGGTCCATCATGTAGCTCCTGCAAAAAATTTTGTGCTTCAGGTTTTTCTAGGCATCTTAATAAAATTGAATCATAATTCCTCCTAAGAAGTACATCATCTACAATTATGAAGTCTTTAGATTTTAATCTAATTGCAAGTTTTTTTTTATAGGAAATATTAGAAGGTGCATATCCATTTTTTAAATAGAAAATCAGATCTGCATATTGTGATTCAGGATCTGTGATACTTATCTGATTGATTTCTTCAGTGTGTTCTGTACCTTCTGATTCTTGAATATTGGATGCTCCTGCTAATAAGCTACAAAAACCTTCGCCTCTGACAATATTTGCTGGCTTGATTTCTTAGTCATATTCTTGTAATGCTGTGACCCAATTTTCCCTTTTTTCTCCTAATTCCCTTTGAATTAGTAATTGTATTACTGCTGAAAAAGGAACTATAACTTTTGTGTGAGCTTTTAAAAGGAAGGGTCTATAGTGTTTGACGGCTTTGTACACAACAAAGGCTTGCTTTTCAACTTATGAATAATTAAGTTCAGCACTTTGAATATTTGAACTGTAAAATGAAATTGGTGCCAGCAAGTTTTGATCACTAATCTAAGTCAGCACTGTTGCATAAGACGAGGTGGATGCGAGAGTATACATTATGAAATGACTTGAAAAATTGGGAGTGCTTAAAGCAGGGGCGTTAATTATTGATTGTTTGATAGAATCAAATGCCTCTTTTTCTGTAGATACCCATCTAAACACTGAATTTTTCTTAATCATTGTTTGCAATGGTAAAATGATCTGGGAAAAATCTAGAACGAATCTTTTAACAAAGTTAATTTGACCCAAAAATGACTGAATGGATTTTTTGTTATGAGGGAATGGAATATCAGAAATCTCTTTAATTCTATCTGGATCAATATAAATACCCTCTTTGGAAACAATGAAGCCCAAGAGTTTTCCTTGATTAAGAGCAAAAAAGGACTTTTTTGGATTGAGCGAGATACCATACCTTCTGCAGCGTTCAAAGATTTGTTTTAAATCATGTAAATGATTAGACCTTTTCTTGGAAAATACGGTAATATCATCTAAATAGACAACTATTGTTTTATTGATCAATCATTTGAATGCTATATACATTTCTCTTTGGAATGTAGCTCCTGCATTCATAAGTCCAAAAGGCATTTTTTGGTAAGCATAGGTTCTCCATTTAGTTCTGAATGTAGTTTTAAGCCTGTCATCAGGATGGACCAAAATCTGGTTATATCCTAAAAAACCATCTAAAAAGGACATTAACTCAGAACCAGCTACTAAGTGGAGTATCTGCTACATTGTAGGTAAAGGGAAGTTATCCTTTTGGCTTGCTTTATTAAGATTTCTGAAATCTATGCAAATCCTGATGTCACCATTTTTCTTTCTAACAGGCACCATATTGGACACCCAGTTTGAATGTCTGACAGGAAAAATGATCTTAGCCTTCAAGAGTTTATTTAGTTTGGTTTCTATTTGACTCTCTAGGTTAGGATGAATTTTCCTTAACTTCTGTTGAACTGGTTTTTGTTCAGAAAGCATTGGAATAGTATGTTGAATGATCGATGCATCGTATGTTTTCAAATCATCATATTTCCAAGCGAAGACATATTTATTTTTTCGTAATAACCTAATGAATGCTGTTCTTTCTTCCAAAGAAAGTCCTAATCCCAAATTGATGTTTTGAGGGTTTTCCTCAGTACCTAGGTTTATCAATTCAAATCTTAAAGTGGAACTTTGGAGCTTTGAATTTGTCACCTGTTTAAACATATCTTTAATATCATAAAGATCTTCTAGCTTAACCACTGGTTTTGGTATTGAGTTTTCTTCTTGCTTTTCCTTCATTTGAAGGTCATGATCACTTTCATCAATGATTTGATCATCGTAGGACTTGTCGGAAGTCAAGAAATTTAATATGTCTTCATCATGATTGAACACTCACCAATTGGTGACATTGTCAGGAATTGGTGGTCTATAATTTTCTCTATTGAAAATCTGTCTGGGCTGTAATCTTCGGAAGGTAGGAGTTTAGAAACAAGATTAGCTAGCAATTCTGCTGCTGCATTCTGGGATCTAGGGATAGGAGAAATATTGAATGCTAAAAATTGAGATATGAGTTCCTGCACCAAGGACTGATAGTGTTTGAGATGACTAGAAAGACAGTGAATTGTATTTCTAACTTGTTTTAGGACAATTTATGAATCACCAAACACTTTCAAATATTGGACTTTAAGACCAATAGCTTTATATAGTCCTTGAACTAAGGCCTCATATTCAACTGTATTATTTGTGCATTCAAATTCCAATCTACATGATAACATAGCTTTTTCTCCTTCAGGGCTAACGAAAATACACCCTGCTCCTGCACCTTCACTAGATTTAGACCCATCAAAGTATAGTGACCAAAATAAAGAATTATCAACAATTTTATTTACAGTTTCCTTAGCAATATTGACACATCTTGATCTATCGGTTTGTGAAAAAATTTCAATTTGGGATGTGAAATTATTTACTGAGAAAGGAGATGGTTGGGTAGTGAAATTGCCAAAGAATGATTCAGAAGAGTAATTCCCCAAAATATTGTTATTGAATGCTATTGGTTGATTCTCCTGTTCAAATTCAGTGAAAGTATGGGTCATATGTTTCTCCCGATCGATTTTGATTTGATTTGGCTTTCCTTTATAGGGTAGCCACATATGGGACAAATCAGTAGAAATATAACCATGGAGTTTCTCAAACCAATACTTACTCAAAATTAAACCATAAAATTCAGGTATATCGGTAATTAAAATATCAATTCTCTGAACCACTCGTGGATCAGCTGATAACCTGATAGTTACGGAGTTGATTTCCCCTAAAACCTGGACCTTGGTTCTATCCAACTGTATAATATGAATTGCAGACTTTTGGGGTTCAATGTTCAGTTTGGAACAAACTGAAGTTGGCATTATGTTAGAGGATGCCCTTGAGTAAATCAAACAGTTGTGTAGATTTCGATTATAAATCTCATAGGTCAAGAGAAAAGGGTGAGTATGGGAATTTGATTTGTCGTCGATTAAAACTACATCAATAGCTTCAACTCTACCAGAAGGTGGTTGACTTGAATCATTTGCAGCTTTGGAGATCACAGCATTAGGAAGAGGTGAAGAAGGTACTGCATTTAGTTCCTTAAGAAGTAATTTCTGCTGATGTTTGAGTTTGCTAAGTTCAAACATAGTAATGTTTGCCTTTGTCTTCTTCATATCATCAATAATATTGTAATCCATTGAATCCGATACTACCAACGTCTTAGATGTTGAAGGTATGTTTGAGGATGATGGTTGATTTTGGGATGTTGTCGCCGCCGATTTCTTTGTGGGAACCTTTTCTTTTGTAGTAGTGGTACCTGCACTCCTTTTCTTTGAAATTGACTGAACGGGTTCAGGAGTACCTTTACTCCTGGTAGTTACAGGGAAGGCTTCTTGTTCATTTTCTGTATCGGAGTTAGGTAAAATGAAGTCCCACATCCCATGGCATTCGACAACCTCATCTTCTTCAGGTTCGTCAGATGGTAAGAATGTCTCATCTTCTTCTTTCTCTTCAGGATCTGAGTCTGCATTAGATATAACATTTGGTGGTTTTGACTCAGGTCTCTTGAAATTTCTAAATGGCCTCTTTGTTGAAGTTTCAGCTACTTGGTTTTTGATTTCAACCATTTCATTTGACATAGTCTTGAGGACCTTCTGCAGACCCTGCATATCATATGGATCTTTAGGGGTTTTCTTCTTTGAGACAACTTTAAAAGAAACTTTTTTGGATTTTCTATCTTCAAGAGCAGCTTTCTTTGCTAAAGCAATAATGCGTTTCTCTACAACAAGGGCTTCTTTCATGTTTTCAGCTAATGTTGGTTTTCCAGCTCTATCTACAAAAATGGCTATATTTGAAGGTAGGGTTGTTATATACCATTCGCTTCTGATTTCCTCACTTGGTTTAGAGTCGGTTGGAATCTTATTCAAGAGTTTATTGAATCGCGAGTTGAATTCTTTGATAGGTTCTCTAGATTCTATCCTAAGATTCGAAAGATCATTGATTAATGTTGCTAAAGATCTATCATCGCCATACTTAGTGAGAAACTGTTCTTGAAAAATGTTCCAGCTGGTAATGGATCCAGAGGGTAGGGAAAAATACCAAGACCCAGCTGATCCTTGTAAAGTATAAGGGAAAAGCCTAACGACAACATCTTCCTCTGTCACTCCCTTTAGATTAACTGATAACATGAAATTGTTAATATGTTCTTCGGCTAATGTTCCAACATTTGGATTAAATTTCGGCAACCATTTTTTAGGAGAATCTGGTAATGGATGTAATGGTGCAGGCATAGTGACTGCACCAGGACTATTCCATGGATTCTGAGCCATCGTAGAACTAATAACAATTGATATTTTCGATGAAATTCCAGGTGTTTGGGGAGGAGTTGGTATTGAAGATTGAATAGGTTGGGATGTTGAAGTTGGTGATCCCTGCTAAACAACAATGTGTAATGGGGGAGTGGATGGTTGACTTTGCACTGGAGAAGATGAAATGGAGGATGATGAAGAAAAGGTCTCACTGTCCGATCCTTCAGTGTTCTTTTTAGCCTTTTTCCTTTTCGGTAAAGGCAACTCAGTAGGTTCAATACCGAGCTTTCGCTTTGAAGTCTGGTGAGAGGGTGAGGTAGATTGAATTGCGAAGTCTCACTGCCTTGAGATACTTCAGATTTCTGTGGTGATATCGAAAAGCCTTGAAGTTTTTGGATGAGAGACTGAACTTCAGGAGGCTCAGGACTTAATCGATCTGGAGTATGATGGGATTGAGCAGTGGTAGTTGACTCCTCTTCTTCTCGTTTCAATAATGGTGTTCCAGAATGCAAACGGGAGGTCCGAGGTGAGGTGGAGGGAGATTTACTCTCAGAATGGTCTATAGGTTTTGATTTACTCGCCATTCATAGTTCATGCCCTCCTTCTAGTGCCAAAAATGTTGATGCCTCGAAAATAGCTGCAACAAAATCGGGGAAAACCACCCGGTCCGGACCTTAATGCAGCTCCAATTGTGTTTGGTGTGGTGGCTCCGACTAGAAGTAATGGCACTAGTTTCCCAATGATGAATAAAAAGTGGATGGATAAATGAGTGGTTTTCTAAAAAAATGGTAATGGATGAATGATTTAATCTAAAAAGTAAAAATATGAATAACTATCCTATCAGGGGAAATTTCTATTTTTAGTGTAACGTTGATAATCTTTATCCACAAACAGGCATATAGATGACTCTATTGGTAAACAAAAACATTCATTCATATGATAATTAATTTGTTCAAATAGTTGAACAAAGTAATCAATAAAACATTATTACACTTATCCTTTATAGATCACTGATACATATATGACTAAAAGAATAACATTCCTTAAACTTTCAATAGTGAAAAATATAAGGATTGTTGTTGAAAACACATACATATATCCAATGATAGCAAGAGTAATCAAATGATGATTCACATAAAATAATGAAACAAGATCATAGATAATAGTACCATATGTACTGTAAATCATTCCCGATATCAATCGCATTCGAATTATTTTTTCCAACTTAGAAATACTTTCACATCAAGGCAATAGTGCACATCCCATAAAAGCTTTCTTCGTTAGAATTTCGAATACTGGCCTAGTATTTATAAAAAACATATCAGAACCACAATAGTGCAACTTCCAGGTTTGAGTCTTATAAAAAAACTAAGGACCCTTTCTAAATGCATGAAAGGGTCTATAAATACTAATTAAACTAACTAACTGCAAAAATAAAGTGCTATTTAATTGGTACAACTAAATCTTGAATATCTTCTCCACAGCAGGTTTGTTGGTAGTCGGCAACATGATTCATTATTTTGGTTGTTCTCCCTTTGATTTGAGTTGGCAGATTGCAAGCATCGGTTCCAATTCTGGAGGGCGGCTGAGATGAGAATGGAGTTGAGCTGAGTATGTGGCATCATGTATTTCAAGAATGATACAACTGATCGCATCAGTTAAACACTTGAGGGTGGCCCTTTGACTGTATGGTTTTACTAAGAAAAACCAATAGGTATCCCAATTTTAACTTTGGATGCCAACGATTAATCTTCCATACTTCTCCAACTCTTGATTGCATGCTTGCTCCAATGTCTTAGCTGATAGCAATTTACCTGGGGTACATTGTGAAATCATGTTAGACAGATAAAGAGTGTTATTGATTAACTCAATTAAGTTATTTGTAGATAATCTACATCTGGAAAATTCTCTCTTTGATTTCATCAGCTGTGACTGCCATTCTAAGAAAAGGATCTCCTTGTGTGATTCTAAGATTTTGGGTAGATTTGCTGGTTGCCCCTCATTGGTATTTTGCCAAGCAAGAAAGTTTGTCAGAGTCTCGTCGACCTGTTCCAAATCCTGCCTAGCATCAACTGATTTGTCAACTATTGATGCCGTTATATCATAAAGGGGCTCAACCAGAGAAATGTTATGACACAAGAGTCTTAACTGTGTAACCAATGCCTTGTTAATTTGTAGCGCTTCGGATCTGAAATCAGCAGGTTGTGGAAGACTCTTGAACTTCTCTACTTGAAGTGACAGCTGAGCAATTTGCTCATCTTTCGTTTTCATCATTAGTTCATTCATCGTCTTTAACCTGGCCAATGCTTCTGATAATTCTTTCTGCTTTTGTATTGCGCTTGAGTCTATTCCCTGTTTCTCTTCAGGCAATTGCTTATTCAATTGATTTTTTAATTGTTGCTGTGTTGATAATTGTTGTTCCAACTGTTCAACTTTCTGTTGTGCTTCGGACACCTGTGATTGCAACAAAACAATTGCTTGATCCTTTTCTTTAAGTAGATTACTTACTTCTAATGCCTTGTCCATGGTTGCCACCGAATAAGCTCTGGCATACTGAGAGAGCTTTGTTAGGTCATCGGAAGGGTCAAACTCTTCTTTCCATACTACATTAGCTGTCTCTGTTTGCTCTGGAAACAGGGAAGGTTGATCAAGTCTTCTCCTTTTCCTCTGTCTTTTCACTACAGCCCTGTGTTTTGGACTATAAAAGACATCTAATGGAGGTATGTCCTCCACCTGCAAAATAATTTGATCAGAAGGATCTTTTGGAATCATTTCTAAATCCGTGCTAGGGGGTAGGCCACTGGTTCCTTCATTCGGAACCTTTGTTGACGTTGTATCTTGTCCATCTGTTAATTTGGGTGTGTTGGCACCTTTTGGACCTTCCAGATTGCTTATAATGGAGTCAAATTGATGCCATTCTTGGAGTAATTTAGGATCAATCTGGGTATCCACATTGATATTTTCATTGCCCTTATCCTGCTCCTTTTTCTGCTCTTTCTCTTGCTCTTTCTCCTGCTCTTTCTCCTGTTCTTTCTCTTGCTCTTTCTCCTGCTCTTTCTCTTTTTCTTTCTCGAGAATCTTTGATACAGCAGGAGGTTTGTCAATGAGTTGTTGTTCAGGCTCGCTTGATTGTGTTGTCGGGGCAGTAGCTAATAAGTCCAGAGGTAGAGTTTGCAACCTCTGTTCTCTGAGCTTATTGAATTCTACTAGCCTTTCATCGTTATATCTCATTTTGGCCAGTGCTTGTACCTAGAATAATGACTCTGCCGAAGAAAACAAGTCATCAAAATCATCTTCCTTATGATCAAACCTTGTAAGTTTGGCCTATTCAAGCACATTATAGGAAACTTTCCTTAGATCGAATTGCCTATTAGGGATAGTTGCAAGATCAAGCATGTTTATTTTCTCTGCTTCCTTGTCTGCATGCTTGTATTCATGCAAAGTATAAACATCGCATCTCAAAGGAAAATTAGGCGAAGCCTACTTTTTTGAAATCCTGAGAGTCTTGGATGTTCCTGTGGTTGTAATTTGATAGGCCAATTCTCTGGCTAACAGCTTGTCAGATATGTACAGAGGAAGGACATGAGGTCTTGTAATGCTACCAAAAACCCTTATGTATGTGAACTTATCCTCCCCAAACCAGTTTCCTAGAGCGGTTAGGTCAATCTCTGCTTCCGAAGAAATCTTTGGGGCAGGTTTATCAAAAATGGCACGGTAAATAGGCAACATAAAACCATTACAGATTTGGTACAAGTGGTCCTTATAGTGCACTTTCCACAGCTTTTGGTGATAAATGTGAATTGGCATGGGGTCTTTTGGAGTCCATCTCCACCCCAGTATAGGAAATTCAGAGTTGAAACAAAGAGTATCTAAAATATAAGCACTAAAATAAAATGGAGGAATAGACCTATTGGTCACGCGAGTTTTATTTCTAAACTCAAGAATTGCAGTGGCTAATTTATCTGAAAATATATTTCCCCAATCCATTATCTCACTGTTAACTACCGCTTCCATTAAAGGAACCATTTCAATAGTGAATTTTGCAGAATCATTTAATCCTCAATTTCTACACATCATTGCCCTGGCGTAACAGTGAGGAGAACATAATGAATCTACAGAGTACTTACCTGAAGATTCATGTTTGTGCCTTGCGAGGTTTTGTCTCCACTCCCGAATTGGGACTGATTCAGTTTCATTCTCACTTGCGAACTTCTCAAGAAATGCTTTATTGTATTTCTTTTGAGGTTCAGGCAAGTGATACATTTTCCTTAAATCATTAGGTTGGAATGAGCCAAAGACTCTTCCGTCGACTGTGAAAAATGTTATGTTTAAAACAAGGATTTCCTCTAATACCCATCGCACTACATCTGTATATGGAAGAATTTTTTAACGAGCTGCTATTCGGTGTAGATATGAGTTAGCTAGATCCTTCAGGGAAGCTTCTGATTTTCTATTTGAATCTGCGGTAGCTTGTGTTATCACTCAGGTTGTCCCTGAAGGTTAAGAAAGGGATACGGCCGAGGTAACCACAAACCAACTATGGACTGCAGGTTCTAGCCACCTGCAATCAGAGAGGGCTCTCTCTTTTAGATTTATATTTGTTTAAAAGGATTTTAGGCTAGGTCTTGGGCTCAGGGGGTTCTTTGTTTTGTTTTGGTGGGAAAATTGATTTTTCAGGTGGAGAGGCAGTGCATAGTCTAAGTTTCTCGAACCATTGGGCGTGGAGTCAAGGAGGAGAAATGTTGTTATATTTCTTAAATCACAGTGAGGGATGATGGAGCCAGATAGCTGAGGTCGAAGCAACTTTCAGGTTTTATGGACGGAAGAGATGTCAAGCAACGAGAGGCAGTTAAGAATCTCTCAATCGACTTAACATAAGAGATGACAGAGCGCTGCCCAGGGGCAGTTAAGAATCCCTAGATAATTGGCCAACACACGTAAATTGGGGTAAATATGAGCCCGAAGGAATTCATATTCATAACCAATTCATTGCGATGAAAACACAAAGAAATAGCAGAAATTGAGCATAGAGAGTATTTAAACTAGTTCTAGGCTATTCCTTTTTTCTGCTATTTAGAAAATGGCAAACACATAAACAGAGATAAGAGGCACTTATTTCTTCAGGCCGCAGTGCAGGAATTCCATCCCCAACTCTTCAAAACATTCATCAACAACAGACAGTTTGTTCTCCGAGCTTTCAACGATCTTTGATTATGGAAAAACTCAGGTATACAATGTGAGTCTCTAATGAAATTCTCAATTGACCAACCCTTAAAACTATACAGAGGGTGGTATATATAGGGAAAAACTTTCTATCTACTGCTTTTATTACATCTTGACCTAATCAGGTCATAAAACATCATTTATTGACCTAACTCTATCTGGAATTAAATGCAAAAAATCTCTTGAGCGGCGTTGAGGGTCGCCGTATCAGAAATAAGTGAATGATGTGGTCCTTGGTGGCTTGCTGTAGTGTCTTCTGAAATAAATATGCATGGGTTCTTGTTCCTCGATGTCTACCTGCATTTAAGTTCAATCTGTGATTTGAGTGTAGGAATGGGCTTTAGCTGCCTGATTTGACTTCCTGATGGGCTCATTAATTCTTAGCTGCTTCGAGCCACTAAAATATCTTCGGCTGATACTCTTTGGAGTTTTTTTCATTTTTTGATACTCTTTGGCAAAATCTGGGCTGCTGATCTGATGTGTTGCGGGTCTAATCATGAATTAATGGCCACTGTTTGGCCTCTGCAGCTCTGAAATTGTTTTCTGATCCTTCCGGCATGCTCTGTGAAGAAAACGGATCGTTTTTGCACCTTTTCGGGCTTCCTGGGGCTGCATGGAGTGAAGATTCCTTAAAGATTCCATGAAGATTCTCCATTTTGACCCAAAAAATCCTGCGATGATCGATTTGCGTCATCAAAAACTGCCTCAGAATTCAATTCCGGTGCTGCGAAGTACGATTTTTGCGCCTCTGCGCCTAAAAAATGTTGATGACGTCAGCATGACATCAGTATTGTACGGTGGGTGACGTCAGCAGGGTGACGTGGCGGGATGACGTCATCACATACGGACGATGACGTGGCAGGTACGGTGCTGGGGACATGTGGCAGTGACGTGGGCATGATTGTGCAGGGGGTGACGTGGGTGGTGACGTCACCGGGCGGGGCGGTAAGCGGTATGTGGCGCACTGCTTATGGGGGATGGCGGTTTCGGAGGGAGGGGCTCCGCCACAGCCCGGCGCCTGACGCGTGGCGGGAGTACGACGGCAAAACCGCCGAACTCCCAGATGTTAAAGGCCGGGCGCGTCGGGGATGAGGATGGCCGCCAGCCGTAGATCTGCAGGGTTGTGGATCGGACGGCTGGCGGCTGACGCGATGGGATAGGGGGTTAACGGGCGGGAATATTCGCAGGAATATTCTGAATATAATATGCGCGACGGATGGGTTATAATCTTAGGAAAATGGGTTTACGGGGTTAAATAAAGGCGCGGGTTAATATTTATGCACATGAACTTTGGGTTAGGGGCGAGATGTGGGTTTTTACAGCGATGGGGTGAAATTTTTCACGGGGAAAGGTGAAATCATGGGTTTTTTGGTGGTTTTTGGAGTTAAGGGAGAGGTTACTAGTTGACCAGATGTCAAACTAGTCCCTCAATGACTCGGATGGGCTAAAAAAAGTCATAGATGGACTGTGATTTCCCTGACTTAGTAGAATTATGGCTATAATGCCAGGGATGTGTATTTACATAGGGGAGTTCTATATACATGATTTTAATAGGTGAAAGGGAAACTGAAAGGGAGTTATATAATAAAGTTAAAAGTTAATATGGAGATGAAGAGAGGGCGCTAAGGTGTGAGACCTTATGCCATTTTTGGGAAAATAAGGCCCACAGATGATGAGTGAGCAATCCTTGAGCGAAGGAGATCCTCACTAAGGCAAATGTCATGGGGATGATGAAACTGAGAGGCTCAAGCAGATCTTGACCTCTTGGGGGATGTTAGTAAGTGACTTTGGGGTGATGAGAAGAAAGGGAAGATTAGTGAATCTCAGCCTCAGTACCTTCATGAAACTGCAAAACTGTCTGATAACTGTGATCAGAAAAGATAAGACATTGTGGAATACAAAATTGATCACTAGTCATGATTCTGCCACACCAAAGCTACCTACCCAGCCTACTGTCCAAACATTTTTTCTTCTTTTTGTTTTGGGTGCACTTAGACTTGCAGACCCAGATTCACAATTTTTCTTTTGAATTTTCCTATCTAGATCTGCACTTATTTCTGCCAGGGCCCAGATTAAACAATTGGGTCCCTTTGATTCTCTACCTATCTACAAATCTACCAAGATTAAACTGTTTGGACAGATGTCATTCTCTATATTCTAAAATAGGAAATTGAAACCTAAGGAAGCCAGGATTAGATGGGCTGGACCTCCCTTTAAGAACTTCTTCAAAACTGGAACAACTCATCAAAATTATAAACAACAGTAACATTTGAATTGGCATATTCTATTACTTCTTCTCTGGTTTTATTCTCTGGAAATATGGAACCTTGCTGCAAGAAAGATGACATATTTGGCATGTAAAAATTTCAATCATGAAATATGAAACCTGTTGCAACAGGAGGCTAACAGCTTGTACTGATACTGTTTCAGGCTCCTCTGCTTCAATTAGATTATATATGCTTTGCCAGCTTGTGTTTCCAAGGCCAAGACACGTAGTGTCTGAAATCAATCCCTTTTTACTTGGTCCTGGATCAGTGGTGGATTTCCCTGTTACTGTGGGAGTCGATGTTGCCGCAAATCTCTTGGATTTCTTTCCCATTTGGCTTGAACTTGTTGTTTCGATGGAGCTCTGCGCAAGGAATAAAATGAACGTAATACAGAGAATAGGTGGTGTGAGCCAATATGAAAGAATTAGATCAATTAACGAGTAATGAAAGATTAAAATAATACTGCCGTAGATACAATCTCAGGGGAGATCTTGGCATAACTGCTTCATTAATTGGCTTCTTAACCTGTCAATCATTTTAAATACCCATCATATCGTTTATATGTCATATAACTCATTCAAGCGTGGCTTGAGTTTTTTGGCGGATAATCACAAGTAAATCGCTATCGGGAATGGGAAGTCTTTTAATAATAATCTAAAATAATGCATGCAATCCTTTTAAATCTATTTTGAAACTCGTGCCTTGCTTTATCGGATTGCAATCGGAGATGTTCTCGGGTCGTAACCTTTATGTTATTGCAAAATCATCGATCACCGATAGTGATACACCTTATCGCATCAGGAGATTTTAAAGGTGTCTTAACATGTGATGCGTTACATCCCCCGATTGCCAATAGTGATATCGCATCGGAGAAATAGTGGGAGGGCCTTTCTTTTATATTTGCTTTCCTTTCCCAATAACCGATAGTATTCACTTTTCGGATCGGGGTAAATCAATGGGTCTTTGCATTATGTTTTCCTTGTTGTTGCGATATGCGATCTTGCGATCACTTTATCGCCATAATAAAGAATTATATATTTATTTCATAAGACCGATTTCATATTTGTTCAAAAGGTTTATAATATATCGTTTCCTTGGACCTTTTGATGAAGGATTTTGTAATGATGAGTTGATACCAATTTTATTCACACATCTATGTTTAAAAGGGACCCATTTCAGATTATAGTTAGAAAGAAAAATTTTATGAAATGGGGGGTTGTTGTATAGCACAACAGGTCCTCAATCATTGAAGGTTCAAACAACCTCAAAAAATATGCATTTATGACTAAGTAGATGTGCATGTAAGCTGGTAGATCAAGGTGAAAAGAATTTTCACCAATCTTCTCAAGTATCTTGAAGGGTCCATACCAGATAGGTTTGAGCTTTTTACCTTCACCTTACATCCTGTCCTTGCTGATATACAGCCAGACTTTGTCTCCAACTTGGAAACTATGCTCCATCCGATGCTTATAATGCCTAGCCTTGTACTTGGTCTGGCTCCTTTCCAGATGTTCCTGTACTGCCTGGCGGATCTCCTAGATCTGTTCAATGAATCTAGTTGCCTTGTCCACATCACTGTGTTTATCAACTATGGTATCTTTACCAAAAACAAAATCCAAAGGAGACCTTGGTATGAAACTAAAATAGGTCTCAAAAGGAGATCTCTACGTGGAAGAGTGTTTGGCTCTATTGTAAGCATGCTGCGCATAACACAAATGTTCATCCCAAAGATTAGGGTGTTTGCTGCAGTATCCCCTCAGTAACTGGATCGCTATCCTGTTAACTACTTCTGTCTGGCCATCTATTTGTTGATGACAAGCTGTGCTTTTCTTTAATTTGGTGTCCATTTGTTCCCACAGACTTGACCAAAACTTCCTCACAAATCGGGTGTCTCGATTAGATACAATAGAAGTGGGTAATCGAAAATGAACCCATACATGTTCAAAGAATAATTTTGCAGTTTGTTCAGCTGTAATCTGTTTAATACAGGGTATCAAAATACACATTTTGCTAAACCTGTCCACAAAAACATATATATAATCATGACCTTTCCTAGATTTAGGTAGTCCCCCAAAAAAATCCATGGAAATGCTTTCCCAAGGGTGAGAAGGAACTGGCAATGGAGTGTATAAGCCTAGTTTTTTGTTGCTAGGATTTCTTTTAGCACACATAGCACATCCTTTTACATATCTAGAAACCATCTCACTCATTCTCAGCCAATAGCAGAACCTTTGCAGCTGTGCAACTATTTTACTTACTCCAAAGTGACCTGATATCAAAGAAGTGTTTGCTTCCCTAATTATCTTTACCTCTCAGTTTGTGGAATGCAAAATTTCCCACAATGATATAAGAGTTGGTCCTTCACATGATAGTCCAATTCTTCTACTCTTTTGCTTTGACTCAAAGTTGCATATACATCTTTAAAGTCCATGTCTTGAGCATACTGTTCTATTTAGCTTTCATGCAACACAAAATTATGCTTAAGTATGGTAGATGCATTTAGAATGGTTGTAGATAACATGTCTGCAGCCTTGTTATGTATGCCATTTTTATACCTGATGACTAAATGAAACTGTTGTAGAAAACCCATACATCTGTAATGTCTTGATTGTTGCAACTTAGTTTGGGAGTGTAGATATTGAAGTGGCTGATGATCAGTATGTATTACTGTTTCTTTTTCCATTAAGTAATGTTTCCACTTTTTTACACTCTGAACTAATGCACACAATTCTTTATCATATGTAGGATAGTTAACTACCGCAGGATTAAAAGTCTCAGAATGATAACATATGGGTTTACCGTGCTGGGTCAACACCGTCTCCCATGGCATATTCACTAGCATCAGTTTGGATCTCAAATGGTCTTTGTAGATCTGGCAGTGCTAGTACAGGTGTTGTACTAATCTTTTCTTTCAAGGCGTCGAAGGCCTTCTGTTGTTTGCCTCCCCACTAGAACACCTTGTTCAATCCTGTCAAAGCATGTAAGGGAGCTGCACTTGAGGAAAATTTTGAAATTAACTTCTTCCAATATTGTGCTGCTCCTAGGAAGCTTCTCACTTCTGTAGTAGACTTGGGCTTAGGCCAGTTTACAATGACTACCACTTTAGAGGGATCTATTTTCAATTCACCTCCCCCTACTATGTGACCTAGATAATTTAGAAAGGTTTTGCCAAATTCACATTTGGAGAGTTTAACACAATTTTTTTCTCTTTTGAAAACATCTAATGTCTACTTAACATGCTTTAAATTTTCTTCCCATGTTTTACTAAAAATCAGAATGTCATCCAGATACACAATAACAAAATCATCAAGAAAAGTCTGAGTACATCATTCATTAATCTCATGAAAGCAACAGGAGCATCAGTTAGGCCAAAAGGCATAACCAACCATTCATACAACCCCTACTTTATTTTGAAAACAGTCTTCCATGCATATTGCTCTGCAAATCTAACCTGATGGTATCCACTATGCAAATCCATCTTGGTGAAATAAATAGCTTGCTTCAATTGATCTAAAAGATCGTCTATGTGAGGAAGGGGATAATTTTTTTTTATTGTTATCTTATTCAGTGCTTGATAATCAATGCACATTCTCCATGAGCCATCTTTCTTTCTCACCAAAACGATTGGTGACCCACATGGTGATGTGCTAGGTCTAATGAACCTTTTCTCAAGCAACTCTTGCACCTGCTTCTTGATTTCAGAATTCTCTAAAGCAGACAACCTGTACATTCCAATGATAGGCAAAGGAACATCTTGCTACAAAGTAACATCATTTACTATTCCATTTTTGGGTGGTAGACCTTTAGGTTCTTTAAATAAGACATCATACTCTGAAATAAACTTTTCTATATCAGCTTGTTGATCAGCATTACAGCCCTCAAATACATTGGTTTTATCAGGTGTCTTTTCCTTTACAACCATCAGCAAGAACTGTTTGCATGAATTTATCATTCTTTTCATTTGCCTTAAGTTTATGAGAGTATAATTATTCTTGAGCTTATGAGCTCTTACAAAATATATGATTCCATCTTTAACAAGTAGATACTTGTTCTCAGTTGTATAGAAAATAGCCTTTCTATTATACAAGGAAGGAATTCCTAAAACAATTCCACATATATCCAAAGGAATCACATCTAACTCAACCTCATCTACAAATGATAACCCAAAAGAAAACTTGAGTTTACACTGTCTAGTCACTTGTAGTTCTGCTTTATCATTCAACCAACCTAATGGGTATGGTTACTTATGAGGTGTAGTTGCTAATCCCAATTTCTTTACAATTGTTTCAGAAATTAGATTTACTTGTGAGCCACTATCAAACAAAGTACCAATGTTTTGATTTTTGGAAACAACTTGAATATGAAAAAGATCATGTCTTTTCCTCTCATGTTCTTCATCAATAACAGATTGAGTAGAATTACTATTAGATGCTTCAGAATTCTTACCTTTTGTACCTGTGGCTGCAATGATTGTTTCATCTCCCGAGTCTGACCCCAAATCTTTGTGAATAGCTGTAGAAGTCTTCCTCTTCTTGCCCTCAGACTTCTTAGTTCTTAGCTCTAGATGCGGAATCCAACAATGCTCATCATTATGCCCCTCCTTTTTACAGTGAGTGCATGAAGCTTGGCCTTTTTGTGCAGTGTTAGCCTTCCTTGCTTTCCAGTTCTGCTTTCTTTTCTCCTTGCTCTTGCTTACAGTGGGTTGGGATGGTCCCCCAACTTCTGGACTTCCATTCTTTCCTCTAGCTTCTAGATGAGTCGTTTGTACAAATACCTCATCTATACTAGTGGGATTAAACATGAGGATGGTATGCCTCATGTAGCTATGTGGACCACCAATGTACTTCAAAAGAGTTTTTGGTGAGTCTATTGAGATACCCAACATCAATGCTCTCTTTTTGAACTCTTGAGTATACCATTGCACACTTTTCCCTTTCAACTGCTGGAAAGTTTGCCAACTCATCATGGCTTGTTGTATGTAGGCCAATGGATATAACTTCTTTTTGATTGTAGAAAAAAATTCGCTCCAGATAGAGATGGTCTTACCATGTCTTTTCATATAATCTTGGGTTCTGCATTCCCACCAAACCAAGGAAGTGCCTCCTAGGCATAGGCTTGCCAGCTGAATCTTATTCTTGTCTAAGTCTATGTTTTGTACCCTGCAATACACATCAATTTGTCTAATCCAATTGCCCAAATTTTTAGCATTTAGCTCTCCATCATATATAGGAAAATCAAATTTCACATCTAACTTAATCAAAGATGATTTCTTATTATGCACAGGGCTATTAGGAGGTGTGAGAAAGCTTGCCTCTTTCCACTTTCCTTTTGACTGGTCATGGGAATGAGACAACTTTTTCTTTATCTTGTTTAGAACCTGATGAATCTTCAGCCTTATGCTTTCTAAAGTCCCTATACATTTCTTCTACCATAGACTTTATAGCTAGGAAACATTTTATGAATTGAGGGTCTGGCCCCATAGAACCTTCCTCTGACAACGTCATCCAAGAACAGACTCTCCCAATTTCAAGATTAGTTTCCACCAACTCTCCTTCTCCTAATTTGAGCTTTGATCTAGTGAGCATTCAAAGCATGTCTAACCTTACAGCCTAAAGCTCTGATACCACTTGATCTGATAATCACCCAACGAGTGACATCAATTAGAGATTTCTTAAACAAAAGGTATTACAGACTCATGTGTTGGTGTGTGTTCTGTGTTATTTAAGCAACGGATCAATCAGATTGCCAATACACAGACATTTAAATGGAAAGACAACAGAGGAATACAATAAGCAAACATAAATACATGAGAATTTTTAATAAGGAGTTCACCCTATTCTCCAGGGCTACGTCTCTAGTCCAGCCTTCAGTGGTGGCCTTGTTTTATTATGTCTTTAAATAGAGAATTACAATACAGGGACTCAATGTGAGTTCTCCTAAAGCAGGTTTGCTTGGCAGGGTGGTTTCTTGGATTCCCCAAGCCATTGGAGTACACAGACTCTTCTTCTTCCTACCAGCTCTATGACCTTTAGGTCTACAATCGAAGGAGACAAATATGATGCTCGATCCAGACAGATTCCTTTATGTGATGGCTTCAATCTCTCAAGCTTTGGCGCTCGATGTTGCCACTAGTCAGCTCGACCCTCTGTCTCACCCTACTTTTCTCTTGCTTCACTACCTTCTTCTCTGTGTATTTCGTCCTCCTCTCGGGATTCAGGTGTTTTTTCCTTCGTCTCTCGGACCTCACTCTAACTTGACTGTGTAGTCTGTCTCGATTCATGGCTTTTAGCCATCTGTTTCCATGCTTGTTCGATTCCTCTTCCACCTCTATCGATTTGCCTTCTACAGCTATGCTTGGAGTTCCCTGTTCGGCGTCCACATGAATGCTTAGGGAGTGGACACGTGTCCCCATCTGAACAACGCCAACCTGCTCGTTGGTTCGCTTTCTTTAGTTACGTCATGCATGCATTTTTCCTCCATCGTGGCGGTCAAACAGATTCCAAATCTCTTTAGAATGCGGCTTAAGTTGCTGTCAATTCTGCTTCCTTCGTCAGGCGCAATCTTAGCTGTCTGATTTGGGCTCCTCCAGATCCGACGTCATACGGACATCTCGCTCGGTTGACCTTCTCGACTGATAAGACGTGATCGATGGCGGTTTTCTCTCACCTCTGCCGCCACGCGTCGATCGTTGTGTGGGATCGCTCCGCTTCATCCAAAACCGTTTACCATTTGAGGGCACTCCGATCAATACCGCCAGTTTCTGGAGCGCAGGTCCCGCCTTGTACGATTAGCGCCTTTCATTTCTCCGCCCGCGGTTCTCCAGCTCCCAATGCGACCGAGTGCTTTGGCTCCTCCACTTCGGCCCTGTTTGCCTAGCGATGCGCGATTATCACTAGGCGCTAATTGCGCATAAAAAACCACCTCCTTTCCCGATCCGGGGCTCCCAGGGGCTACTTTGACCTCCCGCACAGTCTCCACAGCCCTCGGTCAGCGCGCTTTGACCGAGGTCCTCGTCGTTCCACGCTGGCTACCATTGCCACTAGTTTAGGGTGTTTTTGATTGCTGTTTTGGATTCTTTAGAGATTTGTTTTGTCCTGATGCAGTCAAGGTTCCTTGATAGTCTTTTATGGATCCAATTTTGATAAAAAAACACTCCCAAATGACCACTCTATTGGGCTACAAAAGTGCTATGATGCTAAAGATCTACCTATTTCTGACAAGTGCTCCCTCTCTGACATCTGTGCTACTACAACATCTCCATGCATCTTGCACTATTGCACACCGTTGTGTGCTACCTAGCACTGTAAAACTCACTTGTGCCTCTCGCATTACTGCAACCTACATGCTATATGTTGTCTTGGGATTCCCTGCACTGTATCTCTCTCTGCCACTCCATCCACATCTATCTCTACTCAATCAGTCAGTTCCTACTACTCCACATCGGGGCTCCTGTAGCAAGGTCTCATCTAAGAGGTTGGGTACCTCAAGGATCCTGCCCCTCCTCCTTGGGACGATCAATCCACATCAACCCACCTCCTACCTAGAGTTATGGCTGCATGCGATCCCTCTACCCACTTGGCTCGAAGTTTCCCCCTACTGGAGGTCTCTGCATGAGTAGATGTCTTTACTCGATCTCCTCTCACCTTCTCCTATTGTGGCTATTTCACAACCTCCTGAAGCTACTGCACTAATCAAGGCTCCTCCACAATTGTCTGAGACATCTTCTAGTGCTGCATGTTGAGAGGTAACATACTCTCCCTCTCAACCACTAAGTCTCCATCAATTTCCTTGCTACTCAAGGCTTTATATGCATCTTGAACCTTAAGATCATACAGTTTCCTAACCCGTGAACCAATCTACTTCACCTTTCTGGTGATGATGTGTTTAAGGAAAACCTTTTCCTTACTAAAGAATACATCATAGCCTCTATCTTCTAGCATTGCAATCGACACCAAGTTTCTCTTCAGTCCTGGTACATGCTTAACATCGGTCAAGGTAAGGTGAGCTCCATGCTCCCTCTAAAAGATAACCATGCCTACGCATGAGGCATTATACTTTTCATCATTACCCATTGCTATAAGTATATAGAGATCTTTCTCCTCCAAGGTACTGAGAAAACTCTTGTCGTCGGTCATGTGGAAAGAAGCTCCACTATCAAGAAACCAACCACTTACCACCATGGATGAAACCATACATGCGAAGAGTGTGAAATCCAACTCAAATTGTGAAGCAAGTGCCTCACCTTCATATGCTTGCCCAGATCCCTTCTTGGATTTCCTTTGTGGACAATTTGCAGCATAATGGCCCACCTCATGACAATGAAAGCGTCGAACTTTCGATTTGTCAACCTTATTCCCACCATTGGAAGAACTTGATTCGAAAATAGAAACCTTCTCCTTCCCCTTCTTTGCCTTACTCGCTAAGCCACAATTCTCCTCATCCTCCATGGGTGAAGAACCATCTCTGATGCTCTTTCTGATCTCCTCTTGCATCAAATCCGACCATAATTGTACCCAACTTGGCAGTTTCTCCCTTCCATTAACCGAGTCCTGGCAGCTATGCCATCACTTAGGAAGGCCAAGGAGTGCTAGATTCACCATATCATCATCAACTGTTATGACCCCTACACTTGCAAGATCATCCCTGCATGTGATGAGCTTGGTTAGATACATAGAGATCGTTTCATCCTTTTCACACTTGATCTTTCAAAGTTTTTCCTTTAGTGCCATCTTCCTCTGATCACTGCTATTTTGATATAAATCTTTCAATGTTTTACATATTGCAAATGGAGTCTCCTTCCCATGCATGCTCAAGACAATGTGATCTCACACTCCCTCCAAGAGAATTCTCCTAGCTCTAGCCACACACTTCTTCCATTCCGCCAGTTGAGTAGGATAAGTAGGCTTAGGGACTTCTTGATCAATGAAGTCCTTAAGGCCGTTATCTTCCAATACTGCCTCCATGTGATCCTTCCAAGCTATATATTTTGAGCCGCCATCAAGGGCATACTCAAGCCTCAAACCATAGAACGCCATTGGTGAAATAGGTGTGATAAGAACTTGAGATCTATATCCCAAATAATAAACTTCAAATTCCTTCTTTTATACTTTTCTACTTTGATCACCTGTGCTCTGATACCATGTAGAATTTTCTCTACAAATTAGCTAGCTCACTGTTATCATGTAGAAATTTCACCTGCAGATCAAACTAATATATGCAATGTACTAAAGCATAATACTAGATCTACATCTACCATAAACTTTGTGGAAGCTAATCAACCATGACCAATGTCAAGCATGAACACATATAACTCATAAGAAGTAATCAATCACACATAACACAGAACATATCATTGGGGAAAGCACCAACATAAAACCCCAACTCTGTATTATCAATCAAGTGGAGATCCTCAACAACATACAAAAAGAATCAATTCAATAGCTATCCTGCTCTCTCTGTAATTAGAAGATGAAGATCATAGACTACCTAGGCCTCAATATATAGTCCACAAGTCCTCCAATCTCCTATAATACATATTTCTCTTGGAAATAAATCCTTCTCCATGCAAGGAATACTTACTAGAAATATCCAAGCATTTGATAGTACATTGTCCCTCATCTGATCTCAACTGGGTCTCTGTCTGAACTGACATGCATCAATTATCAATGAGGGAATGCTCAGTTGTATGAAATAATAGTTGTCTCATGCATGCAAGCATTAGCAAACTATATTTCATTAATTTAACAACTTGTTAAATTAATCTAACTGGACTTGACTAAGTAAAACTAAGTCAACTGATCCTCTCATTGTAGAACTGAACCTTATCTCCTTTAATCAAGGGATAAATTCCTAAATCAAGAGAGAAAATAATTGCATGATCTCACAAAGACTTCAAGTTTAAAATTCCATAATTAATTAACTCATGGAGATTAATTAATTAATATTTTAAACTGTTGTTAAGACCAAATTCGTTTTTACTTCCTATAGTTAGACCAGGGACTGCTAAAAATAGGAAGGGACCTAGAAATGCTATTTTTAGAAGATTCTATTTTTAGCAGTTTCACCTCTCACCAAAGCTGGCCAAAATGCTCATTGGCCAAACTACTATTTTTAGAAGTGCTAATTTTAGCAGTTCTATTTTTAGCAATTTCTAAATTTACATTTCTTGTTGCAAACTTTTCAACATTCTCCAAGTGTCACCAAAGCTAACTCACCAAAAAGGGACACTATAATGAGCATTTCCCATAGCAAGATATGGAAATCATTGATTGGATAACTTGGAAATTACATGTCCCTCCAACATTGTACATGATGACATGGAAACAAAGATGGTGAGGCATACTTTGCTTGGTGAGAGAGATAATGTAGAAGCAAGGATATTGTGGCATTGAAAGGGCTTAATAAATCATCAGGATGATGTCATTATGATGATGTGGCAACTATAGGGACTACCACATGGTAGGTACACATGAAAATTTTTGATTGATTAAATTATAATGTTGTTTTTCCTTTGTAATGCACCAACTATATTTATAAGGTTAATGAATTATATGCTATTCCATTTTATAGACTCATTTTTACTATCTATTTGGATGGTATATCAGTGTATAATGTTACTTGAGAGGAGCACATCTCGCATTTGATCGAGGTTTTGAAGACATTAAAGAAGCATCAAATAATAGAAAATCTCAAAAGTGTGATTTTGGATAATAGTGTTTGGTGTATCTAGGTTATGTTATAGGAGGAGGAGAGATGAAGATAGATCCTTCCAAGATGGATCTCACTATGAAATGAGTGATGCCTACTGATGTTATTGAGGTTAAGAGCTTCGCTAGGGTGGCACAATCTCTAAGAAAATTCATATCCTCATTTCAATGGTAGCAACACCATTGCATGCCATAACAATAAGTGGAAAGTGTTCCTAGTGGGGAAAGGCTCAATAAAGGGCCTTTGAGAAGCTAAAGAAGAAGATCAGTCAAGTACCAATTTTGAAATTATTGAACTTGCAACAACCTTTCAAAGTGGAGACAAATGCGAGTGGGTATGCTATGGGACTTGTCTCAATGTAGGAAGGGAGGCATGTATGCAATAATTTTGAAGTATTTCAATAAGTAGTTCTTAACTACCCTACTTATGACAAGGACCTCTATTCGCTATTGAAAGTTATGAAGAAATAGAAACACTATATAATGGGAAAGGAGGTAGTAATCCACACACATCACCAACCACTATAGTAGTTGCAGGCCCACAGTAAGTTACAATAGACCAAGTGTTACACGTGGATGGGGTTTCTACAATATTTTCATGTAGTGATCTAGTATAAGAAGAACACATGGGCTTCACGAGGGGAGCCTATACTATATCATCTGTATTCATATTATGGGATATATATTGAGGAAAAAATGACATAATATATTAAGCATATAATAGGGGGTAATGGGTTTCTATATATTGGCAGGTATAAAAGAAAGATCTCAAAGTTAATGAAAAAATATAAAGGGGTATAAAAAATGCTAATGAAAAAATGGATACGTACAATATGTAGTGAAATCAGGGGTTTTAAAATTTGGAAGGTATATGAGGTTTGTATTTGTAGGGGTTTAATAATGTGATTTTAAGAGGTATTTTCCAAATTATATGTTATCAAATTAAAGGTATTTTTTAATATGCCACAAACACCCATGATATGTTAGAGGTTCATTGAGTGAAGCCCCCATGATAAGAAGGGAACACAAAGAAGTTATTCAATGTGCTTTCAATGCCACATACATAAAGTATTAGAGCTTTGGGAACTATGATGCACATGGAGCCATTCACCAATGGCACATGCACAAAGACATATTCATAGGATGAGAGCTTCAGGTAGGTATTTAATTAGTTATAGAGATAGAGTCATGTGAACAATAGTGATAACATTATTCACTAACATCTCCCAGATGGGTTACTTTATAGGTTGGATAAATTATATATTCCTAAAGGTGATAGGTTGTCACTAATTAAAGAGGATCACATCTCCCATGTTGCAGGAATCTTTGGTGTAGGTAAGACAATGGCCAACTTTTAGAGATATGTATATTGGCCCAAGGTGCAAGAGCAAGCAACTAAGTTCATAAGAGGATGCATGCTTTATTGTGCTAGTATGCCTAGAAACATGAAAAGGAGTCCATATCATCCCTTACCTATACCCACTCATCCATAGGAATGAATTTCCATATATTTTGTGGTAGGTTTACCAAAAAATACGAATGGACATGACTAATTATTTTTGGTAGTTAAGAGGTTCAACAAGATGTGTGTTCCAATGCCCTGTAAAAAGACCATTAGTGAGAAAAAAGAAACAAACTTGTTCTTTGGACAAGTCTGGGTGCACATTAGGATACCTAGAAGCATCATTCCAGACAAGGACACAAGATTTCTTAGTGCATTTTGGACTACATTGCGGGAGAATATGTACATGAATTTGAAGAGTTATACAAAATTCCATCCACAAATAAGGGAAAACAAAAGTAGTCAACAAGACTTTGATGTAAATTTAGAGGGGTTATAATCAGAAGCAACCAAATACTTGGGATAAAATTTGGTATCTACGCAACACTCTTGTAATAGAGAAATTGATACTTTTACTCGTAAGTCCCCATTTCAAATTTGTTTAAGATATTTTCCACCTTGAACTTTGGATATTGCATATGGAAACAAGGAGTGAGAGAGAATCTTGCAAGGGGGCCCTTAAGAGAAGAAATATTTGTTGAGAAAATAAAAAATATCCATCTACAATTACATGAGATACTACAAAAGTTGTAGGAAAAATATAAAGCCAGGAATGATCAACACAAGATAGAGAATTTATTCAAAGTGGGAGACACATAATGGTTATATTTTAACATTGAGAGACTAGGGGGTCCTAGTAAGAAAATTAAGGCTATATGGTATGGTCCCTTTGAGATACCAGAGAAGGTGGGAGATAATTCCTATAGAATTATTATACCCCCATACATGGGAATTTACTCAATTGTGAATGTCTAGAATTTGAAACTCTATGAGCCTTCTATGCTAGATCAGGAAGAGGAACGAATGTTACCTTTAGTAGAGGATTTGGAACAAGATGCCTAGGGAGAGTTGAAAAAAGATACTTTTTTGCAAAATAGGTCCAAAACTAGAAGACATGGGTAGTATGATCTTTGATATATTGGGATGAAAGGAGAAAATATAGGTAAGGATAAATGTTACAGTTGAGAGGAGGTACAAATTTGAAAATCGGAGTTTGAAACCTTCCTAGAGCATTTTGTGGAATCAAATGGAAATTTTTGAGGTTAAAACTTTTCCACTTTAGAGATGCACCTTTTTTTTCTATTATACACATAGATACCTTTCCAATTTCTTAAGAATCACCTTCATCGGAGTGAATATCCAAATAGTATGCCACTCAGAAGTTTACCTCCTATTTTGACCACCATAATTCAAGAGGATGCCACATTATCAGCCATTATCCCAAGAAATGTGGATAGCCACATGATCATGATGAAAACGACTCTATAAGAGCCCATATTGTAACTCTAGATAATATTTGATGGATTCCCTAATCAATAGTAAGCTATCGAACTATGTTACAATAGTAACACTAGGAGGAAAAGTAGTTTCATTCTTTCAAAGTGCATTTTGTTCCATAGATGAGCAGAGTAGCCAAGAGGGTCACAGAGAGAGAAAACCTAGAGGATTTGTGCACTATATTAACCCATGAGCCACATCCTTTACTTCTTTTTACTTGTAGCCATTTTCTATTTAGAGAAAGAGAGCAGAGTGAATCAACTTTAGTATAGGTTTTCTCCTAAAAGGGTTTGTCAAGATATATCTTGTGCCAAATGTAGTTTTTGATTTTTGATTTGGTCGTTCTCTATTTATTCCATAAATTTAATTTTTCTTATATAAACAATAAACATTAATAAATATATCCATAAATTAAAGAGAAATAAACCCTAATTGTCTAGATTTCGAACTTTAAAATATAATTTTATTGGGTCTATTGTAATGAAATTTCTAGTGGAATATCCATAAAAATTTATAAATCATGCACTTCCTTTGTAAATTGCATATAATCCCCCAAAACATGAAACTTTTATCAATTATGTTAAGATTAAACAATGTTTTCTCCTTAAAAAAACAATGTTTTCTCTTAAAAAAAATAATTGATCATTTTCATTGTTTAATAAATCTAAAATTAAGAAAATTTTATACTTAAAAAAATTAAGTATCCTTATTAAGATAATTATTCTAATTGAAAAAATCCCACAATAATGCTTACATTTAATACTTACAATGTTATTAAAAAATTCCCACAATAATGCTTACATTTAATACTTACCATGTCATATAAATAATATTACATCCATATTTTCCTACTCATATTTAATCTTCATTTTCTTTTTCCTCCTATGTACATTGCATCATCCAAATTTCTTTACTTTCATTCTTCCCATTTTTCACATTTTTTATACAGAAGAATTTCTAAACATATCATCAACTTAGTTAATTCAAAAACACCTAATTTCTATATCTATCTCACATTCGATTACATCTTCTTTTACATTTATACACATTTCTATGCTTCCATCTTTTCATGACCCATGATGTCGTAAGTACATAAAATCATTCACTTTTATTACACAAGCATCCATAATAAACAATATCTATCTCATATTCAATCACACATTTTATATATATCTATATATTTATTTATTTATTTCTGATGTCCATTTCTCCGTGGCGCCGAAAATATGGGTGTAAGTAGATAATATGTTTCAATTTTGCTAAGCAAAAATCCACAAACAATAAAATGTCTATGGTATAAAACAAAATGACATTAATTTGATAGTTTTTTATATAAGTTAGAAATTATTTTTTTGCCACTTTGACTAACGTAAAATAGATTAGAAAAATTTAATTATGAATAATAATAATCATATATATATAATTATAATTTTAATATCTTATTAAGAAAAATTGCTTTTATATTAAAAATCATTTGTTTTCGATTTTAAAACATCTCGTTATACTTGTTCACTTTAAGACAGTAAAAACCAAAATAAGAATTCCCAAATTTTCAACGTGTTTTTCATTAGAAAACGGGAAATCAAAACCAAAAATGTTATCAAAAGATAATAATCAATAATGTTTATTATTTAGACACTTCACCGGTTAAAATTGTTATCAAAAGATAGTTTAAGCAAGTCATACAAGCATAAAGCCTAAATTTAGTTAAGACGAATTTATAGTTAACTTCTCCTATCTTCGTGCTAAGTTCCTATGGGAGTGAACGTTGATATCCATCCATGCGATGTAAGAATGGTTTTGAAGTATTAATCATGAGTTAATGAGTTTTATTAGTCCTTTTTTTCCAGGATGCTATAATATGTGCTTCATAGTTAAAGTGTGTTGTTTATGAATTATATAGTTGTGTTTTTGCAATTTTAAACTAAAGTTTTAGGAAAATGTTTAGTATTTATATTTTTGCATAAATTTTAAAATATACTTTTAATTTTCGGTTAATATTATTTTTAATTTATAATTGGCTGCAGAAATTCTGATGGGGCATAATCCCTTGGTGTAGGGTGTTTTATTGCTTGGCAGTTCATTTTAAAATTAAATACAAGTAATTTTATGACAGGGAATTTCGTTGGTGAGTGTTCTAACATTGACACCATTATGTTAGTGCTCTGCTCAATAATGCGAAAACTAATGTGGTTGTAGGTTCTTTGCAAAGGTCCGAGAGGGGGAAGGGGGAGAGGAGCATGGAGGTTTCATTGGGGGAGAAATACCATACCATGTGCATTCACATTGGGGGATATATATTGAACAAAAAGTGACATAATATATTAAGCATATATTAAGAGGTAAAGGGATTCTATAGTCGTAGCTATAAAGAATGGAACTCAAAGTTAATGAAAAATATAAAGGGGCATAAAAAATATTAATGAAAAGATGGATACCTACAATATCTAGTGAAAGTAGGGATCTTTTAAATTATGAAGGTGTATTGGGTTCATATTGGTAGGGGGTTAAATAATGTAATTTTTCGAGGTATTTTCTAATATGTAGTCAAATTAGGGATATTGTTTTACTGTGCCATGAACGCATGTGATATGTCAAAGGTTCATTGAGTGAAAATCCCGTGGAGAAGAACTGAGCAAATCACTAACTAATATTATGTTTCCTTATGCAGAGATTTTAGAGTGAAGATGATGGAGTATGTGCAGGATAATTAGGGTCCTTTGCATAGATGTGTGTGCTCTGGCATTGACAATGTTTGTTACTACTTTGTTCAATCATGATTGATACGGTTGCATGTGCCTTGAATAGGCAGGTGGGATGAACAAATTTTGATTTAATATTATTATGTTTTCATTTGTAGAGCTTTAATTGTGCAAAGGATAGAGTATGTGCAAGCGAACAAAGTATGTGTTGGGGAACATGATCCTTTGCATAAGTGGGGGTTCTCTGACACTGACACTGTGGATAAAAGAAGAGCTTTTACTATGCAAAGGACAAAGCTTAGATGTGAATTCCTAGCTTAGATGCCTTATCACTTTTGACGCACTCTATGTAGGCTTGTTATTTGTGAAAGTAGTTTGTTAATCTTACTCTTACATTGTTCTATTTTCCTCTAATTTCTCCTTTCATATTACTAAATATGTCATTGAAAATTTGGGATATGATCTCTGTTTGGTGTGTATGTTAAAAGAACAACTTTCGATGCCAGCAAGCTATTACTCTCACTATTGGGATACAAATGGTCTTCTTATAACAATTATCGTAACCATTGGACTATGAAAGATACTTGTATTATGTAATATTAAATAAATTGTGGTTTCAAGTTGTGTTAAGAAGTATTGTGCAATAAAATGAATATGCAAAGCATGTTTTCAGTCAATTGAGTAACAATTTGTGCCATGAAAAGTTTGGTTTATGCGTACAAAACTAGACAATGTATGAAACACTCCCATATTTCCTTGTGCGAAGCTTTTATTGTGAGGAAGATGAAGCACGTTTGGAGAATGAGGGTGCATAGATGACTTTATTTTGTAGAGAACAATTAGTTTTAAGCTTTGTTCTATTTAAATATTTTAGAGATGTAGAGGTGAAAAGCAACAGTTGAATGGCAAGTCCAGTGAGAAGGAGACGAGGAGACGAGGCTAGGGTTTCAAACAATGAGCGAGAGGTGTGAGCTAGTAACAATGGAGGGGCATGGAGGGGGGAGCTCCACTCCCTCCTACAGTAATGTGGTATCAAACAAAAGTAAGGGGGCGAGTCTGAATGTATCCAGGAAACCAACGGAGGCAGAAGCAAAGGAAATAGGCACTCAAGAACCGAAAGGTAGCAAATCCCCTGAACAGGAAGGGATCCACGAGGAAGGTAGGAGAGAAAAGAAATCAGGAGATAGCAGTAAGAGAACTGAGAACATATCCATGATGGGACCCTGCAAACCCAAGACAAACATTAAACCCTGGGTGGTTTTAAATGATCCTGCACTACAGGTGCACACGGATCATATGGAAACTTACGCAGTCATATGCAAGTTTATGGGCATATGGCCAACGGAGAAGGCTCTGTACACATGGATAAGAAACAATTGGAAACCAAAGGGAGAAATAAACCTACATGTTTGGTCCAAGGGTTTTTTCACAGTGGCTTTCAGCAACCTAGAGGGCAAAGATAGAGTTTTCAAAGGAGGACCCTACTTCTTTGCTGCAGTAGGCCTTTACATGCGACCTTGGGTGATGAACTTTCTCCCAAAGTGGGAAACATTCTTATCAGTCCCGATATGGATTAGACTATAGTCCTTACATTTAGATTATTGGCTGCCTGAAACCTTAAAAGCTATAGGCAACAAATTAAGGCATTTTATTCAGATATTAGAGGCAACTTTGAGAGGTAAATACAACTCCTTCGCCTTCATATGTGTAGAGATGGACCTATTGGGAGCACTCCCGAATGAAGTCATCCTAGAAGTATATGATGAGGAATGGGTAAAGGTGGTAGACTATGAGCATGTCGCATTCAGATGCCGAAAATGTCATGAACATGGGCTCCTCTTCAGAGACTACCCATTCAACAAAAGGGAGGAAAATCTGAAAACCAACAGAGGAAAAGACCCTGAAGGTTTCACCAATGTGGGAGGTAGAGGGAAAGGAGGGGGAAAAAGTACCAAAAGAGACCCAACGAGAACAAGCCATCAAGTCACAACAGGTTTGAGATTTTATATGAAGAAGGGGGGGAAATGGAATGGATAAGGAAAGGGAGGACAATCACGTAGATAAGGAACAAGATGATAGCATGGAAATCATACATGAAAACAATGACAAAAGGAGGATCTACCAAGCACTATGGAACATGGTAGGGATCATGAGATGACCCCAAGTGAAGTTGGTACAGAGGACGATGACCTTTAGGAGATTCTTGAGAGGGAAAATATTGATCTAGAAAAGTTTCTAGAGTAGGGAACCAACAAAGGGATTGACAATCTACCACGGGAGGAGTTCGACAGAGTACAACATCTATTCCTTCATAGATCTCAAACAAAGGCAGTTGGAGTCAAAAGGAACTATGAAAGCCAAGAGAACAGAGGGGTTAAGTCAATGGAAGGAACACTAGGACACTCCAACAAGATCCCAGGCAAGAAAAGAGGAAGGAAGAGACAAAATGAACTGTTGACAGAGTGTGGGAAACTCATGATTAATTTAGGTAAGATGAAAAACCTCACCAGTTACTCCTTCACAAATCCATCATCATGAATCTTACAACATGGAACATTAGGGGTCTAGGTAATAAGAGAAAACAAATAAATCTCGGTAACAAAATAAAGAACGAGAAACTAGATATGGTGTTCATACAGGAAACAAAATGCTCAATAGATAAAATCAGATAAATACACAGCCAATGGCTTATTAAATATGAGTACCTAGAAGTCAAAGCAAATAATATAGTGGGAGGAATTCTCACTCTATGGAATCCTCAAAAATTTGGAATCCTGGATGCTGAGGCATCAAGGAACCACCTTTCTATGTTCATCCAAACTTTCGGAAACAAGGAATATTACATTATCACAAACGTCTATGGACCTCAAAAACTTGGAGACAAACTCAGGCTCCTCACTTCACTGGAGGATATGAGAGAGAGACATCAAGCAATGCCCTGGATTCTGGCAGGGGACTTCAACATGATCAGGTCTTTCACAGAGAAAAAAGGTGGAACTAGATCACTTGGAAGAGACTCCATTGCCTTCCAGAACTTCTTAAACAACATGAAGCTGGTGGACATGGAAACAATAAATGGCACCTTCACTTGGAAAAATAAAAGAGGAGGAGCCTCTCAAGTAGCCTCGAGACTAGATAGATTCTTAATATCAGAGGACCTCCTACTCACCAGTAGTATCCTGACTGCTTTTATCCTCCCTTTCGAAGGCTCAGACCACTAGCCTATTTAGCTAGAAGCTTCATTTATTGGCACTCCGAGGAACAAACCTTTCATATTTGAAAATGTCTGGCTTACTCATCCTAACTTCATCACTAGTATTGGGAAATGGTGGGTGGAAGACATGTCCATTCATGGCGCAAAAATGTTCATCCTGCAACAGAGACTCAAACTCATCAAGAGAAGGCTTAAAGAATGGAACAAAAGTGAGTTTGGAAATATTTTCAAAGCCAAAAGAGAAGTGGAAGAAAAATTACAGGAAACTAATCAAATTCTGATCAAAGAAGGCTTCACAGAGGAAAGGAAGGTGCAATAAGACTCCTTCAGCAAGAATGGGACAACGGATGCCAACAAGAGGAAATCTTTTGGAGACAGAAATCAAGAGTACAATGGATTAAAGAGGGGGAAAGAAACACAAGATTCTTTCACAAGTCAACCATGGAATGCAGGGCACATAATCGGATCACAAAACTCATAGATCCTCAAGGGAATGAGCTAAACACTCAAGAGGAAATGGAATCTACTTTGGTACAACATTTTCAAAGCATACCAGAGGAGACTATCACAGACAGATCTCAATTCATTAACAGCTTCACTCAGCATATTCCAAAACGAGTAACCAGGGAAGATAATTATAATCTCAACAAGCCAGTGACTGAAGAGGAGATCAATGAAGTAATCAAAGAGATGCAAAATGGGAAAGCCCCAGATCTAGATGGTTTCAATGTAGAATTCTTCAAAACATGCTAGGAAATAGTCAAATAGGATATTCTTGAGGTGGAGGAGGATTCGAGAAATTCAAGAATAGTCCTAAGAGCACTAAATGCATCCTTCATAGCCCTAATCCCTAAGCAAGAAAAATCCATTACACCAGACAGATTTAGACCCATAGCTTTATGCAATGTGGTGTACAAAATCATTTCAAAAGTTATTGCTAACAGACTAAAACCCCTCCTTCTGACGCTTGTGTCAGAGGAGCAGACTGGATATGTGGAAGGTAGACAGATTCTCAACAAAATCATTCAAGCTCATGAAGTGGTTCATTCTCTCAAGAAAAATAATCAAGCGGAGATGATCATACAGCTTGACTTTACGAAAGCTTATGACAAGATAAGCTGATCATACATCAGGAATGTTCTAAAAGCATATGGCTTTGACCACAACTGGATAGGACGGGTCATGGCCCTGGTTACCTTAGCTAGTTTTCATTCCTTCTAAATGGATCTCCATCCAGAACCTTCTGGCCTTTAAGAGGCCTTAGGCAAGGAGATCCACTCTCCCCCTTTCTCTTCATACTCATGATGGAAGGTCTAGGAAGATAAATTAACTCAGCCAAGGTAGAAGGAAGAATCCAGGGACTCAAGCTAACTTAGAATGGAGAAACACTGACTCATGCCTCAATTTGTGGATGATACCATGCTACAGGGCACACCCACAGTCAAGGAAGCCAAAGCTTTTAAGCAAAATTTACATGAGTTTGCATTGGCTGCTGGCATAGAGGTAAGCCTCACTAAATCTAAAGTTTTCTTTTTTAATACTGATATATCGATTCAAAGAAATCTCTCTATAATTCTCAGCTTTCAAAAAGATCATTTTCCCTCTAAGTATCTGGGAATGCCTCTCAATGACAATCCTCTGAGAAAGGAAGTATGGGAACCAGTGACTAATAAACTAAAGGAGAAAGTCAGTAAGTGGACAAGAAGATCTTTGAATTTTGCAGGCAGGCTAGTCGTTACAAAGGCTGTCCTACAAACCATTCCAATTTTCATGTTGTCAGTTTTTCCTATCACAAAAGGAGTCTCTCGACAAATCAGGAGCATCCAAAGAGATTTTCTTTGGGGTAAAAAGGAAGAGAAAAAGAAATCGGCTCTGATAGCCTAGGAGAAACTCTACAAACCCAAATCCCATGGTGGTTTAGGTCTCCAAGACCAGGACACTCTAAGAAAAGTTTTGGGGGAAAAACTTTGGTGGAGATGGCTAAAGGAAATGCGTAAACCCGGGGCTAAACTCTGGAAACAGAAATATGCAAAGGACTTGCAAGAAAGGGATCATATTCCAATGATAGGGCACATTATGGGCTCCCATATTTGGAACAATGCTTGGGAGAACAGAGCCTTAGTTCAGAAACATAGTTTCTGGAAGATCCGAAGTGGGAATCTAGTGTGGTTTCGAGAGGATAACTGGCAGCAAGAACCTAACCTTTGTAGCGAAGAACTGGACATCATCAAAGAAGACACCATCAATAAAGGACTGAAAAGGGTAAGGGACTTTTCAGACCAAACAAGGGACCATGGTAAATGGATAATATGGAAGGTATCAGGATACAATGAAGAGACCCCTTTGCAAGCCCAAGCTAAAGTTCTAGAGGCGATCCCGGATAAGAGAAAAATTTTAACTTCAACCTCAGATGACCAACTAAGATGGGGGAGGAATAGTGAGGGTAACTTCAACCTCAAAGAAGCCAAAATAATTGCCACTGGATTCAACTATCCAAGCCCTGATAAAATATGGAAGGACTTATGGTAGAACCCACACTGGGTGAAGATCAAACTGTTCATGTGGATGGTACAACAGAAAAATATTCTGACTTGGGAAAATCTTAGGAAAAGAGGTTTTGTTGGTCGATCTAGATGTCAGTTATGCAGTCCACAGGAAGAATCTATGGATCACCTACTCAACCTCTACTCATTCACCTCCACCTTATGGAACTGGGTGGCCTCAATATTCAGAAAAACTGAGAATTAGATAAAATACTTCTTAGATCATGAAATAATCAACATAGCTTGGACTTTGATTCCAAGATTTTTGATTTGAGATGTTTGGAAAGAATGTAACAACATGATTTTTAAGGGAAAATCTAGCTCAACCCAAAGCATCATTGCACAGATCTCAAGACAGCTCAAAGAAACTGTTATTGCCCTTCTGAAGGAACCCCCCAAGAAACCCCCTACTCACTAGGAGGTTAACATTCTTAAATTGTTGGGGCTCCAAGCGCCTACCCCTCAGGGCATAAGAAAGAGCGCAAAACACACTATAGAAGGAAAGGTTTTCTGGAAACCCCCTCACCATGGCTTTTTGAAATTCAACATAGATGGAGCTTTAAAAGGAAACCTAGGGGATCTTGGTTACAGAGGAGTCTTAAGAGATGAAAAGGGTAACATAAAAGTCATCTTTCATAGTCATTTGGGGAATTCCACCAACAATATGGCGAACTCATGGCCATTGAAAAATGCTTAGAAACCTTGATTGAATCTAATTCGTAGAACATAATCAGAGGGTCAGACTTTGAACTAACTATTAATTTGGTCAAAAAGATAGGCACGAGATCAGCATCAGATAAAGTTTCGAACCACTGGAGACTTATGCAGGTCTATCACCGAATTCAACCACACCTAAAAATCTTAAGAAAACTCATTTTTGTTCATGTTCGTAGAAATGCCAACAAACTGGCGGATCAGTTGGCTAATGAAGGGGTGCTTAGTACAAAAGACAATAAAAGTTGTTTGTGGGAGTTGGTTCCCGCAGGGAAATTGTGTGAGGATTTCCACACTCTAGCAAGCACAGACAGGGAGCATTATCAGTTTGTGAAGGAGAAGCAGCTAATTAAAATTTAAGCAGATGTATGATCAGGATTTGATAAACGGAAGACTCAAGAATTGGCACAAAAGGGTCTCTCAGATGGATGGATGGTATTGGGGAAACAGAGTGAAGTTAAACCGCGGCAACAACATTTTTGCTATAGCTAAAGCGGTTTTTGGGTGCCCTAAAAACCCTAAGCGGGTTATTAGGATTGCACTCGATGCCATTAACCGGTCAACACGTGGCTTAAGGAGGAGAGTGAAAACTACCTATATCAGGCGGGTATTCCCTGTGCATCTTTTCAGCCCGATATTCTTTATAGTTGTACGATCTAGCAGTGGAAGATCAACGGCTAAGGTTCACCATGCAAGTTGGCGGGTCTAGGTTATCTACCTGGCTAGTTTCTCCTCATGAATGGGATCGATGGATTGTGGGTGGACTACGTACTCGAGGGTTATCCACTTAGCGAACCCGAAATCTTTTCACTGTGTTCTCTATTTCCTCATATGGTCCGCCTAAAGATTTTTTGAGTTTATCTATTCGCATACTATTTTTCAACCAGGATCGACTGGTTCAGGTCGTCTTTTTTGGTTTGCGGGCCCTAGGCCCAGATCTCGACTAGTTGGCCTTGTATCCTATTCTAAGTATGTTTGATAACTATTTGGCCCGCTTCTCCTTTGGACTTGTTGTATTTTATGTAAACTATTTTTAGTTATAAGCGAAAATAAGTACCGTCTCTTGCTTCAGCAAAAAAAGGAAAAACAACAATTGAATAGAGATGTGAATCATTGGAGAAATTTTGAGGTCAAAATGGGTTTCAAAACAAAACTACCAAACGAAAATAAACTTTATAGGAAATAATAAGATTCAATATGATGATGTCAACCATGGGGGATGATTCACCACTTTTGGAGTAAAAAAGTAAAAGGATTAAAAGTAAAAAAAATAATAATAAAAAACTATTTTTTCAACTCGTATTTTCAACTCATCTACCTACATTTTCACTCAAATTTCGAGCGGAAAAACCCATTGGATGCGGAATTTAATTCCTCGTCCAAGGAGTACCCATGTTGCATACTTTTGATGCCCCCCTACTACATGAAAAATGAGAAATACATGAAAATTGTGATTGTAATCACATCTTTTCATGTATTTCTCATTTTTCTTGTAGCAGGGTATGTCCAAAGTATGCAACATGGGTACTATTTGGATGAACAATTAAACTCTAAATATGATGAGTATTGCCACTGAAATTTTGAGTAAAACCATAGGGAGATAAGTTGAAAATACAAGTTGAAAAGGTAGTTTTTTCAATTTTCTCTCTAAAGACAATGTAAACTTTGAAATGAGAAGCGATATGATTACCCTTTTTTTTATGTAGCAAAAAAAACATTCGATTTTGAAAAGTGTTGATTTAGAGTACACCTATTTTTTATTTGGAGCATATTTTAGACACTTTACATTGAAATGGGAACTGAAACAATTGCTCAATTTTTTGAGGTAGCAAAAAAATCTTTCGCTTTTGAAAAATACTGATTCAAAATACACCATTTTTTATTCGGAGCATATTTCAAACACTTCAAATTTTCTTATGAACAATTTTTAAAAATGTTAATGATTTTAATGTGATTTTGAAAAGTGTTGATGAGGCATCTACCCCTCAAATTTTCTTATGAACATTTAAAAAGATGTTAATGATTTGCATATTGATTTTGAAAAGTCTTGATGAGGCATCAACCACATTTTTAAAACGCTCATTTTTTACACTTTAAATTTTTTAATGTATTAGGTGTGAATATTTCCTTTTTAATTTTCATCTAGATTTTGAAAAACATCAACATTGTTTTTTAAGGCATATTTTTGACAATTTAAAAACAATTATCAAATTGACAAATAATGAGATCAGTTTGAAAACAAACAAAAGAAAACATAAGAAGTTTAAAAAATAATAACGAGTAAATAAAAAAATATATTAAAACATTTAAAGAAAAAGAACACATCTTAAAAAATATGTATTTAAAATATTAAGAAATAAAAACTAAAACAAAGAAAAAAAACTTTAAAAATTAATAAGAAAGAAAAATATATATTAATATATAATCAAATTAAAAACATGGCCAACAAAATAAATAAATATTTAAAAAAAAACACATAAAATTGCAAAAAAAACAAATTTAACTTAAAAATTATATGAAGAAAAAACAAATAAATAAAAATAAAATAAAAAATGCAAGAAATTATTTTTAAAATAAACAAAAAAAACGATACTAGATAATTAATAAAAATGAAAAAAAATATCATTAGAAAAAAACATTAAAAAATAAATATTGAAACCTATTTAAAAAAAATCATAAATAGTTGATAAAACATAACCTTTTAAAAAAATAGCAAATTTAAAAGATTACTCACCACCCGATTCTCAAAATCAGACTCCACCTCGCGGCCTGTCGAGTCGTGGGGTTGGGGCCATGGTGCCATTTTTTTTAATATTTTTAATATATATATATATATATATATATATATATTTTATGATTTTTTTTTTTAATGATGTTTTATTTTGTTTTTTTTTTAATTATCTTGTATCATTTTCTTTTTAGTTTATTTTAGCAATAAATTCTTGTATTTAAAAAAAAAAATTGATTCATTTGTTTTTTTATATAATTTTAATTTTTTTTATCATTTTTAAGTTAATTATGTTTCTTTTTACAACTTTGTGTTTTGTTTGTTTTTGTTTTTGTTTTTTGTTATATATATATATTTGCCATGTTTTTGATTTGATCATATTTTAATATATATTTTTCTTTGTTATTATTTTGTAAAAAAGGTTGTTTGTTTTAGTTTTTAGTTTTCTCAATATTTTTGTTTTTGTTTTTGTTTTTTTTAAATTCGTGTTTTTTTAAGGTTTTAATATATCTTTTATTTACTTGTTATTATTTTTCAAACTTACTGTGTTTTTTTTCAATGTTTTATTTTTTCTTTTCTTATGTATTTGTATTTATTTATTTTTTTTGCCCAGAGGGTCAATTTTGATCCTTGACTAGCAATCCAATCCCATTATGTGTCAATTAGATAGTTGATTTTAAATTTTTCGTTATAATGTATGAAGTCCGACCCCACAATTTGTCGATTTAATGGTTTGTCTTTAAGCTTTCTTTAGAATGGGTCAATTCGCCTACATTGCTTGTCAATTTGATGGTTTATTTTTAATTTTTTGTTGCATTTTGTCAAGTTGTATTAGGTAAGATTTTGAATTTCTTATACTTTTAGCATTTGAAAAAAAAAGTTACTCTTTGTATAATGACTCTTTCATTCACATATTCATTTAAAAAAAATAGTCATAGAAAACTTTCATAATTCCATGGTTGAAATATGTTGAAAACTTCAGATTTTTTGTAGTCATGATCTTTGGTTTTAATTCCATGGTTGAAAAATTGTAAAAATTTTAAGGGTTTTCTGAGTTATGAAATTTTATCTTTAACGTCATTTCAAAAAAATGTTGAAAGTGTACCCCGAAAAAAAAATGGTTTTTATTGGTTTTTACTACCATGTTTAAAAAATGTTGAAAAAAGAAAACTTTATTCGAGCATCACATTTTTCTTTTTGAGGGCTGTTTATCATGTTTTTTTGGGGTTTTTAAGCTATACTTCTCATTTTGAGTTTACAATTCTTGTTTCAAAGTTTACATGGTATGAAATTTGATGATGTAATCTAATCTTTTTTAATTATGTTCACTATTATTTTATAATATTCCTTAGGAGACCCATTTTAGAACTAAAAATTTCTCTAATGATGTGCTTAATGAAGGATGTGCGGGCAATGGGGTATGTGCTCGAGAATGGGAGTAGAAAGATGATTTTATTCCATAGAGACATAATTAGTTTTAAATTGTTTTCCATTTCAAACATTTACATATGTCGTTGTGTGGAAGAGAAGTTGCATAGAGTTGTGAAAATGTACAGAACGAAGGATGTGCAAAAGGATATTTTAATTGTAATGCATTTTAACTCTTTTGGAGTTAGTACACATGTAATTTGACCTGCCAAATTTACTATTATGGTTATTTCTATGTAATTAGGCAAGTTTTTATTTTTTATTTTATTTTTAATTAGTAGATTGTGTTCAGTGTGGAGGTCTGCACAATGAAACTTGAAATATTTATTCACACTCCAGCAGAAGACCAATGAAGATTTTATTATTAATATATTTTTGGGGTGTAGAGGTTCACATAATTAGTAACCAAAGTGTTAGTAAATAATTAATATTTATATTTTTCCATAAATTCAAAAATTATTTTCTAATTTACAGTTGATTTCATTTCTAATTTCCGATTGGTTGAGGAAGCTCTGATGGGACATAATTCCCCTGGTCGAGGCATTTTATTTTAAAAATTTGTCAGTGTTTGACAATTCATTTGAAAATTAAAAATAAAAGTAATTTTGTGAGAGGTCATTGCATTAATGAGTTCTCTTACACTCACACTATTATGTGAGTGTTATGATCAATGATGTGAGAATTGATGTGGTTGTGAGTTCTTTACATAGGCCTTGGGGGAAGGGGGGTTAACATATCTCCAATTTATATTATTATGTTTCTTTGTGTAGAGATTTTACTATGTGGAGGATAGTGTTTGTGACGAAGAATAGTGGTCCTTTCCATACATGGGGGGTGTTTTGACACCAACACTATTTTGTTACTAGTTTGCTCAATCATCCCATAATTGATAACATTGTAGGTGCTTTGGATATGTAGGGAGGGTTGAAAAAATTTAGAATTAATATTAATATGTTTCAATGTGTGGAGCTTTTACTATGTGGACGACCAAGTATGTGCAGGAGAACAAACTATGTGTGGAGAACATGGTCATTTGCATAAGTGGGGGTAGTTTAAGACTGACACTGTGGTTGAAAGAAAAGATTTTACTATGCGGAGGACAAAGTGATTTCAGATCTTAAATTTCAATTCCTAGCTTAGATTCCTTATCATTTTTCTTGCATTATATGTAGGCCTATTGGCTTAGAAAGCAATTTGTTAATGTTACACTTTATATTGATTCTTTTTCCTTTCATTTTAGTAAATATGTAGTCATAACCTCAGTGTACGAGTTATATTTGGTGTGTACAATAGAATATTAGAAAGGTTTATGCGAGGACAACAAGTTCTGAAGCCAACACATTATTACTCTAACTATTGGGCTACAAATTCTCTTGTTGTAACAATTATCATAATTGTTCGACTATAAAAGAAACTAGTATTATGAAATATTAAATAGATTATGTTTTCAATCCATGTGAGGAATACATGCTGTGCGGTAAAAATGAATATCTGAACCATGCATTGAGTAAGTCAATTGAGTAGCAATTTTTGCCATGAAAAGTTTGGTTTATGTGTGCAAAACTAGATAATGTATGAAACGATACAATGTTTCCTTCTGAAAAGCTTTTATTCAGTGTAGGATGGAGCATGTGTCGGTGAATGAGGGTGCAGAGATGACTTTATTCGATATAGAGGAAATTAATTTTAAACTCTTCTCTATTTAAGACGTTTACAAATGTAGTGTAGAACAATAGTTGCATAGAACTGTGAATATTTTTAGAATGAAGGATGTGTGGAGGATAGGGTTTGGAATACAAAGATGAGATATGTGGAGAACGAGGTATGTGCAGGAGAACGGAAGTGTAGAGACAAGTTTTCTTCATAGAGATGGAATTAGTTTTAAATTGTTTTCTATTTATAACTTTTATAGATGTAGTTGTACAGAAGAGCAGTTGCATAGAGCTATGAATATTTGTAAAATGAAGGATGTGTGAAATGATATTTTAATTGTAGTGTGTTTTAAATATTTATGAGTTAGTACATCTGCAATATAACCCACCACATTCATTACTATGGTTGTTTCTGTGTAAATAGGCACATATATAAGGTCGAGCCGATACAATAGGGATCGCAATGCGAAGAGCTTTACTTGGAGAAGTAGAAGGAACATGTATCACACGTGGTCCGCAGAATGAAAACTTGAAAGCTTCTTATGCACAATGAATTTCCTCTACAATTCCCACATATGAATTTGTTTTATTTTGAAAGTATACATTAGTATTAATATTTTAATGTTGTTGGAAACCTAATCCTAAAGGGTTAGGGTGGAATTCGAATGGACAAAAGCAGTCCAAGAGACCTTGGGATCTGAAACCCAAGAGTCAGATATTGTATTATAAATGTACATCTATTGTTAATAAAAAACGAACTCACTGATTTATCTTTCATATGTTTGAGCTGTCCATGTGTGTTTAACATGGTATCAGAGCGCCATGATGAGTGGCCTGTTTTCCCTGAGCAACTGGTCTGAGTTGCCTTGAATAGTGCTGACTAGAGCTGGCCTAGTCTTCTGTAACGCTCCATTAATTCTGCCATCCCTGCGCTGTACCTGCGCCCTGCTCTTTTGAAGCTGCATACCAAATGATGTCAGAGCTGAAACGATAACGCTGCCTGAAACAATGCTGAGTGAAACGCACGCTGCCTGAAGACTCTTTTTCTGAAGACTACCAGTATAATCGCTGGCTCAGTTGGAGGAGTTGCACTGATAGCAGTAGCGCCAGTGCTGAATTGAAACGCCTGGTAACGTAACTGATAGCAGCAGCGCCAGTGCTGAATTGAAACGCCTGGTAATGTATGGTCTCAGAGCTAACGAATGGTAACAAATTATTTTACTATATCATACGGTAGAAGAGGATTAACAATCCATGCGTCTGAGATAGGAAAATCCAAGCCTTGAGCTAATCCCTCCATAAGCCTGTTATATTCTGCTTGGAGTCTGTTTTCATCTGATGCCTTGAACCTTCTTCTCAACAGTTTTATATATGATTACACAGTTGCTCAATACATACGCTCTCTTGGTGACATAGTTCTCATGGCTCCGTGACTATTGTGGACTACCACTTCTCGCTCCCTTCATGTCCAATTTGACACCGCTCCTCTATTTTCTATATGACATATAGAACACAGCTAATACCACACAGTTAATACGAGTGGTATCCTGCCATGCCGATTATACCACACAATCATACATTGAAGTGGAAGCGTGGTGGCCTATGCGCAGTGGAAGTGTGTGACAATTTCCCTTCGTGGCTCTCTATACGTTTTGAAAGGCCATGAATGCATGAATAGAATTGGTTGTTTCGTTCTATATTCTTGTGTTGGTAGTTTAATTCATAGAGGATGCAACTGGAGTCTCCACGACTAGGGAAGAGTGAGTGTCCCAGCATTTCTACGAAGTCTGAAAGGTTGTTTGCGGTTTCTTTCAAGAGATTTCAAGGGAGCATGTCTCTATACGATAGTCAAAGTAATTCAAAATGCCGCTAGTCAAAGGAACTCAAAACATTTTGAATGTCCATGTCTGCAATCTCCATGGGTAATTTCTACAGCGTTGGTATTTTGTGTATTTCTGTAAGGTGGAGACGGAGTTGAATTTTGGCGCCTTCGTAAGCTTGTATTGACATATAAGACGGGTCGATTGAGACCGTAAATGGTGACATTTGTAGCATCATAACCGCGGTTACTTCTTTCGTTGGGTGAGAGGATTTATTTATAAGAAAGTTGAAGTGCGGATTGATTGAAACCAGCCTTTGCAACAACATCAAGAATGTGTCTTCCAGGAGCGTTTTCAAATCAATGGCGAGATTCGACCAAGAAATTTTGATATAATTTTGGCTAGATGCTGTATAATGGACTTGGATATTGTTTTGTTGGTGATGTTAGGGGCGAAAACATTGCAACAGATGGAGGATGGTGTCTTTCGTTCTTAAGGTTTCAGAAACAGTCTTGTGAATTTTGATGGAAATCGACTCTCGAACTTTAAAAGCAATCGTTCACTACAAAACTTAATGGACTTTTTATTCCTTTTGTGTTCATAAGCTTCCAGAAGGGATATAGAGGCAAGTTCTATAATGTTTAAAGGAAATCGGCTACGAAAATTTAGAGGGCAGAATTTTAGGGAATTCACTGCAGCCTACAGAGTTTCTGAAAGTCTGGTATTGCCAGTAGTCGACACATCCACAAATACTTGATTCTCTGAGGCATTGTTGTTTGGTTGTACTCCTACTGTGGGTGAATTATACATTGGATTCACAAATTTGACATAATACTCTGTTCTAGACTCCAATGGCAAGCCTGCATCGAGTTTCTTGGGTTCTACCACTTTCGAAGGCAAAGTTTGTGGGGGTAATGGTAATACACTAACTATTCCCCATTTGATGTAATACACTAACTATTCCCCATTTGATGTAATCTTCAGTAGCATTTGATGTGTATGCGCTTTTTCTAGGAGGTGTTTTTTTTGGCAGAGGCTTTTGTGTGGCTGAAGTGAAGCCGAGAGCACTCTTGCACAGGCTATTGAATTCATTTCTGGCAGCCAGAATAAAAATGCAGTAAGGTCCATCGTCAACATTGTCAAGCAACACTTGTCCTTCTTTCTTTGCAAGATCATTCCAGAGACTCACTACCACTGTCTTCTTGCTTTCATCTGCAATTGTAATATCACGCTTGGGGATTTCTTCATTGTTGCTTAGAACTGGTGATACACTCCCAAAGTTGTGCTTATATTCTGGAATATGGGTTCCTTCCTCAACTGCTTCTTCAACTTCTGAATTTGCATGCAAAGTCATCTCATAATCATTTGCTACTGTCTTGAATTGTTTGTAGAAACTTGAAATATATGTTATAGATTTGCAATCAAGGATTGCAATTATGCATACAATGATGATGAAGATTGAAGGTGTAATATCAAGTCTATGGTGACTGAAATGGAATGAAATTCTTTATGTTCTTGACTTCAAGCTTTGAGCAGACCCAAAGCAATTCACACTGGTCTTCCTATTTGAAGGGGTTTTGAAATTCAAGTTTGGTGGCTGAAATACATAGATATTCAAGTTACAAGACAAGTGTTATGACTTCTGCAAATGTTTGGGTTGTCGTATGTTGATCTAGATTTTTGAAGAACCAGGTTCTCTACTTCCCAGCTACTTCTTTATTACAATTTGTTGGCTAAGATGTTTTTTCTGTGTAATTTTGCACAGAATATGTTCATGGTATGAAATTGCATTGTATATGAAAGTATATTGAGAAGCTACATACTTGAAGATTTTTTGAAGACAAAGTGGTACACCAATCAATTTTTTGCAGTGATATTATTGTGAAATGGATAGAATTGGTGTTGTATTAGAATTGCTGAACACTCTAATACATTCTACCACAGACAATACAATTATGATTGATAAAGCCATTGTTGCAAACATTCAAATCTGTTTGAAAAATGTACAAGAAAATATTGAGTTTTTGCAGCTGGAAACAAAGCTACAGCAGGAAGAATTACAACAGTGGAGTCATCATTCTGAACCTGTTTCTGTTCAGAACAATGAAACAGACTCCCATGAACAGCAAGTCAATAATGTTACAGTTCATTCAAATAAAGCAGCAGTTGTATATGCAGATGCAGAAACTCAATCTGCACTTCCCAAGCCCGTCATCAGACCTTGGGAACAGCTTGTCCACAACAAGCACAGAACTGGTCTTGGATATGACAAGGACTTGTCCTTTCATATTCCAGACTATGCCAAGCCCATTCAGTTTCAAAGTGCTGGATTTATTCATGACAGTTCACCTGCTCCTTATGACAGTTCAGTTTCAGCTGTTCCAGATTCTGCCCCTCTTCCACAGCAACAACAACAACAAAATCAACAGATCGTGAAATGCCAACACTGTGATCGAGTTGGCCATCTGAAAGATCACTGTTTTGATCTTCATCCATGTAAGCACTGTCATAAAACCAGTCATCCTTCACACAAATGCTTCAGAAACAAACGTCCTGCAAGAACAACGATTCATATTGGATGGATCGCTTCTTGGCAATGGGCATCAACAGCCAAGAAGATATTCCAAACACATGTCAGAACTTGTTCCAGAATATTGAACAGTCTTGCAGTTGAGTCTTCTCCATCTTCTCACCTTGTACTTGACAGGGGGGGAAATGATGGTCATCTACAAGCTTCAAAGTCACATCAAGCTAGCCTGAGCCACAACCTGCCACACCAGTTTCAGAGTTGCAGCCAGAGACAAAGATGCCTGAACATGCCTTCAGTTGGCAATCTGGGACACTTCCTCTAGCAGAAGACTCCAGCTTCTTGCCAGTTTTGGATGAGTTCCAGGAATTATAGAGTTGTTGGTCATCCTTAAACCATCACAGATTGAGAACACTTCCTCTAGCAGAAGACACCAGCTTCTTGCCAGATTTGGAAGAGTTCAGGAATTGCATTAAGCATTCCAGAGTTGTTGGTTATCCTTAAACCATCACAGGTTGAGACTTCCCTTTTCAGGTTGAAGTTTTACCTTTTATGCGGGGTGAGACCTCCCTTTTATGGTTGAAGGTTTCCCTCTTTAAAACAATAGGATCACTTCCTCTAGCAGAAAACTTCAGTTTCTTGCCAGTTTTGGAAGAGTTCCGGGAACTGCACTAAGCGTTCCAGTGTTGGTGGTCATCCTTAAACCACCGCCCTTTATACCAACATTTCATAGAGCACATTCAGCCTAGTGCTGCCATGCATTTTTTGCACATTTTGTATTACAGCTCTCTTCTTGGACTCATACATAACCCTTCGGATTAAGGAGGGGAATGTTGGACACCTAATCCTAAAGGGTTAGTGTGGAATTCGAATGGACAAAAGCAGTCCAAGAGACCTTGGGATCTGAATCCCAAGAGTCACCTATTGTACTATAAATGTGTATCTTATGTTAATAAAAAATGTACTCAATGTTTTATCTTTCACATTGTTTTCTTATCCATGTGTGTTTAACAAATTCTTTGAAAATACAGCTTCTAAATTTGATATTTTAATGCTTGTATGGTTTTCTCGTTCCATCTACATGTGGGTATATTGATTCAATACATGCGCAGGTGTGTAGTTAGTTAACTGAATGCTGAGAGGATTGGTATTTATATGGAACAATGTTTTCTATTAATCAGAGGATAGATATTAGGACAAAAAATTATATTAACATGTTTTAGACACAAAATAGTAGTTGGTTGTGATTTTTAGGGAAACGAGCCTGCAAGAATTAGAAATAACTAGTATAGCGAGGAAAGAATTCTATTTGTAGTGATACAAACAATTAAATTCTCTTCTCCTAATTACATTTGCCGAGTAACACAATGTGTAACATCTTCTCTTTGTAGTATATTACATTCACAATGTTGCAGTCTTGCCAATAAATTTCCAGTCCACATATTTCTTTCACACATGTGCTCTTTCTTATTACATTTATGAATTAAATACTAATGATGGGACAAATTGCAATGGTAAAAATATCTAGATAGATTTATCTATGATATAGAGATTTTTTGACATATGTTGGAACAAAAAACATAACAGTTAGTGATTTATAGGGAAACAAGTCGACAAGATTTTGAAATCATTAGTGGATAAAGGAATAAAGCTATTTGTTGATATTGATAGGAGCCTTTTCTAAAAAATTAAATATTTCGAATAACATATTGTGTAATGTTTTCTCTTTGCAAATTCCATTTTAAATCTTAGAGTATTGTACAAGATTTTGTTGCCTTACATAAACTGTTATCTCCGAAGATGAAGTTGCAACTTCAATAATTCCCTAATGGTGTTTCTATTAAATCATGGATGGTAGGAGTAGTGTAGAAATATAGAAGCTCTACAATTCTGCAGTATTTTAAATGAATTCACCTTTGCTGGTTTTCTATTTTTATTTGATGGTTTCTTAGCTAATTTCCATGATCACAACTAGTTCAAACTTATTTTATATGGTAAATTCTTGTTTATTATGACACATATAACTATGATATTAAAGTAGCAGAAAAGTGTGGAGTAAATGCATGTGATGTTGATTGGATTTGGTATGTTCAATTGGTAATTTTTAAGTGTGTCGTCTGTAACTGTTTTGACATGTGTAATAGTAATAGTTGTCGGAGAATATGTGTGTGGAGACTTTTTCATTGCAATGTTTTGTATGTGTGTATGCATTCATATTATTGAATTTCGTACTGAGAGGATGTTAATAGAGGTGAACATTGGAAGATTGGAAACATTAGGTTTTTTAACAAAACTGTAAACATAGTACTGATAGGAGTTTTTCCTTGTATGGAGGTTATAATGAAATTACTTACGTTAGATTTGGATATATTTGAAATGATGGCTAATTAATTAGCTTCATGTATGCATATGTACAAAGTGTTGTTTTTTTCTTGACTTCTGCAGTTCACTCAAAGTCGTTGGTTTTTTATTTCAAAAGTATTCTAATGTCAAATGGAATTTTGCGTTACTATAGAAGTGATTTCAAATGATTTTTGATTCGTTTTACTAAAAATCACTACATGCTATTGTTTTTCATTTGAAACATGTTACGACATATTTTTATCAAAGATAAAGCTATAATTCAGTTTTTTTATCATTATGATGTTTGATCTTTTATTAACAAGACCACCGTTGTAGGTGAATACTAGTGCTTTTGACATTCAATTTATCGAGTATGTACATGCACTTTTTTTTATTCTATATACTAATGCACACAATTAATTAATATTTCACATCTTTGTTGCACACATATGTTCTCCTGCAGAAGACTACTTATTTGAATGCTTTGAAAAGACATTTAATATAATATTGCATAATAATAATAAGTATTTAATCCACAAAATATTTGTTATTTCTTGTTTACACATTGATTTTGTAGTTATTCTTGTTAAATTACGAATTAAAGTGTATGTTTCTAGTAATTAAATTATTCTCGCACCTACAAAATTAAGTACCCTCTTAACCGTGTCCTCCACACATATTTCATTGGACAAAGCCTTTACATGCTTGACGTAGGCATTTGATTCATTGGTGGAGGAACATGTGCTTTGACATGGCTAAATTTGTAAAAGTTTTAAATGGAAGAGTTTGAAATTATATCCGTCTATGTGGAGTAAGGTCCCCACTGCATCGAAATTATGTGTCAAGTTGTGCAAGAGATAGGTATGTAGAAGGAATGTGGGGGGAAATATGTGACTTTGTGCAACTGGATCAAACACATTTTAACAATGATCTTTGTTTTTTAATGTTCAAAATAGTGTGTCAAGTCATTATTAAATCAAATCTAGCTAATTTTTACATAGTAGTGGGGACCAATTGTCAAGTATATTGATTGTAGAAGGTAGCTAAATACATGTCAGCATAATATTTATTTGTGAAAGTCCTTGCACAATTTAATATTTATAGCTATTATTGATAGTTTTAAGTTAATTGGCATGATCACAACCATAGCCTAGTGAGACCTAAAATCCGTATAGAAAAGAAATGGAAATTATGTCACGTTCCTGATAAAATATGGCAAAATGTTTTTGTAACTCCAGGTTACAATTGTCAAATTTCAAGATCTTGGGTGTCGATTGGGTTTTTGATGATTTTGAATCCATTTCCACTACAAAAAAAAAATCATTAAAATATTGTTATTGCCATATTTTTGTTGAAAAATAGAAAATGCGAGATTGTGACGATTTTTCGTTGTGTGGGAATTTTTTTTACCTTGGTTGTAATACCCGTTGGTTGTTTTGAAAACATTTGTGATTTGTATTGGCTATTGAGAGTATATTGGCTAATGAATGATGATGAACTAATTATGAAGGAAAATTTGATTTAATTTAAATAAATAAAATTGATGAATAAAGATGGAAATTGTGTGGAAAGAAACACTGGACTGAAAGCATGCTTGCCAAATCTAAATACCAATGGTTTGAATTAGATTTAATCCCTTAATAAAACACTAAGTTGAAGATAAATATTGAGGAAAGAACTACGAGAGAGAAAAACATGCTTTATGGGGAAAAACAAAAGAAAAGCCTAGGCTAAAGGGGAGAAAATCCTTGAAAGGTGGGACGTTGCCAAGAAAAATCTGTCGAAAATAAGCTTGAAAGGACATTGTGGAAATTAGAGGAGGCTTCTAATTATTGGAAATAAATCTTAGCCAAGGGGAGGATCTGAGGTTGATCCAAGGTTGGGTGCATCAATGTTGTAACAGGCACAATTTCCAGACTGAGAATTCAGGTTAGTGATTATGATTTTTGCTGACAATCGTGTTATGAACTAGATTAATTGAATTACTTAAGATAGATTAAAATTGTTGTTTATTGTAAAAAAGGTTATATTTATTGTTTCTTGTTGTATTATGAATATGAGTTGCTTAAATTTACTAAAATGATAGAGTTGGTTAGTTAGCTGTTGTAATAGAATGCATGCTTGACTATTATTCGAAAAGTAATGATTGGGTTATAATAAGTGTTGGTTCAATTAAAATTTATTATTATTTCCTGTACGTGGATGTTTTATGTGATGGTATTTGTTGTCTTCTAGAGGATGAACTTTTGCCACGAGAATATTTTTATAATTTCTATATTTTGCATTCAATCCTTTCTATGAGTATACTTTGGTTTAGAAAATGTAAAAGTTCTTTCCTATAGGACTGCTACAGTGAAGGGTGGGGAGTGATGATGACAATGATTCACCTGCCATAGGACCCTTGAGGTGACGTTAGACTCGATCAGGCATGCCCAGAAGTAGTAAGCATTCAGCAAGACCAACAGGGTGCAAAAGGGTTGATCGATATGATCAACTACTTTAGCAAAGATGTTGTTACCACCCTTAACAAAAATATAATCTAGCTAGAAATCTAAATGTTATAAGAAGGAAAAACCTAGACCTTTCTATTGTCTCTTAATCAAAGATGTATAGGTTTCAAGTTGTAATATGATTTTCACAGAAAATGTTATTGTAAGCTTAGAAGATTAGTTCCATAGAAGCCAAGTATGTCATTACTTTTCTTCATTGGGTACAGCCAATTCTCGGGGACCCAATATCAAAACAAAATATACTCACTCTAGATTAACTTGATTAAATTCATTTAGGGACTATAGATCAATGGGTGAAATAGCTTCCATACTGGTTGTAGAACCTATAACAAAGTAATTACAAATCACTGATGATAAATTCCATGGCCTAATATAACGTTGAACACACCTAAAGGCAATGCCACAATACAGAGAGAATTAGATATGAAGGGTTAAAGTATACCACAAAAAAGATGAGTGACTCTGGAAAAACAAGCCAGAACATAAGCTTCTAGGAGGAATCACTATAGGAAAGTTATACGACATTATTCCTACCCCTGAAAAACTCTCTCTTTTAATTAGATATTAAATAGAACCCAATAGGTTGTAAGAATTCTAAATTCAATCTAATCCTATGGTGACCAACTGTAAAAGAAAAGGGAGTAAACACATTCATCGGACAGAGTAAAAATGGATTTTTAGATTGAGAGTGTAGAGTGTGGTTACGATAAATATCTATCATATTACAAAATGCATATTTTTAAGAGAGTTAACTACACAGACAGTAAAACATGCTTGCAAACACATAAAGGTAATTTAATAAAAAGAGAATTGGAGGTGAAAACTATGCTATTCAAACCCCAGCTTCACTAGATAGCTAAATGTGATTATTTACTATAGAAAACTAGTCTGAGCATAACATGTAATCCTAGCCATAATTTGACAAAGAAAAATTCAGAAGCGAATATCTATTTAAGATAATTAATTTCGAAGGTAAAGATATATTATTTCTATCAGTCAATAAAGTTAGTAGAAACGGATACAAACTTTAGTTAACCAATTCAAGAGCCAAGTATATTAACTCTTTAATTCACCACATATCAGTAACAAATATTCAATCCAAAGCATACACAGGAAATTAATATGCAGTATGTTAAGTTATGGTATGTTCTATGCTTATAACAGTTTACTTATTTTTCTTATTATATTCCACAGATTAGCAATCACATGTACATAAAGTAAAGTGTAGATATAACATTAAATGATCGACAGAAAAGAAGCCAAGACAAGAGACACAAGATGTGGCAGCTAGCTAGGGACAAACCGTTTGTCGGATCGACTTAATTCGACCACCAAACGTTGCAGCCTTCAGAGGACGTTTAGATGAACTTACAGTGCAGATCAGAAGAGGAGGTTTGATGGTCCACAGTGGTCAAAGTTTGGATCTCTAGTTGCAGCTTCAGTTTCAGCAGCTTCCTTGAAACTAGGGAAGTCAATTTCTCGCAAACCGTTCGTCGGATTGACCTGATTCCACCACCAAAAGTTGCAACCTTCAGAGGAGGTTCAGATGAACCTATATCACAAATTAGAAGAGGAGGTTTGATGTTCCACACTAGTAAAACTTTGGATCTACAGTTGCAGCTTTAGTTTCAGTAGCTTCCGGCTTCACATATGTGAAAGAGAGACCCTTTTTTGCGCAGTAGAGAAGAGACTCTTTTTTGCACAGTAGAGAGAGGGAGATGCGATGAGATGAGTGAGTGCAAATGAGGAAATGTCCTCCTATATTTATACACAACTATTGATGCTTGAATATATGTGACTGTTGGGTTTCTGAGCCTACATGAGTTGTAGGTCGACTTGATAATAATTCCATAATCAAAATAATTTCATATCTCCATGAATACTTATCAGAATCGGATGATCTTTAGATCAATCCTACACCTCTAGACGAGAGGAATCTAATGAACATATTATCAGCCATGAATAAGATGACCCACGTGAAGTTTGGCCCTAGTGACCAATTTTAACACTCCCTCTCAACCAAGGAGAACTTCATCTGCAATCTGTCTGTCGGTCACTACTATTCATCCATCAAATGCACTACCCTGAATAGCCTGATCATTGGCCTACTCTGCTCTATTCTTCTTGTTCTACCCTGTACTGATCTGTATGACTCTGCTCTGTTATGCTCTGCTCTCCTTTATTTTGTTCTACTATGCTTTTGTCTGAATTATGAAGAAGAAGAAATGATCGAGGATGTATCATACTAACTCAAAGTCAGTCTCAAAGTATGTACCACTACTCCCAAACCAATCCCAACCGACCCGAAGTCAGTGTCATAGTATGTACAACTCCTACCACTTGTCCCAGACCAGTAACATCTTCCACTCACTCAAAGTCAATCTTAGAGTGCGAACCACTGGTCCCAGACCAGTAACAACCGACCCGAAGTCAGTGTCATAGAATGTACCACTCCTACCACTGGTTCCAGAGTAGTATCATTGATCCCAGATCAATGGAGGTCATCCTAGTGTAGGGAGTACAGTAGATACAGTGATGCGTCCATCAGTACTACTATGGTCCCTAACTTCATTTCCCTGCTCACTGATCAGATGAGAGGTACCTCCCATGAGTCCCAGACTACATGGGTATGATGCCTCGACAAGAGAACTAATCAATCCTATCCTCATAGGAGAACACATCAATCTTGCTACAATTGCCATGGAGAACACATCAATCCAGGCCTCACGAGAGAACACATCAATCCTGCTACAATCACCATGGAGGACACATCAATCCAGGCCTCACAAGAGAACACATCAATCCTTCTACATAAGAGAGCGAATCATCTTGTCCCACAATAGAGAGAATCATCTTGTCCCACAAGAGAGCGAATCATATTGTTCCAGTGCACACCACCAGGGGAGTGTGAGTCACCCTGTGGTTGTATGTTTGTCCAGTAAGAACCGCAAGCCCTCAAAGCTCCCAGAGATCAATGTGCTCACTGATAATGATGATGATAGTCAAGGTACCCAGTACAATCTAACAAGTGTGAATAAATGAGTTGTAGTTGAACACTTGAAAGAATCTATCAATCAAGAGACAATGATGTTTTCCCACTATCGATAGCGAAGGAATCTGCCACTAATGATTGCAAACCCTAAGGTACTGCCAAATGGACTCTAGATCTCTTTCCCAGAGAAATGAGCTAAATTCGATGGGAAAATATTCGCTAGAAGGAAGGCATTAAGGCATCCTTCATCAATCTTGTGCAAGTTTTATCCGTAGGCCAATAATGTGGAAGGAATCAGATGAACAAAGATGTAGTAACCCAATCGAAGCATGTTTATGTCATATAGAAGATGTAGCTAGTGCACGATAGAAACCCTCTGAACCAACCAATAATGAAAGCTGACACAAAGGTGAGGAATCCACTAATAGGGTCAAATGGAAACCAAGGCACTACACAAATCCCAATGTGTGATAATGAAAGCTGATGTCGAACAAAAGGGAAACCACCTAGTCAAAAACCCATGATATTGATCAATGCTAAGTACAAGGTAACCTATCAATAATGAAAATAGGGCCAGGGTGGTGTGGAGCGATAAAAAGGTGTCTTTTGAACTCCTAATTACCTTCACATTAATTATCAACCCAGGGACGACTTTTTATTTCAAGAGTATACTCAGTCTGAGGCGGCTATTTACTCAAGAGTAATGTTTTGCAGTATAGTGCTTAAAATGCAAAAGTAAATGAAAGCTGGAAACCAAATCTAATTGGAACAGTAAGAAACTTAAATGTTATAAACTAAATCATTCACTCAAACAACCATCAATTGAGGATACAGTAGCAATAACTCATTCCTCTGGATATTGATGCAATTGAAATCAAACTGGAACAAGACAATCAATCTGGGAACGAGAAAAGCAATAACCAATGTTCTCTACAGTTGACAGTCCTGCTTTAAAGAAATCAAAAGGAAATCGAAATTGAACTAAAGCTACCATTGAAAGTAAATTAGGAAAACTCTTTAAAAGAAAACTCTTGCAATTAATCAACCAAACTGAACAGCGAAGTAAATGGACAACAAACTTATAATTAAAGGAATTAAACAACGAATCATATTTAATAAATCTAAACAACAAACTCTAATTAGTGGAATCGAATAACCAACAATCTGAAATGAACAGCGAAGCTTTACATTTGAAATGAACATCATAACAATATAAGTTGAAAAGGATAATAATCTCTGTTATGATGGAAAAGAACAGCCATGCGATTCAATCTCAACTTGTGCAATAAAACAATTCCATAAAATATTCTAACAACACACTATACAAACATGAAAATGTAAAATAATGCAATTCAAAAGAATAGGAAATAAATCAAACCATCACACAGCAGCAATTGTAAAGATATGATACACAGCAGCAGCATACTCCACCAGAGGCTGGGCCCTTAGCCGCTAGCGGATGCTGCTGGGCTACTTCAGATGAAAAGAATGAACAACAACTCCCAAATCAAGTATTAATCATTAAATGGTAAAATCATTACAACAGCAACAGCTTTGAGACTTACAGCCTGAAACAATCCTTTCTTCCTCCTATCCTATAATGAATTCTTAATTCTAAATCTCTAATTCTAAATCCTCAATTCCATCATTTTTCCATCATTCGAATCCCTCCAAATCATCCCCATCTCTGATCTCTGTTCTGATTTAAATAAAGAGGGATCAGAGAGCAGTTACAATAAAGATAAGTACAACATGATTTATATTACAAAATTGGTTTGCCTCTAACCAATTGATCAACAAGAAGATATATTTCCATCCAGCTTTCAATAAGAGCAAGACGAATTTGGCTTTGCAGCTGAGATTTGGAGGATGGCGGCAACAACAAATCTGAGAAAATCATGCTCAAATAACCCTGCATTTCTCTCAGTATAAGCCGAATTTGCGAAAACCGTTCTTTCCTAAAGTTAATTGGGTCCGTTCTGGACAAAAATCATGTTCCGGATTTTCCATATTCTGCTACATTTGCTCAGAATCTCAACCGCAAAACTGTCACTTCTTATTCCAGCGAATTTATGAGTTGGCACTTTTAATGATCAAATCTTCAATCTGGAAATTATCTTGGAGGCTAAAAATGGTGAATAATGTTACAACTGATTTATTAAAACTATCATTGATAAAATCATGCATAATCATCAATTTATTAGAAATAAAGGAGAATAAATAATATTCATTCATAGAAGCATAAATCATCATAAAATGGATTTATATAATAAATTATAATAAATGACATGATGAAGAATAATAGAAATGGGTGGAATAAGTGTTCAAAAGTGATAATAATAATGGCATATTAACCGCCCAACAGGTGAGGCTCTAGATCTGCCCTCAGAACAATTTTTCATAGTCGATAAGGAGAAGACCCGCCACCAAGAAGCCAATGGAGACCTTCTCAAACCTGCACGAGCAAAGGACCAATAAAACTGATATGATAACGAACATGACACTAACAACGAGGGATGCTCGACTAAAAAATAGATCAAGAGACATCACCGAGAGGCCGACTGAGGTTTACTTCCATTGAACATAAGATTTTCATGCAGGAGGCATAAGAAAACTCTCCATATGATTGGAAGAGGTAACCAATCGAAGGAGGAATGACTCAATAACAATGTTAAGACTCTCCTAAGTCAAACTAAAGCCCACCCCAATGGAGGAAAGACTATGTTTTGAGTGCTTTGTTCAAGGGTGACACGACTGATTCTAGCTGCCATCAAAATATGGAAATAATGTCCCGTTCCCGCTCTTTTTTTGGAATATATAAATTTTTTTCTTTTTCTTTTATATGAAGCTTGAAAAATAATAAAATAATGCTATAGTATAGTGGAAAGAATGAGTGTCAAAAAAACAGATGCTCTAGTTCCTAGGAGGGGAACATTCCTATGCTCAATGCAAGGTGGCAAAATTGGTCAAGGACACTCAAAGGAATGTTCTTTCCATGGGTATAAGGGTGTGTCAAGTTGTAGAGGTTAAGTGATTGAAAGGTTAATTTTGCAGAAGACATGGTCGAAAAGTGGCTTAAACACGAGTCCAAGTGAAGCTGGCTCAAGGCCGAAAGGTGCAAGTAGTCAATATGCAATGCAATAGTACAACTCACACAAAGGAGTGTTATGAAACCAGCTCAAGAAAAGATAGAAAAGATAGATCAAAGCCTTAGAATTCAGCCTCTTCAAGGGGGAAACCTCCTTTACATTATATAAATGAACAATTCTTGGATGATACAAATGAAAAAACCTCATTTCTATATATAGGAGTCTGAGGAGTCACAATATAATCCAACCGACCTAACAATCATAATATAAAGCCACAAAAATAACAATAGAGGGATTCTATGGGGCACAGAAATAACAACATGGGGGTAATAGGGGCACCACAATATAAATAAGGGGTATAACTACAATAGTAATGGGGTAATCACTAGTATTATAGGGACCCAACATGCCCCTCTCCTTCAAAAAAAGTGTTTTCCTCAATGCTTGAGTAGTTCTGGATACTTCTGCATAAAATTCTCATCCTCCCATGTGGAATCTTTAGCGGATAAGTTCCTCCACTTGATAAGATACTCTGAAATTGATCGATTTCGTAGCTGTACTGTTCTTGTTTCTGTGACTGCTTCCGGTTCCAATATAATTTTTCCTTCCTCGTCAAGTTCTGGAAATATTGTTTGAACTCGGAGATTTTCGCCTATAACCTTCTTTAAACGTGAAACATGGAAAACTGGGTGCAATCGAGAAGTTGCCGGAAGCTCCAATTTGTATGCCATAGTACCAATCTTTTGCAACACCTTGTACGGATCATAATACTTTGGTGATAATTTATTATCCTTCTTAGCTTACTTTAGGGACATTTGCTTATATGGTTGTAGCAGTAGGAATACCCAATCACCTACATCAAAACTTCTTTCACTGTGATGTTGATCTTCCTGTTGTTTCAATCTATTTTGTGCCAACACGAGGCTATCCTTTAAGAATTGGAGGACTTGTTGTTGATGTTCGATGTGATGTTCCACTGCCTGAACCTTAGAATTTTATCTTAAATATGATGTGATGGATGGTGGTTGATACCCATAAAGTGCCATAAATGGGGTCATTTTTGTTTCTGTATGGAAGGAAGTGTTATACCACCATTCAGCCAGAGGCAACCATTTGCCCCATTGTGTCTATTTATCAGATACAAAGCAACGAAGATATCCTTCCAAACATTTGTTTACTATCTTAGTTTTCCCATCAGATTGAGGATGATAAGATGAGCTATGAGCTAACTGAGTACCAAGACAAGAAAATAATTCTGTCCAAAAGTTTCCAGTGAAAATGGGATCTCTGTCACTTAAAATAATCTTTGGGTTTCCATGTAGCTTTTGAATTGTTTCCATAAATGCAGTAGAAACTATATTGGCCTTAAATGGATGTGATAATGCACAAAAGTGTGCATACATGGTAAGTCTGTCAACTACCACCATGATGACACTCTTTCCCTCAGACTTGGGTAAACCTGTGATAAAATCCATTGAAACCTCCTCCCAACGTTGGCTTGGAATGGATAAAGGTTGTAATAGACCCGGTGTCTTAATTGTTTCAACTTTATTTCGTTGGCAAACCAAACATTTCGCCACAAACTTTTGAATATCTGATTTAAGGCCATCCCAAAAAAATTCCTTCTTAACCCTGTGGTAAGTTTTTAAAAATCCTGAGTGACCTCCGAAGGGAGAAGTGTGCAATTCCATAAGAATCTTTTGTTTTAGTTGGGAATTCCTACAGAGGTATAAGCGATCCTTGTACCATAATGAATCATTTTGCCAGCTAAATGTATCAGACGTACTGGAACCTTGTTGTATCTTTCGAATAAGTGCCCACACTTCTTCATCATTCTTCCATTCCTCCCTTGCTTCGTTTATCCAATCTGGTTGGATAATAGAAATGGCACACAATAATGCTTCCACATCCTCATCCTTTCTTGAGAGTGCATCTGCCACCACATTTTGCTTCCCTTTTTTGTAGATGATTTCAAAGTCATAACCCAACATCTTTGTGACCCACTTTTGTTGCTCTTCAGAGGATAATCTTTGTTCTAAAAATTATTTAAGGCTATCATGATCCGTTTTTACCTTGAAGTGTCTTCCCATTAAGTAGGGTCACCATTTCTTAAGTGCATGGAGTATTGCCAACACTTCCTCCTCATAAATAGCTTTGCTTAAAAACTTTCCCTTGATTGGACGACTTTCAAAAGCAATGGGTCTTTCATCTTGCATTAGAACAACACCAATTCCATTTCCTAAAGCATCACATTCCACAATAAAGGTTTTTGTGAAGTCCGGTGTAGCTAAGACCGGTGCTTGGCACATTTCCTCTTTAAGATGTTCATAGGCCTTTGTTGCTTCCAGAATCCATGAAAATGCATCTTTCTTCAATAATGTTGTTAGAGGTGCTACTATTCTCCCATAATTCTTAACAAACTTGCAATAATACCCTGTCAACCCAAGAAATCCTCGCAGATGCTTTATGGATGTGGGGATTTTTCATTCCTTAATGGCTTTAATTTTGCTAGGGTCTACCTTAACACCTTCATGAGATACAATATGACCCAAATATTCCAGGTCCTGGACTCCAAAGAAACATTTGAATCTTTTTGCATATAGTTGTTTCTCCTCCAATAGTTGTAGCACCTTGTCGACATGTTCAACATGATCCTTCCAAGACTTGCTGTAGATTAGTATATCATCAAAAAATACTAACAAAAATTTTCTAAGGAATGGTTTGAAAATTGAATTCATCAAACCTTGAAATGTTGAAGGTGCATTAGTAAGGCAAAAAGGCATGACCAAAAATTTATAATGACCCTCATGAGTTCTAAATGCCATTTTCAGAATGTCTTCAATCTTCATTCTGATTTGATGATATTCCGAATGGAGATCCAACTTCGTGAAGTAAATTGATCCATGCAATTCATCTAGTAATTCATCAATGACAGGAATGGGGAACTTATCTTTAATAGTGAGCTTGTTGAGCTCCCTATAGTTTGGACACATGCACCATGATCCATCCTTCTTGTGCACCAATACTACTGGAGTAGAGAAAGAACTTTGACTTGGTTGAATTATACCAACCTCTAGCATTTCTGCAACCATAGTTCAATTTCACTTTTTTGGACATAGGGATATCTGTACGGTCTGATGTTTGGAGGAACACTTCCTGGAATCAGATGAATAGCATGATCATGATCATGCATAGGTGGGAGACCTTTTGGAGTCTCAAATACCTTGGAATGATTGTCCAGGACTATTTTAAGATCTGGAGAAATAGATGATTCCAATGTGGAAACATCTAGCGAACATAATTGTGCAATTACACCTCTTTTCTCCTTTTTTAGAAGTTTTGTCATACCATTAGAGCTGATTATCTTTCCTGGTTTCCCTGCAATACCCATTAATTCAACTTCCTTTCCTTCCGTAGAAAATTTGATGAAAATTTCTTGAAAATTAAAAGCTATTTTACCCAATGATTGTAGCCATTGGACTCCTAGTACAACATCAGCACCTCCCATTGGAATGGAAAGCATCGGGCTAGTCAATACATATTCTCCCATGGATAGCTTGATATTATGGCACCCTCCAGAGCAATTTATTGTTCCTCCATTTGCAATCATCACTTGACACTCTGGTTCTAGATATAGGAAGAAATTCAATTATTTTGCTACCCTACAATGAATAAAATTGTGGGTGCTTCCTTAATCAATCAACACTATTACCTTTTTCTTCTTGATTTGTCCTTCTATCTTGATGGTTTGAGGAGTGATAATTCCCGCCAATGCATTACAGGATATGGTAGGACTTATTTTTTCTTCATCTAGGCTTTGTTACTGGAGTATATCTTCTTCTTTTGACCTTTCTTGCTCATTTTCTTCTTCCTCTTCACAATATGTGTAGAATAATTTCTTCTCAGCACACTTGTGACCTTTAGTGTATTTGCTATCACAACTGTAACAAATCCCTTTTTCTCTTTTTTCTTCCAATTGTTGTGGTGTCAACCTTATAGGTTGTGGAAGACTAGGGGCAACAACACTTCCGTCTTTATAGTTGTGAGTGGTATGCTTCTTGGTTGCCATAATTTTGCTTTCCATTTTTCTTGCTAACCTGAATGCCTTCTCTAATGAATCAGGTTCTCAAAGGTGAACATCATGTTGGATATTATCCTTTAAAGACCCTATGAACACATCAATCCTATGCTCCTCTGGAATATCTTTTACCCTTATGTTGAATTTTTTGAACTCCTCAATGTGCACCATTACTGAACCCTTTTGTTTGAGACTTATCAATTGCCTAAAAAAAGTGTTGCTTTTTGTATCTTCATAATGTGCTATCAATTCTTCCATAAAAATTGCCCAAGTGAGAAATTATTTACGAGAGAAAAGCCATTGATACCATACAAACTGATTTGGTTCCAAATATATAGTTTCCATACATACCTTTTGTGTCTTTTGCACATTATTGAGATTGAAGAACTGCTCCATCTGTAATATCCATGTGACGGGATCCTTGCCATAAAACTTCCTCATATCAATTTTTGGAATATGGTGGGTCTTCGATGCAACATTAGAGTCTATGGAATCATGATTAACATTACTTTTGTTCACATCATGAGTTTCCTTTACAGCCTTTTCACCATTAGTAAGTATTTCTTGTAGAAAATTTGTCAAGTCTGTCTTCAAATCTGCCATATCTCTCTTCAAATATGTCTTCAAATCTGCCATGTCTCTCTTCAAATCTATCTTCGAATCATCCATATTAGCTTCCATGCCCTTTATCTTAGATTCCACACCATTTATCTTAGATTCCACGCCATTTATCTTAGCTTCTGTTAGCTTTTGTGAGCGTGACATTTGTTGCATTTGTTCTTATAATTTCGATATACCATGCAGCATTTCTTCCTCTTCTTCATGAGTCATGCTAGAGATTTCAGGTTCCTTACTAGGTGTTTGCATTTTATTTCCTCGGGGCATCAGTTACCGATAATAATGCTATTCTATGCCCTTTGAATTCCATTAAACCAAGCTTACACAAAAATTTAAAAAAACTACACACCTTTTTTCACTTTATAGAAGCCTGATATTGAATTTGATGTATCTCTGTAATTTCAGATCATCCAGTTCTGAAATTGTGAGCTATAGTAGCCTTCTACCTCCTCTTTCCGATGCCACAAGTCGGACCCAAATTGGATTCTGCAAGGAAGAGTTATGTGAAATCGCCCACAGTGACTTGCTTTTAGACTAGTTCAGTAGAGCGAACTTGTATGACGTGCCACGAGTCACTGTTTTAACCTTTGGATCTGAAACACACATAAACGAAACTATAGTCTATCCTCTTTCTTTACCTTCTTACGAAATTTCAATCCAATCCTCAGAGAGAAAGTTATGACGATTTTCCCCAGGTCACCTGTTTTGAATGTAATTCAGGAGTCTGCAAAAATACCAAATCCCTCAGATCATATCTCTGAAAATGTCGTGCGAAAAGCTCTGAAATTTGGACCCAAGGTTCCGTGTGATTTCTTATCAAATGGGTTTTCTTTGCGACTTCTAAAACGTCACAGAAAAAAAGTTATAGAGAAAATTCCATGATGACCTGTTTGGAGCAGCGAAACCCTAGAATCCAAAGCTCTGATACCAAATGTTATGAAACCAGCTCAAGAAAAGATAGAAAAGATAGATCAACACCTTAGAATTCAGCCTCTTCAAGGGGGAAACCTCCTTTACATTACATAAATGAAAAATTCTTGGATGATACAAATGAAGAAACCTCCTTTCTATATATAGGAATCTAAGGAGTCACAATATAATCCAGCCGACCTAACAATAATAATATAAAGCCACAAAAATAACAATAGAGGGATTCTATGGGGCACAGAAATATAAACATGGGGGTAATAGGGGCACCACAATATAAATAAGGGGTATAACTACAATAGTAATGGGGTAATCACTAGTATTATAGGGACCCAACAAGGAGCCTCTAGGGTATAAAGCTAGAAAAATAGCAAAGAAGTAGAGGAATTAGGCTTCAACGCACAAGTCATGGTAGGACTAAAGAGGACTCTTGAGCCTAAGAAAAAAAATTTAGCATGGGTGCCAAGTGACAATGAGGTACTAACTAGGGTGCCCATGATATGGTAGGCTCTACCACACAATTCATGATACTTCTAAGCAATGAGAAGGTTCTGCACCATAACTTGGTGGGGTCAATCCTAAGGCCAAAATGGGAAAGGAAACTAATAAGTGCATAATGCATGTGAAAAACCTAACCTGTATGCTAGTTTCGAGAACCAATACCTATCAGAACAGATCAACCATAAAAATGTCCAAAGGAGAAATCTTCCAAGTTTTGTAGACATAAATAGGAACACTAGACAAGAAGTTAATACATCCCACATATAAAATTCATATAAAATATTGTGTTATAGAATAAAAAACTTGAAAATGCATACATTATATGTATAATATGGCATAGGGAACCACATAGCCTTGCGGCTTATGCATAATAGTTCTTTGGAGCAAGCCCCTTGTGAGGCTTAGGCCAAGGACTCCTTTTGTAGTACAAACTCATGGCTTCAGAGAGTTCCTCCTGTGAAGGCAAATCAAATTCCAAGAAATCGTGAGAACTATAAGGATCAAAAGAGGGAATTAAGGGGTCCCATGTCCATATAGGAAGAATCTCTCAGTCAACTACTGGGACCAAGTCCCAAGAAGGAGAATAATAGGTCAAAGGATCATTCTCAAAAGCAAATGAACATTGAAGATTCAATGCCACATAAGTCACCCGTGGTGGGGTACAGTCTACTTGAACACTTGGAACAAACCAAGGGGTATTCTGCAGTAAATTCAAATTAGGGTGGTGATTATCAAATGCAAGCTGATCAATAGTGACAATATTCCCTTTATGAGGAAAACACATCACTCAGAAGAGTGAAGACACCACAAAATTCATCACATAGACATAATCACACCAAAGTAGCATATTAAAGTCTAAAGGGTGATAAACCACCATCATATCGATTAAGATAATATTCCCACCTAAAGTAATAGGCAAGTGAGGAAGAACACCCATAGATTCACCAGGTCTTCTATCATAGGCTAACAATTGACTATCAGTTGATAACAACGTTGGAGAACCCAAAGATTTCCAAGTTAAGGAGGATATAATACTTTCGTAGGATCCTTCATCCACTGTAGATCGATAGACGTTTATGGAATTAACTCTAAAAATTATTTGGAAAGGTGCAACACAACGAAGATGAGGCTCAAAAAGGCCATCCAAATCAAAGGAGACACTCCTAGAACTTGGAGGGGAAATATTTGAAGAAACCGGAATGCCTATATACCAGAAGACTATGAAATAGAAATCAAATAGGCTCTGTTGTTATTTTATAAACTTAGCTACATGCAAATGCAGTTATTTTATTCAACGAAAAGGGATTTCTATAGACTTCTATGAATAAACTTGTACAAGAAACTTTTTCCTTTTCCAGAAAACACACTCCACACACCCAAAAGCTAACAAAAAGACTAAAATGTCTGTAATGAAAACTATCTTAATCCAAACTATAATGACAGTTCATGGATGCTCATACAAGAAGCAAAATGTGTTTTATAGAGACAATAAGCCAACTTGAAAATGAAGAGGGAAAAGATTTGAACACAAATCTCTCTTCAAAGAAAGCAGAACAAAGTGAAAAATATCTCAATTCACTTCTCAACAAAAAAACAAAAGAAACCATAAACCAAAAGCTTGGAAAAATGAAAACTACAACTTGTACAAACTGACCCAAATAGAAACAAAATATTTCAACAAATTGACCAGAAGGCCAAGAAAGAAATACTTTCAAACTTGTCAAAAATACTCTCAAAAATGAAGAAAAGTGATAAGGCCACCAAACAAGGGAAAGCAAAGCAAGAGAACTTGAAATCTAGGTTGATAAGGAAACTGAAAATAATTTCTTGTTCTGGAATACCAGAACAACCAAGAACTTCAAAATGAAGCCTTGAGTACATAGATGCAAACTAAAAACTTACTTAAGAAGCAAACCTAGGCCAAATCGTTTTAGTGAGAAGGAGATTTTGAGAAAGAAAGCCTACAGGAAAAATAGATTCTCTAGACAACAGATGGCCATACAAGAACAAAATTCACCAGGCTACAAACCTAACTGGGCAAAAATATTTGAAAAAAATCATCCAAAAAATTGCATATGTGACTGTGTAAAAACACAAAAGTGTGCGCACACATTTCTAATACAGGGAACTCGCCTACATGCGAGTCTGCTTTATAGAAACCTCCATGTATACGCTACTATAAAAAAAGTAAAAAGCGTATACAAATATTTATAAGGAAAAACAAAAATCAAGGTCTGATCAAGAAGACCAAACCTGATGCCTGGAACACTAATGGACCAACAATACTATAAAAGAAAGCAATCAAGAAAGTGAATGCTTATTGAGATCAAACAACCCAAACCAGGAATAACAAGATTGTTATCCCTAGTGGAGTCACCAATTCTATTATGGGTGAAACCACCCTAGGGATTTCGGTTGAGAACCTTGACAGATTAGAGGGCAAACCTCAACAAGAAATTCTCAAACAATCATAAAAAATCCTTATTCTACTAAATCATGTAGGAGTGTCCTTACTTGGATGTCCTTCATTTGGGTAGATCCCGTAGGGTGAAAACCCTCAACTTCTCTCGATGTTCTTAAAACCTAAAAATTATTCAATTGGAACATACACAATAGTAGAAACATAAAGGATATACATGATATTAACTTTAAATCATATAAATGAGTGACTAATTATACATCAATATAAGATTCATAAATGAATTATAACATGACTTTGATGCATAAACATATTTCATATCGAAAACAAAACAAAATTCCTTTTTATTGAAGTAAGCTATAAATAAGATGGAGAAATATGACCTGAGTCCTTCTCTGGCTCCAAGTGGAATCGTCCTCTGGACCCGTACTTTCCCAGCCTTTAGAAATTTTCCTCCATCACCAACATAAGGATATCTCAAGAAAGATGAGGGATATCTATAATTAAGGAAACAAGGGCTTCCTGAAGCTTTGCGTAGTGCAGGAGGCACGGGGATTCTTCATACTTAATTAGGGATAATCTCACTGTATGATAAACATCTCATCCTTTCTCCCTCAAGGCCTTCCCATGGAGGTTTATTTATACCTCTCCAAATTAGTTTTTTTTAGTTGGGAAATAGCAGGGCCATAGGCAATAGGAGGTGAGTAACATTTAAAACCTGTGAACTCTGCCTGGAATTAAGGAAATTTAATTTTTTTTAAGTGTTTTAACATGTGTACGTGGGTTGGATATATGTTGACCCACATGTACACGCTTTTATCATAGGGAAAAGTAGCGTATAGCGAATAAAACATAGTTTTTTAGATTTTGGACCAACTATGGAAGGAAATTTCCCCTAGGCCATAATTAGAGCATCAGATCTACCAAGAGTGGTAAATGATGCTATAACATTTTACCTTTACAAATTTCACCCAATTAAATATGCATAAAAAACCAATGTGCATAACAAAATAAAGTACTCCAAGCACTCAAATATATTTATGAAAGTTCAGAAATTTACATATTTATATAGTTAGTATATCACAAAGAAATAAACTAGAGGATCTTCTTTCACATTAACCAAATAAATACACATATACATAAGAAAATCAAGGAACCTATGACCTCTATCACATGGTGTGCTTCCAGTGTGGTAGTTGAAGAAGGGATGTGACCAACAATACATCATAAACTTCAACAAGGAAATATTATATGTGTTCTTACCTCATGATACTACGATTTCAGTGGTCCATAGTTAAAATATTTGTAATACAGTATATGAGAAGATCATGGCCCTTCCTTTGAGTCTAATATGACATATAAATTTCCCCCACAAAGGGTTGAGGTACACCCAGAATTCTTAACACTACTTCAATACTCTCTCTCCAACTCCAAATGACCCAAAATTTATAAATCCATGACAATAGTGCCTATATAATTCTCGAAACTGTGGGTGTCCCTAAACATAGTTACAATAGAGAGGAATGCTACCTTTATGCCCAAAATGTGTCCATTTGCAAGAGAAAATTACCACAACCTTGGTATTTCCAAGACATTTAGGTCGATCACCCTTAGGAATCATCCAATAAGTAATAATAACCCATGGCTTGTATCAAAGCAAGGAATGGGCCTCCTTCATTCATAATCTTTGCCTCTAGAACTCAGAGAAGTCAGCCCACAAGTTTGAATGACTTCTATATTGGGAAATAGTTAAATGCGTGCTTCTTTGAGGAAGGAATATTAGACCCACAAAATCAGATTATGATGCCAAAATTCTCATTAGATCTTCAGAAATAAGAACAAAAATAAAATCCCACTAGGATGGCAAGAATTTCCACCGAGCAAGGGAAAAATAGCTACGGTAGGAACTAATTGTACCGAAGTTGGGTTAAGGATCTCCCTTGAGACATTCTAGTTGAACTCTCCTGATCTCATCTTCAGCTTAAAGTAGAATGGTAAGTTAGAATGATCCCAAAATGAGCTCCTTCCCCGCTTTATAATTTCTTTTTGAGAAACCTCTAGAATTTAGTTGAAATATTATTTATTAGTGAGGGCCACTTTCCACTAAATATTTTTTTCCACTTTTTTAATAAAATATTCATTTTCTACCATTCTCCAATCAAAATAATCACTTTACACCAATCTCCAAAAAACCAATATTTCCCCCTTTGTGAAAATAACCAAAAATGCCAAAAATGTACAAAATATGCTTGTTGTTCAAATGATGGGGTCATTGTAGTCCTCCCTGCCTAAGATTTCTTTCCCCAAGAAATCAGCTTGTATATCTAGGACCCATACTTTAATAAAAATCCTGGATACAAGAGGCATGATGCTTTCATCACCGTGACTATTAAAAATAATGATGTTTATGCCATTGTTAAGACCAAAAGTTATTTTGATAATCTTGCATATACATGTAATGTTTCCCAGTTTTTTTGAACCTGCAACTTTATATTGTTCTAGTACCATGGAGTTCATAGTAGAATGGTTTTCCAAATCCCAATGAGCACAAAGCCATTTCACCAAGGCTTCAGAAGTAGCTATTGCATTAACACCATTAGGCCCAAAAGCCCCTAGCATGGCATCTATATTCAAGGTTTCACAAGTTTCCTCTAGTAGGTATGCAAGAAATATTCCATGTATAGTTGCAAACTTAAACTAAATTCCCATTAAGGCAGAACAATATGTGTCCATCAATAATGAATTGCAAACGTTAACATTGCAATTCTGGCTAGATTCCTAAATACCCTCCAAACTAAGACAACCATATTCAATGGAATATGACACAAATTAACATGATTTCCTTCACCAATTAAATTTTTATGTTCCATGTGTTTTATTTCTGCTCCTAGCTTCCTTCCTTCGAAGAATCATCACTAGAAGAAGAATTATCACCTTCTGGAATGTGCGGCCAAGAATTGGGTACAATAGTGAACTTGAAATATTCCTAAAGTGTAGGTATCTCTAAGGGTTTCTTGCAGTATTTCCATTCCTCTAAAATAACATTTGGAATAGGATGACAACATGAATCATTGACTTCTTTCATAATATCATCACGATCATTCTCATAAGAAACATTAAAATTATGAACATTAAATTTTGTCTCATTGTATGGAAGTAGTTTTTGAAAGGACCAGGTTGCATGATATGTTGTTTTTGGACACAAAGCTCTCGAGAAGAGAAGCTTTATCATTGTATCAAAACTTTGGCACATTGGAATGCTCTCGTTAGATCCTAGTGCCTTACTAGGGTCACCTTGGGAGTGCTTATGTTGCACTCCTTGAAGAATAATACCCAGTACATCCAACAATGAATTATCCAGCTCTTCACTCTGAAATTGGAAAACCAACAAACTTGGATATGGCAACACTAATTTGTTGTTCCCACAAAAAAAAGGATAGCAATCAACTTGAACTTATCTTTTTATTTGTATCCAAAAGTGTAATGTTCATAAATTGTGTTTCCAAAAGTCCAACAACATTTCCCTAACTTTGCTACTCTTAAGTTTGAATACTAGTGTTCACCATAGAAATTACACATCTTGCAACTACCTTTGTGCTCTCATTTAGCTAGTCTCCAACAAATAAATGACCATTGCACTCAAGGTTAAAGGATGTAGTGGCCATTGTTTGTGGGCATAGAAAAGTAGTAGAAATACTATTCACCAACTCTTTGTTACTGACCATTTGTAAAAGATAAGGCGTGATATACAATAACGTAAGTATGCTCATCTTGGGAAGGGATAAATTAAGAGATGGTAGAAAATCTTGCAAAAATGATAAATGAAGAAAATTATGTGGCATCGGACTACTCAAATTAGAAATATTGGCACAAATTATGGCACTGTAGTAATGAAGGTCATCTATGATTTCTTCAACTATAGATAATAACGTTGTTGTAATCTCATAAAAATCATCAAATTATATTGCACGAACAACAAGAAAATATAATTTTAAGCTTTTCTCCTTGAAGAATCTCAACAAATATGAGTATGATAAAATTGTGTGGCTTGTGAAAAACTTGTGGACACATTCATCAGCTCTATATAGATCAAGTCTCAAACCATGTACAACTATGTGGATCATGGTGTCTCTATGATAAGTGAATTCAACAACATCACTATAAAATGGGAACATAAATAAAACATTCTGAGATTCCATATTGAAATAGAAATGCCTTTTCATTATCAGTTCCAATTGATTGAGTATTGTATTAGCCTTACTTATATTTTTCACCCTTGAGGCTTCCCCCAACAAATCCAAATTTGGAGGTCCTTCAATATCATCCCATAGCCTTTTGATAACATTGTAAATTTGATCAAATTTCTTTTTCCTCATCACAGGTACTAGACGATTATTTGATGAGCCTCAAAATCCTTTAACATCAATTTCCGAACAAGCCAAAAATTCTTCTATAGAATTAATTTCTCCAGTACTTCTCAAAGGGTGGAAAGCCTAATGCCTAAAAGGGCATTCTAGAAATATGGCCTTGCAGATTTTGTAGGGAGAAATAACTCTATAGTAAGAAATATCATCATCTAGATTCATTGTATGAAAATTTGGAACTAAATGTCCAAGGGTATAGATTGTAAGTTCTTCTTGAATGACTCCATCAAGTGGGGAAGATCTTAAAGAGATTGAATTCCACCTATCCGCAAAGGTTGATACATATCGATTATGTAACAAGAATTTAGCTTTGCTAGAATTTTATTCTTTGACCTTTCTACTAGCACCGATAATCTCCTTCAATGTAAATTTCATATGAAAAATTAGTGCACATTTGGGAAGGAAATATAAAATAAATGCACCTGGTTGTAATACTGAAGTTAGCACACATAATTCCCTAAGGGTCTTTTGAGGTCATTTCAAAATCTGCAAAGCTCGAGAAGGAGATGGACTACTAGTTGACTCATAATCATATTCATTTAAGAAGGGACAAAAGGTACTAGGCACACCTTCCTTTAACGATGTTTCCATATTTAAAGTCTTAATACCCTCTGGCCCATAAATTTCCTTAACAAAGAGTGGAGGATATGGTTCCGTATCTTCCTCATTGAAAGTATGTGAGTGGCCCATTTTGTCAATTAGGTCATTCCTGAAGGAAGTGCACCATTTCTGGTGTATTCTCCCCTTACCTTGATAAAAAACTATAATTATGTTGTTGGAAAACTGAGTGGAGGTCTTTTTGTTACTATCTCGATGATGATACATATCCCCTAATTCAATAACTTCCATTTTACAAGAGTTGAAAAGAGTCTCCTTCATAATTTTATCCTTGCTTGAACTTTGGGAAAATTTGATGTTTCTTCCTTGTAAAGTAATCAAACATGGAAATAAACCCAAGGTCCTTCTACTCTGCATTGGATCAGTAATATTTTCTTTAAGACTACTAAGGATAGGTGGATTATCCACCTCAAATATCTTCCTTTGAGTTCCAATGTGTTCTAACAAGACTCCAAGTCATCTGATGGACAACTAAACTTGCTTTCCCTTGATAGTGGTAGAATAATTCTTATTGATACTGCCACCAAAATTATTCATAAAATGTCTAGCGTCACCATAATCTTCCTGGCTATGTTTGGACTTCTATGGTTCTCCATTACCTATCAAATAAGCATTTTCATTGATGCCCTGAGGATGCTTTCTAAAAACGTGATCTACATATCCTTCTCCATATCCTTTGCTTGATTCATCACTTTTCCTCTACCTCCCTTCAAATGTAATTTCCAAAGCTCCTTGATCTTTGTTAGTCTTCAAGTCTTCATCTATGTCTGCCTTGGTATACACCGCTAAGTATTTCGTTATGCTTATATCATAATCATCAGACCTATATTTAATTTCAATTTTACCTTGCCATCTTGATGATACCCATGCCTCCATGATCTCTGTCACCCTGAAGAAATCTGCAGATAATTTCTCAAACAATTCATGTGTTGTCATTTGTTGCCTTGGTATTACTTCAGAAAAAAATACCAAGCCCTACTTCTCTCCCACAGTACCTTTAATTATAACTCTATTTCACTTGTCTTTAGGCCCATAGCTGCCTAAGACCAAGGCTCTGATACCATAGTAATGTTCCTTTCTAGAAAAGCCTTAAATTTTCAATAGGTTTCTGAGTGTGTGTGAGGCTTAGTGATGTGTTATAGCAAAAAATTAGCCATGTGTAGCTATAGGCTCATGTTTAAAAATTTCACCCAATTAAATATGCATAAAGAACCAACGTGCATACCAAAATAAAGTACTCCAAGTGCTCAAATAAATTTATGAAATTTCAGCAATTTACATATGTATATCGCTGGTACATCACAAAGAAAAAAAGCTAGAGAAACTTCTTTCACATTAACTAAGTAAATACACAAAGACATAAGAAAACAAAGGAACATGTGACCTCTATCTCAAAGTGTGCTTCCAAAGTGGTATTTGAAGAAGGGATGTGACCAAAAATATATCATAAACTTTAGCAAGGAATTATTTGGTGTGTTCTTCCCTCAGGGTACTATGATTTCAGTGGTCCACAGTCAACATATTGTAGTCCAGCAAATGGGAAACTCGTGGCCCTTCCTTTGAGGCTGATATGACATATAAATTTCACCCACAATTTGTCTAGGTGCACACAGAATATCCAAAATTCTTAACACTTCTTTAGTACATAGTAACATATAAGAGGTTGGTGTCCTGCATTTGGACCCATCTTTCATCTCTCCATGCATGCATTTGACACCTCGAAGTTGGTTGGATCCACATCATTGTTCTTTTTTGTAATTAATATTTATCGAAGAGCTGAATTAGTAACTAGAGCAATGTCGTTCTTAGAGCTAGTTGACATTTTTCTTGATGTCTAGGAAGCCCACCTGGGATTTCAATTTCATTTCATCTTTGTTACTACCACAGAAATCCCAAGGACAATGTAGAGATAAAAGTATTAGGTGCAATAGTGTATGGGTGAATTTTGTACATAGTAGGAATATATTTATTGATTGGAAGAGAAAGTGTTATTTTATTTTCGATCTCCAGTTTGTTTTCTTTGCTATTGAGAAATTACCAATGCCCACAACCTGTGTGAGCAGAGCCTGATTGGACATATAGACTTGTGGAACAGAATTATGTACACTAGATTATTACCCAATGGTGGATCCCATCCAAACCTTTAAAAAGGACCACCATTAGAGTATATTAGTGAAAATGTTGTGAGAAGGGGTGAGGGACTTGGTGGTGCTCATGAACTTGATGCATGAACTTTGAAACACTACATACATATGGGTGAGTTGGATACCAATTATTTATGAGGTCCTGAAACATGGACATTGTGTTCAACTGGGAGGATTTAATTACAAGCATCCTTGCTGGAAATATACGGAAAGACAAGGTGCCTGGGAAGGGTGAAACAACCTGTTTCTATAGGACATCATATATCATGTTTTGCATGTGTGTTGAGATGGGTGCCACGGGGTCAATTTTTGTTAGCTAAGTCAATTTTTGTAATAGTTTTTGTTAAATAATCTAAAGTCTCCATGAAATGTGGAAGCGAAGCATGAAGCTAAGTAAGAGTCAAAGAGAAATTAGTCCCTTGTATGGGTAGGTGATAGGATGGTTTTGACACTCGCCCATGGTCCACGGGACATGGTATTATAATGAAAAGTCTATATATAGTTGACTCATAGCAAGTCTAAGAAAATAAATTTAAGTGAGGAATAATTGTAAGGGAAAGTTGCTAAGGCGGGAAAATTTTGTTTCATGTATTTAGGTGAAAGGGGAAAGCTCCTACAGCTGAGTGCTCAAAGACCTTGGTAAGTCTATAGTTGAGTGCATAAGCCCGTACAACTAGGTGTGTAGGGATAAAAAGTCTGTATCTGAATGACTATACTTAATAAAGGTTGTTTTGAGTTGAATATTTGCATCCGTGCGTTATTTATTGTTTCAGTTAAGTTTTTATATCTTCGTGATCTATTATGACTTATGTGAATTAATTCTTGTTTATTACGTGAAATTATGGGATCTATATATTTTATTCATGTTAATAACAATCTAAGACCTTCGTGAAGATCGGGAAGTCATTAGATAGATCTGTTGTTAACTGTTCGAAAAGGGTACATCTGCCCAATGACAAATACAGGTTACAAGAGCTTCAAAATTCACAATTACTGTGTGGAACTGGTAGCTCTTTAACCTTTCTACATGATAAGTAAAACAAAGTACCTTTGAGAGGATTTGAAGGTCCATTTGATAGACTTGTAGTAATTAAAATTTGGAAGGAATATATCTACGTGAAGATAGATATAAACCCTAAGAACCTTAGGAAACCATCACATAGGCCTCTGGATGCAGAAACATGGTTCTAGCATCCCCTAGTACTTCTTTGGGCGAGACTGCAACTTGTTCTACGTAGGTCGTTGCTGAAAGGGTCAGTAGTTAGGGTTTTGCTGGTTGGTGCAAATAACTTTGAACCTGGGTCAAGCCCCCTTAAGCCAACAAATGGTTTTGTTTCTGAGACCGGGATTAATATGAGGAATCTGTGATCTCGAATAAGTGGTTTCCTACTATGAAAGGAAGTAAGAAGTGGCTCGATTGAAAGGAACATGCGTTCGCAGCTTAGGAGAATAGAAACATGCAGTTCTCTAAAGAAGAGTGGTCGAATAGATACCTATAATCAAACAAAACTGAAAACTTTTTTTTCTTCTTCCCTCGTGAATTTCACAAGTGGCTGTCTAGATTGGCCGACAGTCAGGGTACATGGAGACTTGATGATCCTATTGTGTGGACTTTGAAGCTAGTTATGCGCTTGGAACCTTAAAAAAAAAACATCGCGTGGGATGTTGATCACTGGATTTATCATATGATACGAGGATTTGTCACTGAGCTTGCGATTGACACATCCATAAGCTATAGTGAAAAAGAGTGCGGGAACCTCAAGTGACCATGAGGTAAGTACTTAAAGTATCTAAAAGCTTGGATTAAGATGCTATTGTATGAAAATCAGATTATGCCATTACCTTGATGTTTAGGACTATGTGAAGTAGAAAATCCTTCAAAAGGAATGGAGAATCAAGCCCTGAATATAATTCACTATTGGGATCATCTTCCAGTGATGACAAAGGAACTACTCTGAATAGACCATGAGGTGCACTGCAGTTGGTAAGTAGGGGTATCCCAAGGATGCCTCATCTATCCACTCGACCTCGACCTCCACCTCCACCGCATACACCTACACCTCCACCTCCACCTCCACCTCCACCATTGAACATGGAAAGGACAATAAGGATGTCGATCTTTAAACGAGTAGGAAGGGAAGACCCTGATAAATTCTAGTTTGTTGAAAATACTGTGTGGATAGTGAAACAGATCACTAATGATAATCTAAAGAAAGCATATTTGATCATAACAATGTAGGGTAGGGTGCTAACTTGGTATATCAAGTACTATCAAGACAAACCTGGTGAAATGTTGGCAGAAACTCAACAGATATTGAACAATGAGTTTAAGAAGCCTAAGTCTTGAGCACAATTTGTTACATAGTTTAATGGGATACAACAAGTGGTAAATGAATCCTGGTGGGATTTTGATCAGAGGCTAAAATGACTGATCCAGTAGGCTAATATGAACATCGTGGATGAATAAAACAAATATTGGTACATTGCTTCATTGTTGCATTACCTATGGTTACCATTGTCACAGCAGAAGATAGAAACATAAGCAGAAGCAGTGGAGATCGAGATGAGGTTGGAAGCCTCACCAATACAAGATATGAACATTCAAGTACAACAGATCCACTCCCAGCTAGCAAGCCTACACCTAGAGTTGTAGAGCTTGAAGAAGGGAAAGGAAGCCCAGCTTGAAGTTCACGCAGAATTTTGGTGCTTGAAATGCAAGTGCCACGGTCATGATAAGGACCATTGGGGGGGGGGGGGGGGGGAATGTCCCCTGAAGCCAGAAAATACCATAGGGCTAAGCATGGGAGAAACTCCGTGGTGCACTATTTTTCATGTTATAGGACAACATGAAACAAGAAATTGTCATCTACTATAGAATTTTGTACAAACCCCCCAACAGTTGTTTTTCAATTTATGCAAATATGTAGGTCATGATGAGTGCTATTGTCGAACTTATGAATTAATGATGGATATAACCCCTACCTATTGAATGCAGGAAGAAACGCGGCTTGAGGATCACGACACCGGTGCAACATGCAGAGGATTCTAAGGCCATGGAAGAGGAAGAGGAGAAGGGGTCAACGGAGGTTGTGGATAAGTTATTTGTTAACTGTGGCAAAGCTCAACATTTTTCACATGACTTTCCGAACCCAAAAGGTCCATCTTGTCAATATTGTAGACAGTTCGACCATGTGATATAATATTTCCCAATACTTATAGAAAAAATGGAAGAAAGTAAGACATATACCTAGCAGCCTACACAAAATATTTAGATGATGAGGTCGAAGCCTCGTGAAGATGTTCATGGCATCAATATCATAAATCACAATGGTATGGCTGCAGGGGAAGATAAGGGGAAGCAGCCACACACTAAGGGATTGGTGTGTAAGGCCACTAAAGATGAAGTCAAGTTTGACCTCAACCAGGCTAAAGACACTTTCATGGAATCTAAGAATAACTTTGTTGAGGCTTCTACATCTGAAAGTCAGGAGAAATCTACTGGGAACAATGAAGTGCACAATGTAGATCCTTCATTGTTAGCTACTTTTTTGAAAACTTGTATGAATATTTTGAGAGATTAGAAGGTGGTAGTAGGGTTGCAGGAATTCATAGAAAATTGTACATGTAAGATTAAGATTCCTTTAGAACATTGCACTTTGAGGAAACTAGCTAATTACAAGAAGCGAACACGACGTGAGATGAGGCTGATCGCACAGATAGGAGAGTATGAAATAGACCAAGTAATCTTGGATCCAGGGTTTGATGCAAATTTACTGCCTGAATAGACTTGGGAAAGGATGGGGAGGCCTGTGCTGCAATGGTCTTTTATACAACTACACATGGATAATTAGAGGAATATTATTCCTATGGGGCACCTATATGGGGTAACAGTGGACATTGAAGGAGCGAGTGTGTTGGCTGACTTTGAGGTAATTGAAATAGTGTATGACAACAATCCTTACCCTGCGCTTCTAGGAATTCATTGGGCCTTCAAAATGGATGCGTTGATTAATATGAATGAGAGGAAGGTGCTTAGGGCTATTGTGCCACTAGACCCTGCTAAAGGGGCGTGCTATACTGAACTTGCTTGTGACCTTGTGGATGATAATGATGATATAGAACAAATATATAAGATCACGACATAAGATGAATATTTTATCAATCCCACCAAAGATGTATGGATCGCATGGGAAAGAAACAACTCGTATAACTCATATTCAAATGAAGAGCTCAAACACTGGCACAATAGTATGCATGAGGTCTCTGTTATGCCCCTATACCAATAGGTGTCATATATCATGATTGACTTGATGAGCTATGTAATATGTTCATACCTTTACTTGTTACAAAGGTTTTCCATATTCTAAATATATATATATATATATATATATATATATATATATATATATATATATATATATATATATATATATATATATATATATATATATATATATATATATATATTGAAAAATTTAAAGAGGGTATACCCTAAAAGAAAAATCAAAGGGTGAAAATAATAAAAAAGATGGTCAAAAAATGAAAGAAAATGAACCCCAACAAAAAGAAAGACCAGGAAAGTGTGCAATTATAAATTCCACTATTATTTACTCTATGCATGATAAAATTGTGTGCAGTTTGTCTCTTATGCCACGATTCATGAATAGTCAAACATTTTAAGCTTGGCTAGTTCATATTTCAATTTCATGTTTTAGAAGTAGAGAATAAAGATCTAACCAAACAATGTAATATTGGCAAATAAGTAGATAGGTAGAGTGAAAAAGGAGCTCAACAGTTTAATATGAGCCCTTAGATGTAATAAATGTAGACTTAGATACGAATTACCATGTAAAAGAAAAGAAAATTTGATAAGTGTTTGCCAATCTAAGTGCACCCTAATAAAGAAGTAAAAATGCTAGGTTAAGTATGTATGGTACGTAGATGATGGTTACAGAATAATATGTGGTGAATGAATAAGTTTAAATGTGTAAATCTTTTATTTTCATCACAAGCCAAAGGCATACATCACATGGAAGACAAATCAACCAAGAAAAGTAAAAATAATTAACTTCCCTAATCATTTCCCCTAAAAATTCACTAATTTCCCCTAAGCCCCAAGGTATCTATCAAATTAGGGGGGCTCAGAGCATTTCTCTGATTTCTGGAGGGACCGGACCCTCGGCCCAATCATTTACAATGCCTAAGTACGTAAGCTTATTCAATAATCATCTCACCCCTCCATGAATCATTCATCCCCTTCATAAGTTTTCCTAAGTAAAATCCTATTTTACTTAGGGAAATTAAAATATTTTACATAAAGACCCTCATTATTCACTAAGCCTAAGTTTAAATATACACATGAAGATGTTTGACACTTAGCACTTTTTCCATTTAATGTCATATTAATTACTAACTTATATTATATAGTAACTCCCTTATAAAAATTTACCCATTCCCGTATTACTATAACTATATAAAAAACCCTGAAATCATATATATCTCGCTCCTTTGTTTAAAAGATAACCATAATACATTAAAAAGGGATTAATTAGCTAATTAATAACTAATTAAGAACCTCATCCCCCCACCACATTAAAAAGGGATTAATTAACCCTCACGGTTAATTAATAACCTTCCCGACGAATCCCATTGCTCCCGATATGATTAAAAAGTCCTTAATTATATCAGGCCCGCCCTCATTAAACCCCCGTCACCTTCCCTTCTCGATAGCCATTCGATCAAGCCTCCGAGATCCGACGACTATTGTGCATATCGCATGGTATCGCAGCTATAAGACCAAATACCGCGCCCATAAGCGGTGCGATAAAAGCCACTTACCGCCTCCCACTAAACGACAAAACATCACATCATTTGCCTGCTGACGCCACCCATCCAAATCCCGAAACCCGCCAAATCATTGACTTTGTATAAAAAAAAAATCATTTTATCGTTCTATTCTTCTAACATATACATCCATGCAAATATAATGACGAGGTCAACAATCTTGTGCTCCCAGCTGCCAACCTGCTTCAAAATTTGCAGTCAACATCGCTCAGAGACCTCCATTCACACCCACTGTACCTGCATACTGTTGCCCGTCCTTAAAGTAGGTATTTACCAATTCGTGTCAATAAAACCTCTAAATACTTGCTTTTGCTACAAATTTAATAAAAAAGAATCAAAATTCACCATAATTCAGTTACCATACTCGAAATTCAAGTTCCCAGACCCGAAATTTCATCTTTTTCATTTAAAAACCTCAGTTTCCCTTCTGAATACACAAGAACCATTATGGAAACTCCGGTAGCCCTAAATGTTGTACCCATTACCACCCCTCACCGTGACTTAGACTATCTACCTCTGGCAGATAGGGATTTTCAAATAAAAGACTTAGTCACTAATAAATACCATCTAATTTTCTTTTGTCAATGTCGAGATAGTCACTTGAATGGCTATGATGCCATAGGACTGTGGGAATCCAATCTCCCAATGTACTTTCTCCCCTCTGTAAATGTTTTCCAAGAAATAATCCATCAGTGCCATGCAAATTGTGACCCCAACCCTAGAGAAGTGATGTCTCCCAATCAAACAATCAGTTTCACAATAACTGCAGACTCAATCAATGAGATGCTGTAATTTCATCCTAGTCAATAACCCCCATTTCCCTTGCAGATTTACTTGAGAAATCAACTAAATTATCCCAAGCTGAACTGAGTCACTTGTGTCAAACTTTCGTGGACGAAAACCATCAACCCAAAGATCCTCGCCCCTTATATGTCAGTGTTCTTCACAGACACAGGCAAACTTATAGTTGAGATGATAGCTGTAGTCATGGGATTCAACACCAGTGAGTATGTAAATGAGTTGACCCCAGTATTGATGGCCACTTTTACCCCTAGTTAGTCGCCTACTGTAAAGTACAATTATGCTACATTTATAGCTCACAAAATCCATGACCAGTTCATGATACTAGAGAATGAAAATGTATTCAAATCTTCCAGATTCAAATACTATCTTCTACCATCAGTCTGACAAGTTCCCATTTTCTGTCAAGAAACTTGATACAAAGGGGAACCCAAGGTCAGTCATATTTTGGACTTTTGTCTTCCATGAATCTTTTGCTTGCCCTTATACATATAATAAGTTCATTGACTTGTTTGTCGACCCAATAATCACCTTGCTGACTGGAAATTCTCCTCTTAGGATTAGTGAGGGAATTAAAAGGATCCTTCAGTTATCAAAGCAGTACAGAGTAGGTAACTGGAACTTATACTAGAATCACACAGAAATCAGGGTGTATGGCTGTGAGCTTCCCCCATTCAAGCTACCTAGATATGTTCCAATGAGACTTTTTTCTTTGGAATATTATAGACAATTGATATACTCCGATCTTATTCATTTCACCAAAGCCAAGAAGAAAGCACAACTGAGAATCAAAGATCATCTAGGCCCATTTGTCTGCAACAATAGGGAAGCATGGAGAGCAGCAGAACAAATCTTAGAAGACCACATGAAATTAAACAAAATTTTTAGTTGGACTCCATATGATCCCCATAGTTTCATCTGTGATCGAAGAATGAAAAATAGACTATCAACATATTTTCATCACAGAATTCCAGAGATTGAACAATATGCTAACATGGATGAATGGAGAGAAGGGACCCTTGTAGAAATGGATAGTGATCAGGTCAATGTAGAGAATGTAATGAAAGATCTAGAAAATACCCTTGACCTGGATTCTTTTGGACAGGTGCAATTTGAGACTTCTCACAAGTCTGCATCAGGGACTAGTGCTTCAACAGCTGATACCTCTCAGAAGCATTCATAGGAGACTAGTACACGACCTGCAGAGACATCACAGGGAAGAGAAAAAGAGACCAGCACTCAAGCAACAGAGCAATCAACCATGTCAAAGAAGCTTGAAACTCCTCAGGAACAGGTTCAAACATGGGTCCCCCCCACTCAAATCAACATGGGAGAGCCCCCAATTTTACAGACTCCTCTGAATGGGGAAAGAACAAAAAGAGAGATAGGGAAGTAGCTACCCCTACCAGTGGTCCATCAGATTAGCCTGGTGCTAAGAGGCACATGCTAAATCCCCATTCAGAGGAGGAATTTTTTGAAGAAACAATAGATAGTCAGAGAAAAGAAGGTGCAGATAGTCAGCATACTTTCCCAGCAGGTGGGACACCTTCTAGCTCACAGAGACAGGAGCTGGAGAGACAACAAAGTGTTGAAGTATCATCCTTCAGGCCTTCCGGAAATTAGAACCTAGACATTAAAGAAAAATTCAAAGAAATAAAAGCCAAAAATGAACCATTAATGGCCCAAGTCTACAAGCAATACATGAAGACAGCTCCCTCCAATCAGACGAGGTTGATGTCAGCCTATGACATCAAGGAGGAAAAATGCAGATGAGCTTCTTCAAGCCTAAAGTACAACATCCTCAGTCAATAGCAGAATACCTCAAGACTGATTTTGAGGTCATGGCCAAAGACATTCACCCCTTAGATCAGATTGAATTACATAAGAAAACAAGGGAAATGGTGTATTCTACATTAACCAGCAAAGCTATGATGGCCCAAAGATTGGAAAATTCATTAAATAACACAACTGATCAACTACAGTTGGAAAGAGCCTCCTCCCAGGCTAAGGACAATAGAATTAAATCTCTGGAGGAGTTGGTTATTGGATTGGGTCATAACCCAAAGGATGTGAAGGTTGCAGAGGCCTTGATAAAAAAGAAAGATGAAGACATAACTGCCTTAAGAAAGAAGTTAAAGTTGCCCCCATCAAGGCATCCATAAACTGCTAAAGTTATTCAAAAGAAATCTGAAGAAGAGCTTATGGACTTGGTCCTCAAGCTTAATGAACAATTCAAGGAGATTGAGTAAGAATTAGAAATATCATTGAAAAGCAGGCAGGGAGAGTCGATGTCTCATCCTCAAAATGTAATACCAATGGTTTCCATGGCAGTCCCCTCAACACTAGCAACAACTCTGAAACCCAATGTCCCCTTGGTCAGAGCAGAGACAAGTACAGGTACAAGCACATGAATAGCACAGGCATGAACTTTAGGTTTGCGTATAGAAGAATTAATTAAGTCAATGGAGGAAATGAAACTCCAAGTTTCTGAGCTCCAAAATGTTAAAGAAATTTTTTTCACCTTGGAGCAGAAATATGATGTTTCGAAAATCAATTTTGCTGAGGAAGTAAGGAAAAATAAAGGCTTAGCTCAACAAGTCAAAACATTGGAGAAGGACCTCACATTTGAAAAACCTTTAACAGATATAAGAAAGATTCTATGGACCAACATCACTCAGTCAATAAATGATGTTTGTTCATCAATACAGATTATTTTTGAACAGATTGAACTGGTGAGAGTTGTTCTTCAAGAAATTCAGAAAATGAAGGAAGAGCTAGGAGGTAAGACTGAGGAAGCTATCAGGCTGATACATTTTTTGAACAAGAGGACCAGGCACTAGCTTGAAGACATGAATATTCATGATAGAATTGAAACTATCCTAGAGATTAAGAAGGTCTTGACCAAAAGATCTTTAATGCAGAACCTAGAAAGAAAATTCCAAAACATGCATGATGATATAGATAAATTTATGGAAAAGTTTGGAATTTTACAGAGCAAAGGACTTCCTAGTCCTTTAGTTATTAATGATAAATTGATGAGGCATGAAGACTATGTTGAAAAATTAAGCCAATATGCAAATAACAAGGTCAGTACATCGGCAAGAGCATCTGCACCCAAGGCACTACCCACAAGTAGAGTTCCCTACGACAGTCTAGAGAACCTTTTCTATGTTGAACATGAATTGAAACATCTATTTCGAGTTCAGTGTAAATTTGTAAAATATACAGAGGCCGATGAAATCTCCAGGAAGCTGCGAAGGACCAGGATACCATGGGATGATTAGTGGGCAGATATGACAGAAATTTTGTGATTTACCTTGGTAAAATCAAGTATTTACTATGGTCAATTCTTGTAAAAGATGCTGAAGAAGGATAAAATAGGTAAAGTGTCCTAGAACACGTCAAAGAGTATCAGTCAAAGATCAAAAGCGGGTAGCCAACACAGAATTACAAGCTAGACAGCAAGATGCTCAATCATACGGCCTACCTCCAGCTCATTCACAAAAAACAGGGATAACAAGGTAGAAAAGCACTTTCAGTTTCTATCCTCGAGACCATCTATCTCTACTTTCATGTAAAATGCATTTAGCTTCCCTAGAATATATCTCTCTCGGTTAAGAGATATTTTGCTGTAAATTTTTGTATAAGTACTCCCTCATTTGGAGTCCTGAGGGTGGATTCTTAGACATTTATGTAAACTTGTTATTTTGAAAAAGAAGTGGTGTTGGAACAACTCTTGTATGGATAGTTGCAAGCATTCAATAAAGCAAATGACTTTCACAAGGATTCACGTGCAAAACAATGGTCAATAAGTATTCTATATCTCTTGTCTAGTATTGTTTTTCCTCTATTTATTGATAGTCATGTTTGTTTTCATGAAATCTGAATGATAAACGAAATAATGATATCTCATAAAGTGCTTTATTGCAATCTGTTTTAAAAGGTTTATCTTTCTTAATGTTCTTTTCAAAACTATTATAGACAAGGAATTCTTAGTTGCTCCTTGTTTCTTAGTTTCTTCATTACGATCATTTAGTGAAGAGTCCTTAATGGCTTTTTATTAGTGATCACCCAATTTCCCTCCCCTAGAAACTTGTTGAAGGATTCTTGACTGCCCTTCCTCCCTTTTGAGACCATTTCACCCTTTTAAGTTACAATTTGCCTTTTGTTTTACTATCTTGCCCTTTGAAGCCCTCCTTTGCTAAATCAACCCAATCTAGTTAGGCCATCTTCAGTTGACTCCATAGCCCAATGGTTTAAACTAATTTTTTTTACCCATCTGTTCCTGAATTCCACCACCAATGAAAATCAAAACCCCTAAGCTTTCATACCCAACCTAATACCTTAATAAACAAAGATAAATCATAAAGAGAGAGTCCTCTCTGAGTACAGATTGGCTAGATTCTATACTTAAAAGTTGGTTTGTGGTTACGTCAGACCCCTTTCCTTCTTCTGACAACTTCTAGGAAAATCTGAGTGATAACATAGTGGCGACTCCACTGGGGCAGACAATTCCTCAATCATAATAAATCTTTAAGAAATTTTAAACTCAAATCTACAACATCTTAAAGAAATCACAGAAGTTGTTTGTTTGATATCATTTAAGAAAATAAAAATCATAATCCAAAAACCTAGCTTCAAAAAGGACTCGTTACACTAGAGCTAAACCTGACCCCAATCCACCACAAGTGTTTGAGAACCCTAATCTGATCCCCAAAATTCATACGAGACGAGAAAGTTCTGTTAGTCCTCAGCCCACCTTCAGATCATCATCCTGTCCTGTTAGGTGGATCTACCTTGAAGACCAACCCTTTGACAAATACTTTGAGACCTCTTTGTTTAGGAATTCATCTGATTTTGAATTAACTGACCTAGTCCCAGACCCAGAGTTCCTCCAAGAATTAGATCTCCAAGCTACCAATTTGTCAATTGATAGGTATTTGTACAACTCCCTACAATTTGATCTTAGCACTAAAGGAACACCTAATCCCTTGGTAATCAATACTTCCTCTATCATCTCATCACCATTTCCTCATATATCTCAACCTCAAACCACTCCACATCAGCCCATCACCTCCAATCCTCCATCCACAACTCAAACACCCATTGTTATCCCAACCCCAGCTGTTGTTTCACCATTACCTACAACAATGGCAAACGTATTTACCCCCTGGTACTACCAGCAAACCTGGGTGCCATGCCCCAGGATTACTAAAGTAAGATCCCTCAATTTTATGGCACTGGTACCTATATAGCCCAACAACACACCAAAAAGATGATTGATTATTTTGAAATTTATGAAATAGATGTTGATGATGTGCGAATGAGAATATTTGTTCAAAATTTAACTGGGGAAGTCAGAACTTGGTTTAGAGCTCTAGCAGCAAATAGTATAGACAACCTAGAAACTCTCTATAGACAATTCTTGAACCGATGGGAGAAAAGGAAAGATCCCCTTTAGATTCTATCTGAGTATGAAAACCTAAAGAGAGGAACTCAAGAAACTGTGTAGGATTACTGCACTAGATTCAACATTGTCTATAATGCTATCCGTCAAAACCTTAGACCGCCACATGATTTAGCCTTAATCAAATTCCCTGATGGATTTGATTCTGACATGGCCCTCCAGCTAAGAGAATAAGCTCCTCATACTTTGGAAGATATGAAAAGCATAGCGGTCAATGTTGAAGCCGAATTGATGTCTAAAAGAGCTAAGGTTAGGAGTGAAAGAAGAATACCATTGAAGGAAGAATCCTCACCCTTTTAACATAAACTAAATTCCATAATTAAAGGGATGGAGAGGCTAGGAGATAGAGTGGAAACAATTGAAAGGAAAGCTCCCTAGGATGGTCAAACAACCAACATAGGGAGAAATCCTAATTTCAGAAAAAATCAAAGCCAAAACTTTGGGAAGACTGGTCCAGACCAAAACATTAGACCCCCTTTCTAGAAGAGTTATGTAGAAGGATCAAACTCTAAAGAACCTGAAGAGGACACTCAAATAAATCTGATGGGACTCAGTAACGAAGGAGAAGTTCTCTTGACACTAGAGGATCAAGAGGCCCACATTCTTAAACAATTTCAAACTCAGTTAGGTGAATCATTCGACTTTAGGGAAGGATATGACATGAACATCTATGAGGTGCATAAGAAATACAACCTAAGGAGTAGGAGAATTGATGTTCCTGAAGCAAACAAGCAAAAGGCTTTGAAACAGCCTATAAAAGGTAAGACAATTACTACACCTGTACATATTCTTTCTAGATCAGACCCAAATCCTGCTAACCCAATAATTGAAGATGTCTTTGATAATAAACCAAAAAATAAACAACCCTCCACTTCTCTTTCTTCCAAAGGAAATGTGGAAGAACCTCCAGAAGTTGATTTAGGAGAACCAGTAAACCATAACCCCACTCCTGAAAAGGAGAAAAGCACGGAAAACAGAGAGAATACTACTGTTCAAAACCCAAAAGCCCAAACTGAAAAACCCTTTAATCTAGAGACTAAGGTAGGTAAGATGAAAATTGTTGTTCCATTGTCTGAATTAGCTAAACATGATGCCTACTGAAGTCAAATTAACAAATCGCTAAAAATTACTAGAACTGAAGATTCAATTAATGTTTTTGATGACCAGCCTGAATTAATCTTTGGCCCAGAAGTGAATGGAAAACCATTAGAAGGAGGAATTCCTCCCTTCTATGTGAGCTTAAAAATACATGATAAGATTCTTCACAATGCCATGTTTGATTCTGGGGCATCTCATAACCTTATGCCAAAGTCTGTAATGGAAAAGCTAGACCTAGAAATCACTAGACCATACGAAGATCTCTTCTCTTTTAGTTCTAGCCAAATAAGATGTTCAGGATTGATAAAAGACTTTTGTGTCTCATTGGTTCAAGACCCTGCAAAAACAATTTTAATGGATATAGTGGTAGGAGACATACCACCAAAATATGGCATGTTATTATCCAAGTCCTGGGGTGCTAAACTTCAAGGATCTCTTCAATTAGATATGTCATATGTTACTATCTCGGTTTTTGGACAACCAAAGAAGTTATACAGAGAAACGTTGATGAATATGTAGTAAGTAGTTAGGAAAAACCACAAAATTTCACCATCTACTCAGTACAATTTGACATGGACTCATTTATTCTTTACAATGCAGAAACCAATCCTTCCAATAACTTAGAAGTTTTAGTAGTAGAACCAAAAAAAATTAAAAAAGAAAAATCAAATGTTCAGCTCCAAGAAATATTAGATACCAAAGAAAAAATATATGAGAATGAAAAACCAGATCTCATTATTAAACAAATTCCTACTACCCTAGACACCAATTATGAGCATGAAATTCTTTGGCATTTAGAATTTGATGGCTCAATTAATAAATTAGGGGCAGGAGTTGGAGCTTAGGTATACAATTTAGAAAATGATCATGCTGAAGGCCATGACTACAAATTAAATTTTAAGTGCACCAATAATATGGCAGAGTATGAGGCTCTCTTGTTGGGTCTCAAAGTTGTTAAAAAATTAGGAGCAATTAGAGTATCTGTCGTAGGAGATTATGAATTAATCATAAAACAGATCAAAGGGAAATATTTAACTAGGGATCCTAGATTAGGATAATATAGAGGAACAATCATAGAGATTCTCAATACTTTTCTCGAAACACAGCTTGCTACAATCCCTAGAAAGCACAACTTGCAAGCCCACAACCTGGCAATGTTTGCCAGCACCTACAAATTACCTTTCGAACGTAATCATTAGTTTACTACTGAAATTAGGCACAGACCTGCCATACCTGATAATCTAAAGAAATCATAGGTTTTTGATAGTGATGAGTAAATTAATAACATTTTAACTTTAGATGAAGAGTTTTCTAATAGTCACATAGATGTTGATATATTTGTTAATTCAAATCATATAGATGAGGTAGAAAAAAACATTTTGGAAGAAAGTTTAGTAAATCTACTTCATCCCACAAAATTCACACAAAAAGAAGTTCAAGACATTGAAAAAATGGACCTTAATGAGATAGTTGAAAAATAGATAGAGTTTATTAACTTAAAAGACAATAATCTGCCTAAAGGATTAACTCCTCTAGAAGATCTATTTGATTCCAATGACATTCCCAAGAAACCTAAAATGGAACCACTAAAAGCAGATATTGAAGAATATAATTTAGGAACAGAGGACAATCCAAATATGATAAAACTATCAAAGTCCTTACCTCCTGATCAGAAATTAAAATATGTTGAACTTATGAGAGAATTCCAGGATGTCTTTGCATGGAGTTATGAGGATTTGAAATCATATGACACCTCCATAATACAACATACTATACCTCTGAAAGAAAATCAAAAGCCCTTTAAACAAAAGCTCAGAAGAATCAACCCTGTACTATTACCACTAATTGAAAAAGAAATTAAACGTATGTATGAAGCAGGGATTATTGCCCCTATCAGGTTTTCAGAGTGGGTGTCTAACTTGGTACCTACTAGGAAGAAAACTAGGGAAATAAGGTTATGTGTTGATCTGAGAAATGTGAATAAAGTTTCTCTTAAAGATAACTACCCTTTACCCAAGATGGATAATATTTTGCAAAGGGTAGTGGGTTATTCTAGAATTTCACTTTTAGATGGGTTCTTAGGATATAACCAAATCTTGGTTCATCCTGATGACCAAGAGAAAACTACTTTTACAACACCATGGGGCACTTTTATGTATATTAAAATTCCATTTGGACTTAAAAACGGAGGAGAAACTTTCCAAAGGGAAATGGATATTGCCTTTGCCAAAGAGATTCATGATTTTCTTGTTATATATCTAGATGATCTAACTATTTTTTCTAAATCAGATTAGCAGCACTTGGACCATCTCAGACAGGTTTTCTTAAAATGCAAGAAATATGGTATTTCTTTGAATCCAAAGAAGTCCTTGTTCAGTCTGGAGGAAGGTAAGCTCTTAGGTCACATCATATCCAAGGATGGAATTCGAATTGACCCTTCCAGAATAGAAGCTATTCTATAGATACCTCATCCAAGAAGCATTAAAGAACTTCAAGCTTTCCTAGGGAAGATAAATTTTTTAAGAAGATTCATTTCTAACTTAGCAGAACTCATTAGATTACTAAATAACATGCTTAAAAAGGATTCAAGTATAAAATGGACAGTAGAGGCCAAGAAATCATTTGAAGAAATCAAAATGGCCTTAACTAGAACACTGGTCCTCACCAGTCCTCAATTTGATATGGACTTCATCATTTTTTCTTTTGCATTAGAACACACCATAGTAACAGTTTTATTACAAAAGGATGATCAGGGATGTGAGAAACCTATAGCCTTTTTTAGTAAAGCACTCAGAGATGCATCACTAAAGTACAAAATAATGGAAAAACAAGCTTTTGCACTAGTAAAAGCCACTAAGGACTTCAGAGTCTATATATTATACTCTCATGTGATAGCCTATGTGCCTAATGCAGTTGTCAAAGACATCTTGACTCAGGATGGAATTGAGGGAAAAAGAGGTAAATGGATTGCTACCATCTTAGAATATGATATAGAGATAAAACCTACAAAACTGATAAAAGGACAGGGATTGGCCAAACTTATGGCAGAAACTAATTGTCAAGCCCTGGATATAAATGAACTGGATGACGAACAGGAGATGGAAACTCCACAAATCAGCCAGGCCTTTTCAGACTCACTTTGGTATGCTGATATTATTTATGTTTTACAAAACCTTCAGTCTCCTCCAGGGTTATCCAAAACAAAGAATAGGTTTTTAAAAATGAAAGCTTCAAAGTTTTGTATCTTAGATAATACAGTTTTTTGGAAAAATCATGAAGGAATTTTATTAAATTGTTTATTAAAAAATGAAGTTGACAAGGCTCTGTAATAATTTCATACTGGAGACTATTGTGGACATCTCTATTGGAAGTCAACTGCAGATAAGATCCTAAGGGCTGGATTCTATTGACCAACCTTGTTTGCAGATGTGAAGAAATTTGTAATTTCTTGCCATAAATGTCAAATCTTTGAAGGCAAGAGAAAATTGTTACCTTTACCCCTGAAGCCCATTTCCACCGAGAGACCTTCCCAACAACAAGGTCTTGACTTCATTGGAGAAATCCATCCACCCTCTTTAGGCCAACACAAATGGATACTCACTGCCACTGCCTATTTTACCAAATGAATAGAGGCCATCCCCTCTAGACAGGCCAATGACACAGTAATCATACTTTTCATAGAGACCAATACATTTTCCAGGTTTGGTTTCCCTACTAAGATCATTACTAATAATGTTGTAGCTTTCAAAACAAAGAAAATCATCAGTTTCTATAACAAGTATCATATTACACTGGGCCATTCCACAGCCTATTACCCTCAAGGGAATGGAATGACTGAATCTACCAACAAGAGTCTCATTAATATCATCAAAAAACTATTGGAAGAAAACAAGAAGACTTGGCATAAGAAACTGATAAATGCATTGTGGGTAGATAGGCTTACAACCAAAAAATCCATTGGAACCAGTCCATATGAGTTAGTATATTGCATGGAGGCTGTTTTTCCCTCATCACTAAGAGTTCCTATTATGAAAATACTCCAAGAATCTCAAGTGGAACCTAATGATATTCAAAGAAGGATAAACTAGACCATCAATCTACAACATATTAGAGAGGAGGTGTACCGAAGATCCCAAGTGTTGCAAGAGAAGCTTGAGAAGATATTTGACAAAAGAACCAAGGCAGAGGATTTCTACCTTGGAGATAAAGTGTTAAGATGAGATTCCAAGAGAGAGGATAAGTGTAAACATGGGAAGTTTGACTTCCTATGGAAAGGACCATACATCATCTATGCTTTCAAGGGAAACAATGCATATTTTCTAAAAAACTTAGATGGTACAAAAGCTGAAGAAGGACAAGTCAATTGTCAGAAGTTAAAGCATTACATTGATCCTACCTACTAATGCTATAATATTCTTAACATGTACATACTATATCCTTTGTACTGCCACAGTGTTGATTGGACAGTGAAATTTTGAAGTTGAAGCCCGAAGAGAAGGCCCTAAGCTTCAGAAGTATTACTGTCATACATATAATAAAGCAACAAGCAAAAGAATATTGTAGAGCGCAATGAAAGTCATTCGAAGGCCTCTGATCTAATGTTCCTGACTTTCCACCAGGGAAAGCCATCTCTAAGTGGAGCCACTGTTATGCCCCTATACCAATAGGTGTCATATATCACGATTGACCTGATGAGTTATGTAATATGTTCATACCTTTACTTGTTAGAAAGGTTTTACATATTCTTAAAAAATAAAAAAAATTTAAAAAATGTAAAGAGGGTATACCCTAAAATAAAAAACAAAGGGTGAAAGAATTAAAAAAAATAAAAAAAATAAAAAAATGAACCCCAACAAAAAGAAATACCAGGAAAGTGTGCAAGTCTAAATGCCACTATTATTTACTTTATGCATAATAAGAATTGTGTGCAGTTTGTCACTTATGCCCCAATTCATGAATAATCAAGTACTTTAAGCTTGGCTACTTCATATTTCAATTTTATGTTTTAGAAGTAGAGAATAAAGATCTGACCAAACAATGTAATCTTGGTAGATAAGTAGATAGGTAGAAGAAAGAGCTCAACAGTTTAATCTGAGCCTTTGGATGTAATAAGTGTAGACTTAGATAGGCATTACCATGTAAAAGAAATGAAAATTTGATAAGGGTTTGCTAGTCTATGTGCACCCTAATAAAGAAGTAAAAATGCTAGGTTAAGTAGGTAGGGTAGCTAGATGATGGTTGCAGAATAATATGTGGTGAATGAATAAGTTTAAATGTGTAAATCTTTTATTTTGATCATTAGACAAAAGCATACATCACATGGAAGACAAATAAAGCAAGCAAAGTCAAAATAATTAACTTCCCTACTCATTTCCCCTAAAAATTCACTAATTTCTGCTAAGTGCCAAGGTATCTAACAAATTAGAGGGGCTCAGAGCATTTCTCTAACTTCTGGAGGGACCGGACCCTCGGCCCACTAATTTATAATGCCTAAGTACCTACACTCATCCATTAATCATCTCACCCCTCCATGAATCATTCATCCCATTCATAAGTTTTCCTAAGTAAAATCCTATTTTACTTAGGGAAATTAAAATATTTGACATAAAGACCCTCATTATTCACTAAGCCTAAGTTTAAATATACACATGAAGGTGTATGATGCTTAGAACTTTTTCCATTCAATGTCATATTAATTACTAACCTATATCATATAGTAACTCCCTTATAAAAATTTACCCATTCCCGTATTACTATAACTATATAAAAAACCCCGAAATCTTATATATCCCTCTCCTCTGGTTAAAATATAACCATAATACATTAAAAAGTGATTAATTAGCTAGTTAATATCTAATTAAGAACCCTGCCCCCCACCACATCAATAATGGACTAATTAACCCTCATGGTTAATTAATAACCTTCCTGACAAATCTCGTTGCTCCTGATATGATTAAAAAGTCTTTAATTGCATCAGGCCTGCCCTCACTAAACCCCCTATCACCTTTCCTTCCTGATAGTCGTCTGATCAAGCCTCCGAGATCCACCGACTATTGTGCATATCGCACGGCCCTCCATGACCAAACGTTAGCGTGCGATCACGAGCAATTTTGTGAACAATACCCATGCCACACATCGCCCATTCTATGGTATCGCACTGATAAGCTTGTTAGAGCCTAGATTTGCCTCAGGTTGAAAAGGCAAGGTTCTAGGTCAACATCAAACCACGCTCAGCCTCATAGCTAGCCCTACGAGGACAGGAGAGGGCTCTCTCCGGGTCAATCTCGGCAAAGATAATCGATGAGGCTCGAGATGACTAAAACAAAAGCTAATTTTAGGCTAGGTATGCAGTACAAAGGTTTGATTTGAGTTTTTAGGAGTTTTTTGTGTTGAAACAAGGAAAGACAAATTTGGGCTTGGGGATTGAGGCATAGTTTTTGCAGAGGTCTATTTGGGGCAAGGTAGGCGATCGTCTTGATGCTTTAAAAGGAAATGAATGGGTAGATCAGACTGGTGAGGAGCTAAGGAGAGCAAGAAGCTTTCAAGGATTCTCCTTAAACAGATGAAAACATGGAAAATCAATCAAACTTAAAGGCAAAGCATAACAATCTATGGATTCTAACTTAACACTTCATTTGTTCAATTGCAGAAGATGAGAGAAGGAAAATGATACACATAACAACGTACAATTACTAAGAGAAGCACGCCATCAAAGCATAAAGCCACATGGATCCCAAATAGTGCTCCAAAACCCTGGTCTTTCCTTAGCCAAAAATGTAGAGATAATATGTACAATAGTATGCCAAAGCAATCCCAAGTGTCCAACCGTGAAAATGAGTTAGAAATTACATAATATAGACAAGCAAAACCTCTTCCATTGCCTCTAGGGGTTGAGCTCATCATTCTAGGAGCTGTTTGAACTAATTCTAAACAAGGAACTGAAATCTAGGTAGTCAAACAACTTACCCCTATATGCTAGGAAACTGATTCATTCATTTAATTTTCACCTTTTAGTGAATGAAACCTCTAGAAAAAGTAAAAATGTGCCAAAATGACATCATCGTTATTAAATTACATCATGAAAAGTCAAGATTAGCATCAAGAAGCGAAACTGGTCAAAACTGGGCGAATTTCTGAGCTGGAAGGTGAAAAGTTGGGATAAATCGTCTGTGCGCTGCACCAAAATCTTTGTGCATTGCGCCACTTTGACGCTGAGTTTGAGGCACTTCCTGAAGTCCACATTGCACCCAAGTGTTCTTGTTGGAAATTCTTACCTGTCTACTTTCCAGCCCAAGTGGAATTTTCCAATTTGGTGTCCATTTGCCCCTCCAAAAGTGCATTCTCCCAAGATTGCTTCCTGTGTGTCAAAATAGGGGTAGTGAGGTCATTTTTTGAATGTTTTTTGACCTTTTGGGGACCTAGAACTTGATGAAATCCTTAGGTAATCCATGAGCATACACAAATTTCCATAACAAACCCAGAAACATAAACCTTTTTCTCTTTGGAGCTCCCTAGGAGAAGCGCGTGCCACGTGGCGCAGCACACAGGGAGAAAAAGCCTGTTTTTTGCCCCAAAAATTTCAAAATTTCAAAATGTGCTCCAAATTCCTTGAAATTTGGGTTGTACCTTTTTCATCACATGTCATGCTGGGTCAAAGAGGCCTCAGCCAATATTCGAAGCCGATCTTGCTCTTTTTGTTGCCTTCCTCAATTTCACCTTTAGGCTCTTTTTGAGGCCTTCCGCAATATGAGCCTTGGAACTCATATTGCGTGCCCTGTAATGGACAACCATATGCCTCAATAATGCATTGTCCTTGTCGGCCTTTTCCAGTAGCCTCTCCAGGTGGATGTTGATTCGCTCGAGCCAAGACTCACGGTCATCATTAATCACTTGCTCCAATGAAGTGAGCTCAATCCTCCTTTGTTGGGCAGCTTGGTGATTCTCGTGGATGTTTTGCAACTCCATGATCTCCTGCTGGTCTTCAAGCTATTTTTTTCCTCTGCTCTAAGTATTTGATGATCCACTTAGCCCTCTCCAAGTTGAGGGATAAGGCATTAATCTCAGTTTGTTGCTCCTGAATGACCTCTCTAAGATGTGCACTTTGCGGGCCCCTGTCGGTATCGTCATCCTGAATGAGAATGAAGTCAGTCTCTTGCCCACTTGAAGGCCCCTCCTCCTACATTGGCCTCTTGCCTCAGTCCTGTACCTGCACTTGTGCTGCTGATGATGGCAACGAGACCCCTTCCACCCCAGGTGGAGATAGTACTCGTCGTGTTGCTACAAACAATCCCCTCATGCCTCTCTGATAAGTGACATATGTCGACACAATGGTAGTCTCTGCCTCCTGACCTCCATGCTGCTGTGAAGGTTCACCTGGATCATGAACCACCTCCTGATGAGCCACTGAAACTGTGAAAAACTCACGGGAGATGAAGTCTTCCCATGTGATACCCTGCAGGCCAAGCTGATGTACAACAATGATCTTGATGAGTGCATAATGATAAATGTTGTTGTGCTGCTGTGCTGGACTCTTCCTCTGCACAAGAATGGTCATCCTCTTGATGTTTTGGTAAATAAAATATGGAATGTTCATGAATTTCACTCTTGTGAAATGCATCAATAGCCTGATATGGTATGCATAGAGGCGCGAGAAGCGACCTTCACAACTAAAGTATCTGATAATGAGTCTCATCAATGGCACATAAGATTCCTTTAGAAACTAAAAAGGGAATACTCTCCTGAGCTGCCTCAAATAGATAGGCCTGATGTAAGGTTCATAATATGATCTATCCAGCTGCTGCCCTTTGTTCCACTCTTCCCCTATGTTTGGTATCCCGGTGGCCTGAGAGATGGTTTCTGGTGTCAAGGTAAAGTCTACTCCAGCAAGAGTAACATGATTATCATGCAAATGTAAAACGAACAACCGAACTAACTCCTGATGATGTTGAATTTGAGCGATCATCTCACAATATTGAAAGCATGACATCTGCTGAAAGCATGTCATCGCAAGCAGGCAGGCCTGCAATTGAGTTAAGGAGGTAGGCTCTTCTCTGACATGTCTGCCACCCTTTCGCTGCCTTCTCGGCACATTAAGCTCAGTGGATGAGTCACTTTGAGTTTCTACTTCATATTCATATGAATGACCAGACGACATCACTGCTGATATACAAACTACCTTGAATGACTGCTGATGTATGAAACTGCTGTTAAGATGTGTTGAAATCTGCCACCAAGGGAAAATGTAACCAGGGAGTGTTAGGAAAGGGAATGATATGAAGGGATGAGGGACTTATGGGGAGGAATTATGTTTAGGGGCATGTAGGAGGGTTTTGGGAAATATATATGAGGTAGGGTTTGGGGTTTTTACATTTGACAATGGGTAGAAGGGAATTGGGGATAGGGATGTAATGATTTTTAGGGGGTAGGGAGCAATAGGATTTGGGGAAAAATGGAGTCAAGGGGAGGAGAAAATGATGGGAAAATGATATACTTGGTGACAAACAATTCTTCAAAACCCTAACAGCAATTGGCTTGATGACTTTGAGAGGTAAGGTTTGAGAGTTTTATTGCAAATTGCAACCTTTAGCAGCCAAAAATCATCATCATAGTAGCATGAAATGGATGAAACATTGATTAACAACCCTACCTGGAAAATCCAAAAGCTTTGATGGCAATTCGGGCAATTTTGGTGTGTGTGCCGCGCCAAGAACCCAGTGCGCTGTGTGCTTCTAGTGCTGTGCAACAGTGAAATTTTTTACTGTGATGCTGCCCTCTGTGTGCCGCGCAACTTGGGTGTGTCGTGACCTCCTCTGGTGCGCCGCGCAGCATTTCAAATAGTGGTTTAGCTCTTCAAATGAAAAACTTGCTCCTCCACACCTCCACTTGACCTCCTTTGACCCCTTAACACAGCAAAATGCGTTTCAAATGACAAACAAGACTCAATGAGTTGATTTGATGAAGCGGTGATGAATTTTTGAGTGGGAGGTCCTATGCGCCGCGCACAAACCCAGTGCGCCGCGTCGTGTGGGTGCGCCGCGCCTTTGAAAAAACACACTGTGTGTTGCAGCTCTGTGTGCCGCGCTCAATGGGTGTGCCGCGACTGCCCAACTTCAACCAAATCCACCCAAATCGTGCGCTGGCTCACCAAATTCGCCTTGGATTGTTTGCTCTTGGTGTTTGGCATTCAAAATGACTTTGAACCTCTTGGGAACTTGTTATAAATATATGGGAGACATGGTTTTGATTTTTGGTTCTCCAAAACCCATTTTATAATGTTTTATTTTTGGCACTTTTCACAATTTAATGTAACTCTGTATTCACATTTCTTTTTGAATTTTTGGACTAAAATGATAGAATTTTTGGTAAATTTTTGCAGGGGTAGCTGACATGGAATTTGGCTAAGGAGACCAGGGCTGCACCTGGAGAACTGAATAACCGAAGAACTTTTGAAAATATTACATAAACACAAAATATTGACTTTTCTTCAAAACAAAGTTTTGAAGAACAGTCGTAATCCATCAATGTGACAATGAAACTTGCAAAGCAAAACATGTGTAGAGCCTCCCTCTGGCCTGCTGACCTTATGGACCCTAGACCTATGATGTATATGACTCTTTACCTATTAAAAGAGGACACATTGGCTGTCATGGACTCTAATAAACATTGAAGAAAAGACCTAAGCCAACAGGTACAAGACATGAGGGGAATGAAAAGTAAGGCCCTTTCGTTAGGTTATGGCATGCTCCTAAATGGAATGCAGGTGAATGAGTAGAATGGGACACCTAAAATGACATGCAAGAAAGAGTTTTGATCTCTGACGAAGGGCTAAACAGACCGACTCTAACAAAGCCCAAATACCGCCTCCACTCTATAAGCGGTGCAATAAAAACTGCTTACCGCCTCCCACTAAATGACAAGCATCACGTCATTTACCCACTGATGCCACCTGTCCAAATCCTGAAACCTGCCAAATCCTTGACTTTGTATAAAAAACAAAAAAAATTATTTTATTGTTCTATTTTGCGAACCTGTACATCCACGCAAATATAACGACAAGGTCAACCAGTTCGTGCTCCCAGACACCAACCTGCTTCAAAATTTGCAGTCAACACTACTCAAAGACTTGCATTCGCAACCACTATACCTACATACTATTTCCCGTCCTTAAAGCATGTATTTACCAATTCCCATCAAGGAAACCTCTGAATACTTGCTTTCACTGCAAATTTAATCGAAAAGAATCAAAATTCACCATAAGTCAGTTACCATACCCGAAATTTAAGTTCCCAGACTTGCTATTTCATCTTTTTCACTTAAAAACCTTAGTTTCCCTTCTGAATCCACAATAACGAGTATGGAAACTTCGATATCCCTAAATGTTGCACCCATTACCGCCCCTCACCATAATTTAGACTCTTTGCCTCTGGCAGATAGGGATTTTCGAATAAAAGACTTAATCATTGATAAGGACCATCTGAAAACGTTTTGTCAATGCCGAGATAATCACTTGAATGGCTATGACACCATAGGACTGTGGGAATCCAATCTCCCAATGTACTTTCTCTGCTCTATACACATTTTCCTATAAATATCCATCAGTGCCATGCAAATTATGACCCTAACCTCAAAGCAGTGATGTCTCCCATTCAAACAATTGTTTTCATAATAACTGCAGACTCAATCAATGAGATGCTACAATTTCATCCTAGTGAAGAACTAACCCCCATTTCACTTGGAGATTTACTTGAGAAATCAACAAAATTATCCCAAGCTGAACTCAGTCGCCTTTGTCAAACTTTTGTGGATCAAAGCCATCAACCCAAAGATCCCCCCTTTTATATGTCAGTTTTCTTCATAGACACAGGTAAACTTATAGTTGAGATGATAGCTGTAGTTATGGGATTCAACACCAGTGAGTATGTAGATGAGTTAACTGTAGTATTGATGTCCAATTTTACCCCTGGTCAGCCCCCTACTGTCAAATACAATTATGCTGCATTTATAGCTGACAAAATCCATGACAAGTTCATGAGACTGGAGAATGAAAAGGTCTTTAAATATTCCACATTCATATACCACCTCTTCCTCTACCATCAGTCTGACAAGTTCCCATTTTCTGTCAAGAAACTTGATACAAAGGGGAACCCAAGGTCAGTCATATTTTGGACTTCTGCCTTCCATGAATCTTCTGCTTGCCCTTATACATATAATGAGTTCATTGACCTATTTGTCCACCTAGCAACCACCTTGCTAACTAGAAATTCTCCTCCTAGGATTAGTGAGGAAATTAAAAGGATCCTTTAGTTATCAAAGCTATATAGAGTAGATGACTGGTACTTATACTAGAATCACACAGAAATCAGGGTGTATGGCTGTGAGTTTCCTCCATTCAAGCTACCTAAATATGTTCCAATGAGACTTTTTGCTTTGGAATATTATAGACAAATGATATACTCCGATCTTATTCATTTCACCAAAGCCAAGAAGAAAGCACAACTGAGAATCAAAGATCATCTAGGCCCATTTGTCTGCAACAATAGGGAAGCATGGAGAGCAGCAGAACAAATATTAGAAGACCACATGAAATTAAACAAAAGTTTTAGTTAGACTCTATATGATCCCTACAGTTTCATCTGTGATCGAAGAATGAAAAATAGACTATCACCATATTTTCATCACAAAATTCCAGAGATTGAACAATATGCTAACATGGATGAATGGAGAGAAGGGACCCTTGTAGAAATGGATAGTGATCATGTCATTGTAGAGAATGTAATGAAACATCTCAAAAATACCCGTGACGTGGATTCCTTTGGACATGTGCAATTTGAGACTTCTCACAAGTCTGCATCAGGGACTAGTGCCTCAATAGTTGATACCTCTCAGAAGCATTCATAGGAGACTAGTACACCACTTGTAGAGACATCATAGGGAAGAGAAAAAGAGACCAGCACTCAAGCAATAGAGCAATCAACCATGTCAAAGCAGCTTGAAACTCCTCAATAACGGGTTCAAACACACATCCCCCCAACTTAAGTCAACATGGGAGAGCCCCCAATTTTATGGACTCCTCTGAATGAGTAAAGGAACAAAAAGAGAGACAGGGAAGTAGCTACCCCTGCCAGTGGTCCATCAGATTAGCCTGGTGCTAAGAGGAACAAGCTAAATCCCCATTCAGAGGAGGAATTTTTTAAGGAAACAATATACAGTCAGAGAAAAGAAGGTGCAGACAGTCAGCATACTTTCCCAGTAGGTGGGACACCTTCTAGCTCATAGAAACAGGAGTTGGAGAGACAACAAACTGTTGAAGTATCATCTTTCAGGCCTTCTGGAAATCATAACTTAGACTTTAAACAAAAATTCAAAGAAATAAAAGCCAAAAATTAACCATTAAGGGCCCAAGTCTATAATTAATACATGAAGATGGCTCCCACCAATCAGACTAGGTTGATGTCAGCCTATGACATCAAGGAGGGAAAAATGCAGATGAGCTTCTTCAAGCCTAAAGTACAACAACCTCAGTTAATAGTAGATTACCTCAAGACTAATTTTCAGGTCATAGCCACAGACATTCACCCCTTAGATTAGATTGAATTACATAAGAAAATAGGGGAAATGGTGTATTCTACATTAACTAACAAAGCTATGATGGCCCAAAGATTGGAAAATTCATTAAATGACACAACTTCTCAACTACATCTGGAAAGAGCCTCCTCCTAGGCTAAGGACAATAGAATTAAATCTTTGTAGGAGTTGGTTATTGGATTGGGTCATAACCCAAAGGATGTAAAGGCTGTAGAGGCATTGATAAAAAAGAAAGATGAAAACATAGCTGCCTTAAGAAAGCAGTTAAAGTTTCCCCCATCAAGGCATCCACAAACTACTAAAGTTATTCAAAAGAAATCTGAAGAAGAGCTTATGGACCTGGTCCTTAAGCTTAATGAACAATTGAAGGAGACTGAGCAAGAATTAGAAAAATCATTGAAAAGCAGGTAGGGAGAGTCAACCTCTCAACCTCAAAATGTGATACCAATGGTTTCCACAGCAGTCCCCTCAACACTAGCAACAGCTCTGGCAGCCAATGTCCCCTTGGTCGCGACAGAGACAATTACAGGTACAAGCATAGGAACAACACAGGGAGGAACTTCAAGTTTGAGTACAGAAGAATTAATTAAGTCAATGGAGGAAATGAAACTCTAAGTTTCTGAGCTCCAAAACCTTAAAGAAAAAATTGTCACCTTGGAGTAGAAATATGATGTTTCAAAAATCAATTTTGTTGAGGAAGTAAGGAAGAATAAAGGCTTAGCTCAATAAGTCAAAACATTGGAGAAGGACCTCACATTTCAAAAACCTTTAACGGATATAAGAAATATTCTATGGACCAACATCACTCATTCAATAAATCATGTTTGGTCATTAATAGAGATTACTTTTTAACAGATTGAACCGGTGAGAATTGCTCTTCAAGAAATTTAGAAAACCAAGGAAGAGATAGGAGGGAAGCCTGAGGAAGCTATCAGGCTGATAAATTTTTTGAACAGTAGGACCAGGCACCAGCTTGAAGAGCTAAATATTTAGGATAGAACTGGAATTATCCTAGAGATTAAGAAGGTCTTGACCAAAACATCTTTAATGCAGAACCTAGAAGGAAAATGTGAAAACATACAGGATGATATAGACGAATTTATGGAAAAGTTTGTCATTTTACAAAGCAAAGGACTTCCCAGTCCTTTAGTTGTTAATGGTAAATTGATGAGGCATGAAGACTATGTTGAATTTGCAAATAACCAGGCTAGTTCATTAGCAAGTGCATTTGCACTCAAGGTGCAATCCACAGGCAGAGTTCTCTATGGCAATCTAGAGAACCTTTTCTATGTTGAACATGAATTGAAACATTTGTTTCCATTTCAGCTTAATTTTGTAAAATATACAGAGGCTGATGAAATCTTCAGGAAGCCCCAAAGGACCAGGATACCATGGGATGATTGGTGGGTAAATGTGACACAAATTTTGTGATTTACCTTGGTAAAATCAAGTATTTACTATGGTCAATTTTGGTAAAAGAAGGTGAAGAAGGATAAAACAGGTAAAGTGTATCAGAACAGGTCAAAGAGTATTAGTCAAAGATCAAAAGCAGGTAGCCAGCACAAAATTATGAGCTAGACAGCAACATGCTCAATCATAGGGCCTGCCTCCAACTCATTCACAAAAAACAGGGACAACAAGGCAGCAACTCACTTTCAGTTTCTATTCTCGAGACCATCTGTCTCTACTTTCATGTAAAATGCATTTATCTTTCCTAGAATATATCACTCTCGTTTAAGAGATATTTTGCTATAAATTTTTGTATAAGTACTCCCTCATTTGGAGTACTAAGGGTGGATTCTTAGACATTTCTGTAAACTTGTTATTTTGAAAAAGAAGTGTTATTGGAACAACTCTTGTATGGCTAGCTGGAAGCATTGAATAAAGCAAAGGACTTTCACAAGGATTCTCGTGCAAAACAATGGTCAATAAGTATTCTATATCTCTTGTTTAGTATTGTTTTTCCTCTGTTTATTAATAATCATATTTGTTTTCATGAAATCTGAATGATAAATGAAATAATGATATCTCAGAAAGTGCTTTATTGCAATATGTTTTAAAAGGTTTATCTTTCTTAATGTTTTCTTCAAAACTATTATAGACAAGGAATTCTTAGTTGCTCCTTGTTTCTTAGTTTTTTCATTGTGATCATTTAGTAAAGAATTCTTAACTACTTTTTATTAGTGATCACCCACTTTCCCTCCCCTCGAAACTTGTTGAAGGATTCTCGACTGCCCTTCCTCCCTTTTGAGACCATTTCACCCTTTCAAGTTACCATTTGCCTCTTGTTTTACTATTTTTCCCTTTGAAGCCCTCCTTTACTCAATCAAACCAATCCAGTTAAGCCATCTTCAGTTGAATCCATAGACCAATGGCTTTAAGTAGTTTGTTTTACCCATCTATTCCTGAATTCCACCACCAATCAAAATAAAAAACCCCAAGCTTTCATACCTAGCCTACTATGTTAAAAAACAAAGCTAAATCAGAAAGAGAGAGCCCTCTTTGAGTATAGATTAGCTAGATTCTATACTAAAAAGTTGGTTTGTGGTTACCTCAGACCCCTTTCCTTCTTCTGACAACTTCTAGGAAAATCTGAGTGATAACAGTCTCTATGCTACGTTGAAATATGATGACAAAATTCCTACAGTACGTATATACATAGGTAAGGAAGCTTATGCATTATGATGGCCTAAATGATGTTAATCTCTTTTTGGATGAGTTTGAAAGGGAGGTTCCCAAGGAACATCAATTCCAAGAACTTGAATTGGCACTACGCACTACTCCTTCCCACTGGTGGGGTACACATATGGAAGGATTTGATGTCTGGAAGGAATATGAGTGAATGGTGAATCTTAGGTTTGGGTATGCTAACACATGGATCAATGAGAAGTACAGTGGAAGGGATGACTCGCATGAACACCTAGCACAATGGACTAAGGATTGGGGTGAAGAACCTCCACTAGAGTGGGTACATGTCTTTTGTCACACCTTAGATAATATTCTAGTGAATTGGTACTTGGAGACAAAGATACGCCATGGTAAAACTGAATGGAATATCTTGAGGGAAAGCTTCTTATTAACTTTCAACTTTGAGGATGGATTTGAATGCATTAATGAAACCCTACAAGAGATTAAGGCCATTATTCCTAGAACGACTAAGGAGCTGGTGGAATGGGTAGAACTATACTGGAGTACACAACTGCTCCACATGCTGGAATGTCACAATGTGATGGCCGAAGAGGAAGAAGATGATACAAGAAAAATCAACATCCCAGAAACTGAAGGTCAGCACAAGGTTGGAGGACTTAAGATAGAGAATAGTGACGTAACAAATACATTGAAAACCCGACTAGTAAATATTGGATCTGATATGGAGCCTAAGTTCGTGAAGATAAGAGACTATTGGGACAAAGATACAGTTGATAACGTGGCCGAACTACTGTGCAAATACCAAGATCTATTCCAAATGAAGTTCTTAGATTTGAAGGGTATAGTAGGAGATATGGGCATAATGAAAATAACTTTGAAACCTAATGTGAAGCCCTTAAAGAAGATACATTCACACCTAAATCCTATGCATAATCAAAAGGTGTGCAAAGAACTGGACAAAATGTTGGAGACCAGAATTATTGAGCCAGTAGAAGAATCCGATTACATGAGCCCAATGGTTGTCCAAGAAAAGAAATAGCAAGGTGAAATTAGGATATGCATATATATTAGAAATATTGATGATGCATGCATTCATGATCCGTTTCCAACATCATTTACAGATCAAGTCTTGTAGAATGTTGGAGGCCATGAGGAATATCCATTCACTGATGGATTCTGAAGATACCATCAACTAAATATCGTGCTAGAGGATTGCAACAAGACAACCTTTGTGATAGAGTGGGGATGCTTTTAGTATATAGTAATTCCGTTCAGGCTAAAGAATGCACCTGCAATCTTCTCCACGGTAGTAATAATGATGTTTAAGGAATTTATTCATAAATTCTTGAAGGTATATTTTGATGACTAGACTGTGTTCGTATTGGTGGAGTGCTATGTTGCAAGTCTGTGCCTCATGCTGGATACATGTTATAGATACCAGATCACGTTGAACTTGAAGAAATGTATATTTTGTGTGCCTTTTGGAATTTTGCTAGGCCATGTTGTATGTGAGCAGGGATTGATGGTGGACCCTACGAAGATATCAATGATTGTGAATTTAGAAGCTCCCAAGAATGTTAATAACTTGCATGTAACGTTGAGACACCTCGGCTACTATAGGAATATTATCAATTATTATGCCTAGATAACCACGCTGATCAAGAAACTGTTAAAGAAGGATGTGAATTTTTGTTGGGATGAGGAGTGTCAACAAAGTCTTGATGTGTTAAAGGAAAATATGGTGATTGCACCCATCTTAGTATTTCTTAATTGGAAGAAAGAGTTCCACGTGAATGTAAATGCCTCATGTATTGTGTTGGGTGCAGTTTTGACCCAACCCAATGAAGGTGATATTGGTCATCCAGTAGCCTTTGCAAGTAGGAAACAATCAAAAGCTAAAAAGAACTATTCCACTACAGAGTACGAAGGGTTGGTGATCATCTACACATTAAAAAAGTTTTGACATTATTTGTTGGGGGCACATTTCAAAATGTACATAGATAACTTTGTCTCAAGAACCTAGTTAGCAAGCCTATGTTGGGCGGGTGAAATCTGTAGGTGGTTTTTGTTGTTCCATGAGTATGAATTTGGAGCAATTGTGAAGCATGGACAGTTGAATGTAGGACCAGATCAGCTAAGCCAAATCAAGACAGGAGAAGAACCAACCAATTTGGAAGCAGGATTTTTGGATGCGTAGCTCTTTGCTGTGTGCATTGCAGATGAATACTTTGCTGATATCATTCAGTTTTTGACAACGAGTACAGCCTTGAAAGGCTATTCTACTCAATAGAAAAATGAATTAGTGGTCCATGCAACTAATCTTTTTGTTATATCAGGACATTTGTATAAGATGGGAATAGATGAAATATTTCACCAATCGGTTCAAGAGTTTGAACGTGCTAGTATCCTCATTGAAGAACATGGAGGAGTGGTAGGAGGACACTATGTAGGTACAACCACTGCACAGAATATTTTACGCGTAGGGTTATGGTGGCCAATAGTGCATAAATATTCTAAGGCATTTTGTAAAGCATTTGATGCTTGTCAAAGGATGGGAAATCCTCCACGAAGAGATGAATTTCCCTTAAACCCTCATGTTTGACTACAAGTATTTGAAAAATAGGAAATTGACTTTATAGGTCTGATAGAACCAGTAGGAAGGAAGATAGGCATGCAATTCATCATTACTATGACGGAGTACTTAACCAAATGGGTAGAAGTGCAACTAGAGAGGGGTTGTACTAGTTCTACAATTGCGAAGTTCCTATTTGAATACATCTTCACATGATTTGGGTGCCCTAAGGTATTGATGAGTGATATGGGTGCACATTTCCTGAATGAAACAATTAGCGCTATGGTAGAAGAATTCCAGGTTTACCATCAAAAGAGCATGCCCTATCATCCCCAAGACAATGGTACAGTGGAAGCATTCAATAAGGTTATGGGGAATGTGTTGACAAAGGCTTGTAACGTGAAGTGAAATGATTGGGATGTACGCATCTCGACAGTCCTATGGGAATATAGGACAACGTGTAAGAAGTTGACATGCAAAACTCCATTTAGGTTGATCTATGGGATCGAGGTGGTAATTCCCATGGAATATATTTTTCCAAGCCAATGCATTATAGCTTCGATAGAGATGTTGGATCATGAGACCTTGGAGGAATAACTCACGTAATTGGTGGAGTTGGAAGAAGACTAGTTTCTTGCAGGATTTCACCATCAAGAGAAAAAGCAATGTGAGAAGGCCTGGGATGATAGGAATATTAAGCTGCACACTTTCAAGGAGAACGATTTGGATTTTCTCTATGATAGTAAGTTCACAAAATTTTCTGGCAAGTCCCAAATGCACTAGTTGGGCCCATATATTATTAATGAAATTACAGATGTTAGCACATTTTAGCTTGTGAAGTGAAACGAAAAATTGTTCCTTGGAAGGGTGAATGGGAGCTGGTTGACTTTGTATACAGGGGATCCTACCCGTATGCAATGACTACATGGTAGCAAGACAGTCTTAGTGCTCCAAGCAATTGCAACGGAGAGCAGGACTATAAAGTACACTTTCCAAAGAAAAGGAAAATATAGTAAGGGGGTTTCGTGATGGATGCAAGGGGTACAACATAGGAAGCTAGGATAGAAGAAGCTACGATGGATGAGTTGTGCCATGGGGGTTGATGTCATGCAATCGGGTCCAAAAGTAGACATTGAAGTCACTTTTCATGATTGGATAACCAAAATCCAATTACGAGGAGTAGATAAGCGACATTTATGGTAAAAATATTTGGAGATGTGACACCAAAGAGGCATTTAATAATTAGAGAATGGAGGGAATGATTGGATTTGGTTTCAAGCCCGACATTTTCTTGACTACTTGAGTGGAACCAGAAAATTATCCTTGACCAAATGTCTGTCGAACTTGTAAGTTTCAAAGATGTTTTCTCTGAAGCGGAAGCGTTGGAATTTGTTTCAATGGAAGCTGCACCATCTATGCCTATGATACCAAGGTTGCCTAGGTCGAAGCCATTTACTACTAAGGAAAAGTAGAAGAAACTCGAAGCTGTAATAATGAAGCAGTCACTGAGGAAGATTCTGACAAAGGTTAGGAAGAAACGAAAAATGGACAAGTCCAAGAAGCCCCATGAACCCTTGGATTTGGACAAAGAAGAACTGCATGAAGGAGTTGAAGAGGTGGATGTTGGTGAGGGAGAGCCTCTCAATATGCTACTCGAGTAAATCCCGCTGTGAAAAGGGAAAGAAAAGGTTAAAAAGGATCTCGATAATGAAAAATTCATGATCTCTATCCCACTACTCCAGAATAAATGGTATTTTAAGGTGCGTATCCGCATGTTAAAAATGGAGTATTCGGATCTAGTCAATCATGAAAAATTTCTGCATTTGGCCACCAATAAGTACATGACCAAGATTCACTATGAAGAGTCTGGGGAAACAAATCTATAACCAATGGAATGGGTAAAAGGGGTCGAGCAGGCCAGCTTGTTAAACATGTTGTGTGTGTCAGACTTTAAGAAGTCAATTATAAATACTGTATGTATGCTCCAATTTCTCACGCTAGTGCACGATGGGTTTTTGTAGTTAGGTGAAGCCATCCCCATAATCGACATGCTCATCCAGAGAATTAAAAAATTTCCCTATAAGGGGGCGCATCCAACCAATGAGTTTGGAGGCAAAACGAAGGAAAAGGAGATTGCAAATAAAATGAAAAGTGAGTTTGGAGTCATCAGGAAGTCACGCAGATACTCTATTCGCTCTATTACAAACCAAGCAGTGTAGTTTTCTACTCAAATTTTGACTGGGAAGGTCATGTGAAAATGTCTCGTGGACAAGGTTCCAGTGCTAGTAATTTCATTGGCTACATAGTGTGCAAAGGGGGTGCAATACACTTAGGCATAATACCTTTACAAGGAATTCTTAGCAAATTGTCGTGAAGCACAGGATGATGACAAGGCATTTCACTATGCCTCGCTCTTGCTGTTGATTTTACACGTTGCATAACGACTTTTGGAGTATAGTGAGTTCCCTCTGTACGATGAGGATTTATCAAAAGTAGTGAAGTTCACTTCAATATGGGAGATGAGGGATCTGGAGAGGATCATGGAATCAAAAGTGTTTTGGATACTAGTCGAATTGGACCTTGACACGGTGATCAGTTAGAGGCCAAGGTTGTCTCCAACCTTGTTTGAGCAGTTGCAGGCCTACACGGAATTTAAGGCCTATTTTCATAACGTGTCAATCTGCATAAGGTGAGATCCTAAGAAGACATGGCACAAGTTTCCATACCTAGTTATGGAAGCTAATGTACACATGATTGTGGGGACATGGCCAGGGGACTGGTGGAAACCTAGAGATCTTGGTGTAGGTACCAACAAAGGTGGAGACGTCTCCTTTGCATAGACAATAGATGTGCATAAATGGAAAGAAGTAGTACAACCAACAATGCGAGAATTGGCTGATCAGAAGAAGAAAGAAAAATTTGCTAAAGCAACTACCAAAAAGGAGTGCACTACAAATGAGGCCGCAATGGAAGTACATGTGTTTGCTTCTCAGTAGAATGTAGATAAGAAAGGATTTGGGGAGGAGGAAGGAGGTGGTGGTGATGAGCAGAGAAACCCTTTCAAATTTCAGAAGCGAACCAAGGAGATGACTTCTGAACCCAAGAAGAAGAAAAAATTAGAGAAGCAGGCACATGCAGATCCAATGGTCCTCACTGAGGGGGACTTGGATGATATCGTGGATAAGGTCTGCAACACATTGATAGAGTTGTGGAATAAATTTGAGCAGAGGTACATGTAGATGCTGGTGAGTGTCTAGGAGGATCTACATCAGTTGCAGATTTAAGGAGGCAGAATTGACGTGAGCGTGGGACAAGTGAGTGGGGTACAAGTGAGCTTGTAGCAAGTAAGTGAGAGCATAATGGAAACAAAATGGACTTTGGACCTCATAGTCATTCCCTTTCTAGAAGTAATATTACATACAGAGTTAGAGGAATATAATGCCCAGCTTAGAAAGATGAAAGGCATGGGTATGAATTTAGTCGTGCTGCCACTTCAGACCCTCCATAGACTTCATAAAGGGGTCCCAGATGAGCTTCGGATTAGATAGCAACACGTGCTATTGGTAATTAGAGAAGTTAGAATGAATATTCAGCAGATATTCACTGAAAAGGCTCAAGCTCTGAAGGAAAAAGAAGATCTAGTAGCGCGAAGCTAGAGACTCAAAGACGAAATTACATAAGCATGTAATTCAGTACCAGAACTAGACATTCTAGAGCATGCGACAACTTTAACAAAGATTCAGAAATTCAGTGTTGCAATACGATAGTCTGAGGATGAGGTAGGCGGATTTACTTTTGACTTTCAGATGAAGATCTCAGAACTGGAATTGCAACTGCAGCTCACTACTCTACAAAAGGTGAGGGAGCAGTGTGGCGCAGCCATCAGAGAACACATGTCTACTTTTGATAATGCAGTATCAGACTACAATGGTATTTTTGAAAACACAATGGAGCTATGAGAAACTTTGTAGGAGGACTTAAAGTTGTAGTGACTGGATAGAGTGATCAGAGAGGCCCAACAGAAACTTGATGAGATCATGGTGACCATGCGCACTTTGGTGCTAGTCTAGTGCTTTGCATGATTACATGAAATGAAATTGCTATAGGAACGGGTTGAGGAGCTACAGTGCAAAGAACAATTTTTGAAGGCTCAGATTCAACCATGGACATAGGAAGTGAGCTACATTACTCTAGCTATCCAAGAGAAGCTGAAGAATTTCCAGCAAACTCAAAGGGACATGCGCCTCGTGATGGAGGGGCCAACTATAGAGAAGTTAGTTGAAGAAGTGCGGCATGCCACAGTATAGATCAAAGTGGGACTTGAAGTATTGAAGCTCGAGTTTCGTGACCTTTGCATTGAAGTGGAGATTCCAGTTGAGTGACTCGAGGGTGAGTCACCATATTTGTGTTGGGGGCCTGTTGGGATTGGGTCCCGCAGGTCAATTTTTGTAATAGCTTTTGTTAAAGAATGTAAAGTCTCTGTGAAATGTGGAAGTGGAGCGCAAAGATAATTACAAGTGAAATGGGAATTAGTCCCTTGTATGGGTAGGCGATAAGATGGTTTTGAGACTCCTCCATGGTCTGCAGGCCATGCTATCATAATGGAAAGGATATATATAGTTGAGCCATAGAAAGTATAAGAAAATAAGTTTAAGTGAGGAATAATTGTAAGGAAAAGGTGGTAAGGCAGGAAAAGTTTGTTTCCTGTACTTAGGTGAAAGGGGAAGGCTCCTGCAGCTGAGTGTGCAGAGAAGTTTGTAAGTCTGCAGCTGAGTGTGTAGAGAAGTTTGTAAGTCTGTAGCTGAGTGTGCGAGCCCCTATAGCTAGGTGCATAGGCATAAGAAGTCTATATCTAAATTATTATACTTAATAAAGGTTGTTTTTAGCCGAATCTATGTATCTCTGACTTGTTTATTTTTTCAGTTAAGTTTATATATCCCCATGGTATGTTATGACTTATGTGAATTAAACGTTTTGCTATTATGCGAAAGTAGTGGATATGTATCTTTCATGCATGTTAATAAAAATTTAATACCTTCACAAATATCAGGAAGTCGTTAGATATATCTTCTCTTAACTACTTAGAAAGGGTATATCTGCACGATGACAGATTTAGGCTAGAAGGGCTTTAGAATACACAATTATTGTGCAGAACTCATAGCTTTGTAATCTTTCTGCATGATAACTATAATTAAGTACCTTCATGAGGATCTAATCGTAATTTTGATAGATTTGGAGTAGTTGACAGTTAGAAGGAATAGATCTGCGCGAAGGTAGATATAAACCCTAAGAACCTTAGGAAACCATCATAGAGGCCTTTGGATGGAGAAACCTTGTTCTAGCATCCCCTAATACTACTTTGGGTGAGATTACAGCCTGCGCTATGCAAGATGTTGCTGAAAGGGCCAACATTTAGGCTTTTGTTGGTTGGCGCGAATAACTATGAACCTATGTGAGGGCCCCTTAAGCCAACAATGTGCTTACGCAGTTAGTTATTTAGGCTTCAAACCAACCTAGGAACATAGGTTTGAGTGAATGCATCTAGATTAATAGAGTTTGTGTAAGACCAAATATTTGTGAGATTATTTTGCCATTTGTATCAATATTTTAGCTCTACTACAAGAAAGTATTTATGATGAAGAATGTCCATTCTTTTTCGTCAGCTCAATATTAAACTAATGAAATCAAGCAGGGATTAGTATGTGCAAGAAGAAAGCTACCATATTAGGATCTATAGGGTATCTACTTCTCCCCTTAAATTTTTTAAATACATACAAGTCATTTTCATTATTTTGGAGACATCTTTATGAAGGATTTGAAGATAGCGAATGTAGCCCATGATGAATAGTTTTCTGCTCCAGATGTGCCAGAAATTGATGAATTCCTGGCACTGGTGTCTATATAATACTTAGCATTGTGGATGTCCCTAAAATTAATTAGGGCAGAGAGACACATTTCCTTTATGGCCAAAATGTGTGCATTTGCAAGAAAAAATTACCACAACCTTGGTATTGGCAAGGGATTCAGCATGATCACCCTAAGAAATCCTCCAACAAGTAATAATAACCCACGACCTATATCAAAGAAAGGAATTCAAACCCTTTCATTCCTAATATCTACCTCTATAGAAATTAGGGAAGTTGACCCACAAACTTGATTGAATTCTAGCATGCGAGACAGTGAAACTTGTGCCTCTTTGAGGAAGATATACTAGACCTGCAAAATCATATTATGATGCCAATAATATTTGCGGCAAAATTTGCCTTAGATCTTCAGAAATGAGCACAAAAATAAAATCCCATTAGGATGGAAATAATGTCCACTGCAGAAGGAAAAAACAACTAGGGTAGAAATTAAATCTATCATTGAATCTCCGAAATCAATCAAAGTTGTTGCCAGTTTTCTAACATGTCTCAGAACTTGCCGAATTATCAAACTTCTCCAACTTGGTATCAAATTTGGTCTTGTCGAGCTTCTTTTCCTTTCCTTTCAGAGCACCGGAGGCTAGATGCACCTAAGGGATTGTTGTGAAATCCTCTGCTAACAACATCTGAATGTGGGGTGCCCTCAACTTATCCCTCAGGCAGGGACAAATTTTCTTTCACTCTTCTACGGACACGCTCGCAATGGCTTCAGAAAACTTAAGGATCCTATTGGATAGAAGAGGCCTCAACTCGTATGAAACATAGTGTTGAGTTCAAGTTTGAACTCCATGTGGAATTTACAAAAAGTGATCTTTGATATTTATCTATGGCTTCATGCCTTGAAGCAAGAATAGGAAAGTTTTTATAAGATAAAGAAAACCTTAAACTGTACCAGAATGGTAGTTTGTTGCTTTTAAATATGAACTAGAAGCTGGGAATGGACTGACCAAGTTTTGAATATATGGAAAGGAGGACAACTGCTTTAGGAAGATAGATACCTCCAACCACGACGAGAATTATGCCTTGAAGATTTTGAACCTATAACCGTCCGGCCTTCATAAAACCCTTAACCCTAACATATGTTTTTCGAATTATGTAATACCAAAAAATGAACTTTTTGAAGGAGCAACAATGAGTGATATGATCCTTCCCTCCATATGACTGTTATTTCACAACGCGATCATTATTTCCAAACGAAATCGTCAACCAGGGGATGCGGAAGATATATTTCATATGACTACATTTAAGAGGATGTGAATATTCATTATTTCCAAACCAAATCATCAACCAAGGGGATGGGGAAGAGATGTTTCATATGATTACATTTAAGAGGATGTGACTATCAATTGCCCCAAAAGGTGCAAGGAAAGGCCAATATGATTCTTGTATTGAAAAATTTGTACTTTGGTTTTCATAATCAAGCAAATAATAACTGAACTTTGGTTTGGAAGATTGAATTTTGGATGATGCAATTGCTTTTGAACTTCACATTGTCTATTATGTATCACATTTTTTTTAATAAAATGGTGGTCATATATTTGAGGGGAGTGCAGTTAATGAAAATGGTGAAGGAAACAAAGAATATCTCTAGGTTTTCATAGTACATCATAGATCACTTTACTCAAAATGATAATGCAAAATAACACATAAAAGATTCTATCCATCAGTTTGACAACCTTCTGAACATATAAACAAGTTTTTCCACCCTAAATCTAATTCTCTTGTTTTTCTCTTTTGGCTATTCTCTATGTTAAATGTAATGAATTATCCAAAAATACATATGGTTTCCTTTTTTTTTGGCAAATGCCAACTAACCCAATGAAAACAACCAACCAGCTAATAGTGTACTGCCATTTTAAAATACTCAATTTGAGAAGAAAAAAATAAAGTATTCTTCCCCACAAGCATGATGGATCCACACAATAATTTCTCAGTTGAGATCCCATTAAAATTCTCAAACTAATAATGTTTCCACTGTGACAGTCATGAAATAGTGCTAAAATTAAAATATAGTAGTGAAATTTGAATCAACAACATAACTGGCTCCTCTGATTATATTGCACGAGGCTTAGAAATATATATAACATGTAAAACACTTGTATCTTTCAACATCATTGGTGTTATAAAACAATTAAATACATTCAACATGTAAACATGATTCTTTGAAACAATGATTGTTGTCCACACCCACGAGTACCAATCATCCACTTCACTGAAAGAGTACTTATTTTGATTCTCCCAAGAGGATGAAACTTCAATGGAACCCATATATGTTAGAGGCTTGAAAGATAGTTGGGCTACATTAGTTGACGAAGTCTCTCCTGCATTATATTTCTCAGGAGATCCATATGGATTTCTTCTTGTTAAAATAGGATTTCTCTCGAATTGCGAAACCGGCCTCGATACTTCAACACTTGACCAATCCTCGCCCCATGAATCCTCCATCCACACACTTTGTTACTCATTTTTAATTTTTTTCCATTCATTAGCCTTTTCTTTTGTCCCATAATTTGTTGCCCATGCATTGCAGTTGGGTAATCCACCTGTTGGCTACCTATACCAATAGGTTTCATATTTCATGATTGGCAAGGAAAGGTCCAAATATGCTCTGCTTTGATGATGAAAATATCACATATTTTCAAGAGAATACAATCTGTGCTTATAGCTTGTTGTGGACTCAATTTTGATGGATGGTCCAACAGCCTAATCTGGATCATGCCATGTTTTAAATTTTCAGTTGTAGAATAGAGAAAGAAGTATGTCCAAACTGTTTAATCTTGGCAGACAAGTAGTTTAGGTAGAGAAGAAAGGCTCCCAACAGCTTAATCTGGGACCTTGGAAGAAATAAGGGTAGAAGTAGATAGAAAAACAAAAGAAAAAGGCCAAAGAAAAGAAAAGGAAAATAAGGGTCTGCAAGCATAAGTGCACCCTACAAGAAGAAACAAAAAATGCTAGGCAAATAGATGGGTAGGCAGTTGGGGTTGCAGAAATGTCATTTCTTACAAATTGCATGTGTGTTAGCCTTGTTCATAAAGCAAAATCAATGAATTGAGAAGGTGTTCTTCTCCATCAGATGGTAGCAAAGCAAAGAAGAATGTCTAACCTCCCTTCTTCTCCTCTTCCCATTCATTACTAACATCCTATCATCAGTTGAGATTCATGGAAGAATTGATGGTTTTATGGTGGTTCTTAGTCTTATTAGTAGCCACATTTCTTGTCTAAAAACTCTTTTCATTTTGATCTACTCCCTAAACTAAGTAAGTTTTAAACAAACTTAGTGATATCTCCCTTCATCCACCCTTTTTCATCCATATTAACCCTAACTCTATTATATAATTCCCCTATGTTACCCTTTCCCTAGTATTATAACACCATGGTGTATAAACCCCAAACATTGTATAAATATCCCTCCCCTTGGCATTATAGCCATATTCTCTCTATCAGGGATCAAAATGACATCTGGCCACTTTGATAAACCTAAGTCTTACCCCCCTCCTCTCTTCTGAATCCATTTGGCCCATTGAAACCTTCATTTGCTAAGAAAACCATGGAAAAAACCCTTTCTACCTATACCCGCTTCATTTGCAAATAACACACCAAAAACCCACTTTTTGCACTTATCCAAAGTATCGGCGCATATTATTTTATTTTTCAAAATACATTGAAAAACATTACAAAACACAGCAGCCCAGAGGTGTCCACCGAGAACAAATCCCAAAAGAAGTATTATTTTAATCCCCGCCCCCTTCCGTATTGACCGATCACTTCACTGACCCGTCAACCGTCTGATCGAGTGCTTTAGATCGGACGGTCATTATACATATCGGGTTGGGCCCGACGTTCGACAGTTAGCACCCGAGAAACTGTCAGAGGGTGACGTCAGGCCTCTGCCACGCGTCGCCCTCACAATTTCTCGGGTTGCCCTCTGACAAAACCATCGTCGTATGGTAGGCGGTCCGAGAAAACCATTACCGCTTTTTCCGTTTACCACCAGTTTTGCCATGCCCTCGTCATCACCGCGTCATCACCACGTCACTGCCACCCCGTCGCCGCATCAGCTCCTTCGTCCGCCCCCGCGCTGATATGTCCGCCACCTCATCATCCCCGTGGACCAATCATAGCTCGCCACATCACCCGATGACGTCATGCTGATGTCATCCGACCTTGACCCCACCTGATGACGTCATGCTGACGTCATCCAAAAAACACGCCAATATGCCAAAAATCCATATTTAGGCCAATTTTAGGGTATTTTCATACTTTTTGCCAATTCGCTGTTGTTGTCTCTGCATGGTCTTTTCACGTCCAAACTTGCACCACCTTACTGAAATCGATTTGGAGACCTCCGGCGCGCCATTTCTACATAGATTCGTGACCGTTGGTTGCTGTTTACCAGGTATTTACCCTTGTAATTCCTTCATACGCCTAATTTGTCTGCGAATTCCCTCAAAAAGCTTAAAAGACTCCGAAACTTATAAATTGCTGGTAAAATTCCTGTGTCTAGCCCCCATTCGCAACTGTGAGGTCTAAAAGCACCAGCTGAGCCTTGTTTGCCCACATTTTCATAAGAAACTGTACTCTGTTCGTGCAATCGCGAACTAGTCACTCAAACTGTACATACCTGCTAAAAGAGACAGATTGATACCAGACATTGGTCTTATTTACACTTCAAAGCAATATTTCAATTGCTGCAGCTGCTCATTTGCTCTCTATTCCTTGAAATTCACACTTCCATTGTAAAGAAACTCCTCCGGGTTGCTCTGATCATTCAGAACCAGTTTACATACAAATCTGAAGCCTTATTAGCTATGGAGACACCAATAACCCTGAATATCCAGCCTCTGAATGTCCCTCAAAGGGAGATAGCATGGAAAGCCCTGGGAGATGTAGATTATCAGATGTTAGATTGGTTTCCATTGGGTTCCAAGTTCAATATTCACATGCTAAATGAATTGAAAGCCCAACACCTTAATGGAGCTGATATTTTAGGGATTTGGGGCTCAAATTTGCCCATTTACAACCTCCCTCAAGTCAATGCCCTCCCAGACTTGATCCACAAGTGCCAGGAATGTTATGATCCTTGCCACAGAGCTGTCCTCAGTCCTACAGGCTCAGTTTTGTTCTTGATCACCCCAAAAACCATAAATGATATGCTGCATTTCCATACTGCAAGGCCATTGACCCCTCTTTCCATGTTGGATTTAATAAAGAAGGGGAGTAATCTGTCAAGTGCCCAGATTACCAAAACTAACCAGTTATTTGTACAACCAAGCTCTGAAACTATAAGGACTCCTCCTATTGGATATCACTACCTGAACGACCTGGGCAGAATGCTAGTGGATTTGATCAGCTATGTCCTGGGATACAAGGGAATTGAGGATGTTGATGGCACTATAATGGCAATGTTGTCCATGTTTTCTCCTGGAAAGCCTCCAGCTGTACACTATGACTATGCCACCTATATTGCAGAAAAGATCCAAGAACAGCTAATGAATCTACCAAGGGAAAGGGTGTTCAGATACACCTCATACATCTACCACCTATTCTTGTTTTATCAGCTAGACAGTTTCTCCATTCCCCTCAAGAAACTTAATGCCCAGGGAAATCCAAGGTCAGTTGTGTTTTGGACTTCAGTTTTCCATGATGTTTCTCAATCACCATACACATACTTTGAATTTACAGACCTGTTCATTCACCCAGCTATGACATTGTTGTATGGTGTCCCTCCTCCAAGGTTAACCGATGACATGCAGAGAATTCTCCATCTCTCCAAATCTTACAGCATTGGTGATTGGTATTTTTACCAACACCACACAGTAATCAGAGTATATGGCTATGAATTGGACCCTTACAGGCTGCCAAGGTATGTCCCCATGAGACTATTCGCCCTAGAATACTTTAGGCAGTTTGGAAGTGCATATTGCTTCCATTTCCAAAGCAAAAACAAGAAGGTACAACTAAAGGTAAGGAGCCAGCTAGGCCCTTTTTTGTACAACAAAAGAGAGGAGGGATGGAAGGAGGCAGATATGATTAGAGGGTTTCAAATTGCAAACCAGTTTTAAATGGATACCTTATGACCGTAATCATTTTATCTCCCTCAGGAGGATAAAACACAAATTGGGTAACTATTCACATGTTAGGCTGCCTCATATTGAAAAGTATGCAAATTCTTTTTGCTGGAAAGAGGGCACTCTAGAAGAGTCAATCTCTAGAGAGCAGATACTAGAGAGAGAGGCTAGGAATATGAAAAAGGAGGCTGACTTGGAAACTTGTGGACAGGTTTCCTTATCATATCAAAGGCAACTTGGAGCAGCTACCTCTTCTTCAACAACACATCAGCAAGCTGCCATGGACACTCAACAGACAGGCAGCAAAGGCAAAGGAAGGCAGGTGGAACAAGAGCAACCACCTCCCATGACTGAAGACCAAACAGATAAAGAGATGGAACAGCAAGAAGAAGTGCAGCAGCAGGTACAGCAACATCAACAACAGGAATCACATCAAAGAGTAGGGCAACATGACAGAGAGCAGCCCACACAGCAAGAAGGGATAGTTGAGGCCCCAATCCTCACTGAGCAGCAGGCTCAAAACATAATACCTCCTAGGCAAGAAGTAGTTAATGAAACCTCAGTCCTCCAAACTCTACAAACGGAGGATGTAAGCAGGAAAATGGATAGAGAGACTCCCTTGACTACATCAATAAGTCATGGTGAGAAGAGGCATAGGATGAATCCCCTTTCAGAGGAAGAGATGCCCATAGGGCAATCTTTGGGTATGGGCCCGCCCAGTTTGGAGGCATCTGCAAGTTCCTTCCAACAGGAAAAAGAGAGGAAAGTGGGAGGAGAAGTCAGTTCCTCTAGCCAGCAGAGAGAGGGTGAACTGAGCATTAGATAGCAGTTCATTGAAATAAAGAAAAGGAATGAGCCCATAAAGATACAACTGTATAACCATTTGTTGAAAATGGCTCCCACCAACCAGCAGCGACTAATGTCTGCATATGATGTCCAGGAGGGCAAGATGATCATGAGTCACCTCATACCTACTACATTGCAGCCACAGTCCCCTTCAGATTACTTAAGGACCAATCTTGAGGTCCTGGCCAAGGACATCCACCCGATGGATAAAATTGAATTGCATAAACAAACAGGTGAGATGGTCTATGCCTCCTTGGCAGACAAGACATTAGATAACTACAGGCTAGAAAATAGCCTTAATAATACATCTGCCCAACTTGAGTTGGAAAGGGCATCCTCTCAGGCAAAGGACAACAGAATAAGGTCCTTAGAAGATATAATTATTGAGATTGGGCATGATCCCAAAGATATCAAGGGCATACAAGAAATATTAAAATTGAGTGATGCAGATATGGCAGCTTTTAGGAGAAAGATCAAACTCCCAGCCACAATTCACCCTCAAACAGATGAAGTAGCTCAACAAAGGCATGATCAAGATGCCACAGCTTTACTGGTGTCTCTCTATAAACAGCTTATCCAGACACAAGAAAAGCTGGGAGAATCAGAGGCTGCACAGGCAGCATTACAAGCAACTCTGAAACAAAGAGAAGAAGGTCGGACCTCCCAGCCTCCTCCTCAAGTCATTAACCTTGAGGAAGCTCCTCCAACTACTATTCCACCTCCTCAACAGACTGAAAAAGCAGCACCATCTACTTCAGCACCACCAACAACAGAGCAGGCCCCTAGCTTGGATATGCAAAAGCTAAGAAATGAGATTCAGGCCCTGGAAGCTCAAATGATAGAGCTGAATGAGACCAGGGAGAAATTGGCCAAAGTAAATGATAGATATGACAAATCCAAGCAGTCTGTGGCAGAAAAGGGCAGGGAGATAAAAGCCCTCAAAGACAGGATCAAAGAGCTAGAGAATGAGCTCAAATTAGATAAGGTTGTGGCTGAGCTTAAAATAGTGTTGTGGGCTAATATTGGCCAATCTATTAATGACCAATGGTAGTATATTGAAAAAATCCATGAGCAGTTAGAGCTCATTCCAAAAGCACAGACTGAAGTTTAGAGATCAAGGGCTGCTCTAAGCAACATGCCTGAAGTGGCCACCAGGATGATTAATGTGCTTAACAATAGAACAAGTACTCAGTTGGCTACCATGGGAATTTCAAACAGAAATGAGCACATTCAGTTAATCAAGAGGGTTCTTACACTAAGAAACTTGGTGCAGACATTAGAGAGAAGAACCCAAGACATGCAGACTGAGGTAAACAAGTTTTTGGAGAAATTTCAGGTATTAGAAAACAGAGGGCTCCCTAGCTTACTGAATAGCGCAGGGAGACTTTTCACTCATGAGAAGTATGCCAAAAGGGTTAATGCATTTGCCACAAGTCAGATCAATGAGAAGCCCAACACCTCAGAGGAAACAGGGCCAGCCACAAGACTGACTCTCTACAATAGAGTAGAAAGTTTATTTTTTATAATGAATGAAATTAAACACCTGTTTGAGGTGCCTCCCAATTTTTACAAATATACAGAGGCAGAGGAGACTATGGATGCAATTCTCAGGCATCAACTACCTACACTAGAATGGTGGACTATGGCCATACAGATGATTTTATAAACATGAAGCCATTCAATAAATTTTGTTCATGGAAAATGCAAATTGTCACACACAGGACAGTTTAAAAAGAATCAGCATGCATTAAAGATGAAAGCTGAGCCACCTCAACAAAACTTACGGCCAACAAATCAAGGTGAGATGCTACAGGTGTCCAGGCCGAGAAGCTACAACAGAGCAGCTCCAAAAGCGCATTTCTCAGCATTAATGCAGATCATTCCCACCGACTCAGTGGCCTCCAAAGGCCAAAATATCTTCTGACAGGCATAAAGATGCATTTACTTTGTATTCAATGATGTAATAACTTTCTTATCTAATATCTTGAAAAGTTGGTGAACGTATTCATTTCTGAGATAACTTAGCACTCTGATATTTTGTACAACCGATTGTATATATTTTCCCCTCGCACAAGCTTGAAGGGGTTGTTGTTGATTTCTCTTGAAGAAGTTCTTATGCTGTAATCCTTTCAGAGTTTAATAAAGAAAATGATGGAATTTCTCGGAGTTCTGAAGTGTTGAATGCGTTCTAGTGTCTGTTGAAAAACTGCAGGATTCCTGTGTACCTCACAATACAATGAGTTTTTCTGTAACTCTCTTTATGTGTTTCAATCTGTTACAATCCATATATGTTTCTAATTTCTAAGTGTTTAGCAACAAAGAAAAAGAATAACCTTCAGGACTTATTCATGCAATACCCTGAGTTCAATCTATGTTGTTAATGAATGCTTTCTTCAGCTATAATCTTGATAAGTGTAATTCTTAATTGCTCCGCTTTCAAAATATATCTTTCACAGTGACCTTTGTTTCAGGAATTCATGTTTGCTCCTAAGAAACATGTTTCACTTTCACATCACCAGCTTAATGGAAAATTCTTAATTGCTTTTTGTTGGCTGACTATACATCACCACTTAAGTTTAAATTTTGTTTGTTTGAGATACTCAATAGGCCCTGCAGTCTGAACATCATCACTCCAGCATTTCAAAACAGTTCTCAGCTCTAGACTCCATTGCCCAATGATATACTACTCTCTGAACACTACATCTTAATGCACTGAAAGAAGTCCTTCAACCAAAACACAAACCAAAAACCTGAGCATAATAGCTAGCCGAAAATACTATCAGAACAGAGACAAATCATAAAGAGAGAGCCCTCTCTGATTATAGTTTGGCTAGAAACTGTGATCCAAAGATGGTTAGTGGTTACCCCGGCCGTATTCCCTTGGGAGTCATAGGGAACAACCTGAGTGTTAACATAATTGTCGACTCCACTGGGGAGTTCCTCAAGATTTTCTAATTTCTGTTTATCTCTTGAAAGCTGCCCATTCCCGTTGCTGCTAGCTTTGGAAAATATACAGTAAGTTCAAAATCTTGTTTAGCCTCCGTAGACACAAAAATATCCTGCAAAATACCCAAAAGAAGTTTAGAAACTGGCTCCTAAAAGGAAAACCAGACATACTAGGTCAAATCCTGACCCAGAACCACCAGTTGTTTTTGAAAAACCTAATATAATCCCTAGGATCATCAGGAAGCAGCAGGGACAACAAACACTTGCTGACTCAACTCCTGAAACAGGTTATCCAAACCTGGTTCCAACTCCCATCAAGGTTCTGTTTTGATCTACCCTTGATTCCCCCAGTTCACCATCTACATCTCAAAGCCCTCCTTTCACATCTTCACCCACTGCACATATCCCCTTGAACAACACTCTAGGTGTTGCTACACCTGTTGCCCCTGTAGTACACACCGTTCCTTTTATCCCACTTGCCCCTGTAAATCCCCCAAACCTTGTGAATATGGCTAACAGATATGCACCCCTGCAAATACCAGCTAATGCTGCAGCTCTACCCCAGGATTACCAAACCAAAATCTCATATTTTGACTCCACTGGCCCTTTGACAGCTGTTCAGCATGCCAAAAGGATGCAAGACCATTTTGAGACCTATGAAATAGATGATGACAGTGTGAGAATGAGGATGTTTGTTCAAAGCCTAATTGGGGATGTAAGAACTTGGTTTAGATCCATGAATGCAAACTCCATCACAACTCCTAATGATCTTTATCAAGACTTTACTAGCAGATGGGAAAAGAAGAAGGATCCTCTGCACATACTTGGTGAATATGACACTATCAAAAGAGGTCCCCAAGAGACTATTTTGGAATATTGTGCAAGATTCAACAATGTATATAAAGCAATCCCACAAAATTTAAGACCCCCTCCTGATTTAGCTTTGTACAAATTCCCTGATGGTTTTGACCCTGACATGGCCTATCAGTTAAAGGAAAGAGACCCCCAAACCCTTGCAGAGGCCCAAAAGGTTGCTGTCACAGTGGAAGCTAACCTGATTGCCAAAAGAAACAGAGCAAGGTTGGAAAAAAGAACAGCCTTCAAAGAAGAACCCTCTGCTTTTGATCAAAAGCTGGATGCAATACTCAATGGAATGAAAAGATTGGGTGATAGAGTAGAATCGGTTGAGAGAAAATCATCATGGGAAGCACCACAAAAAAACCCCCCTAGGAATCCAAATTTTAGGAGAACTCAAAACCCAAACGTTGGCAAGACCAGTGCTGACCAAGACATAAGACCCCCTTTCCAAGAAAACTATGCTGAAACTTCCACATCAACTGAACCCAATGAAGATTCTCAGATTAATTTAATGGGTCTAGATGGTGAAAGTCAAGTTTTCTTAACACAAGAAGATCATGAGGATGATGAAATAAAATTGTTCCAAACCAAATCAGGTGAATCCTTTGACTTTAAACAAGGCTATGACACTGCTGTTTATGAAGTCCATAAACAATACAAGCTAAGGAGAAGAACTGTGAATATAAATCAGCCTGAAAAGATAAAGGATAATCAACAGCCTAAAATAGCCATAGTAACAGAACCTAATGACAAAACAAATTCACCTACAGAAGAAGTAATTATTGAAGAGATCACTGAACCATTGTCCTTAAAATAGCAGCCTATGGCTACTTCATCCTTTCACCCTAATTTAAATGTTACTCCTCAAGAGATGGGTAAAAAGGACAAGTCCCAAAATCAAGATAAGAATCAACAAGAAGATTTAGTGAACAAGGAAAGGACTGTTATCCACAACCCTAAGACCCAATCTGAAAAACCCTTTGACCTAGAAACTGAAATTGGCAAACTAAAGATAGCAATTCCTCTCTCAGAACTAGCCAAGCATGACATCTATAAACTACAGATCAAGAAGTCCCTTCAACTCACTGGCAACAAAGATGATGTTAATGTGTTGGATGATACCCCAGAATTACTGTTTGGCCCAGAAGTGGATGGAAAAATAGTAGTCACAGGGGTATTACCTTTTTATGTCAGCTTACATATTCATGATAAAATATTACATAATGCAATGTTTGACTCAGGTGCCTCTCACAATCTCATGCCAAAAGCAGTCATGGAGAGATTGAATCTAGATATAACAAGACCTTACAAGGACCTATTTTCCTTTGACTCCAGCCAAGTCAAGTGTTTAGGTCTCATAAAAGATTTATGTGTGTCTCTGGTTCAATACCCAAACAAAACAATTCTGATGGATGTTGTAGTTGTTGATATCCCACCTAAGTATGGGATGCTGTTATCAAGATCATGGGGAGCTAAACTCCAAGGTTCCCTACAATTAGACATGTCATATGCCACCATCTCTGTTTTTGGGCAACCAAAAAGACTATACAGAGAAACACTCATGAAATACATGGTCAGCAGTGAAGAAAAGCCTCAAAAATTTCCCATATATGTTGTCCATTAAGACATAGACTCATACATTCTCTTCAATGACAACACAACTCTCTCAAAAAATGATGTTGAAACCAAAATACTCATACAAGAGGAAGACTCTAATGAAAGAATTACCACCCATGAAACAACAGTCAATCAAACACTAGACACTACTGCTGCCCTAGTTGTCAAGCATATTCAATCAAATGATGAGTCTGTCCTAGAAGACAAGCCAGATGAAAAACCAGAACTTCAACTTACATTGCCAGCCCATGAACAGATCATTAAATCTCCTTCACAACAAGATATTCTATGGTTCCTTGAATTTGATGGCTCAGTCAACAAATTAGGGGCAGGAGCTGGAGTTTGGGTACACAATAAAGAAAACAGTCATGAAGAAGGCAGAGCCTATAGATTAAACTTCAGATGTACAAATAACATGGCAGAATATGAAGCTCTTTTACTAGGCCTCAAGTTAGTAAAGTTCTTGCAAGCTGCCAGGGTTTCAATCATGGGTGATTCAGATTTAGTTATCCAACAAGTGAAGGGAAATTTTGTCAGAAATGACAAAAGACGAAGGTCTTATAGGTCTGCTGTTGCTGAGGTACTAAACTTTTTCTCTGAATTCCTAATCACTAAAATTCCTAGAACCCACAATCTGCATGCTCATAGTTTGGCCACATTTGCTAGTACTTGCAAATTACCGTTGGAGCCTCACAATTGTTTCACAGATGAGATAAAACACAGACCCTCCATTCCAAACAATGTTAAATATTGGCAAGTATTTGAGGATGATATGCAAATAAACAATTTTTTAACACTGCAACAAGAGTTTGTAGGATTAAATATTGACACTGATAGAGCAAGTCAATCACAAATACTTGACAGAGCAAGTCAATCACAAATACAGTTTCAACAGATTACTCACCCAATATCACCTAGAACAGCAAAACAAATACTACACCCAACCATTTTCAACAAGGAAAACATTCAGCAAATTCAACCAATCAGTTGTGAAGAAGTGGCCAATGCTGAGGCTGAAATCATAGAGCTGAAAGACAATTTTCTGCCAACAGGCCTAACTCCACTAGAGGACATCTTTGATTCAAATGACATTCCCACAAAACCAAAAATGCAGCCCTTAAATGCAGCCATTGAAGAATGCAACATTGGTACCATTGACAAGCCCAAAATAATAAAATTGTCTGCATCTTTACCTCCTGATCAAAAGCCTAAATACATTGACCTCTTCAAAGAGTTCCAGGATGTCTTTGCATGGAGTTATGAGGACCTAAAATCCTATGATACCTCTGTTATCCAGCATACTATCCCTCTCAAGCCTGATCAAAAACCCTTCAAACAAAAACTGAGGAGAATCAATCCTATGCTTCTCCCAGCAATGGAACAAGAGGTACAGAAAATGTTCAAGGTAGGCATCATAGCACCTATCAGATTCTCTGAGTGGATTTCAAACTTAGTTCCTACAAGAAAGAAAACTGGTGAAATAAGGTTGTGTGTGGATCTAAGAAATCTGAACCAAGTATCCCTCAAAGACAACTATCCCTTACCCAAGATGGACCACATTCTCCAAAGAGTGGTAGGGGCCTCAAGGATCTCATTACTTGATGGATTCTCAGGCTTTAATCAAATTTTAGTACACCCTGATGATCAAGACAAAACTGCATTTACAACCCCATGGGGAACTTTCAAATATGTAAAAATGCCTTTTGGATTGAAAAATGCAGGGGCAACATTTCAAAGAGCAATGGATATTGCTTTTGCAAAGGAGATTCATGACTTTTTGGTCATTTACTTAGATGACCTCACACCTTTTTCAAAATCGGACCAAGAACATTTAAAACACTTAAGGCAGATCCTCCTGACATGCAGGAAATATGGAATTTCATTGAATCCCAAGAAATCCCTGTTTGGTTTAGAGGAAGGTAAACTATTGGGCCACATCATTTCTAAAGATGGCATTAGGATTGATCCAGACAAGATACAAGCTATCTTACAAATGCCCCACCCAAGAAATATCAAAGAATTGCAGGGATTTTTGGGAAAAATAAATTTCTTGAGAAGGTTTATCCCAAACTTAGCAGAACTAATCAGATTACTAAATAACATGCTAAAGAAAGATTCAAAATTGAAATGGACAGTTGAAGCAAATCAAGCCTTTGAAGGTATAAAGCTGGCCCTTACCCAAACCCCGGTCTTGACCAACCCTCAATTTGACAGAGAATTTATCATTTTCTCTTTTGCCTCCCAGCATACTATTGCTGCTTTTTTATTACAAAAAAATGACCAAGGAAATGAGAAGCCAATTGCTTTCTTTAGCAGAGCTCTTAGAGATGCACCTTTAAAATATCAAATTATGGAAAAGCAAGCTTATGCTTTGGTCAAAGCCATTAAATACTTTAGGATCTACATCCTCTATTCACATGTTATAGCTTATGTACCAAGTCCTATTGTTAAAGACATTCTCACCCAAGAAAATTTAGAGGGTAGAAGAGGAAAGTGGATTGCCAACATTTTGGAATTTGATATTGAAATAAAACCTACAAAACTAATAAAAGGGCAAGGTTTGGCCAAACTAATGACAGAAGCAAAGTTCCAAGCCTTAGACGTCAACCAGCTGGACAGTGAACCGGAGCTGGCGACTCCAAAGATCAATGTAGCCTTTGAACAATCCCCTTGGTACTCTGATATATGTTATGTAATACAAAACCTGTGTGCTCCCCCAGGATTGTCCAGAACTAAATGTAGGTTCCTAAAAATGAAAGCTTCTAAATTCTTTGTTATGGATGGAAATTTACTTTGGAAAAACCATGAAGGGATATTGCTAAACTGCTTAATTGAGCATGAAACTAACAATATCATAAAAGAATTTCATGCAGGTGACTGTGGTGGACACTTGTACTGGAAGTCCACTGTGGATAAAATACTGAGGGCTGGTTACTACTGGCCCACCATGTTCTATGATGTCAAGAAATTCACCACCTCCTGTCATAAATGTCAAGTGTTTGAGGGAAAGAGACAGTTGTTGCCACTTCCCTTGAGGCCTATTGCAACAGAGAGACCTTTTCAACAATGGGGCTTGGATTTCATTGGGGAAATTCATCCCTCATCTTCAGGCCAACATAGATGGATCTTAACAGCCACAGACTACTTCACCAAGTGGATTGAAGCTGCTCCATGCAGACAAGCAAATGATTCAACAATCATTCAGTTTTTGGAGAACAACATATTGGCTAGATTTGGCTGTCGTCACAAAATAATAACAGACAATGTTGCTGCTTTCAGATCCAAGAAGATGGTCAATTTCTACCACAAATTTCACATTACTTTGGGCCATTCTACTGCATACTATCCCCAAGGAAATGGCCTTGCTGAGTCATCAAATAAAAGCCTGGTAAACATTATAAAGAAAGTGCTAGAAGAGAACAAAAAGAATTGGCATAAGAAGCTTGTGAATGCTGTATGGGCAGATAGACTAACAACCAAAAGATCAATTGGGACCAGCCCATATGAGTTGGTTTATGGATTAGAAGCCAAATTCCCTTCATCACTAGGGGTGCCTGTTATGAAACTTCTTCAAGAAAGCCAAGCTGAACCAAATGATATGCAAAGAACGATAAATCAAATAATATGTTTACATCATACTAGAGATCAAGTTTTCAGCAGAGTTCAAGTTCTACAAGAAAAATTAAAGAAGGCCTTTGATAGGAGAACTAAGGCAGAAGATTTCAACATTGGTGACAAAGTCCTCAAGTGGGATTCAAGAAGAGAGGATAAGGGAAAACATGGAAAATTTGATTCCCTTTGGAGAGGACCATTTGATGTCCAAGCAGTACAAGGAAACAACACTTATTTCCTTAAAAGTCTTAATGAAACTGATTTGGATGAAGGCCCTGTGAATGGCAGGATGCTCAAGCACTATTTTGACTACCACCCATAAGTGCAGCCTGAGTTTTCCCTTGTACATATCCAGATGTATATATTATTTTCTGTTAGGATGTAAAAATGCAGTTTCTCAAAGTTTTATTGACTATCAGCAAAAGGTAAATAGGATCAGAGGTATACCAAGAAGGGAAGTACACAATTTTGGCATTTTAAAGCAGCAAACTTCAAAATCTTGATAACATCAGTTAAGGGCCAAGGCATTCTGACCTGTTGTTCTTGGTCTTTCAAATGAAAAACCATCCCCATGTGGAGCCACTGTTGGCTACCTATAACAATAGGTTTCATATTTCATGATTGGCAAGGAAAGGTCCAAATATGCTCTGCTTTGATGATGCAAAGATCACATATTTTCAAGAGAATACAATCTGTGCTTATAGCTTGTTGTGGACTCAATTTTGATGGATGGTCCAATAGCTTAATCTAGATCATGCCATGTTTTAAATTTTCAGTTGTAGAATAGAGAAAGAAGTCTGTCCAAACTGTTTAATCTTGGCAGACAAGTAGTTTAGGTAGAGAAGAAAGGCTCCCAACAGCTTAATCTGGGACCTTGGAAGAAATAAGGGTAGAAGTAGATAGAAAAACAAAAGAAAAAGGCCAAAGAAAAGAAAAGGCAAATAAGGGTTTGCAAGCCTAAGTGCACCCTACAAGAAGAAACAAAAAATGCTAGGCAAATAGATGGGTAGGCAGTTGGGGTTGCAGAAATGTCATTTCTTACAAATTGCATGTGTGTTAGCCTTGTTCATAAAGCAAAATCAATGAATTGAGAAGATGTTCTTCTCCATCAGATGGCAGCAAAGCAAAGAAGCATGTATAACCTCCCTTCTTCCCCTCTTCCCATTCATTACTAACATTCTATCATCAGTTGAGATTCATGGAAGAATTGATGGTTTTATGGTGGTTCTTAGTCCTATTAGAAGCCACATTTCTTGTCTAAAACTCTTTTCATTTTGATCTACTCCCTAAACTAAGTGAGTTTTAAACAAACTTAGTGATATCTCCCTTCATCCACCCTTTTTCATCCATATTAACCCTAACTCTATTATATAATTCCCCTATGTTACCCTTTCCCTAGTATTATAACACCATGGTGTATAAACCCCAAACATTGTATAAATATCCCTCCCCTTGGCATTATAGCCATATTCTCTCTATCAGGGATCAAAATGACATCTGGTCACTTTGATAAACCTAAGTCCTACCCCCCTCCTCTCTTCTGAATCCATTTGGCCCATTGAAACCTTTATTTGCTAAGAAAACCTTGGAAAAAACCCTTTCTACCTATACCCGCTTCATTTGCAAATAACACACCAAAAACCCACTTTTTGCACTTATCCAAAGTATCGGCGCATATTATTTTATTTTTCAAAATACATTGAAAAACATTACAAACCACCGCATCCCAGAGGTGTCCGCCGAGCACAAATCCCGAAAGAAGTATTATTTTAATCCCCGCCCCCCTTCCGTATTGACCGATCACTTCACTGACCCGTCAACCGTCCGATCGAGCGCTTTAGATCGGACGGTCATTATACATATCGGGTTGGGCCCGACGTCCGACAGTTAGCACCCGAGAAACTGTCAGAGGGTGACGTCAGGCCTCTGCCACGTGTCGCCCTCACAATTTCTCGGGTTGCCCTTTTACAAAACCATCGCTGTATGGTAGGCGGTACGAGAAAACCATTACCGCTTTTTCCGTTTACCACCAGTTTTTCCATGCCCTCGTCATCACCACGTCACTGCCACCCCGTCGCTGCATCAGCTCCTTCGTCCGCCCCCACGCTGATATGTCCGCCACCTCATCATCCCCGTGGACCAATCATAGCTTGCCACATCACCTGATGACGTCATGTTGACGTCATCCGACCTTGACCCCACCTGATGATGTCATGCTGACGTCATCCAAAAAACGCGCCAATATGCCAAAAATCCATATTTAGGCCAATTTTCGCGTTTTTTCATACTTTTTGCCAATTCTCTGTTGTTGTCTCTGCATCGTATTTTCACGTCCAAACTTGCACCACCTTGCTGAAATCGATTTGGAGACCTCCGGCGCGACATTTCTACATAGATTTGTGATCGTTGCTCATTGTTTACCAGGTATTTATCCTTGTAAATCCTTCATACGCCTAATTTGTCTATGAATTCCCTCAAAAAGCTTAAAAGACTTCAAAACTTATAAATTGCCGGTAAAATTCCTGTGTCTAGCCCCCATTCGCAACTGTGAGGTCGAAAAGCACCAGTTGAGCCTTGTTTGCCCACATTTTCATAAGAAACTGTACTCTGTTCGCGCAATCGCGAACCAGTCACTCAAACTGTACATACCTGCTAAAAGAGAAAGATTATACCAGACATTGGTCTTATTTACACTTCAAAGCAATATTTCAATTGCTGCAGCTGTTCATTTGCCCTCTATTCCTTGAAATTCACACTTCCATTGTAAAGAAACTCCTCCAGGTTGCTCTGATCATTCAGAACCAGTTTACATACAAATCTGAAGCCTTATTAGCTATGGAGACACCAATAGCCCTGAATATCCAGCCTCTGAATGCCCCTCAAAGGGAGATAGCATGGAAAGCCCTGGCAGATGTAGATTATCAGATGTTAGATTGGTTTCCATTGGGTTCCAAGTTCAATATTCACATGCTAAATGAATTGAAAGCCCAGCAGCTTAATGGAGCTGATATTTTAGGGATTTGGGACTCAAATTTGCCCATTTACAACCTCCCTCAAGTCAATGCCCTCCCAGACTTGATCCACAAGTGCCAGGAATGCTATGATCCTTGCCAGAGAGTTGTCCTCAGTCCTACAGGCTCAGTTTTGTTCTTTATCACCCCAGAAACCATAAATGAGATGCTGCATTTCCATACTGCAAGGCCATTGACCCCTCTTTCCATGTTGGATTTAATAAAGAAGGGGAGTAATCTGTCAAGTGCCCAGATTACCAAAATTAACCAGTTATTTGTACAGCCAAGCTCTGAAACTATAAGGACTCCTCCTATTGGATATCACTACCTGAACGACCTGGGCAGAATGCTAGTGGATTTGATCAGCTATGTCCTAGGATACAAGGGAATTGAGGATGTTGATGGCACTATAATGGCAATGTTGTCCATGTTTTCTCCTGGAAAGCCTCCAGCTGTAAACTATGACTATGCCACCTATATTGCAGAAAAGATCCATGAAAAGCTAATGAATCTACCAAGGGAAAGGGTGTTCAGATACACTTCATACATCTACCAGCTGTTCTTGTTTTATTAGCCAGAAAGTTACTCCATTCCCCTAAAGAAACTTAATGCCCAGGGAAATCCAAGGTCAGTTGTGTTTTGGACTTCAGTTTTCCATGATGTTTCTCAATCACCATACACATACTGTGAATTTATAGACCTGTTCATTCACCCAGCTATGACATTGCTGTATGGTGTCCCTCGTCCAAGGTTAACCGATGACATGCAGAGAATTCTCCATCTCTCCAAATCTTACAGCATTGGTGATTGGTATTTTTACCAACACCACACAGTAATCAGAGTATATGGCTGTGAATTGGACCCTTACAGGCTGCCATGGTATGTCCCCATGAGACTGTTCGCCCTAGAATACTTTAGGCAGTTTGGAAGTGCAGATTGCTTCCATTTCCAAAGCAAAAACAAGAAGGTAGAACTGAAGGTAAGGAGCCAGCTAGGCCCTTTTTTGTACAACAAAAGAGAGCAGGGATGGAAGGAGGCAGATATGATCTTAGAGGGTTTCAAATTGCAAACCAGTTTTAAATGGATACCTTATGACCGTAATCATTTTATCTCCCTTAGGAGGATAAAACACAAATTGGGTAACTATTCACATGTTAGGCTGCCTCATATTGAAAAGTATGCAAATTCTTTAAGCTGGAAAGAGGGCACTCTAGAAGAGTCAATCTCTAGAGAGCAGATACTAGAGAGAGAGGCTAGGAATATGCAAAAGGAGGCTAACTTGGAAACTTGTGGACAGGTTTCCTTATCATATCAAAGGCAACTTGGAGCAGCTGCCTCTTCTTCAACAACACATCAGCAAGCTACAGGGAAAATTTTAAGAACCCCCTCTAAATTTATAAATATAATAAATGGGCGAATCTCCATGGTATATAGGAAAAATGAAAGGTGATTTTATCAATAATATAATATGTATATATAATTTTTTGGCGAATCTCTCACAAGACATGGCGAATATTTTACTCAATTAAAAAATCTTGTAAGATCTTGGCGAGTTTTTCACTAAATAATAAAACTTTGTAAAGTCCTAGTGAATCTTAGCATAGGCTACATGCTGGTTTAATTCCCCCATTTAAATAGGCTACATTCCAGGTGAATACCATGGGTCAATACCATGTGCCATTTTGGTGAATACCATGGGTCAATACCATGTGCCATTTTTATTTTTATTAATTATAATATTAGGGTTAATAATGGTTTTTTGCATGGTATTAATAACAATCTAGTCCATTGTATTTGTCCCATAGTATGTTGGCCATAGGTTTCACCTAAATATAACCCATTTTTTGAGTGTTCGTAAATATAAGGTGACTTATGGAGTAAATATAATTTTTTTTTTATTTTTTTACCGTACCTCTCGTTTATTTATATTTTTATTAATCTACCATACCTCTTTTACAAATATGGTATTTGGCCCATAGGATTCACTTAAATAAAACCTCTTTCTTGAGCCTTCATAAATAGAACGAGGGTTATGGACTAAATATAAAAAGAGGTTTTATTGATTTACGATACATCTAGTTTTTATTGATTTACGATACATCTAGTTTATTTGTATTTTTATTTATTTACCATACCTTTTGAGTAAGTATAAAAAGACGTTTTATTTATTTACCATACCTCCACTTTACTTATATTTTTATTTGTTTACACCCTTACATGTATATAAGGTGAGTTATGGAGTAAATATAAAAAATGTTTTATTTATTTACCATACCTCTCATTTATTTATATTTTTATTAATTTACCATACCTCTTTTATAAATATGGTATTTGGCCCATAGGATTAACTTAAATAAAACCTATTCTTGAAAATGGGCGAATGGATTCACTTAAATAAAACCTATTCTTGAAAATGGGCGAATGGAAGGTTGTAAGTCCTAATTTCAAGGGCTAAATTTACCTTTTTTACCCTCTCCCTTAAAATAAGGTGGGCTATTTGAGGTGATTTGTAAAAATGTACTATGATACAAAATATTCGCCCAATAAAAATTTAAAACCCCTTAATTTCGCCAAAGGGCGAACATTCGCCCCTAAAATTATCCTTAGAAAGCAACCATGGACACTCAACAGACAGGCAGCAAAGGCAAAGGAAAGCAGGTGGAACAAGAGCAACCACCTCCCATGACTGAAGACCAAACAGATAAAGAGATGGAACAACAAGAAGAAGTGCAGCAGCAGGTACAACAACAACAACAACAGGAATCACAGCAAAGAGTAGGGCAGCATGACAGAGAGAAGCCCACACAGCAAGAAGGGGTAGTTGAGGCCCCAATCCTCACTGAGCAGCAAGCTCAAAACATAGTACCTCCTAGGCAAGAAGCAGTTAATGAAGCCTCAGTCCTCCAAACTCCACAAAAGGAGGATGTAAGCAGGAAAAGGGATAGAGAGACTCCCTTGACTACATCAATAAGTCATGGTGAGAAGAGGCACAGGATGAATCCCCTTTCAGAGGAAGAGATGCCCATAGGGCAATCTTTGGGTATGGGCCCGCCCAGTTTGGAGGCATCTGCAAGTTCCTTCCAACAGGAACAAGAGAGGACAGTGGGAGGAGAAGTCAGTTCCTCTAGCCAGCAGAGAGAGGGTGAACTGAGCATTAAATAGCAGTTCATTAAAATAAAGAAAAGGAATGAGCCCATAAAGATACAGTTGTATAACCATTTGTTGAAAATGGCTCCCACCAACCAGCAGCGACTAATGTCTGCATATGATGTCCAGGAGGGCAAGATGATCATGAGTCACCTCATACCAACTACATTGTAGCCACAGTCTCCCTCAGATTACTTAAGGACCAATCTTGAGGTCCTGGCTAAGGACATCCACCCGATGGATAAAATTGAATTGCATAAACAAACAGGTGAGATGGTCTATGCTTCCTTGGCAGACAAGACATTAGATAACTACAGGCTAGAAAGTAGCCTTAATAATACAGCTGCCCAACTTGAGTTGGAAAGGGCATCCTCTCAGGCAAAGGACAACATAATAAGGTCCTTAGAAGATATAATTATTGAGATTGGGCATGATCCCAAAGATATCAAGGGCATACAAGAAATATTAAAATTGAGGGATGCAGATATGGCAGCTTTGAGGAGAAAGATCAAACTCCCAGCCACAATTCACCCTCAAGCAGATGAAGTAGCTCAACAAAGGCATGATCAAGATGCCACAACTTTGCTGGTGTCTCTCTATAAACAGCTTATCCAGACACAAGAAAAGCTGGGAGAATCAGAGGCTGCACAGGAAGCATTACAAGCAACTCCGAAACAAAGAGAAGAAGGTCGGACCTCCCAGCCTCCTCCTCAAGTCATTAACCTTGAGGAAGCTCCTCCAACTACTATTCCACCTCCTCAACGGACTTAACACGCAGCACCATCTACTTCAGCACCACCAACAACAGAGCAGGCCCCTAGCTTGGATATGCAAAAGCTAAGAAATGAGATTCAGGCCCTGGAAGCTCAAATGATAGAGCTGAATGAGACCAGGGAGAAATTGGCCAAAGTAAATGATAGATATGACAAATCCAAGCAGTCTGTGGCAGAAAAGGGCAGGGAGATAAAAGCCGTCAAAGACAGGATCAAAGAGCTAGAGAATGAGTTCAAATTAGATAAGGTTGTGGCTGAGCTTAAAATAGTGCTGTGGGCTAATATTGTCCAATATATTAATGACCAATGGCAGTATATTGAAACAATCCATGAGCAATTAGAGCTCATTCCAAAAACACAGACTAAAGTTCAGAGATCAAGGGCTGCTCTAAGCAACATGCCTGAAGTGGCCACCAGGATGATTAATGTGCTTAACAATAGAACAAGTACTCAGTTGGCTACCATGGGAATTTCAAACAGAACTGAGCACATCCAGTTAATCAAGAGGGTTCTTACACTGAGAAACTTGGTTCAGACATTAGAGAGAAGAACCCAAGACATGCAGACTGAGGTAAACAGGTTTTTGGAGAAATTTCAGGTATTAGAAAACAGAGGGCTCCCTAGCTTACTGAAAAACGCAGGGAGACTGTTCACTCATGAGTAGTATGCCAAAAGGGTTAATGCATTTGCCACAAGTCAGATCAATGAGAAGCCCAGCACCTCAGAGGAAACAGGGCCAGCCACAGGACAGACTCTCTACAATAGAGTAGAAAGTTTATTTTTCATAATGAATGAAATTAAACACCTGTTTGAGGTGCCTCCCAATTTTTACAAATATACAAAGGCAGAGGAGACTATGGATGCAATTCTCAGGCATCAACTACCTACACTAGAATGGTGGACTAAGGGCATACAGATGATTTTATAAACAGGATGCCATTCAATAAATTTTGTTCATGGAAAATGCAAATTTTCATACACAGGACAGTTTAAAAAGAATCAACATGCATTAAAGATGAAAGCTGAGCCACCTCAGCAGAACTTACGGCCAACAAAGCAAGGTGAGAAGCTACAGGTGTCCAGGCCGAGAAGCTACAGCAGAGCAGCTCCAAAAGCGCATTTCTCAGCATTAATGCAGATCACTCCAACTGACTCAGTGGCCTCCAAAGGCCAAAATATCTTCTGACAGGCATAAAGATGCATTTACTTTGTATTCAATGATGTAATAACTTTCTTATCTAATATCTTGAAAAGTTGGTGAACGTATTCATTTCTGAGATAACTTAGCACTCAGATATTTTGTACAACCGATTGTATATATTTGCCCCTCGCACAAGCTTGCAGGGGTTGTTGTTGATTTCTCTTGAAGAAGTTCTTATGCTGTAATCCTTTCAGAGTTTAATAAAGAAAGTGATGGAATTTCTCAGAGTTCTGAAGTGTTGAATGCGTTCTGGTGTCTGTTGAAAAACTGCAGGATTCCTGTGTACCTCACAATACAATAAGTTTTTCTGTAACTCTCTTTATGTGTTTCAATCTGTTACAATCCATATATGTTTCTAATTTCTAAGTGTTTAGCAACAAAGAAAAAGAATAACCTTCAGGACTTATTCATGCAATACCCTGAGTTCAATCTATGTTGTTAATGAATGTTTTCTTCAGCTATAATCTTGATAAGTGTAATTCTTAATTGCTGCGCTTTCAGAATATATCTTTCACAGTGACCTTTGTTTCAGGAATTCAAGTTTGCTCCTGAGCAACATGTTTCACTTTCACATCACCAGCTTAATGGAAAATTCTTAATTGCTTTCTGTTGGCTGACTATACATCACCACTTAAGTTTAAAAAATTGTTTGTTTGAGATACTCAATAGGCCCTGCAGTCTGAACATCGTCACTCCAGCATTTCAAAACAGTTCTCAGCTCTAGACTCCATTGCCCAATGATATACTACTCTCTGAACACTACATCTTAATGCACTGAAAGAAGTCCTTCAACCAAAACACAAACCAAAAACCTGAGCATAATAGCTAGCCTAAAATACTATCAGAACAGAGAAAAATCATAAAGAGAGAGCCCTCTCTGATTACAGTTTGGCTAGAAATTGTGATCCAAAGATTGTTAGTGGTTACCCCGGCCGTATTCCGTTGGGAGTCATAGGGAACAACCTGGGTGTTAACACCACCATGATGAGGGACTATAATAGAACCTTGATGTATAGAAGCATGATCCATGCATCTAAGACAAGTTGCATTCCTCATAGGATTTGTAAATATGGCTAAGGCATTGATGTCATTCAACCATACAAATTCACACTCAACTCCAAATATCAAAATTAGGGAACTCACTTCTACTTCTCTTTATAAATAAAAAACACAATGATGAGATGGGGATCCATATCTACAATTGAATTGAAAGGTGGAGATTGGAGTGGCCTTCTGGTAGGAAGGGACCCTTTCGGAATTATGCTACGTATTAGGGCTCTTGACTTCTGTGTAGCCTCTATGACCAAAAAACCTTTTGCTTCCCATGCAGCTGAATATATGGAGAGGTTCCATATTTTTGCAAGATGCCTCAACATATCCCTTTTGTCCTTTGGTATAGAACCAAAATCATGCACACGAATGTTGCTTAAGCTAGATTTTGTTTTCCCCAAAACCAAGTATCTTAACCTTTCTTCAACAACTGAAACCCATTTTGGTTCCCTCCTAATCAACTCATCCATAAGTTCTGAAATATGTTCATTCACCCTTCTTAGATCAATTGTTGTGCAAATTCTGAAATAATCTGCCATAATCTTCTTCTTCTGTAGCTTTAGACATTCATTGTCACATGCACAATTTCTCTAGTTTACAGGAAATCTATTTTAATTTGACTGCACTGGATGAAGAGGAGTAGGAAATTTTTGAAGAAGAAAGGCTTCAAAGACAGGATCAACTCTGGTGTTTTTGGCTCGAGCATCACATGGGACCTTTGCAGTCAATTGACCAAATGAACAAGTAATAGTCATTAGCAATTCACATATAGTATTAGGGCATGGAAGAGATGAGTGATAGGATGCAGTACAAGTATCCGTACAACCTCTTTGAGGAGTTCCACAGGCTTTCATACATGAGATTATACCTACTGATGATGCATTTTCCTTGGAAATTGAGTCACATGGAGGTAGATGGAATGTCCTAGTATGCACATGAATTCCACATTGTTGTGGTTTTCCACAGAGCTTGTTGCATCTAATGTCCTGAGAACCACATGGTAGATCTTTCAGACCTACATGACCCCCACACACTATTTTGCAACATGAATAGTATAAGGAGGGAAATCCCTAAAATGCCAATCATAAGTCGTAGGATGACCACATGTATGAGGAATGGAGCAGGGATATGAGCACGAAGCAATGGGTGATCCACAAGGGGCTAGAGGAGGAATTTAGGTCTTCCCACATGCCCAATAATTATCAATGAAAATATTTTCAAGGCAAGGTGGACATTGGTCACCATGGAAAAGCTCTTAGTAAAAATGCTTCCCACATTGCAACTTTTTCCCAGAGGGAATTTGACATAAATGTGGATCGCGATCACTTGAATGAGTAATTGAACCCCCTCAATTTGCAAAATGGAACCATATTTCACTGCATCTATGTCTACAACAATTTTCTTTTGTCCATGATGCTTTTCACATGTGAATTCATCATTCTCCCCCACAAATACCATGGTCTTCTAGCAAGGGACCTTCTTATGTGATGATGCACATCGCCATTTTTAATTAATAAAAACCAAACAAGGAGTAAATTTCCCATGGTGACATGTATTATACACAAATTTTTTCCATAAGGAAGAATATTCTCACCTACCTCTGAGTAGGTTAGTACATTATTCATGCAACTCTCCCTCTAATTTTCCAGCTCATTTTTACCACAGTGGTAAGATTTGACCTTCCAGGTGATATTTCACACTCTCCACATTCTCAAGGATGAAATAGCTTACTACACTTATGATTCTGATAGGAGAGAATTTTCATTCACAAGTTCTTACATGCAAATACACCATTTTTCCAGTCTATTTCCCCCTTGGATCTCCATATCACCACTATTGGATTTCTAGTCTATTTTAAATGTACTTTTTCTTTTAAGATAAAAGGTTCAATCCTCAACTATAAAAGTAAATATTTTTTTTATCATTTTAATTATATTTTGACAAAAATATTCATTACTTATGTACCTAATCATATTCAATCATTAATTTTGTACTTATTCATATTAAATTTAAACATTCATTTTGCATTTTCTAACTTCTCCAGAAGTTACTAAGCTACCATGCAACACTTTTTGTAAGAACAAATGACTTCCAAACTTACTTTAAGAGGGAATGGATTGTAAATTTCATCGCCTTTCTATGTATTCATGACCACATCACTTTGGTAATGAGTATGCACAATGGGTCATCATAGAAGCACTAAAGAAACTAAGACAACCATTTACAGCACCAAGTGATACTGTTTCTAGTGAATTACAATGGAGAGTAAAAACATTATGGATATAGTTAATGATATACCAAGTTCCATCCCTCCCCTGCATTTGAAGAGGAAAATGGTCTAATGTTTGATCCTAGGTAGGGAACCATTGTCTTTCAAAACTACCAATGAGATCTTGATGCTAATTTGGATTATATTTCACATTAATATATAGGATTGAGCAGTTTTCATGAGATTTTGAAAAACCAAAATTTGAGGTAGTTTGTCGCATGTATTCTTTCCATGAAATTATATACATTCATATTTATTGTTTTCTATAATAATTATAGTCAGTGAGATAAAATAATGATGATGATGCAAATCATAGTTGTAGGCACCATGATCGAGCGGATTAATGGCCAAGAGCTAGGATTTTCAGCAGAAGCTAAGTGTTGGACACCATGGAGAGGCGTGAGGGGGTGAGTTCCACTCCATCATCCAGTCAAGCAGTCTCCAATCGATTCAAGAAACCTCTGGAGGCAGAAATACGAATTTTAGGAGGAGGGAAACAGGACAACAGAGGTACATAGCAGCAGGAAAATAAGCGGGAAGAAGTTAGAAGAGAAAAAGGAATAGAAGGGGAAAATCAGAATGTAGACACCAAAAATTGAACTTGACCGTGTAAACCTAGGACAACTATCGCACCAAGAGTGGTGCTAAGTGATTCAGCGTTACAGGCGCATAGGGAAAACATGGCAACTTATGTTGTCATTTGTAAATTCATGGGGTTATGGCCAACTGAGAAGGTTTTACAAGCATGGATAAAAAATCTTTGGAAACCTAAAGGGGATATAGACCTACACCTTGGATCAAAGGTTTCTTCACTGTAGTCTTCATTAACATTGAGGATGAAGACAAGGTGTTTGAAGGAGGGTCCTACTTCTATGCTACTGCATGCCTCTATATGCGGCCTTGGGTGACGAATTTTGTCCCGGAGCACGAGACATTCACTTCGGTCCCGGTTTGGGTAAGGATCTACTCCTTACCACTAGATTATTTACAGCCAGAATCTTTAAAAGCAATAGGAAATTAAATAGGGCATTTTGTAAAAATATCAGAGGCCGCTAGGTGGGGATAGTATACATCCTTTGCCCATATATGCCAAGAGATGGACCTCTCTGGAGCTCTACCAGATGAAATAATTTTGGAAGTTTTTTATGAAGAGTGGGTACACGTGGTGGTCTATGAGAATGTTCCTTTTAGATGTCACAAATTCCATGAACATGGACATCTATTCAAGGATTTCCCTCTAAACAAAATAGAAAGCAGAACTAAAGCTACCTCAGGGAAAGAAAATGATAGCTTTAACAAAGTGGGAAATAGAGGTAAAGGAGGGAGAAGGTACCAAAAGAAAATCAACCAAGAAAAGCAGATAAGTCAGAATAGGTACAAGTTACTAGAGGAGGAAGAGGAGCCACATAAAGCAGATTAGATTCGGGAGGACAACCCTAGGGAAAAAGAAAAGGAAGGTAGTATGGAGGACACACATGATAACAACCAACAAAAGGAGGATCTATTGAACACTATGGAACTTGATAGGGACCAAGATATGACCCCAAGCGAGGTGGAAACAAAGGATCATGAACTGCAGGATATTCTTGATAGGGAGCATCTAGATCTAGAAAAGTTCCGAGAGTAGGGAACCACCAAAGGAATGGACTCACTACCACAAGAGGAGTTCAGTAGAGTGCAACAACTATTTCTATGGAGAACTCAAGGAAAAGGTTCGGGAGTCAAAAGAAACCATGATAGTCAGGGCAACGAAGGGGTGAAAACTAAGAAGGAAACTTTAGAACTAGCTCCTAGGAACCCAGGCAGGAAAAGAGGTAGAAAAAAACAGAACAAGCTGTTGATAGAGTGTGGAAAACTGATGATCTATTCAGGTAAGGTGAAATACCTAACTAGTTACTCATTTACAAATATTTCTTAATGAAGCTCACAACATGGAATATTAGGGGTCTAGGGAGCAAAAGAAAACAAAGGAATATTTGCAATAGAATGAAAGAAGAAAAAGTAGATATGATATTCATCGAGGAAACATTATGTTCAGTAGAAAAAATAAGAAAAATACACAACAAATGGCTGACTAAATATGAATATCTAGAAGTCAGAGCAGACAAAACAATAGGGGCTATTCTCACACTTTGGAATCCTCAAAAACTAGGAAACCTTGATGCAGAAGCATCTAGGAACTACCTATTAGTGATTATGCAACCTTTGGGGGACAAGGAAGTTTATTTAATCACTAATGCTTATGGTCCACAGAAGCCTGAAGACAAACTCAGGCTGCTTACGTCACTGGAGGATTTAAGAGATAGACATTCGTGCATCCCCTGGATTTTGGGAGGGGTCTTTAACATGATCAGGTCCCTATAAAAAAAGGAGGTGGAACTAGATCACTTGGTAGAGACTCCATAGCATTTCAGAATTTTATAAACAATATGAGGCTAGTAGACATAGAGGCAAGTAAATGCATCTTTACCGGGAATAACAAAAGGGGAGGAGAGTCTCAGGTGACCTCAAAACTAGACAGATTCATAATCTCGGAGGACCTTATCCTCACAGGCCTTGATATGTCAGCGATCTTACTCCCTTTTGGTGGCTCAGATCATTGGCCTATTCAACTGGAACCATCCTTTATAGGAACACCAAGAAATAGAAGTTTCAGGTTTGAAAACATTTGGCTCACACATCTAGACTTTATCAGCAATATTGAAGAATGGTGGAAAGAGGATATGCAGGTTCAAGGCACTAAAATGTTTCTCCTGCATAAAAGATTGAAACATATCAAAATCAGGCTTAAAGATTGGAATAAGGATGACTTTGGAAACATTTTTTAAGCCAAAAAAATTGTTGAAAGGAAGCTACATGAAATTAATCAGATCCTCATCACAGATGGATTCAACGAGGGAAGAAAGGTACAAGCTAACAACCATCAACAAGAATGGGAAGAATTATGCAAACAAGAGGAAATATTATGGAAACAGAAATCAAGAGTACAACAGTTAAAAGAAGGAGAAAGGAACACAAGGTTTTTTCAGAAATCTACCATGGATCACAGGTCTCATAACAGGATCTGAAAAATGAAGGATTCTCAAGGTAATAAACTAAGTACCCACAAATATATAGAAGCAATGTTTGTTCAACATTTTCAAGGCACAACAGAGGAACCTCTCTTAGATAGATCATAATTCATCAATGAATTCAAAAAGTACAATCCTAAACTGGTGACAAGAGAAGACAATTACAATCTAAACAGACCTGTGAATGAAGAGGAGGTTATCATAGCCATCAAAGAAATGAAAAATGGGAAGGCACCAAGTCTGGATGGTTTTAACGTTGGCTTCTTTAAATCATGTTGGAGAATAGTCAAGCAGGATATCTTTGATGTGGTGGACGGCTCTAGGAAAAATAGACATGTTTTAAAGGCGCTCAATACATCATTCATATCCTTAATTCCAAAATAGGATAATGCTATGACACCAGATAGATTCATGAAAATAGTGCTATGCATTGTGGTGTATAAAATAATTTCCAAAATAATTGCAAACATGCTTAAATCCCTTCTACCAACTCTTGTATCTGAGGAGAAAACTAGGTATGTGGAAGGTAGACAAATTCTCAACAATATCATTCAAGCTCGCAAGGTGGTTCACTCTCTTATAAGCAATAGGAAGGAAGGAATGATTATGCAACCTGACCTAGAAAAGGCTTATGATAAGCTAATTTGGGCCTACAAAAGGAAAGTTCTTATAGCTTATGGATTTGACCATAATTAGGTAAGACGGGTAATGGTTCTTGTAACTACCTCTAGTTTTTCAATCTTGTTAAATGGTCCACCATCCAAGCCCTTTAATCCTATGAGAGGTTTCAGATAAGGAGACCCTTTCTCACCCTTCCTCTTTATACTCATGATGGAAGGGATAGGCCAAGCTATGCAGTCTTCCAAAGCAAAAGGAAAAATCCAGGGTCTCAAACTCACCGTGAACGAAAATGCTTTACTACAGGGCATACCTATGGCTAGGAAGCTCTAGCCTAAAAAAAAATCCTGAAAGACTTTGCAATGGATTTGGCCACAGTGGTAGACCTCTACAAATCAAAGATTCTCTTTTTTAATACTAACATTGCTATTCAAAGAAATATATCCAGAATTATAGGCTTTCAAAGAGACATGCTACCATCCAAATATTTGGGAGTACCGCTAGCAGACAAACCTCTGACTAAGAAAGTCTGGAAGCCTGTGATTAATAAGCTACAGGACAAAATAGGGAAATGGACAAGCAGGTCTTTGAGCTTATCAGGATGGCTAGTGCACACAAAAGCTGTCCTACAAAATATCCCCATATTTATGTTTTCAGCCCTTCCATCTCCTAAAGGAGTCATGCAACTATGCGGAAACATCCAAAGAGATTTTGTTTTGGGTAAACGGGAAGAGAAAAAAAAATGGGCCTTGGTAGCCCGGGAAAAAATATGTAAACCTAAGACACATGGAGGTTTGAGATTGGATGATCATGAGGTGCTAAACAAGGTTTTGGGGGAAAAACTATGGTGGAGATGGCTAAAGGACTCATCTTCCCCTTGGGCTCAAATTTTGAAACAGAAATATGCAAACAATTGCCAAGACAGTGATCATATTAGAATGTCTTGAATCAATAAATGCTCCCACGTTTGGAATAAAGCTTGGGAGAGTAGAGCCATTGTTCAGAAACATAGTTTCTAGGAAATTAGAGATGGGAACCTTGCATGGTTTTGGGAGGGTAACTGGCAACAGGAACCTAAATTGTTAAGAGAAGAATTTTCAAATCTTAAGATAGATATTAACAACAAAGGGTTACTCAGAGTAAATCAATTCTGGGATCGGGAAAATAATAGAGGAAAATGGAGGATATGGAAGAGACTGGTTTATAGGGATAACTCCCCCTTGAAGGCACATGTAGAAGCTCTAACAACCATTCTGGAATAGAGGAATATTCTGGTATCAGCAGATACAAACCGGCTAAGATGGGGCAATAACAATGAAGGCACCTTTAACCTCAAAGAGGCCAAGCACATAGCCCTTGGGTTTGACTTTAAAAACCCTAATTGGGTTTGGAAGGACCTATGGTAGAACCAAAGTTGGATGAAATCCAAACTGTTCATGTGGCTAGTGCATCAAAAGAAAATTCTTACCTGAGAAAACCTCAAGAAAAGAGGTGTTTCTGGTCCTTCCAAATGCCAGTTATGTGAATCACAAGAAGAAACTATGGATCACCTTCTTAACCTCTACCCATTCACATCCACATTGTGGAATTAGATTGCTACAATTTTTAGACAATCAGACAGGGACATGGGTAGCATTACAAGCTTTCTAATCTAGGATGTATGGAAAGAATGCAACAATAGAATATTCAAAAATAAAAATGGTTCCTCCCAGAGAATCATTGCACAGATTTTAAAATAGCTCAAGGAGACGGTTGTAACCCTCATTAAAAAACCCCCTCAGAATCACCCTTCAGATACTGATGTGCAGGTACTACTACAGTTGGGTCTATAGGGGTTTATCCCATAGGGAAAAAATAATAATACAAATCATATTATTGCTGAAAAGGACTTTTGGCAACCTCCCCCTCAAGTTTTTATGAAATGCAACATGGATGGGGCCTCAAAAGGCAACCCAAGCATGACTGGTTATGGAGGAGTCATTAGGGATGAAAAGGGTTGTATAGAAATCATTTTTCATAGTAATTTGGGGAAGGCCACAAGTAATATGGAAGAGTTCATGGCCCTAGAGAAATGCTTAGAAATCCTGAGGGACTCAAATCTTCATAACATTATAATTGAAGAGGACTCGGAGTTGATTATCAATTCGGTCAAGGAAATTTGCTATGGATGAGCTCCAGAAAAAATCTCGAGACATTGGGGGCTTCTGCAAATCTTTCAAAGAATTCAATCCCACCTGCAGAATATGAGAACCTTGAGTTTTACTCATGTACACCGAAAAACCAACAAATTAACGAACATCTTAGCTAATGAAGGAGTACTCTGTGTTAAAAGCAACAATAAGTATAAATGGATAGAGATCCCCCAAGGTATTCTGAGGGATGAGCGTCTCAGACAGGCGAACTTGGACTGGGAGCTCTATCAGAACAAGGGATACTAGCAGGCTGTATAATTTGGAAACAGTTGAATTACTGTCCACATGAACCAACAGTTTAGGGATTTATATGAAAATAATGTTTAGTCCTTTTGCCAAAATATTTTCCCAGAACTCTACAAACCCAAGGTTCTTGGGTGGGTGTTGGCTGACAACAAAAGGATTTACATAAACCTGAATTATACTACATTTCGCCTTTCATTTGGCTTTAAATGAAGCTTGGTTAAAGAGCGAGCAGGTAGGAGAAATAACAACAATTTTATCAAGTCTGGTTGGTAAGTTTCAAGGTGGTTATCAAGGCAAACAAACTCGAAATTTACTTTAATGGTAGCCATATTAGATTTCGGGTCTGGAAGTAGTGTTAAAAATTGAACACGTTACTTTGATCAGCGCGAGTCTCTTGCATCTGCTGGATTTCAGGCAGACTACATGTGTGAGGGTTATCATCCAAATGAGACTTGAAATTTTTATACAGTGGTCTTTAAAAGCTTATCGTGTTTGATTCAAGAGATAAAAAGTGCACTGGTTAGCATTCTGATTTGGTTCTTGACCATCAGATCTCCGATGACAGATCGAATGGTTTTGGTTACAATGTTATGTTTTGTGGGCCCTGAGCCCGGTCAATGGGCCTTAGGCTTGGTTTCCTAGGTCTTATGTGGCCGATGTCTCATTTGTACATCTTGTAATTTTTCTTTATTTTCAATTTGAATAGAATGTCTGGCGCTTATTACAGCAAAGAAATATAGTTGTAGGCACCACGCGAGATCATTAAAATACTTTAAAGGGTTCTGGATTTTTTCAGACATAAATATAAGGGTTAACAAAAATAATCATTCATTTCGGATTGTGAAGCAATCCACAACACTCTCGGACCTCATTTTTCAATATTTTGTAATTAAATTAAAAGGCCTACTACCTAAATAAACCTTGAATTTATTCATAATATAACAAAGAAGAAATCAAAGCAAAATATATGGCTTCACAAAACCAAAAACGCTACTCATCGCATATATAAATGTGTGTGTATTTTTTCAAAAAAGAACAAAAAGTAGTGGACTGAAAAAATGTGCAAACGAGCTAGTAGTTGTTCCTTGGTATATCCCATTGTGGAAAAATAGAAAGGTATCGAACTTTAATCATTGGAAATAAATCACAAATATGTGTTAGACTTTGATCAACATAAATATATCGCAACAAGAGATGGACAATGTAAAATTAGACAAGAGGCTATGGAGAATACTCTTATATATAGTCCTGGAATTACATCCATTATACATTTTTCAATGCCCTAGACATTTCTGTGTGTACCCTTATGGTTCAATAAAATAACACACAAAATTTTCATGCTTGCAATTTAACCTAAATATTAACATGGGAACGATAATTAATTGAAAGTATTAAATAGAAATCGGGAAGTAAGTTTGTTTTTTCCATTATACCAGGAATATGCTATGATTAAGTAGCCATTGATGGATATATCTCTCCAATACTAAACGAGACGTTAAACGATCTCACTAAGAAAATATGGACCTGATCCTTCAACTAATATGTTGGTTCATGGAACATTATAATCTTCATCGAAAAGGTTGGGAATGAGATTTGAAGTGGTTTTTCTAAAGTTGTATATGTTTCATGTATCAATATCCTAAAAATTGGGATTTTCACATTGTTATCTTTGTAATGCAAATGCAGTTAACAAGAATATCCTAAAAATTGGGATTTTCACAATTTTATCTTTGTAATGCAAACACAATTAACAAGAACAAGTATATTAACCATGGGAAGCACATTATACATGAAATCCAATCAATGTCCTTATATTACCTTAAATTTGTTGTTGTATCCTTTTAAGTCGAGCCATAAAGGTGGGGTTCCTAAGCCCATTGTAGTTCTCATTCAAGGAACTGTGAGTCTTTAAGCCATAACTCCACCTATAGAGCTACATGCTACAATGCAAATTATTTCTAAAGCCATGGTTACACAAATCATACAAGTAATTTCCTTGTCATTGTTTCACCTAAAACGACGCATTCCTCTAATTTGTGAATATAATTTCAAATCAATGCCATCCATGACCAGAGCAATACAAATTCCTAACAAAATAAGTACAATCCTAGGTTTAGAGCGTGACATAGAGTGAATCTGATACCATTTATGAGTGCCTTTGTCTGATGCAACACACAAGGTCCAGGTAATAGAGAAAATGGAGGTCAAAAAAATCTCTAATATGAGGAAGAGTGTCAGTGTTTGAAGATAATATCTGAAGAACAACACTGGGCATACATTGGTGTTATCAGTGTTATCTAGGTAGGGCTTCATAACCAGGTTGCCAAAGGTCCCCAATACGAGATTTAGGAGTTAATATTTTGCTGGCAAATTTCAATGTAGGTTCACCAATAAAGGCTGCAAGAAACCCTTAGTTTCTTTCATTCTCGAGGAAGCTTTAGGGGATAGTCATATTTTTGGTAATGAGATCGACGACATCAATTATTTCAAGTCTTATGAGTGGGGCTCACTCGAGTTATCTTGTGTTGGCTGGATAAAGCTCAAGAGAAAAGAGGCCAAGAATATGTAAAGGTCAACAATGAATAAAATCCTAGGAGGCAGAAAACTAGGGTGGTTCAACGAACTCTGCAATTTTGGCAACTGAAAAGTTGAATCTATGATGGCTTTTTTGAATTCTAGAGTCGTGACCTCTAATAATCTACAGAATGTGGGGGATATTGTTGAGCAGGGGAGGAGGTCCCATTCTTTAGTTCCATGTCTCTTCGATTTGAAATGCTTTGCATCACAACATGAGACCAATGCATTATGGAACCATAAGCTCCACGAAGAGTTCAAACGGACTCTCCTAGAACTACAACGGTGCACAAACATGTTAATTGGAAAACTTAACGGTGCACACACATGTCAAGTGGAAAACATAAGGGGGCTTAAACATTTGTGCACAAATTTATGCATAGATGTGAGATAGATGTGCGAAGTGTAGATGAAAACCAAAAATGTATTGATTGAAAAGAAAAGCCTATTAGCCTAAATATAGATAATTGAAATGTCAAATATATGAGAGCCCAAAAAGAACAAAAACCCATTTCCATTTATGCACACTTACACTTCTATGTATGTCAATTCACCATCAGAGTATATTTCTTTGAAAAATTATCTGAATTCGTATCTTGGTCACAAGCCAAAAAATTAAAATAAATCATCATAAATTTAGACTTCATTACCATGTATCTTTTTAACTCCCTCAAGTTCAGTAAATAAAATTTCATTTTGGCCAAAAAATGCAAGGTAGAGTTGAAATTGTTTGGTGGGAATAAAATATACAATAACATTGATGTGTAGAATCTATTCAAATCACCAAATATATAACTAGACCATAAATATCACACATTTTTCTAAGTAAAATTATGAAACACTATGGAAGAACTCAACTAATTATAACTTATAAACAAAGCATAAAAAAATGTTAAACATGTGTCACATATATGACGTGATATTATAATACATGAAACATCTAATGTTTAGGAAATATCAAAGTCCTCATAGGATTCAAAACAATTTCCTAAAAGTCTAGTACTGCTCTCATCATAATGTAAATTCAAATTACTAGATAAACAACTTATATCCAAGTTAAAAACTGGTATCATAAGTTCAACGGACATAACCCTGATAATAAAAAATGTAGATATGCATGAAAAATTAAGCGTTCAACTAAAGGAAATGTTTCCTCTCATAATTAGCCAACACTTCTCGTTAATGGTCTTCTTCATAATGTATTTTACCCAGTTGTAAGCCCGCTGATTCCATTTTCGATAATATGTCAACTTTTCAATTTAATTCCCTACAAATGTGATAAAAGGATACAATACTAAAGATTTTAATGAACTCCATAACTCTAAGGATCCACTGATCTAATAAAAAAGTGTTTAAGGTAGTATAACCTTTCAGCTAATATATAACAACATTTGAATATCCTACCACTTGTAAGTTTAGATTGTTGAAGTTAGATGACTCAAATGACTAACATAAATGACTGATTCATATTATTGTAGTACTCGTTAGGTAGTAATATTTTTGTCCCTAGACTAAATTAGTCATTCATGTTAGTTATTTCTAGTTGTATTACTTATTAGCTAGTCGTATATTTTAACTCAAGACTTAATTAGTCATTTATGTTAGTCATTTTTAGTTGGATCACTTAAGATTGCTAAATTTTGGTATTGTTGCCCTTGCAAAGGTTGTGGTGACTAACATTTTTAGTCACCTCGTCACTAATTTCTCATTTTATAGTAGTGATGGTTAAGGGACACTTATTCCAAGATGAGTGTTGGAAAAATATATCCTAGTGGGGATCAATGGATGTGTGTTTTGGCTATGGAAAATTGGCAAAGGAATTAAAAGGGAAAAATGAATTTTGGCACATTTATTTATGAAGAGAAAAGAAAATAGGAGAAAAAGAAGCTAAAAGTTCATAGGTTGCACATGAGCAGGAAATTGAAGGAAAATAATGGGAAATGAAGAAGGTAGAGACCTCATCCATTAACAGGCTTGTCAGGACTAGGTCATAACTTTTTTCAGTTCAATCTTTTGTCAGTTCAAGTTTGGAACTCTTTCATTATTCACTCTCTCTCTCACTCTTGGTCACCTAGATTTTTCTGGTAGAACTCTAGTTTGGAGCAAAGGAAAAGGAAAGCAAGGAAAGGAAAGGAAAAGCAAGCAAGGATCAAGGAGAGGAAAGTAGGATGAAGCAACTTCAACAAGACTACTTGAAAGTAACCTTTTTCATGTGTGATTTCCCAGCCGGTTTGGACATGCATGGATTTTCATGTTGGTGTATGGTTCTCTTGCTATTGGTGGCATGGTGTTGCCGAGTTATGAAAATGGTTTTTAGCCTAGACTTGTCTTTTTCTGGATGCCATGGTATCTTGGAATGCTTATTTTGGTTTTTAAACTTTGGCTTTCTAGATGGATTTTAGAACATGGGGTAGAGGTGGTCTCAAGGTTTATCCCAAAAGTCCAAGGAATCCCTTGACTAGTTTTGGCAGGATACATGGAAAATCCTGAGGGAGAATTCTCAATTTATGGCCTAGTGATCTAGGCTTGGAATGCGGTAAAGACCGAGAGATAAGGAGACAAAAGATTGCTCAATGATAGTGAAGGATTCTGGATGGAATTCCAAGCTCTGTCTAGTTTTGATTGGAGCACCGATTTTGGTGTGATTAGGGTTTGATGAGGGTGATGGTGGTTTAACCTTTGGATTCCCTTATTTCTTGAATTTGTTTCTCTATGAGATCCCACATTCATGCGTGGAATATGGAATGAGGGTGACTGACTAAAAGAGAGATTTGGTTTAGCCATGTCTATGGTCAGGTGGTACATGGAAGCCCCAAATTTGGTTAGATTTTCCTCTGATCAATGATCGATAAGTTCTCTTAATTTTGCATTGATTTATATGTGGATTAAATGGCTTTAATATATCTGATAGCTATAAGGTTTTGATGTTGGTTATAAGCATCGTTATGTGACTGGTTTAAGTCATGGTTATTTCATGTATTTAATTGTAACTATTAAAAGGATGGATGTAAGACCTAATTGATGATTTAGTAATTAAATGGAGAATGGTTTGATCATTATCTTTATATTTCATAATTTGTTTCAGACATTTATGCTTTGTCTTGTATCCTAGACCTGTAGGTTGCGTTGATGCCAAATGTTTGATAGAATGTCAGTCCCGATTGGGGATGCTTAGGCCTAGTACTAAGGGTGATTTTTGATCAATCACAATTTTTATCATGTTTTTAATGAATTCTAGAAGTTACAACAAGTTCTCAACAGAGGCCAAGATTCTGGGCTAGAAAAGTGGCTTGAATCTTGGGGTCATTGGCACAAAACTAGCAATTTTGGTCCATAGTCGCTGGCACGCAAGACTGTGAGAGAAAGTTGGGTTTCTAGTCACTTCCTTGCCCATAGTATGATAGAAACTATGACCTAAGAGGTGCAGAATAACAGTGGGACCCAATGATAAGCTATTCGAGTGGATGACTTGTCTCTTGAGGGTTTTGTTGATGATGTTGGATGACTATATGTGATGTTTCGTCGATTCCACTTCCTTAAGGTGACATAGGAGGTTGAATCTAATCATAGTAGCCTCTCTTCTCATGTTTAGCTTGGTTGGAATGGTTACTTGGGTAAACCCAGGAGGGGGTGTTATAGGATAGTAAATCGGCGAAGGTTCCTATTCTTGTACATTTAAAGTTAGTTCTTGAATAGTGTCCCAAGACATAGGAAGAAGAAGAAGACATGTCCCTTGTTTCATATGAAAGTGTAGTTGGTGGCTTGATGTATGCAATGTTTTGTACTAGATCACGTAGTGGAAATGCAGTGGGAGTATTGAGAAATTTTATGTCAAAACCAGGGAAGGACCATTGGAAAATAGTGAAGGAGGTTTTCAGGTATTTTTGTGGAACTAGTTATTATAGTTTGTGCTACTAAGGAAGATGAGGATTGGCCATATTTTCAGACATTCATGGAATTTTTTATACAGACTCAGCTGGAGACATGGATTAGAGAAGATCTACAAGTGGATATGTATTTAACCTATTTAGAGGAGAATTCAGTTGGATGAGAAAAATGTAGTTTATAGTGCCACTTTTAACTATAGAGGTTGAATACATGGCAATCACTCAGGCAAGAAAGGAAGTAGTTTGGCTGCATAGATTATGTTCAAGTATGGGGTTGGTACAATGAGATATAGGATAGACTGTTATAGCCAAAGTGTAATTTTCTCGAAAAAGAACCCTACATATCATTCAAAGACAACGCACATTGATGTTCAATATCATTTCCTGAGGGATATGGTTGAAGACAAAAGGGTGTTCCTATTAAAGTTGGACACTTTGAAGAATGTTGCAGACGCATTGACAAATTATGTGAGCACTGAGAAGTTTTCTTGATGTAGAGAAATAATGGGCATTGTAGCCCTAGACAAATAGCTAATCTCTTTGGTGACACCCTAAGTGGAAAGAAAAAAACATGTTCGAGAATGTTGGATGTGTTATATATTCTAATATAGGGTTAGTGGATTGAGGCTTATGAATTCTTTAATATATATATATATATATATATATATATATATATATATATACATATATAGATATAGATATATAGATATATTGTAACATTGAAAGGAAAATACTGAAAAATCAATCTGGTAGTCCCAATTTTGGGATCTAGGGGAAAATGTCAGTGTATATTTGCTTTATGTTCTCACCATTATATATTTTTTTGTTTTGATAATTTGTTTGTAGGTGATTTACGTACAGAGTTAAAACCTACATCTATGATATATATGACCGATTAGAAACAATTTTTTCTCTTAAATATGTGTTGACAATAAGGGGTTTCCCACTTTGATGGTGCATGAAAGTGTGTTGGCTCTAAGAGCTTCTGATCGTTAAGTTAAAGTTACAAGTATACAGTACAATGATATGATACTAGCCCCAATAGTCAAACATGAAGTTACCACTTTCTTCTCCAAAGAATAATACTCCTATGTGAGAATAAATAATCCAAGGCTATAAATGTCATGTTCCAAGCCCTTTGTTTGAGCTATGACAGTGTATATATAAACAATGAGGTGACTCTCCCCCTCCATTATGACCCTTCAGAAGCACCCCTCATTACTCTTGAGCTTCCTTGTGACTTTTAAAATTCCCATTGGACCCTTTGACTTCTACATGAATTTTCACATTCGATGGGTGAATTTTGGACTTCCACACATTCTATATTTCTCCTTTTATATTTGAAATTACATAATTACATCCACCAATGATGTGGAAAACATGATGACTCATATGAATGTTGAGATGACACTTGGACGAGTCATGAATTGGTACTAATGACATGGAACTTGATAGTGATGTGTCAATGTCAAGGTTCTCTTCCTACTACCATCATTATCTCTTTTAGATAAATATTACATGTGTTTCATGGCCACATCCCAAAGATGATTGATATGGTGTGTTTCATTTGACTCCAATGTTAAAAATTTTGTCATTATCTAGTGTCCCTTCATCTTGTTGTTTGATGATCATCCTTCTCTTTACAACTTCATAGGTGTCTTCTTAGATGATGTCCTTGGAATCCTCATTGAGAATCATCCTTTCATGTCAAGATACAATACATGTAGATGGAATTCACTCATGACAAGACAATGTCAGTGAAGAAATATCCTAGTCTACTTATGCTCCATGCAATTCACTAACTAGACCTGGGACAAAGTATAGCATTTAGGAGGAGGATCACGGATTGCATAGTGCACAACCCCTAGAGGTAGTGAGGAAGTTCCAAGGACTGTGACTGCAGAATTTTTAGTGGTTTGAGGTCATAGAAACAATATTGCACAATTGAGAGTGATAGTGACATAATGAGGCTTAATTTCCCACTGTGACTGGGTTGTAGATAGTTAAGGACAGACTGGGCCACTAGATTATGTAATTTTTCATATTAGAGAGACATGGAGGTTGAAAACTAATAAGGAATACATAGTGCATAGTGGGAATTAATCTAGGAGGCAATATTGTCCAAATCATGAAAAACAAGATGCAACACTGAGCATTGTGACTACATAATGCATAGTCCTTGGAGGCAGTGACTATGCATTGTGTAGTTCTAGGAGGCAAGTGCAGTTGACTAGGGTCTGAGACTGTGCAACGCATAGACTAGTGAAGCAAAATGGAAGGGTGGTTGGTTAGGTAGGAAACATTATGGAAAATGACTAAGTTTGGGGTCAATAAGGAGATATATTAAATTACAACATGTCTTAAATATGATCACACTCTCATACATAATCAACCACACATCAATGAAACACTTAACACCTAGAATCAACAAGAACCTTTTGAAATGAGAACAAAATCACACTTACGTCCAAGTGCAATTGTTAAGATACAATTTGTAACAAAAGTAGGGATAACAATAAAACAATGTACAAAATTTTGAGAATGAGTCTAATTCTTGTCTTTATTATATATAGGACCCATTAGAACTAAATTTTCCTATTAAAGATGCGTATAACTCCCTTTCAAAAAATGCGACACTTCCCTTACGAAAAGACTAGACTTAGTTTTTTTCTTGGAAAAAGGCACTTGGAAACTTACAAAACAAGCATGTGATGTTTTTCTGTTACTAGAAAAAATAGCTCACATGGTTTAAGGTGGCACCAAATTTTGAATATAGGCCAAAATTTAGAAGATGTTGTAGTAACGACAACGCTTGGCGACATACTAATATAACCCCAATTTCTATACCTTGTTCTAGCTCTATGCACAAGGTTTATTCCTTCCTAAACTATTGATTCATCATTAGAATTACTTTGGCTTCCCCACATGACCTGGTCATAGATATAGCATCATTTATTCCATTTATTAGATGAACACATTCACAAGGATTTCCATATCACAATTTTTTTGATATAGGCTAAGGGTAACACGTAGTCATCATTTTAAATGATTATCATTTGAGTTTCATCTTTCATGTTTCTCTGCTGCCAGGAGGCCTATTTAGTACCTCGACAGAATCACTACAAGAACACAAGCATTGCTTCACTAGTAGAAAGTATGTTCAATACCTCGACAAAGTCACTATTGGAGAGCAATCATTTATTCACTAGTAGCAAGCATGTTTAGTACACCGATAGAGTCACTATATGAACACAAGAATTTGTTTTCTAGAAGTGATATCGTTCAATACCTCAATGGAGTTACTTCCTTTAAATATCTATGTAGGAAGCCTTTATATTATTTCACCCTTTACTCTATTTTGTTACATTATGCACATTTTCATTTAATAGACATTTATATAACCAAGGTGGAGGAGGGATGTCTAATTATTGAGAGGAAGACATGTTCTTTAAGAGATTATTATATCATTTGAAATTAATATGCTTGGTAGTAGTTTTCCATGAAATAAGATCCTAGAATAGATGTGAGTGTCGTGGTTTTGCTCAAATTTTTCTATTGAAATGGATTGTATTTCCCATTATGACATAATTAATATTAAAGATATTAGACCAAAACAAAGAATAAGGACCAAAATTTAACCAAGTGTTGTTTTGTTTCACAAACCCTTCAAAAAAATTTCCACACTGATTGTAACTAGATAAAACACTTTCATAAAAGGATTTATTTACAAGAAAAACAAAACAAAAGGTGACATAACAATAAAAACATGAGATAAGGAAAAAAACCAAAGATAAGGAAGAAATATCTGCATAGGGTAGGGACACAACCCTAGGATGCTATTGAAAATATTATTTGAGATCTTGGTCATTGACAGGAAGAGAGTAAATCATACCATATAAGTATTGAAGATGATAAGTATGGCAAACAATATTATCATGAATAGCATGTGGTCTCATCCATAGGGATTGGAATTAAATGTGTTTTTAATTCTCTTAATTACACTTATCCCACTTCAATACTAGGTCTCCAACAACGAACTCCTTGTTCCATGTAAATTTATCAAACCAATGCTTGATATGAGTGACAAATATAAAATTTTTCTTTTGTTTTCTACCTTTATTCCTCTAACTTCAATACATTCTATCCTACTCTCAACCATAAGATATGATTTACCTTGAGATTCTTGGGAAAGTTGAAGGGAAAAGAGGTATATGTTCAGAGGTAGGATGGCCTCCTTTAGATACATGAGGAATTAAGGGGAAGTCTTCAGAGAGGGTTTCCATAAGACATGTTTAGCCTATAAAGCATTCACGAAAGTGTTATTCTAGCTCCTTTGTTCAAAGTAAACAATTTTATTAATAATGTGGATTGGATTCTTATTGGTAGACATAGATAAATTGTTTCATTGAGGATAGGAATTGGATGAGGGTTTTAAAATAATGTCATTTTCTAATGAAAAATAATAAAGATTGAACAATGAAAAATATGTTGTATTATCAAAGAAAGTGACTTAGGAACGCCAAACCTCATGATGACTTTTTTCTTTTGGGTGTTGATGACTTCCTCCTAGTTCACTTGTTTTAATGGAACTGCTTGAGTCCACCAAGTGAAAAAAATTGTAGAGATTAATATATATCAATGTGGCTTCAATAAATTTCGAGATATCTTGCTATTAAAATCTAATCCCCATTTTTGAAAAGGTTCTTTGACATAATGGGTTTCAATGGGACAACTAACGTTCTCTTGCTAATAGTACATATTTAACAAATCAAACACCTATGGTCATAAGTGTTCACATCCTTAAACAATTAGGGCCAATAATAATGAGCCAACATGAATTTATGAGTAGTAGTATCACGCATGTAGTTTCCACTAAATAGTCTATTATGAAGATATTTTAGTACCCTTTCTGAATGGAGTGCTTCTAGACATCTAAGAAACACCCCATTGTGGGGCTTCTAAGAAAGAAAACCATATAGAAGCTCATATGATAATGATTTGAGTCGAATAATCCTTTTATATTTAGCTCATAAGTGCAAGGGAAATGTATCATGATCAATATATTGTCACACATTTGTTTATCAAGATGTGGTTGGTTCAGTGGGGGTAAATTCTTTGATATTGTACATTTTGATTTCTTACTCTCATCCAAAACCTTCCTCTTCTTATGAATTTACCACCTTTTCTGCAAGTTGAGAGAGACCATGGCCTTTTATCATATGAAATAGATTAAATTCAATGTTATAATCCTGCAAACTTATCATCTAGTTCACCCTCCTCTCACCCAACTCTTGTTGAAATAAAAGTGATCTAACCGCTTGGTAAGGTATAAAGATGATGATGTTACTCTTGAGAAGGTAAGTCCTAAAATGTTTCATGGACTTATATATTGCATAAGCTTACTTATCAATGGTGGGGCCGTTTAATTTGAATCCTTGTAAGCCAACACTCATGAATGATATAGGTTGCTCATTTCCTAAATCATCCTTCTGAGTAGGAACCAATGCGAGACAGGTGTTAGAAGAAAATGTATATAATAAGAAATCTCTGCCAAAATTTGGACTATACAATGCATGGTCTTAGACAATCTCTTGCTTGATTCACGTGAAGGAATATTTATCCCTTTTATCCTAGTTATAGACTACAACATTCATAATAATCTCTTCTAATGTCTGAACAATTTGACTGTAATATAAGATCAAGTTAGAGAGGAAGTTAATTTTTACTAGGAAGGATTTCATGGCTTTGTTATTTTTGGGAAAGGGAATATGAGCAATAGATTTGACCCATTCTAGGTCCACTTTAATCCCATTCATAGTAATAATGATGTGACCCAAGAGTGGAAACTTTGGAGATGCTCTTCTTTGGATTTAGAAATATGTAGTATATGCCACATTGCATAAACAATTTTCTCAAATGAAAAAAGTGAGAATATTTTTTCTTTGAAAATACCGTTAAAGAATCTAACTAAAGTACTACAGTTTGTCCAATTAGGCCCAAAAATGCGATGTCTTAAAAGTATCTCCTGCATTACTCAGCATGAAAGGCATGTGCTTAACAGAAAAGGTACCCCACTTTGTCTTGAATATGGTTTCGTGTTTGTCAGTTTCTACTATTAGAACTTGATTTCATCCAAAGAATCCATATAGTAATGAGAACATCTCTGAACCAAATACCATTTGAAGTATATATTCCATAGATGTCACAAGATAGTTTCCTTTATGCGAAGCTAGGTTTAAGTTGTGTAAATCAACACATAAGTGTATTTATCAACACTTCTTTCTTAGCCCAACCTAATTAGAGATCCAAGTAGAATGACGAACTTTAAATATGGTCTAAGCATCCAGCAATTTATTAAGCTCTTTATAAATGATAGGTTCAAGTGTAGCATGAAATTTTCATAATTTCCCCTTAAAAATATTTACTACTTCTTTGACATGTATCACATTATTTCTTATGTCCATCCAAACTCTTCAGGGTACTGTTTGAAATATGGATAAAATATTTCCACTTTTGAGGTGTACAACACTTATCTAGATTCACATATTTCAGATCTTGTTTGGTACTTAGATTCGCTTATTCGTGTAAAAGAGTAGAACTATGAGTCATTGTGTTAGTTTTTCCCTTAGAGTTATCTAGCGAGTAATACAAATTTTCCAAAGATAACACACCCTTGGGCATGGCATTCATGAAAATCTTTCTTTGGCTGGTCTTCATGAATGTCCACATCCTTAAACATATCAACATTGGCCATGAAATATAGTATTTGTTGGTCATTAATGAAAACACTCTCATATATGGAAATAATAGTAATACATAAATTCAAGGCTTTTTGGTTAAATACACAACATGTGATATTGATGATTTGGGATCAGAACTCGCTAAAGTATGTAAGTACTTGCATACAGGAAGTCATAATAAGTGAAAGACATCGGATTGTAGATACATTTTTCCTATGTTTCCAATGAAAATGGAAAAGATCATTGAACCAATCATTGTAGTTGACAAAAAAACTTAGCAAAAAGAAAAAAATGGTTACTTTCATTATTGGAGCAAACAAAATATGATATCTTAACAAGTTTCAAAGGGTTCTTAATGGAAATAGGATTAACCTAAGAAGAATAAGAGAATATGTTTGAGTAATTCAATCTACAATAACTCAGAGAACAATTTTCCTAAAACTAAAACCTTCACACATTTGGAACAATAACTTTGCAAAGGAAATGTTGAATTTGTGGAATGCAAATATAGATTCACAATTGGTGGTAAATTCATATGCTGCAAGATCATATTGTAGCTCGTACATGACCAAAGTTGAGAAGTCTGTGAAAAATGCATTTAGAAGAATATGCAAAGAACATTAGAAAAGTGAAATCAATATTATGCAAATTATACATACATTCATAAATAAATTAAGAAACCTATAACAAATATATGCACAAAAAATTATTCATATAACACTTTCATTTCCATTAAGTTGCAATTCAAGAGAGTGCATTTTCATAAACAAATCTCCACCAAATGAACAAAGATTATTTCTTAAGGTGGTGATTCTACCATTCCAAATATATCATGTGTTTCTTTATGATTGATTACTACATAGAATGTCCAACTAATATTAAGAACATTTTCCTTGTAGAATTTGTGTCAAATTATAAGGAAAATGACATGCACATATCAAAGGGGAAAAAGACAAATACAATATGATTTTTTTAGGTACAAAAACCATGTAGACTACAAAAACTTTTGTAGAGAGAAATTATTGTTAGATGTTCAATTTGATAAAAATGAGAAAGCATTGAAACAATACTTCACTACATGGAAAATTGCATATACTTTCTATGAAAAGACAACTCAGGTCAATGAAGCTATATTTACTTATAACATCAATGTTGCATGGGGTGATATTGAAAGAGCTAATGAAAAGTTGGATAATCCTATGATTATTTACAATACAAAGACAAAAAATAAACAACCTCTTATGAAAACTAGCACTTGCAAATATATTTTCAATGTTTACAACAATTGAAGATGAAGAAAATATCAATCTTGGATTTCAAGTAACAGAACATCCATTTTTTCTTGACAACAAAGAGTACTATAAAATTAGGAGAAAGCTAAATAGAGAATAAAAAGAAATTATTAAGGAAATTATATTGGAAAAATGTAGAGAGACCCACAAACCAATCTACTTGTTCCTTAGAGGTGGAAAAGATACAAGAGAGCCATTTATAGGAAAACAAATTTTCCAAATTCTTATACAAATATATCATACATATAATAGAAATTAACCTCTAAATAAAAAATGATTTATATTAGCATATAGAGGGAAAGTTGCATATAGTGTAGGAGGAACAACCATTAACTTTACATTTCTAGTTCTTTTTAGTAAATCTCAAGTTCTTCCACTTAAAATGAAATGTTAGATACTTTATCAAAGCTCTATGAATAATTTCAACTTGTACTCATGACTTTTGATTAGGAGTAGATTTCTATATTCAATTGACAATGGTATTAGAAACATAAAACACATTAAAAAAAGTACTTTAGAAATATTGACATGATATTTTATGGTGATAATTAACAAACATAACCCATACAAGATTCTCTAATCTTTGAAAACGTACAATTAATTTCGAAATAACAACATATGACTTTTGGAAAGGAAATACAAAGTGATATGAAATGTATACTACGATGCACCATAAAAGTGAAAAGTCTATTAAGATTTTAAACAAAATGCTCACAAATACCCAAACAAGTGATAACTTAAAATATGTCAATAAAAATTGCAAATGTCCTACACCTAACAACCCTTCATTCACTTACCTATTTTATAAAAAAAAAGTCTCAATCAATAACAAACACATGTTATCCCTTATTGTTTGAAATGATACCATAATTCGTGCAATTGATGAAAATGAAGAAAACCATGAAAATGTCCCTATTTATGAACACATAACTTCTTTACCTTTGTAACCTGTAAAATTAGTCATGTTAGGTTAAATGTATACCTGTAAATATGACTCACAAGCCTCACAAGATGGAGTGGTAAATGGCGTTAATGGAATCATCAAGCATATAGTAAAAGAATAAGACTAATGTGATGTGGATTAAATTTTATCATCCACATATTTGACATTGACAAGCCAACAAGCTACCTTATTTTTATAGTACATACAATTCAAAACATTAGACATCCATACTTCAAATATCAAAACCAATATCTACCAAAGCAAAAATATGTCATTTAAAAAATTAAGAACAATTCCTAATTCAACTTACATGTGCACATACATTATATATGCCACACCCTTTAACTCTAGAAAATGTTGCATTTGACACAATATACATAACCCTTTCACATGTAAGAAACATAGAATATTTGTATTTTCTAAATGACTTTAAAATTAACAACTTTAATGTCAAACGAAAATGTAAAACTTACAAAATAATGCAAAATAGGTTCTAGAATATAATTACCCATCTATACACTTAGGCTATTTTATATTAATTGTTTAATTAAAAACATACCATTTTAATGAAAATGAAAATTACATATTCAATAATTATGATAAAGTACAATATCATATCTTGCATATATATATATATATATATATATATATATATATATAAATATAAATATATATATATATAATAAGATACCAAAAAAACAATAATAATATGCAAATTTCAATTGCATATCAAATTGTCTTAAATATGGAACTATGATATTAGTGTAAGACATATTAGAATATTTCAACATATGCATTTTGGCAACAAATTGTAGAAGCGACTTTGACGAAAGTAACGTATCATGGGTCGCACATCGCATAACTGAATATCTATGCTCCAGGACATACAGCTTTAATCCGCATATCAAATGTAATTGAAAAAGCATTATGCAATGTACTTTCTAATGAAACCATAATAACTCTAGTTGATTGTAATATTGATACGTTACAAATCAATTAGAAAGAACAACGACTAGAAAGCTATATGAGTAGTTACAATAAACACTTATTTTTCATGTATGGTCAAATATAGCTAAAGAATAAAATAATTTTTTATTTTATTTGAATTATAAAATAAATATAAATCAACACATAAAATCATATATATATCATTTTTTTCCTATTGAACCAAAACGTACTTTCAATCAACACAAAACACATGCTAGTGCCTCTTTTGCAATAGATCAAGAAATAATATTATGTACTACAACAAGGCTCTTAAATTATACATATTAATAAGGTAAGAAAATATTGAAAAAGAAAATAATTATAGTTCAACATTCTATTAACATTTATTTCCATAATTAGATACCTTGTTCAATGTACATTTAATTAAAATAACTATTAATATTCAAAGAAAAGAGAGGAAAAGAAAAAAAACATGGAAAGTGGAACTAAAAGGTAAATTCTTTAGTTTACATGGTCTTATATAGACCATGATCATGTGTGTTGTTAAGGCATTCTTAGATGTTAATTTATTCTTTAAATTCCCACTTTATTCAAGTGCTATTTTTAGACACAATCATGATGTAGCATCATTAATGTCAAACATACAAAAAAAGTCATCTCCTACTAGCACATTTGGTTGAGGATGGGCCTAGTTGGAAAGGCTACCCAATATCAAGGATCAAACCTCGCTAAGGTGGTTGTGAGTGTGCTAAGAGAGGAGATGTGCTAAAAAATCTAGTCACTTAAGCTGTTGGTATGGATGAGCTCTAGTGTGATTCTTGAGTGAGGGTGAGTGATTAGATGCCTTTACATTTAAAAATTTACCATTTCAATATTTTACTCTACATACTGTATGCACATAATATCTTATATTCTTTAACGTTACATTCTAAACATTGCTAACAAAAAAAAAGACATCACTTGAAAATGATGAAGAAATCACAAGGTCTAGTGTGATTCTTGAGTGAGGGTGAGTGATTTGATGCCTTTACATTTAACAATTTAGCATTTCAATATTGTATGCACATAATATCTTATATTCTTTAATATTACATTCTATACATTTCTAACGTAAAAGAAAGACATCACTTGAAAATGATGAAAAAATCACAAGCTACACTAAAGAGGAACTTGAACAAGCTATTTCAAAGAGGTACACTTGTTAGGATATTCCGACACATAGGATATAGTTAAGTTCAACTTGGTCTAGTATAGAGTTAGGTTAGAGTTAGGTAAAGTGTGTTTCTTTACCGTTGTACATTTTGTAACTTACAATCCGACGGTCACGATATGTAGTGATCCGACGGTTCACTCTCACCTCGGTATTACCGACACTTGATCCGTGGCTTGACACCCGATTGGTCCATGAGTTCTATTTAAAGCGCATGGAGGGTCATTGTTCGGGTAATCCGTGCATGAGAGAAGCTTATGTAAATTTTCATTCTTTGATTAATAAATTGTCTGTACCCACGTTGGGACAGGCCGTGGACTGTTTCCCTCCTTGCACTCTGAGGGTTTTAACCACGTCAAAAATACTGGTGTATTGATTTGAGATCTGGTTGTGAGCGGTGTCCTTTTGGTATTCTTCTGTGGAACTTACCCTGTAAATTCCTACATGGTATCAGAGCTATTTGAGGGCCGCGTCCGTTGGTGATCCAAATCTGAAGCCGGTAGAACTGCATGCGGCTGTCGTTTCCTAGATCTGCTGTTTCTGACTGCTTTCGGGCCGAGAGGACTGCTCTGTTGCATTCGGAGCATCTGTTTCAGTGAGGAACCCCTTTCGTTTCACGCGAAAAGGTTTCCGGTAGCCCTAGCTGCGTCATTTTTCAGATCGGGAGGTATACAGTGTTTTTTTTGCAGTTTACTGTCATTTTCTCTCTGCTTATTTCGGTTTCGGTTTATTTAGCCTTTTTTTTTCCCGGATCTATACCTTTCATTTCTGCGTATGCTCTTTGCCCTGCGACTCTGTGCGATCTGGGCAAATCAGAAACAGAAAGAAAGGATTTTTCTCATGCGTATGCTCTTTTCCCTGCACCTTAGTGTGATCTCGGAAAATCAGAAACATTGAGGAAAATATTTAGTTTTTCGGCTAAAAGCTAACTTTGAGATTTTTTTTAAAATTTCTAGTTTTTTGGCTAAAGCTAACTTCGAGCCGTAAGGTTCGTTTTTCTTTGGATATTCGTGTTGGGTTTTGTGTTTTGTGTTTTGTAGGGGAAAAGAGTCTTCCCAAGGCAAGCACGCAAATCGAGGCCCCCCCCCCCCCCCCCTCTCTCTCTCTCTCTCTCTCTCTCTCTCTCTCTCTCTCTCAAATCTTTTGTATAGATCAATTGGTTCAAAGACCTTTTAAGAGAGTAGAGGTCTTGGGTTCAAGTCTCCATTTTGTGGGGGCGGATTTTTTCATTCCCGCACATTCGCGCACTTTGCCGGCAACGTCAACAATTTTTTTTCAAAAAGCCATAACTTCTTCATCCGGAAGCCTTTTTCAGAGCCGTTTTTTTTAAAACCGCCTATTTTTTCGAGATCTATCCATTGGACCACTTACTTTCAGCATCTTCAGCTTCAGTTGTTTTTCAAAAATGGAAAGTCCATGCCAAGTCATTCTTGACAGCACTAACTACTTCCAAGGGTAGCCTACATGGGAGATTTACTTAGAAGTAAAGGTCTCTTCAGAATAGCCACAGACCAAGAGAAGAAACCCAAAGATGAAGACAAGGCCGAAAAATGGGAAAATCGACAAGATCAAGCACGTGGCTTGATAGGAATGTCTGTTTCTCCTGATCTTAGATTCCACATTGCAGAAATTGAAACTCCTCATGAAGCATTAGAAAAACTTGCTAAAGTTTTTGGGATTAAAAATGAAATTAGAGCCCATCAACTTGAAAATGAGCTGCTTACTTTGGATCCTAATAATTTTTCTTGCATTGAAGATTTCTTGTCAAAATTCAAGAACCTTAGATATCTCTTGGAAGGTGTTAAAGTTAAGAAAGATGATGGTAACCTTATTTATTCCATCCTTACTAAGTTGGGCCAGCCTACTCTGTATTTGTTTCCACTTTCCATTCTACCAGGGAAGCTTTCATTTGTCAAGGCAAAGACTACAAGCCCCCTTCCTTTGACTCCTTTTGTGATTCCTTAATAAGAGAACAAGAAAAACTCTTACACCTTGGTCTTCTTAATCTTGGAAACTCTTCCACAAAAGCGTTAGCCGCCCAGCAGTAACCAAATTCAAAGAATCCTAAGAAGTCTTATCCTCAAAGGAATGGTCCTAAACCAACTCAGCCTCAAGATGAAAGATCATTTCAGCAATATGATAAGACCAATAAAAACAAATGGAAGAAGACTGAAAGACATTGTAACTTTTGTAATCGAGATGGCCACTTAGAATCTAAATGCTTTAAGAAGATGGAAGCCTTGGAAGCCGCAATGAAGAAACATAACATCCATCTGGAGCCTACTTCAACTTCAACTTCCGGAACGGCATTTTCTGCATGTCATCGTCAATCATCTCAGTCTGGTTATGCATTAAATGTATCTTCTTCTTCTTCTCATTCTCATGAGTGGCTCATTGATTCTGGAGCCTCTTGTCACATGGCCAAAAACCAAGCCATGTTTTCTTCTTTAAATGATTGTAACACCAAAAATATATATGTTGGTGATGATAGATCTCTTAATGTTGTAGGGACTGGAACTGTTCATCTAGACAATGGTCAGTTCAATGATGTATTATGTGTTCCAAACTTATCCTGCAACCTTCTATCTGTCTATCAGATAACTCATTCAGGTGAAGGTAAAATTGTTGAATTTTCACCTCATGATGTTGTAATCAAGGATCTAAAAGATCCTAAACAGATTCTAGCTACTGGTCTTGCTGATGATTCCAAAAGGTTGTATAAGTTTCACAACTTTGGGTCATCCCATCTTCCCTCAGTATTTGTTGCTCATAATGATGAAGTGAGCAAACTTTGGCATGAGCGGTTTGGTCACTTAAACTATCGCTCCCTTCAGCATCTATGTAAAGAAAACATGGTGACAGGTCTTCCTATGGTATCTTGCAAAGATGGTGTTTGTTCCGGATGTGTACTCGGAAAACATCATCGGGACAGTTTTGACAAACGTGCCTCTTGGCACGCCTCAGCCCCTTTACAGCTTGTGCACAGTGATTTATGTGGTCCTCTTCCTGTTGCTTCATTCTCTGGCTGCAAGTACTTCTTAACTTTCATTGATGATTTCTCTAGACGCACTTGGGTATACTTCTTAAAACTCAAGAGCGAAGTATTTACCACCTTTTTGGCCTTCAAAGCATTTGTTGAAAAACAATCTGGACATCAAATTCTTAAGCTAAGAACTGATAATGGTGGAGAATATGTTAAAAATGCATTCATCAACTTTTGCACCGAAAATGGAATTCAAATGCAACATACTGTTCCATACACTCCACAACAAAATGGTGTAGCTGAAAGGAAAAATCGCACCTTAAAGGAAATGGCTAATTGTATGCTGCAATCTAAAGGACTCAGTCTTAGTTTTTGGGCCGAAGCAATTAATTGTGCAAATTATATAATCAATCGCACTCCTACTAAGGTTCTAGAGAATATCACTCCAGAAGAAGCTTGGAGTTCCATTAAACCAGATGTAAGTCACTTTCGTGTGTTTGGAAGTGAAGCATGGGCCCATATTCCAGATGAAAAGCATAAAGCCTTAGAACCTAAGAGTGAGAAATGTACTTTTGTTGGATATTCTGAAGATGTAAAAGGCTATAGACTTATTCCATTTAAGTCCAAAAATGTTATCATTAGAAGAGATGTAAAATTTGATGAAAATAAATCGGCCTGCGAGCCTAGTCCGGCGGATGTGCCACCTCTTCCTATCTCTTCTATCTTTGAAAACATTTCTTCTTCTGATGATGAAAGCGAGGATGATAATCCTTCCCCACCTTCTCAGGATCCTCAACTTCCAAGATGGGTCCGTGCTACTCGGGATGCAGCAGGTGATCTTGCCGGTGATCCTACAGATCAGCGACGTACACGTTCTCAGTTTGAAAGAGCCTCTTCTTTACTGGCTCAAGCTCCAGTAAATCATGATCCTGACACTTTTGCAGAAGCTTCAGGCCATCCACATTGGGAAACAGCTATGAATGAAGAATATCATTCATTGATGACAAATGATACATGGGATCTTGTTCCTCTACCAAAGGGACGCAAACTTGTTAGATGCAAATGGGTTTACAGAACCAAGTATGGACCAGATGGGAAAGTTGATAAACATAAAGCTCGTCTAGTTGCTAAGGGCTTTTCACAGGTTGAAGGCATTGACTACACTGAAACCTTCTCTCCAGTTGCCAAAATGAACTCTATCCGCCTTGTTCTTTCCCTTGCTGCCTCTTTAAAATGGGAAGTCCATCAAATGGATGTTAAATCTGCCTTCTTGCATGGGGACTTGCAGGAAGAAATCTATATGGAACAACCCATTGGCTTCATACAAACAGACTCCAGCCTCGTTTGTCGACTTAAGAAATCCCTTTATGGCCTCAAGCAAGCTCCTCGAGCTTGGTATGCCAAAATGGATAGCTTTCTTTTAGAATCTGGCTTTTCTAGGTGTCATTCTGACAATACTGTCTACACCAAGAAAGTGGGCAACTCTCTCATCATCCTTGTTCTTTATGTTGATGATCTTATTCTTACTGGTAGTGATCCCAACCTTATAAACCATGTGAAGTCCAGCCTTAAAAAGAAATTTGAAATGACAGACTTAGGACACTTACACTATTTTCTCGGTCTTCAAGTCTTGCAATCCCAAGAGGGTATTTTCCTTTCCCAGTCCAAGTATGCTTGTGATATTCTTCGTCATTTTCACATGGAAGACTGTAAGCCAGCCACTTCTCCCTTTCAGTCTGGAGTCAAACTTTCAGTCTCTTGTACTTCTCCTGAAGTTGATGCTACCTTATACCGTCAACTTGTCGGAAAACTCTTGTATTTAACCCATACTCGTCCTGATCTTTCCTTTGCTGTTGGCCTTGTTGCTCGTTTTATGCAAAACCCCCGTGAAAGTCATTGGAAAGCAGCTAAAAGAATACTTCGTTATGTTCGAGGTACAGTACAGTTTGGGATTCATTACAGTGCCAAAGCAGCTCCTCTGTTAGTTGGTTTCACTGATTCTGATTGGGCTGGTGACCTTGATGATCGGAAGTCTACTGCCGGTTATGTCTTCACTCTTGGTTCAGGACCTATTACATGGGCTTGTAAGAAACAGGCTGCCATTTCTCTTTCATCAGCAGAAGCAGAGTATCGTGGTGCCGTGGAAGCTAGTAAGGAAGCCTTGTGGCTTCGTCAGATCCTATCAGAGTTTGGCTTTGAGCAGCAGCATCCAACCACACTTTGGTGTGATAATCAAAGTGCCATTCAGCTATGCAAAGATCCAGTCCAGCATCAGCGCAGCAAACACATTGAACTACACATGCACTTCATCAGAAAGCTCATTCATGACCATGTTCTTGAAGTGCAATATTGTCCAACAGATGATCAGGTTGCAGACATCTTCACAAAGGCTCTCACAGAGGCGAAGTTCACTAAACTTCGATATATGCTTGGAGTTCAGGAAGTTGTCACTAAGGGGGGATAGGCTCTAGTGCCTCCTTCCTTCTCCTATTGTGTCATATTTGTAAATCCTTCAATCCTATCCCAAGTTGTTCTTAAGGGGGGATGTTAGGATATTCCGACACATAGGATATAGTTAAGTTCAACTTGGTCTAGTATAGAGTTAGGTTAGAGTTAGGTAAAGTGTGTTTCTTTACCGTTGTACATTTTGTAACTTACAATCCGACGGTCACGATATGTAGTGATCCGACGGTTCACTCTCACCTCGGTATTACCGACACTTGATCCGTGGCTTGACACCCGATTGGTCCATGAGTTCTATTTAAAGCGCATGGAGGGTCATTGTTCGGGTAATCCGTGCATGAGAGAAGCTTATGTAAATTTTCATTCTTTGATTAATAAATTGTCTGTACCCACGTTGGGACAGGCCGTGGACTGTTTCCCTCCTTGCACTCTGAGGGTTTTAACCACGTCAAAAATACTGGTGTATTGATTTGAGATCTGGTTGTGAGCGGTGTCCTTTTGGTATTCTTCTGTGGAACTTACCCTGTAAATTCCTACAACACTCATTGTGATTATTAAGAGAATATGTTATTTTTAAACAAATAATATACATCCATGCAAAGTGTTCACTCTTACTTATACATTGAGAAAATATCTAGCAAAAATAAATACTTATTACTGTTTATGTAAAGTTCCAAAAGCAGTAGAAAAGAAAAGAATTACACTTGTCTTTCACGTAGAAAAAGGAAAAATGTTTAAATAAATAAAAAATCTACACGAAAAAAATCATTTCTAGACAAACATTACATCCATCACAACAACAACAAATACATTGAGTAAGAACTATACATTATATTTTTACTACATACATTTTCTTCTCATTACTATTTATTTATAAGACTATAGATGTTACCTATTTGTTTCACACCATAGTAATATTGCTAATATCATATTTATTTATAAGACTGTAGATGTTACCTATTTGTTTCACACCATAGTAATATTGCTAATATCGTCTAAATTAGGCAGGAACTATACATTATATTTTTACTACTTACATTTTTTCCTCACTATTTTTTAAGACTATACAGGTTTCCTATTTGTTTCAAACCAAAGTAATATTGCTAATATCATTTAAAAAAAATAATTGATATAGTTTAAGATAAATAATGACAAGTATAAACCAAGGAACCACCACAACAGATTATGAAAAATATAATATGTATGTATTTAAATGTTTAGTCAATGTAGTTCATTTACTCTATGAATAAATAAATAAAACATATAAAATCTCTCTTGTATTCGGTTTTTTTATGAACAATTAATAATGATCGAAATTACATCCCTATACATAATAACAATAGATGACTTGAATAATCCTAGTACTGTAAAACTCTTTATTCGAGATGAAATGGTCATATATAGGACCTATTTAAAGAAAACAAAATATAACACCTCAAATACTGCGTGCTGACATGACAGCTGAACTATGAATGATGACAATTAAATTGGTTGTTCCTTCACATCTCGTTCAAAAACGTGAGCAAAAGATTCAAACTCACGGCGTGCGCAAAAGATTCAAACTCACGATGGAATATTTGTTACAACAAAACATTGCCAGAAACAAGTTACGATTGTGGTGATTGTGATCAAATACCACAAAAGTATGAATCATGCATGGCTGAAATAGTGCCACCAATCTGCAAAGAATACAATTTCATATTGCACACTACGATTAAATAATTTGCAGAGAATAATGATATGTATCGAATCAGAATGATTGCTGTTGTTAGTACACTTGCTGGAAAATGAACTACATTGACTAAACATTTAAATACATATGACTATGAATAAATATATGTAGTTCAAAACTTCAATGTAGTTCATTTGATTCCGAAAATGACAATGAAACATATGTATTCGCATACTCAGGACACTACGATTAAACAATTTGGAGAGAATAATGATATGTATCGATTGGTGATGTTATTACACTTGCTAGAAAAGTAGGATTGAAATTTACTCTACTTATAAAATATGGTGATTCTGAAAATGATAAAAAAACATATGTATTTCCATACTCAATTGCAGAAACTTTTAAATCATATTATGTATTCAATTACATTGCATAACTATTATAACTTCTTAGGAAGGAACTTCCACTATTTGAAATGTATGAATATTTGTTCGTTTCGGTGGAAGAAGTATGGCATAAGAAAAATTCCCTTTCATATGGTTTAAAAATATAACTAAAAGAAAGAACGAAAAAAACCTATATTTTTTACAACACAATCCACATTCATAACTGATATCAAGAAATGTTGTAAGTATAAATATATAATTTTTTTTTTGTAAACTAAGGTGAAATTCTATTACTTTAAATATGAAGAATATACAAACAGAGGCAGGTCACTACCCACCCTTAAGGGAAACCGGGTACCACCGATAGTTTTTGACAGCCATCCACAAAAAATACATATCCAGTTTATCTAACCATACAAAAATTCCAGCTATATGTTCTACAAGCAAATTGTTTCGTCTTTGAGACATTAGCATTCACGATTACAAAAATTCAAAACTGAAAACGATAAAAACCTCTTTACAGCAGTGTCCATATCCTACTTATTCAGGGTGTCTGGCTTTGGTCCGCTTTATGTCTTGATCTCTATTCCATTTTCTTTGAATAGTTGCAGAATTTTATCCATCTTTCTATCCTGCATGATCAGAGTCATTTGGATGTTCCTTAGTTCCCTCTTAAAGGTGGAGAAACCTTGACCTAATTCCACCATTTCAACAACTACCTGCTCCATGGCTTTAGCCAATAGTCGCTTCATGCCCCAATAAGCATGTAGAGACTGTTTGTAGAGCGACATTCTCCCTCTAGTGTGTCCTGGATCGGGGAGAAAAATCTCCCAGTCCTCCATTTCCGGGTCCGAAGCTGGTTGCATAGCCTCCTCTTCTAAGTGATCTATAATTTTCCTGATGTGAGGATTTGTCTCTTGTATATATGCATCCTCTGCTTCATTCAATTTTCTCCTCATGTCCTGCTTCCCTTTTTTCCTACCTCTGCGTTCAGAAGCTACTCCGTCCTCCACGTCAGTTCTTTGATGCCTGCTCCCTCTACCGCCTCCTTCACTGTTCCTGCCTCGACCCCACTGTGTCTCGCGTCCACTCGCTCGTCAGCCTCTTCCGCGCCTTCCACCTGCGTCCTCATCAGTATCCTCCTGCTCCTCAAGCTGGTCTTCTGAATCCTCCGGTTCATTACTTCGACGCCTCCACTTACTGACCTTCCCGCCTGTCGTCCGACATGGTTCCTCCTCAACCAAATAGTCCCTTATATCAAACTCCTTCTCTGATTCATCTGTAATATCCAGATAAATCCGCGGCAAAGAGTCCTCTGCAACACGCTTTCCTTTTACATCAACCTCTGCGAGACCCTTTCCTTTCTGATCTACACGCCTCCCCTTGCTCCGTGTCCAGCGACCATCTCCCTGCTCTTGACTCCGAGCAATGCTTGGCACTGTCGACTGCTGCATACTCATACCTCGCTTCCTCTGTTTACAGTAATTGACCCCAAGTTTCGCCCTTCTCTCCGCTCGCTCGCATGCAAAACATAAGAACTCCCTAATCCGCCACCCTTTCATCTTAGAGCTGCGTGCCCGCGTGTCGCCTTTATTAACACTTGCCCCATCTGCTGGGTGATGATGTGAGATGTACCCAATCTCTCTGACGCAGCTACCTCTCGTCCTCGAAAGCGTACCCATATCCGTCCTTGGGATGAACATTCCGCTCGTTTCTTGATTAACCTCGCCGCCCCTAAGGTGATTTCCATCCACGCGCTTCGTAATCCCCTGTCCAACATTAATTATCATGTCATATCTCCTCCTATTCATAATAAGGAAGCACTTAATCATTTCCGTGTGATGCCATGGCCTCATCATAATCCTGTCGAAGTATAGTTTGTAGTGCATTCCACCTTGGGTCATCCTGATATGAGGCCCAACTCCCATATATTACTCTGTTCGACGCTTCGCTGCCCCAATTGGCTAATAAATCCGCTGCGTGGTTGCCATTCCGCAGGACATGATTAATCATTGTATACTCAATCCTACTAAGAAGCCCTTCTATGTCTTGTATGATCGTTGTTGTCCGCCAACTCGTCGCCACATGATCCCACCGTTTGCCATTTCGTAATTTTCTGAGCATATCAATCGTAATTTTGGAGTCGCCTTCAACTTCAAGATTCCAGTATCCATTTCGAACTGCAATTCGAAGTCCATTATACACTCCCCATAATTCCGCTTCATTATTTGTATAAATATATAATTTAATAGATTAATTTTATATAAATAATTATTAAAAATATTTTATCTTATATTACTCAATATATTATTTTTTATGCCATATGAATAGCTTGAAGGAAGAATAAGAACATTAAAGGTTTATTCAACCTAATTTGAACCCGCTTGTGTTATTTGCAAATCCTCTGTCAGCGCATCTACATTTATAGAAAATGGAACAATTAAATGTCTAAAATGAAATCAAAGATGTCCATTTATATATAAACATGGTTTAATTGAAAACATTTAAAAAACCTTTCACAAAACTGTACAGTGCATCGTTAGACAGCTCATACCCCAAGATATACTTCCTAGCATAGAATATATGTCATATGAAGCATATCTAGAAAAGGAACAAGGCTCCATTTATATGCTGAGTGACCTTACCATGCACAACATATTTACTTTAAATGAATCTACAATGTAGTATTACATGTCAACTAAGAAAAAAAATGTACACTAAACAATTTGAAATAAGTTCACTAAATAATATCATAATATTCCTCCAAATTTCTCTTTCATTTATAATGCTTTCAACACAATCTCTATTTCACGATGCTTTTAACTTACCTTTTGTTTTACATGTTCTTGTGTTATGCACTGAATATGAATAAAAGAAAAAAACGAACACTAAACAATTTGAAATAAGTTCACTAAATAATATCATAATATGCCTCCAAATTTCTCTTTCATTTATAATGCTTTCAACACAATCTCTATTTCACGATGCTTTTAACTTACCTTTTGTTTTACATGTTCTTTTGTGTTATCCACTAAATATGAATAAAAGAAATCAATTGTAGCAATTTCTCGTCCACATCCGAAAATGAACACGCATACATGTCTTTGAACCCTCTTTTTCTTACTCGGTCCTATCAATTATCAACAAAAACCATTTCTATTTGTTAAAATCCTTGACAAATTTGGCCAATACCGTTGTACTTTGTAAATAGAAAAAATTTTCACACAACACTTAAATAGTTTGTGTATTAATACCACACTCAATTAAAAGGTTTTTTCTTTTCAAAAATGTAAATTTTCAATGTTTTTTTCTATCTTTCATAACTTCTTAAAATTATTTATACTGATTGAGAATTATTGAGACATAATCAAAACTAGAGTGGAATATCCATAGTTAATTGTAAGTAACATTTATTTATTTTGATTATAATTGATCATGATCTATGGTACATAATGGAAAATTGGTCAAAACTATGTATATGTACTTTATTGTACTAAATAATTTGTAATTCAAATTTTAAACATTTAATTCTATATGTACATAAATATAAACTCATTGCGACCATAGTTAACTATAGTTGATCATACATATTGAAGATGTTTTCCTATGTTCATTTTGTATTTCTCCATCTTAAGCAACTTGGAAAATTAGCCAAAACTATCTCGTTGTTTGTTGTACTAAATCATTCGTAATTAAAATATATGTAAATGTACATATGTTTAACATTTTGTTATTGGCTTACAAGATTTGGTCAAACTCTCTATTAGCTTACAAATATGAAAATAATATATTCATCTTTTCCATAATATAGTAATATCAACCTAAATATTTCATAGCATCCTTTGTATACATTATACTAACACTTACTATATACAAGTTTTGTAACAACATAATCCTTAATTTTAATGACACTCTCTAGGCTTGGCAATACTTGTTTTATTATATGGTCATACAACTTTACATTTAAAAATAGTACAAAAATAAATTTTAAAAATTATTAATAATAAAAAAATCAATGTCTCCCCTAAATAAAATACTTTAATTTGCACTTTAATTTTATATTTACCTTGTATAAAGTTAATGTAATTGAGAACAATATACATAAAAAAGATAAAAAATTACTTTGACAACTTAACATGGAGTTGACAAATGCCATATAGAATTAATATAACTTTCATTCTATATTTACTTGACATGTGTTCCAATTTTCCTATGATAAATATTTTCTTAGGCAATATAAGACCATTCACAATTTAAAATTTATCTGAAGCTTCATAATTCTATGAGATGATTGTCCTTGCTGTTACAAAAAAGTAGGGTAGAATAATACCGAAACCAATATTATTGTAAATAAATAAGAAAATTTAATATTAATAAAAAATAATAAAATTCCATACATATTGTTAAAAAATGTCGGAGAAGCTGCAATTTTTTATTTATGAAAAAATAAAAAATAAAATAGATAAAAGGAAAAATTTAATGTATAATACCGTCATTGGTTCAGGTATAATAATACTAAGAAACTACATATTTAGTAAAGAAACTACATGATTGTCCTTGCTTGTGAATAGTAGACACTTTCAAAGTTTATGGCATAATTGATGAGTGATGTTGTTAAAAAAGATACAAATTGTGCTATACCGTGACATGGTTGCGCACATTGCGACAGGTAAACAACAAAACCATGGTAGAATACTACCTAAACCAATATTATTAAATAAATAATTTTTAATATCAATAAAAAATAATAAATGGGGAAATGTTGTAAAGCTGTTTTTATTAAAAATAAAGTAAAACAGATTAAAGGAAAAATCCAATGCATGCTAAGTTCATTTGTTTAGGTATAATAATATTAATTTTACATGTTATTTGTTAACTTTATATTTAGCGAAGAAATTACATGTTTTTTTAATGCTAAAAAGTAACTTTTTAATTTTCAATTATTTCATCTTTATATAAAGTTGACTCAAAATTAACTTCGAACTTGAAGATTTGATTTATGATTCAGATTGACTTTTTTGTTATTATTATGTTTTAATTTGTTAATGTAAGTATTTATGGTTTACATTGATTTGTTTTTCATTATTACTATGTTTTAATTTGTTAATATAAGTATTATTTCATTATTGTTGAGCTCAAAGACACTTTACATCTCATTACTATGGAGATGATATCACCTAATATTACATTTCAAAATAATAAAATAATACTTACTCAACAAAATAAAATAAAAATAATGAAAAATGTAATGTATGACATAAATAGAATAATTCAATTTCCACCTCAATTTGATATCCAATTTATATATAGAGTTAAAGTAAAATAGAAAATTATTTTTTAATATTAAAGAGATACTTAACTATTTCAATACTTAATATGGAGTTAACATATTCATGTAAAAGTAATATAATTTCTATTACGTGATATTTAATTCATCCCCCATATATATATATATAAAGAGTTTTACATTCTACACTTTCATAATGTCCAATATATCTCTTTAATTCGCACATGGAATTGAATGAATAGCTTCACATCAAGGAGCACCCTAACAAAATGCACCCTATAACTATCTATCCAAATCCCATGGACTAATTCATTTTATACTTAATTAGCATGTAATAGTGAAAATAAAAATATATTAACCAAAATAAATATATTGTACTCTTAATTATAAGGAAAAAAGTTAAATGTTAATATTAAATAACTTAATGTCAAATAAATTTATTGGAGAAAAAAATTGAATGATATGGAGTTAAGTAATTTATGTTATACACCATTAGGTTGTATTTATAGGAGTTATAAATATAAATGTTTGCTTTGGAGTGTGATTTGTAATATAATATTATAATAATATATAACATGAGAATTATATTTTACTATGAAAAAATGGTTAAAAAATGGTTAAAAGTTATATGAGGAAAAAATATAATATTAAAATAAAATATATAAAATATTATATAAAATTGATTATAATTTAATATTATAATAATTGATTATAACTTAATTACTTTATGTGAATAATTTTTTTAAATATTTATAATTCTAAAAAATATGATATATGTATGTTAATAATATTATATTATAGTAATTTGAGTTATATTTAAAAGGGTAAATTATTAAAAATATATATATATTTATATTAATTGTAGTTTAATTTTGTTTCAGTAGATAACATTTTTAACTACATAGATAGATGTTCATTTTGAAATATGATATTTTAATGGAATACAAGAATAAATATATATATATATAAAGAGGAGAGGTATACTTGTAAAAGTATAATATTAAAATAAGTAAATATGTATAATAGTAATTCATTATAAATTAATTATTATTTGAGTAGGAAATAATTTTAATTACTTAAGTAAGGGTATATTCTGAAGTGTAATTTTAAATAGAATATCATATTTTAGTAGAAGGGCATAGAATATCTGGTGATAGAGAGTATTGTTAAGTTATTCTGTAATGTGAAAATTATTTGTGAAATTATGTATGAAAAAATACAACCATATCAAAAACTAAATAATATCTTATAAAAAAAATCATATAAATAATTTTAAGTGCTATCTTTCAACTCAAAAATAAATGATGAACAAATTACATATTTTTTGAAATAATCTCTTGAGAATTATAATTATATTAAACTATACTAGATTATACTAGAGTATAAGTAATATTATCTAAATGAAACGTATTATCTCAACGTCTCCTGTGATAAACATTTTTTTATGCAATCCGGGACAGTTCAAAACTTGAAATTTATAACAAGTTTAATGAATCAAGTGTTTATAATATAATGATTACATAATAAGATATTAACAAATCATAGTGGATATAAATAATTTTAAATATTAATAAAAAATAAAATAATAAATTTATAATGTTAAAGTATGAGAAAATGCTAAAACAAATTGGTCAAAAATGAAATAATATTTTATAAAAAAAAAAATTAAACCAATAATACTATGCATAATAGAAAGGTTTTCAAAAAATTGCACTTAAAGAGTATTCCTAATAATATTATTTTGATATTCCTTATTAAGTAGAGAAGAAATCAGTTATTTCTTAGTACTATATATATATATTTTTTTTGCTTTTTCTTTAACTAAATCTTTATATCTCTATTCAAGATTGATTCGAAGTTTATTTTATATAAGTATTATTTTATTGTTGTTGGGAATATAGAAATGCTTTATAATTTCATATGAGTCTGATGTTATCTTGTAATGGTAAATTTGGAAATAACAAAATAATATTTAGAAAATAAATGTAAAAAAAATAGTATTGGAAAAAAAGTATTTTATTGTCGATTATGAGTAAATAATTAAATGTAGCCCCAGGGATCGTTGAGTTGTTTGAGTTTTTTTTTGCTAATTACCTCACTTATGGGGACATCATAAGGTCATATAGCCTTGAAGCTGTTGGGGTTAGGCCTTGCTAGTTTGGTCGGGCCGATAGATCTCTTTGGAGGTATCTACTTCAATTTCGTGTGGATGTAGGGGTCACTGAATGTCCATGGACCACCCTAGAAAAGGGTGAATAATTCAATTTTTAAATTAAGTAACATAGTTTTATATCAAGTTTATATGTATAAAAAATTAATAATAATTTAATTATGTAATTTAAGTAATTTAGGTTATTCAATGTTATGATGGAATTACACTAGTTACAGATATAGGTCCTTGTTTTTGGAATACTGTTTATATTAGCAATTGCACCACATGTTGCAAAGGAAACATCATATACTTTGTAAGACATAAATAATAGAATAATTGTGTCATCTAAGAAATCATCAAAGAGAAAATTTTGTAAACAAAATTCCATTCAAAGCTAGAAGATAAAGAGGTGAAAACAAGAAATCATCATAGAGGCCCTCTATGAACCTCAGATGAAAAGTCAGCGAGTCACTTTGATCTAATTTTGACTTCATTCATTCCTTCCAAAATTCAAGGAAAGAAGAGGGAAAATATGGAATCAGAAAAGTCCCAATCATTTTATATTGTCATTTGATGCTTAATAAGATAAATTTTGTACAAAGGAAATAATATTTTTATGTGTTGGATTATTGAGAATTTTGAACAAGAGGAAAAAAGGTAAGATCATTCCTTCACTTCATTTCTACAATGTTTCATTTACCTTTAAGGTGAAGGAGTTGCTAAAACATAAATGACCACCTTCGCATTACATTAATGGTAATGGTAGGATCTTTCCTTTGCCTTCATGTTTACAATGTGCACTTACCTTTAATGTGAAGGAAAGGCACTCTAATATTGTATTTAGTCTTAGTAATTCAATTACACTATAGTTTGTACATAAAATAATTTATTAAACCAAATGTTAGTAAGCCCTTATCAATTTTCATAAATTTTTGAATTTAAGCTCATCTTATTTCATCTATGCATATAAAGAATTAAGATAACCAAAAGTATTATTTCATCCTCTTTCTTACTCACATATAAAGAATAAATATAAATAAGAAGTTTGAACTATTTTGATCTATATAATTAGTGCAAATAGTTATATTCTCATTTAAACTGCTTCTATTATTCTCTCCTTTTCACTTGTTTTTTTTTGGCATTGCTAATTTTTTTTGCAAGTATTGGTCTCATAAATGTGATTTATTTTTTTCTCCATATGTTCAATGTTGAGTGGCCATTTTTGCATGAGCCACTCCTCAATGACTTGGAGGGAACATGTTCTCCCTACAAAATTTCACAATAAGGGATTTTTCAGTATTTGCAATGTTCTACTTGAAGTATGGAGTGTTTAGAAAAGTTAAAACTTGAGTTGAGGTTTTTGGAAGTTCACAACTTAAAAGATTTTGTAAAGGAAGGATTATACATTTAACAATAGAAGGTTTGAAAATGTCACAATAGATGTTTTTGGTGTCTCTAGAGAAGACAAATTGTGGATAAATTTGAATGTGTACATGTACCATAGCGAAAGCTTCCTTATCTTGGTTATCTCCGCAATAGTTTCATTGCATTTGGGCATGACAAACTCGATGAATTTTCGTCCATAGAGAGAAATATCACTACCAAACATACAATTCCAACAATGTTATTTTGGAGTTGCGAAAATAAGATATATTTTCTAGGAAAATATAAGGCCTTACAAATTATATATTGAATCCACCAAATTATATGTATAGTATACCAATAAATAACAATGAAAATGGTAGGAAGATTTTATGCATTTATTTTTTTACCTAGAGAATTGCAGGGCTAAAGATCCAAGTACCAACATTTTCAATGTGGCCTCGACGGTCTATAATATGTTATTTCAATCTTTCCATCACCACGGTGTGGCACTCACATTCACTGATATATGTCCTTGCAACCCAAGGCACTTTTGAAACACCTTTCATGATAAAATTGAACAAGGACACACTAGATGCATCATGCAAAAAAGTTATGAAGGGAACCTCCTAAGACATTATTCCTAAGGTTATACCAAAAATAGCCTCTTCCCTAAATAGTAACAAATTGTGATACTTTTCATCAAACTTATGCTTCCACTTGATTTGTATCTAGAAAATTGAAAATTATTCTCCTTCTATAGTACACATTTTTCAAAGAACAAATTCATACCTTTGGACTTGTTATTGGAAGTAATAAGAGAAAGAACCAACAAGGTTAAAATCAAGCTTGATAAAATTAAAATTTCTCTATTTAATTATTTTGGTCAAAATGTTAAATCCATATTTCACACGCTTGTTAACACACAGATTGTTGTACTAGAGTAAATGGAAGCACATATGAAGGGACACCATCTAGAATATGGTCGTGAAGTGTTGCAACAAGGGAAGTAGAGTACTGATCGAGATATGGGTATTTTTATGAGAGGATTCCAAACAGGTGAGACATATGTCTATGCTTTCCCTATAGGAGATCATAATAAAGCATATGTACAATTCATTAATGTTATTCAAACAATCCTAGAAGAACATGGGAAGAATATCATTAGAAACAAGAAATTTGTTTTGAGTGCAAGAAAATTTCTTGTGGAACATGGGTACTCACAACATCCATGTCTATACTACAGTGACATGAATGTTGATGTCCCTTTCCTACATTAGAAATCAATGAAGTGACCAGCTCTAACGACATCCACAACATTCATAACAAAGTTTTTTCATACATACAATATATATATATATATATATATATATATATATATATATATATATATATATATATATATATATATATATATTGTTGATGATTTCAAGCGTGATGTTAAACAAAAATTAAGTGTAGGTGGTTTTGAAACAAAACTAAACTTGGGTTAGTTGTTCAAATATTTAATAATATATCAAAATTTAGAAATTGAAACCTTAGAAATCAACATTGAAAACAAGAAGTTATCATAGAAACCCTCAAATAAACTTGGATGAGAATTTGGTAAAGTGAGTTACTTTGATCAAATTTTGACTTCATTCATTCGTTTCCAACTTATTGATCACTCAAAGAAAGAAAAGGGAAAATATGGAATCCAAAAAAGCTTATTCATACATGCATTTTAGACTTTCTTTGCACACTTGATAAGGCTAATTTTGGATAGGAAATTATTCAGAATTTAGGACAATAGGTATGACTCTAGAAATAAAGGAAAAATATTGTTAATGAGTTGATAAAGATAAGATGATGACTTCACATTCCATGGAAAGGGTGAAATTTTCCCTTTGTCGTTATTTCTATAATGTTTTGTTTACCTTTAAGGTGAAGGAAAGACCAAAATTTTGATTTCATCGTCTTTCTTATTCACATTCAAAGCATAATGCTAAATAAAAATGCATGAGTATTGAAACTTGATTCTTAGTAATGATTTTGTCAATCCATCTTCCATGATTTTTGTTGTACAATACACTGCCTATATTTTTTTTTTATCAATTTATTCACAAATAAAGTGGTACCTTTGAAAGGTTTGTCATGGTTACACATTTGTTGTTGGCACTCTGCAATATTATTAGTTGGGCTTGAGTGAGCATAATGTCCTAAAATAATATTCTCCACCATTTGAATTCATTTGAAGTTTGACATGTTTCTGTGTACTATGCTTATGTAGTGGAAAGATAAATTTTCATTTGTTTTCTTGCTTCCTCATGAAATTATGTCTCCACTAAGGATAAAAGAGTGGCCTAAAGTTGATCTCTTGTTATCAATGTCCCTTGTTGACTCTAACTAAAAGTAATGAGTTTTAGAGATTCTTCTGAATTCCCACTTAATGTAATTGGTTCTTAGATGTTGTTTAAAGATATTTTAAAATCCTTTTGACTGATACCAGATGTTGTGGTCCAAGATAGCTAGAAAAATGGGCTCACAATGCTTACAACATGCACAATATCTAGTCTACTAGAAACCCTCACATTCATTTGACTCCCAACATTATTATAATATGGAGATGTACTCATATAATTATGCTTGTTCTTATGTATGTAGACAGTTTTCGGGAAAAAAATTCTTATCTACTTCAAATCATTGTTTTTAAATTTTCCATACTTTTGTTACCTACACACTGTGATATTATTAGCAACATGGAGACAAAGAAAAGTATTAAAACTTCGCTAGTTTATCACATATTTAATATATCACGAAATTTAGAAATTGAAACCTTAGAAATCAACGTTGAAAACAAGAAGTGATCATAGAGACCCTCAGAGAACCTTGGATGAGAAGTCAATGAATTCAATTACTTTTATCAAATTTTGAATTCATTCATTCATTTCCAACTTGTTGACCACTCTAGGTAACAAATGGAAAAATATGGAATCTGAAAAAGCCCAATCATATAATCATTTTAGATTCTATTTGTATGCTTAATAAGAAAAATTTTGAACACATGAATTCATATGTACACTAAGACCAATGTGATGTATTAAACCTTAAGAAAGTAGGAAATTAGTTGAGATTTTTTTAATATTTTATTTATATGATTTAAAAGAAAAAAAAAACATTCCTAAATAGACATAGTTTTATGGATTAACAGTTAGTCCAATATATTTTTATTATACTCAAACATAAAAACCATCAACATAATAATATAATAAATTTTAAATAATATAAAATTATGTAAAAATACACTAATTTTCTTTATAAAAAATTATCTTCAATTTATGGTTTTACAATTTCTATACAAACTTCCAAGAATATAATATGTTTATGTTGAGAAAAGATGGTCTTTTTTTTACCCAAAGAAAAAAACACTTCTTCTTTCAATTAAAAAATATAGAACATGTTCAGCATTTTCGATTTTATATGTGGATATTTATTATATACTTTACTTCTTACGTTACTTCCTTGTACAAAAAAGTTCACTTAGAACAAAATTGGCTCTACTTATAGCTAGGTTCTTGGTTCATCATGCATAAAATACCTTACTTGTAACTTTTATTTACTAACTCAGAGTCCTCTATATTTGTGCTAAGATAGTCTCCTACGAGTAGTTTATGCTTCCAACATTAACCTTAATATAAAAATACGATGTTTCTAATCTGAAGAATGTATAATATAACATATAGGAATGTGAGAATCACTGACGTTCCTCTTGAGTTTGTTTGCATATAAGATGATATACACCAAGACAAAAGTGTCAACTATCTTTAAGGTGAGAGTTGTTTCATTCACATATCCCTTTGACATTGAATTCGCTCCTCCCCCACCACTAAAATAATTTTTTTTTTGCAACACATTCATAATCCCTACCTAGCAGATTGCACTTGAATAGTGTGGCAGTACGTACATGGTCGCTCAATTGAAAGTCACCTTCTGAGCAAGAAATAGCCAAAATGTGACTATGGTGTTTAGGTTCCCACATGAAATTCCAATGCGGCAATACGCAAGGACAAAGATAATTTTGCTAAGGCAATTGTTACATATAGAAACAAAAGTGTTTCCACGAACTTGGATGTGATGGCATTGTAGAATGAAAAAATATAGAATTCACTTGTTTAAAAGTGTGGCAGGGGATGATGTTCATACTTCACCTTCCCCGGTTGTGCTTCCTTCTCCATACTTCAAAAATGAGGACTATTATTCTATATTATGATCACTTCCTCATAGTTCTGATCGAGTGGATGTGCTAGAAAATATATTTATGTGTTATAATTATTTTAGAGATCAACAAGTTGAATGGTTGCACAAATCAAGATTTAGTTGATAGTTAAAACAATGGGATCTAACAGTGGAAAAACCCTCAATCATTTAACAATGGATGTAAGGGTACATATGAGTGCAGAGTGGAAACTCAGGGATCTCTTCTCAAAGGGGAACACCTTACAGTGTAAATATAATATAATATTTTATAATATGAGAATTGTATTTTCTTTTTTTTTATAAGTAAGAGATGAACCTTCTATTAATCAAGGTAAGTTACATAATATACATAAATCCCCAGACAACAGGGCAGAAAGGATCCAAAAGAACAAAAGCCTCCAAGCCATAGAAGTGCTAACTACAGCCTCACATACATGCACAACAACAATAGAACGAGAGTCTTAGAACAAAGGGTAGCCAACAGCTAGCACAAGCAACCCCACCGAGGAGGACCAGAAGTCAATCTAAAGGTCAGCGTGGAAAATGCAAGAGTGGTTTCCCTCTTCTCAAAGCGCCACATGTCAACCCCTGAATGGAACCATGAGCACTGACTATTCAAAGGTAAGGGATCCATGACCGTGGTGATGTGGAGTGTCGGGCCCACTGAGGGACCCCCCATGGTGAAGTGGCACCTGGCTGACCATCCCGCCAACAACTCAAGATGGGGACCTCCAGATCAGATTAGGTTCGGAACCTTTGAGTAACCTGCTCGAAAAATCTTGACCATTGAGAGAGGCGACCCGATCCCACGCCCCTCGATGATATCACACAACCGAGATGCACGAGGGTTAACTGCGTGATGAGAGTGGTTTTCTCTCTCATCTCGACACTACGTGTCACAACCTGAGTGGAATCGCATGCCCCATTATCTAAACCAGATACTATCCAGAGCCTGCGCGAAAAATCACTTGTGGTTTTGCGATCACGAAGTCACCAAAAGAGGATCATTCGAGCAATCTTGATGGCCAATCTGCAACTGGCCAATCTGAGTTGTCCAAAAGGAGTCTCCATCAGAGACCTACTAAGCCAAAAGAGCAATGGCAATCCAATTGTGTCCATGATCAACTCAAAGCCTACATCCATCATCCCTTTGAGCATAACACGATGTTAAGTTAGGTGATGTCTTCACCACCCCTGTCCCTAGTGTCAGCCATGTCCATCCACAAACCCCAATCTACATTTGCTAGGGTGACAAAGTCCTCCTGCAGCTTTCCTGCCGGAACTAAATCCCATGGATACCATGAATCCCTGTCTCCATTGGCCACACCTTCGTTGGCCAACCTATCTGCAAGAATATTAGTCTTCCTCCTAACATGGATGCATCTCATTGTTTTAAGGATTCATAAGTGTGATTGGATACAGTGAAACACTTGTAGCAGCTTCCAATGCTTTGACACTTTGTCTGGCAAGGCTCCATTTTGAATCTTCTTGGCAGCATTGATGACCAATTCTGAATTTTCTTCAATTATAACATTCTGTAAATTTTTTCCACCAAGATCTCCATACATTGATCTAGTGCCAAAAGCTCAACCATGTTATTGGTACCTTTTACCAGGTGGCCATGGAAAATATTTTTTGTCAGCCCCTAAGAATCTCTTATGGCACCCTCGAAGTTAGCTTCCCTCGGATTGCCCTTGGAAGCTCCATCAATATTAACTTTGAAGAAGCCCTATGGAGGGGGCTGCCAAACCCAATCCCTAGTGTTAATATTTCTCACATTCTTCTTTATTTCTTTAGGATTGAGGGATTGAAGATCCACATTGGTAAGAATTTTCACTTCATGAGGTAGAGGAGGGTTTGCAGGGTTTGTTCTCAGAATTCTCCTAACTATTTCCTTGAGTTTTTTCAAAATCTAATTGATGATAAGTAGGGGTTCTATGGCTTTATCTCTGAAGATCTGCATTTTCTGTTCTTTCCAAATATTGCAGAAGACAAAGCCTGGTACAAGAATCTAGCCCTTGTTGATGATTTCATTGTCTGAGAAGTTCTTTCTCCAATTTGTTAAAGTATTGGAAATGCTGAGCCTGTCCATGTCGGTCTGTCTGAAGCTACGGGCTACCTAATCCCAAATTTTAGCAGAAAAAGAACATAGATTTAGAAGGTGTTTGATAGTTTCCACATGCGAGCCATAAAGGTGACATTTAGAGGGTCCAATGAAACCTTTCTTGACAAGGTTATCCCATGTGAGAATTGTCCTTTGATGAAATAGCTAGATAAATAATTTGACTTTCATCCACTGAGGAGTTTGCCACAATTCCTGCCAAACTTTCTTAGTATTTACAGAGTTTAATCCAGTGATTGTCTATTTGGCCTCTTTGAGATTATAGTTACCTTCATTATTATTTACCCATATTAATTGGTTAGGTAAGGAGGAGACCAAAATTATTCTTTGCTCTAAATCCTTGGCTATAACCTCTGCCATGGCCTCCAAAGGGCTCTCCTCAGTATAGCTTAGGTTCTTCCATTTCCTCCATTTATACTTATCCATCCCCTGATCCGAGAACTCTTTTACTAGTCAAAGCTATTTGTTGTCTGTGTCTCTCTTGAGTGCTACCAGTCCATTCCTGATCATGATGGGTGCCTGTTGCCAGCTGTCCTCCCAAAAGCGAGCCCGATCCCCTACTCTAATTTCCCAAAACCAATGTTTCTGAACAATACTTTTGTTCTCCCACGCAAGGTTCCAAATGTGTGAGCCTTTGATTTATCCTATCATTCTAATATGATCCTATTCTTGCCAATGCCTAGCATACTTTTGTGTCCAAAGCTTGGCCTAGGGTGCTCTCGGCTCCTTGATCCAACACCACCAGAGTTTGGCACCCGAAGCTTGACTTAGAGTTTCCGGATCCTCCAGCCATAGACCACCATGGCTTTTGGGCTTGCAGAGCCTGTCCCAATCAACTAGAACCCACTTATTTTTTTTTTCCCTCTTCCCCATAGGAAATTTCTTTGAATGATTTTGATTTGCTGCTTAATGCCTTGTGGCGCAGGGATAGCTACAAACATAAAGATGGGAATGTCCTGCAAAACCGCCATAGTGAGCACTAGTCGCCATGTGAAGTTTAAAGCCCAGAATTTCCAACTGTTGATCTTGTCCTGAAGTTTGTTTAAAAAAATTTCCCATATTTGCTTACATAGAGGTTTGTTAGTAAGAGGTATGCCCAGATATTTGGAGGGAAACTGTTCCCTTTGAAAACCAAGAATCCTAGAGATGTTTCTCTGTATAGCAATATTAGTGGTAACGAAGAAAACTTTGGACTTGTTTTGGCTTACCACAGTGCCTACCGCCATAGTGAAGTCATTTAAGATCTCTTTGGTTGCCCTTGCCTCTTTAACTATGGGTACACCCTGTAGCATAGTATCATCCATGAATTGTTGATGAGTGTTTGCCTCCCCATCCTGGGTGAGCTTCATCCCCTGAATTCTACCTTCAACATTTGCCATTTTGATTGCCCTGCCCAGCCCTTCCATCATGAGGACAAAGAGGAACGGAGAAAGTAGATCACCTTGTCTGAGCCCTCTAGAAGGTATAAAAGTATTAGAGGGAGCTCCATTAAGCAGAATGGAGAAATTAGTTGAGGTGACTAGTGCCATGACCCATTTTACCCAATTTTGGTTAAAGCCATAGGATTTTAGAATAGATCTCATGTAAGACTAGTTGATTTTGTCATAGGCCTTCACTAGGTCGAATTGAATGATCATACCTACTTGCTTACTGCTTTTGAGAGAGTGAGCCACCTCATGTGCTTGGACGATGTTGTTAAGAATCTGTCTTCCTTCCACATTACCTGTTTGCTCTTCTGAAATGAGCGAAGGTAGCAATGGATTGAGTCTGTTGGCTATCACTTTGGAGATAATTTTATACACTACATTACATAAGGTGATGGGGCTAAATCCATCAGAGTAATAACATTCTCCTTTTTGTGGATCAAAGCTATAAAGGTTGCACTCTGAACTTTCAGAACCTTTTTTTATTGTCTTGAGTCTTTGACCACCTCAAGGATGTCCCATTTGACTGTATCCCATGAGGCTTGAAGAAATCAACATTGAAACCATCTTGGCCTGGTGATTTTCCATTCTGCGTCTCCTTAATCACCTCACTGACCTCCTCCTCCGCGACTGGCCTGTTGAGATTATGGTTGTCCTCCCTTGTGACCAACTGGGAATGTGCTGAGTGATCTTATCAATGAACCTAGTTCTGTCTTCTGTTGGCTCCTTTGCAATGTCAGAGAAGTGTTTTAATAGGGTCGATTCCAAGTCCTTGTGAGCGACAAGCTCAATGCCTTGACAATCCTTTAGCTTTGTGATTCTGTTGTGTGCCCTATGGGCCATAGTGGAATTTTGGAAGAACTTGGTGTTCCTTTCTCCCTCTTTCATCCATTGAATTATGGATTTTTGTCTCCAAAATGTTTCCTCTTGTAGGCAACGCTCTTCCCATTATTTCTGCAGAGAATTAGTTAGGTTTTGTCTTTCCTCATTGAAGCTCTCGGTGATGTTGATTTGATTAATTTCCTAGAGTTTTTGTTCTGTACTCTTTCTGCCCTTGATGATATCCATAAATTATTTTTTGTTCTAGTCCTTAAGTTTGGATTTGATATGTTTCAGTCTCTGCCGGAGCATGTACATCTTGGTACCCTGAATATTCAAATCCTCCTTCCACCAAGTGGTGATGTTACTGGTGAAATTGGGGTGAGAGAGCGAGGCATTTTCGAATTTGAATGGCATATTTCTCAGAGTGCCCATAAAGGATGCCTCTAGCTCTAAAGGCCAATGATCCGAGCCTCCAAAGGGTAGAATGGACATTATGATTGTTGATCCTGTGAGTATGAGATCCTTAGAAACAATAAACCTATCTAGTTTTGATGCCACTTGGGAAACCCCTCCTCTTCTGTTGTTCCAAGTGAAGGTTCCATTCATAGTCTCTGTGTCCACGAGTCCCATGTTCATGAGGAAATATTGGAAGGCTTCAGAGTGCCCAGCTGTTTGAAGCCTTCATTTTTTTCCAAAAGAGATCTTATCATATTGAAATCCCTTGCTAGTATCCAGGGTATGTTGGGGTAATGAGCTTTGAGCCCTTCCAAGGAGGTGAGAAGCTTGAGTTTATCTGCTTGCTATTGAGGGCCATATACATTAGTTAACATGTAAGTCTCCTTGTCACCTACAAGACTACACACCAAAGAAAGATAGTTCCTGGACGCTTCAGCATCCAGGATTCCCAATTTATGTGGATCCCATAACGTGAGAATCCCTCCTGCAGAGTTATTAGCTTTAACCTCCAAATAATCATACTTGATTAACCATTTATTGTGAATTTCTCTTATTTTCTCCATTGAACATTTTGTCTCCTGAATAAATACCATATCTAGTTTTACTTCTTTTATTATATTACTTAGATTTCTCTGTTTCCTTCTACTACCTAACCCTCTAATATTCCATGTTGTAAGATTCACTAAGAAAGGTTGGTAAAAGAACAGCTGGTAAGATCTTTTATCTTACCTAAGTTAATTAGTAGTTTCCCACGTTCAGTTAGCAGTTCATTCTATCTTTTCCTTCCTGCATTTTTTGGAGATATTGTTTACTGGTTCTCCATCATTTTGATCCCACCCTGCTCTTGGCTTTCACGGTTTCTTTTGACCCCATTTCCCTTTGGTTGTTCCCTCCATAGATAGAGTTGTTGGACTCTATCATAGTCTTCTTTTGGAAATGAGTCTACCCCTTTGTTATTTCCTTGCTCTAGAAATTGTTCTAGGTCTAGATTTTCCCTATGTAGAATCTCCTACGGTTCAGGATCCTTCGTACCTACCTCACTTGGGGTCATCTCATGGTCCTTCCTGATCTACATGCAGTTTTTTGTCTCGTCTATCTTCTGGTTGTTTACTGGCATTTCCTCCATTTCATCTTCCATATCGTGCTCCTTGGGGACGTTCTCGTTAACCTGGGCTGTCTCCATGCTCTCCTCCATATCCTCTAGGATTTTGAAGCTATTGTGTTTTGTCTGTCTGTCTTCACTCGTTTTCTTATGTGATATTTTATCCCCTTTCCGTTTACTCCCAACCTTGGTAAAATCCTCATGATCATTTCCCACAGAGGTTTTCCCATTGCTTTCTACCTTTTTTGTGGGATAGTCTCTGAATAGATGTCCACGTTCATGAAATTTGCGGCATCTCAATGGTAAGTGCTCATAGTCTATCATTTACACCCATTCCTCATCATATGCTTCTATGATTTATTTCTTCCAGAAGGGCTCCAGATAGATCCATTTCCACATATATTCTGGCGAAGGAGCTATATTTACCTTTGAGAGCTGCCTCTGATATTTTCAAAAAATGCCCCAACTTGTTTCCAATAGATTTCAAAGACTCTGGTTGCCATTATTCCAAACGTAATGAGTATAGTCTTATCCAAAGCGGTACAAATGTAAATGTTTCATGTTTCGGCATGAAGTTCATCATCCATCGGTGCATGTAGATTCCTACCACGGTGTAGAAGTAAGGTCTCCCCTTCAAACACTATATCTTTGTCCTCTAGGCTCGCAAACACCAATGTGAAGAATTGCTTAGAACCCAGATGCAAATGTATTTCTCCCTTGGGCTTCCAATGGCTCCTGATCCGGATGTATAGAGATTTCTAGGTTGGCCATAACCCCATAAACATGCAGATGATGACATGTTCTTTCATATGGTACCTGTGCACTTGAATCGTTGGATCACTTAATATGACCCTAGGGATGATGCTAAATTTGGGTTTGTAGACTCCCGTATTTTCCGTATGAGGTATTTTCCTATTACTGCCTTCCTTCTCCCTTTCTTTCTTCGATGTTCGTTGTTTTTCTTCCTGATTTTGGATCTCATTAGTTCCCACTGTTTCCTTGCCTCTTGCTTCTGATCTCTTTTCCATTGGTATTTTGAACTGCTTCCCTCCTACCTCCTTGCTTCCCTCAGTGATGACTTGACTGTAGGAGTGAGTGATGCTCCCCCCTGCACGACTCACCATACAACACTAAAACCAGACTTGGCACCTACTTCAAACCTTTATTAGGTTGCAGATTTCCTATCTCGAAATTTCCTCATTATAGAAGATAGGATTGGTGATCAACTATTTTTCCATATGTTTATTGAATGTTGAAAAATCATATTTTTGATTTATAAAATATTATAATAATTTATTATAACTTAATTATAATTAAGTAATATTTTTAACTACTTATATAAGTGTTAAGTTTAAAATTAATTATTTATATATATAATATTGATGTCAATATATATAAAATATAATAAGATTAACATTTTTGTTGGGAACAAAGCAACAATGGGTTCTTCTAGGGTATTTTGTTATGTGCGCATGGTTTGCTAGATGACTGTTGTTAATGGTGGATCTGAAGTTGGGATTGATGAAAATATTTTTCATGGATCAAACCTATGCAAATAAAAAGCAAAAGAATGGGGTATCACAAAGATGAGTTCTCTTGGCAGCCAAAAGATCTAGTGGGTTATTTTGACAAATGTTGAAGCTCTTATTGTCACCAAGACACGCTAGGCTTTTGATTGAGTGGATCCATGGATAACATCAATTTTTATTGTTGGATTTAGTTATATTATGTAAATTGCAGGCTCAAAGTCTTTAAGATGGATGATTATCTCACTAACTCATGTGGATCTAGGTCCAGCGGCTATAATCTAGCATTTTTGTTACCGATGGATATACTAGATCGATAACTTCATGTGAGGATATGACAATAGAAAATTTCGACTCAATAACTCATTTGAACAAAATGATTGGAAAATTTTATAGCTACAAAGGGAAATGCCTTGGCTTATGATAGGCCCTAATTAAAGAATTGGGAGCATGCTTTTCAAGAAACATTGGTTGCATTCACACCTACCAGTGTTTGGTAATCATATGGTTTTGATTTTTAATAATTTCAGAGGAAGGGAGGAACTTAATTATTTTATTTTCCAAAACCATATCTACATGTATGGTTATATGCTACAGCTGGTTGGAATTTTTCCATCAAAGTTGAACGGAGAGGTGGTGTTACCAAAAGATCCGAGAAAAACAGGATTGAACCCTAGATCTACCTTAAGGATTACCTCTCCAAATATTTATAAGATCCCTAGATGGGAAATTTATATCCATAATTTTCTCGATTAGGGATCGAGTTCAAAATCTTAAGCAAAATATTCATGATCGATTGGGTATTCTAGCAAGCCTCTAAAATTTGATTTATGTTGGGAAATCATTGAAAGAGGACTACAAGTTACAGGACTATGGCATTGAACGTGATTCAACTATTATCCTTAACATGATGTTTCTTGGAGGATGCCCCAGACCTAGTTCCGAAGGTCCAATTTCTTTCAAATATGTGATTAAATGAAGGAACTCTTCACACAAAACTTAAGAACACTCCCCAAACCTTCCTGGTCCTTATATTGTGGAACAAATGAATCAGGTGCCAAGTTTGACAGTCAACTTGCTAGAGGTCTTTCAGAATTATTGGATTTCCACAAAAGAGCTATGTGGATTTAACAATTTCTAGGCAAAGTCGAAGGATTTACATAAATGTATTTGCTCTGCCTCAGTTGAAAACTGTGATATCCACCAATGTTCTAGTGTTTTCTTTGTAAAATTTGACATAGTAAAAGACATGGATTATGTACTCAAAGAGGGACCATGGTTATGGGGAAATTCTAGTCTATTCATGATCCCATGGTTTTTGATATTTCATGCAAATACCATGGTGGTCTCCTAAATGTCAGTATGGGTCAGGTTACGTAATTTTTCCTTGGTGTTTTGTTCTCACAAATTATTTGAAAGGATTGGGAATTATTTGAGGATGTTATTAATGGTGGATACAGATGAAGTCTCAAAATGAATTTTCACTTTTGTGAGTACCTATGTAGAGGTAGACCTTAGAAAAGCCTTACCTTATCAAATTATTCTAATTAATGATAACTTGTAGTGGTACCAACTCCCAGACTATGAGAATATGACATATATATTTTTTATATGTCTTCAAACTAGAAATATACTAAACTTTCATCCTCAAGAAAAAAATTCCCCTAAAAGAAAAAAAAGACAAGTCCAAAAGCCAAAGGGATGGTAGATTTTAGAATCACAGGAAGCAGAAGAAAAGGAAGAAGAACTCCTAGAGAACACTTCAAACATTGTTGAACATAATTCGTATGATATTATAAAGAAGAATGGGCTTGAGTAGAACACTTCGATAGTTCCAACATTACCATAAGTATCAACTCCTAGAATCTAATAGCATCATATTGATAAGCTTACATCTAAAAAATACTCAATCAACACCAAACTAATTCATGCTTCAAAAATCTCATGTTTTGATAAATTAATTTCTATATATGTTGAAGAGAATCAAATGTGTATTATATCCTCCACTCTAAACTCTGGTGGTTGGTGGAAAGTGGAAATAAATAAGGGTAAATGAGTATATTAATGTTAATTCTCTTGTGATTTGTACATTTTTCTTTTGTACTGTGATCTATGGATTTTCTCACGTGATTTGTAGCATCCGCAATATGTAATTTTGTTCTTTATGAATAAAGTTCTGATTTTTCCTTGGGGAAAAATAACAAGAACAAAGTTTAATTTTATTTAAGTATATAGTACTTTTAATTACATAGATACATTTCTATTTTCAAATATAATTTATAATATAGTTATATAAACTAATAGAATAACATATTATAGTATAAAACTTCATATATATTTATAAATTAGTATTAAAACAATTCAAACTAAAAAGTAAAAATGATAGTTATATTTAAAAACAAATTATAATATTAAATAAATAAACAAATAGACACACACAAACACACACACACACACACACACACACACACACACACACATATGCAATCAAACATGTCTACATTATATTAACACGCATAAATGTACATAATTTACATCCATGAGAGCATTCTCTACCTCTGTGTGAAGAAACTAGAGACAAGAACTAAAAGGCTTCTCCACGAGAAAGAGAAACTAGAGCTTAGAGGTCTTACTTTCAAACTAACAATGATAAAAAAAAGTGTGCATAAGATCTAACATTTATGTGATTTGTACTAATAGACCAAAAATAGTGATGTGTCAATAAATATAAGTGAGCCTTCAAGCTTTGTGTCGCTTATTTTCCATCCAAACCAAAATGAACACTATTTCTATTGAGATAGACTGGACTAAGAGTAACAACGTGAGTTTTGTCCCGAAACTAGGGTGCTAGAATTTACTACATTGGAATTGCACACTCGCCACGATGGAGCCATACTAAAAATAAGCACTGTCATGGGCTTGCATGTTCTTGAAGTCCGTTGGGAGCTCTTATAGGATGTAACTATCATAAGTATTAGGGCATAGAGGGGAGGGGGAATGGGCATCAACCATTGGAGGGATGAGAGAAAGGGAGGGTGGAGGAGGTCCCAGGGGAGCACTAGTGATAGGCGAGGATGAGGATTTGACATGAGGGGAGTAGGAGGGAGAGGGAACATGTGAAGAGAGGGATGGGATTTTAGGATGGAAATAGACACATTCATCTCTAACTAAGTGTTTTAGTGAGGACAAGGAATTGTTGAGGTGGGAAGAGATCTCAACTATCTAGCCATAGGCTTTTAGCTTCTCCTTAGCTCCCTCCTTAGGCTAGCAGGTGAGGAGGTTAGTAAGAACCCAGAGGACTGGACTCCCTCTACGAGTCTCTACCTCCTCCATGGAAATAACCTCTCTCCTAGTTTATTATGAGATGACATCATCAAAGGTGGTGGTGGGTGACATTCACGGCCCCTGCCTGTGGGAGGATGTCAATCTCTTCCCCTGTCTTATTTCATCATTAAGAGGAAAGTAGGGTAGCATCATAAAGGGGAGATGAAGGAGTCAAAGGGTGTGCTGAAGAGAACAACCAAGGGAGAATGGTGCTTGTCAAAGAGAGTGTTCATGGTAATTGTTATTTTATTGTAGGAGCAAGTGAGAAAGGAATTCAGGTACAGGGATTGTAGGTGTGAGTGAGGTGAGTTAAAATCCATGAATGCCACTTGGTGAAGGAGATGAGAAAGGTGGTGATTGCTGACAGTGAGTCTCGCGTGTCACGCGAGCACCCGAATCTAGGGGGAACATATATATTATTATAGTAATCAATTGTAATTTAATTATTATTTAAGTAGAGAATATTTTTAATTACTTAATTAAATATTTTAAATATTATATTTAATTGTGATTAAAGTAAAATAAGTTATTATTGTATTATATTTTATTTTATTATAATATAAAATTATAGTATAATAAGCTCAGTTTTATATGAGTTTATCGGCTCTGCGATGGCTAGAAATAATAGGAATTCTACTCTGAACTACAAATCTAAAGGGACAACCATAGGTTTCATGATCATCAGAGGGAAGCATGTCACATTGCATATTGAATATCTAGTGAAGCAATGTGCATCCACAGATGGCTTAGATCTAGGATGATTAGGTCTGGGTTGATGTTGAAGGGATCTGGAAACCCCTTCACAACAGAGCAGTGGAAGAGAATATATGGAGGTGCATATTCTGATAGGACTATATTAAAGAGAAGTATGCTTTTGCATGCAACAAATGTTAACAAATGTGGGTAAGTTTCAAGAGGAATTATATTACAACAAGATAATAGAGCTCCTACCCCATGCAGAGACTAGTCTTTAGATATCTGAACCAATTCCCCCATAATGGAATCATGGGGAGTACAAACAAGTGTATGAGAACAAATATATGTATTTGGATTAGTTGATCACAAGAGATTTTAAAATTGGATTTCTCAATCTTATTCCTACAACGTTATTGCCCTATGTATATCTAGATAAGGACATGATTGCGATATTAGAAGGTTCAATTATTAAATATCCACTTGGTATAATCCTATGTCTATCATAAGTGTGCATAAATAATAATCATACTCCATATCTAGGAGCATAGGACGTCTATGAAGCTTGTTTAAATACTTCAGATCACAAACCGGTGGTGACAGCCGAAAGGTTAGATCATGAAGCAGGATAGCTAGAACCATGAGAAGGAGACATGATCCAATTGTTTATAAAAATATTGAGAGGGAAATTGACATGTATGAGGATCTAGAATGGCATGTAGCTACAATCTCTCAAGCAAGAGATCCAAGAACATCTCGATATACTAAAACATTTTCAAAATTTTCTTTATGCAGTGAAATCAAGGTAGGAGTACATCACGTTGTAGGGATATGGAATTATGCCCGACTCAACCATCATCCTCAACACATGACTTGTTGAAGGGTGCTTTGGATCTAGCTCAAAAGGACCAAGTCCATTCAAGGATGCAGTCAAAGGGAAGGTGGAGCCCCAAAACAAACTAGAAGAAGTCCCCAACCTACCTTGGCCCTATATCATGGAGAAGATGTTCTAGGTGCTAGCCTTGATAGTCACTTTTGCTGAGGTAAATGACCTTTATGTAGATTTCCATACAAAATAAATAAAAGGTAGATTCAATGGATTTTGGCCAAAATCAGAGGCTCTTCATCAATGGATTTTCTCTACTCGGTCAACAAACTTTGATATCCATCTATGTTCTAAAGATTTATTTATTGTTTATTATGATACAGTAAGAGATAAGGACAACATATTAAACTAGGGACAATGGTTTTGGGGCACTACGAGGCTCTTCATGACACCATGGTTTCTGAGATTTAACACAACCCCCATGGTCGTATCCAAAATGCATGTATGGGTCGGGATACGTAATCTACCATTGCATTTTTGGCACCCCAAAGTATTACAAGGAATTGGGAATTCCTTGGGGAAATTTTTAAATATTGATGCAAATCGAGTCTCAAAAGGAATTTTCAAATTTTCCAAAATCCGTTTTCAAATATACCTTAGAAAATGTTTACCTGATCACATCTTATTGTTCCACAATAATCTACATTGGACATAACCTTTTGTTATGAGAATACAACTTTTTGGTTTCGTACATGTCTTCAAACAAAACATCTTCAAAGTGCATGTCCACAAGTTAAAAAACACCCCAAAATAGAAAAGAGAAAACCACAAAAGCCAAAAGCTTCACAATTTCATGAACCCGGGAAGCAAAAGCACAATATGAAGACACCATAGAATACACCACAAACAAAAATGATCATAAATTTTAGAAAACCTCGCAGAAGGATCAGGACGAGCATAATTCAGCTTTAGTTCCAATGTCTTATGTTCCGCATGAGAAGGGTGACAATATTAGACTTGAAAAAGAAGTAAGTGGTACCAAATGAATCCATGTGTTAGAAAGTTTGGATTCTGATAAATAAATTACAGAAAATGTATTGGAGAATCAAATGGTTATTGTATCATCCATAGCCAACACTCGTGGTTGGAGAAGAGTGGAAAAAAAGAAAGGTGCAAAAGATTAGGTTAGTTTTGGCTCTCAAATGCGATTCTTTTGATCGTGGAAGAGAGTATCTATTCATTATGCATATTTTATTTAACATCTATAATATATAATTTTGTTCATCATGAATAAAGTTGTGATTTTTCCTTGGCAAAAAAAATTATAGTATAATATATATTATGTAATATAACTGAGAGTTATATTTTAATTTAAGAAAATATAGATTATAATTATATTTGAAATACAAAGTTATGTTATTCATAAAAATAGATATATTTTCGAAAAGAAATTTGTGATAAATATCTTTTTGGAAATATAGAACAACTCCAAACTTGAAATTTATCTCAAGCTCCATAAATCAATGATATGCCTCTCATTTCCCACGAATAGTGTTGACCTTTCAGAGTTTATGATGGACTTTATGGTGAGGATGTTACAGAAAAATGATTTTTTTTGTTATATCATGAGATGGTTGTACATGTTGTGTTAGGAGTACACAATAAAATCATTATAGAACAAGAACAAACCAATCCTATTGCAAATAAAAAAAAATTATTAAAAATAATAAAATTCCATGCATACCATTAAATGATAGACAAGTTGCAATTTTTTTATCAAAAGAAACAAAATACTCAATCAAAGGAAAAATTGAATGTGTTAATAATGTTTTTGCATGCCATTGTCAACTCGATATTAAGGATACAATATACTACATATTTCCTAGTACATAATTTTTTATTTATTTTTTGATTTCAATTACTTTATCTCTATATAAAGTTGATTCAAAATTAAACTTGAAATTGAAAAATTATTTTATGGCCTGTATTGATTTTGTTTTGTTATTACTATGTTTTACTTTGTTAATGTAAGTATTATTTTATCATTGTTGCATGCAGAGATGCCTTGCAACTCAGTATGAGTATCACTACAAGAAAAAATGTCATTGGTGAGGGTCATGCCTGTGATGGACCTTTAAGGTCCATCACCAATGTCCAATATGGTGACAGTCTTTAAAAGCCCGTTGTTGTAAGTGTATATAGTGATGGCCCTTTAAGGTTTGTCACCAAAGCCATTTTCAATGACACTTTTGGTGAGGGTCATTAAAGGCATGTCACTAATTCTCTCTTTGGTGACACTTTTGGTGAGGGTCGTTTAAAGCCCATCACTAATTCTCTCTTTGGTGACACTTCTTGTGATGATATTTTATTAACCCTCACCAATGCTCCTTTTGGATACTTTTGGTGATGGAAAAAAAATGTTCGTCATAATTGATCATTCTAATGAGTTTTTGATGATGCTTCATTCCTATGATGGACCTTTAAGGTCCGTCACTAATGTCACATATAGTGACCTTTAAAAAATTGTTGTTGTAAGTGTATATAGTGATGGTCCTTTAACGTTTGTCACCAAAGCCATTTTCAATGACACTTTTGGTGAGGTTCATTAAAATCACATCACTAATTTTCTCTTTGGTGATGCCTTTGGTGAGGGTCATTAAAGGCCCATCACTAATTCTCTCTTTGGTGACTCTTCTATTGATAATATTTTATTGAACCTCACCAATTCTCTTTTTGGTTACTTTTGGTGACGGTAAAAAAATGTTCATCATCATTGATCATTCAAATGAGTTTTTGATGAAGCTATGTACCTATTACTATATTTTTGTCAAAAGATAATGATTTAAGACCATTGTTGTGGGGTCTTTTTGATTATGTGTCTAAGGTCATAGTGGTTATAGTTAGTCAATTTGTTAAGAAGTAATTAATGTGTATCATTTCCCTCAAGTCATAAGAATATAGCTTTCCTATGAGTCAACACATGATTCATCTCTATTAGTTTTATTATCTAGCAAATTTCCATTAAATAAAGTTCCACTAGTGTGCATAGGAATGATATTATTTAATACATAATCAAACTCTGTCAATTTTATTAATGAGAGAGACCTAACACTCCTCAACGCTCATGGCACACCTTAACATGCTTTGGAATAGTACACTAACATTCCTTGGCTCCTCGCATGTCTTGGAACATCTCTGTACCTAGAACATATTCCCATGAGTATGATGACCAAGCACATGTTGGCATGCCCTATAGTTGCTAGCATTCCTTGGAACACCTTGGCATAATATTGCATTGGCAACGATCAGCACTTGGCATACACTGGCACTTGGGATGTATTGGAACATATTATAGGTGTGCGTAGCATGCCCCTTTTGAAAAGGATAAAGTCCTAACTTATTAACCCTATTATGTGTTCATTTCCTTACATTTTAGCTTGGTTATTCCTTTTTTCCCTTGAAACTCCTTGATGCATATTGGCATACTTTGGCACCCTTCACATCCTAGCATGTCTTAGCAGCTGGCATGCATTGGCCCTATTTGGCATATGTTATCACACCCCAGAACTACCTAGCACACTCTAGAACTTCTTGACATGCCCTAATAATTCCCTGGCATGCATTACCTGTGTTTAACATACCTTGTCACTCCCTCCTTGGCATGAAAACTAACGCCCATTGACACTCCCCAATACACCCCCATATTCATTCACTTCCATGCATTTTCACCTAGTGCTCCCTTGTGTTTTCCTAGTACTCCCTAATACTCCTAAGCATGCATTGACACTCTTTAGCACACCTTAGCACTCTTCGATATGTTTTTTGACTTCATAGCATGCATTACACTTCGTAGTGCACATTGGCACTTGGCACGTGTTGGCACTTGGCAAGTCTTAACATGTTTGGTATGTGTTGAGATGACTTGGTATGCTTTAGCATGGTTTAATATTAAATTTATTTGAGATAAATTATTGGAAACTAGATGAGAAGAAACAGAGGAAGATTTGGAACTTAGAATGCATTGACACTTGGCACTTGGCACGGATTGGCACCTATTGTTGGTGTGCCTAGCATGCCGCTCATGGAAAAGGTAAATTGATGAGTTATTAACCCTATTATGTTCTCATTTCCTTGTAGTTTAACCTTTTCAACCCTTTTTATGCCTTGACATTCCCTGGCATGCATTGTCACACCCTTATACATCTTGGCATGCCTTAGCACTTGGCACATCTTAGCTTGCTTGACATGTCTTTGTACTATTTGGCACATGTTAGCATGACCTAGCATTCCCTAACACACCTTGGAATTCATGACCTCACAACTAGCGTTACATTTTTCCATGACTTGGGAACCTTACATTCACTAGAACACCTTGGCACTCCCTATTTTTCATGCTCTCTATTATCCTCCACAATGTCCCACGCTGATGAGGAGATTGACGAAGGTAATGACAAACCCATCTTTTAGTTTGGTAGCTAGCCCTACCAAACCATAGAGGGATCTCTCTATGAAATCACATACAAGAGACTATTGGAATGTAAATTATTTTAGGCTAGATAGCTAGACTCAGGTTGGTTTTGGAAAATTTATGGGTTTCTTACTAGATAAGGGAGAAAAAACAAGTAGCTAGGTCAGAGGATCAAAGGGTTACAACAACAAATATATAAAGGAGAAAGGTAGCATTACTTTTGTGATGGATCTTAGGGATTTTTGACATAGTGTAGTGTTTAGAAGAAGAAAAAGGTATTAGTCAGCATGAAACATGAATTCATTAAGCAAGAAAGCAAGTAACACATAATAATTTTTCCATCAAAACAGAGATTTATGCAAAGAATTACATTTATAAAATGTAAGGAAAACCATTCAAGAATTGATGAATGGAAAGAGAAGATGAATATGCTTCTTATAAAGATATAAAACAGAAAAAACAGCATCACAAACTTACTCCACGTGAATTCCTAGATAATAGCTGCAAATTGTGTCCTTTCATTTCCAGAAACTGTCCAAGTACAAGCTACAATAGTTCTCTCCTCTGAATTCCAATCCATTGTATCACAAAAAATTTGATACATAAAGACTAGAACAACATCTTGGTGCTCTCAGGGTTCAAATCCATGACACTAGTAATTTTTCGATGAGGTGTTCTAACCAAACCCTAATGTCTAGAGAAGTTAAAAACAACTTCTACAATTAACTTTGACTCCAACCTCTCTCATAAATGAGGTCAAGGTTACATAAAAGTATATCAAAAAGACTAACCACCCATTATTTACATTTAATTTTACCCCTCACATTCATCTACTTCACCATTTTTACTTTTACTAAAGTCAAACTAGGAATTACAAAAAAATACACAGTGAAAATTTTACAAAAATCTTAGAAATTTCTAGGTGGGCAGTGAGTTGTTGGAGGCCATTTTTGAATGTTGTTTTGAAGTCCAAATCCCGATCTAAGGCCTATTCTAGAAATGTGGGATATTTTACATGTCTTTAGAGTATTTTTTCACTCAATAGGGCGCATTTTTGGCTGAGATATGGCCATTCTCCCAACGTGTTTCTTGGTGCGCAGTGAAATGGAAAAAGAGGGGAAAAGAGGTGATATTTGGCTTCTTTTTGCAAATTTCTACAAAAATTGAGCCACAGACCAGGAAAGTGGGAAAATTGATTTTGAGAGTGGGTCATAAGATTTCCAAAAATTCTGATTTTCCATCATTTGGAGCCCTAGGAAGAAGCACAGCATGAGCTTGTTGCGGTCCTATATAGAAAATTGCCAAAACATTGCAAATGTGCACCAAAACACAAAATTTTCTCCAAATACTCCCAAAAATTGTCTAGAGATGCCTAATTAGGTTTGTCATGAAATCATGGATGCATTAGAAAGTAAATATAACTTACTTTTCTCCTCTTGGCTGATTAGTGTTTCCTTTAGCTTTTCCTTCAACTGCTTGATTTTGACCTTGGCAACCTGATTCCATGTGTAAAAATTGATGGCAATTTTATTTTGCAACTTGTTATCCCTGTTGGCCTTTTCAAGGAGCTTCTCAAGGTGTAAATTGACTTTGTCAGGCCAAAAATCCTTATCCTCATTTATTTTCATGTAAATCCTATCTTCAATGTTTAATTCTTCCATTGGTGGCTTTTGTTATCTTTCCCTCTGAAGTGCCATCCTAAGACCCATTATCCTTGGTACCTTCCTTGCCACATGTCCTTCACACTACTCAATGTCCTCATGTTCCACCAATTTCTTTCCTTTAATCTCTTGTTTCTTGGCTTTGAATTTCTTTTTCTCCATGACTAGTTGTTTTTCCTTAAGTCAACTATTTTCTTGCTCAAGGAATGAAATGATGAATATGGAACTTTCCAAATTGTCCTTGAGCTCCATGATCTGATAATCCATCTCTTTGATGACTTGTTGTAGGGTTTTATTCTCATCATGTGCCTCCAATTGAACTAGGTCAAATTCATGCTCAATGGGCTCCTCATCACGCAAAGAAGCCTCATCATGTGATGGTGATCCTTGTTCTGTTGATGTAGTAGGCTTTTCCCCTTCCTCAATTTGAGGAGAAAACATAAGCCTTCTAGCTCTCTGATATGTGTTGGTCACCTCAATCCTAGGTGTCTTGGAAACCTCATCATGTATGCTTGATGACCGCACCTCCATGTGATGTACTAACATGGTTTAGTGTTGCCTTGGTGAAGTGGCTATATGCGTTTTCATGGTTGATTGAATGAAGGTGTCCCATGTCATGCTCTTCTTTGTAAACTGATGGAGTATTAAAAACTTTATCAGGCTATGGTGAAAGAGGTTAGGATAATTCACTTTTCCTTTCAATTTCATTCTTTTAGACATTTTGTTTAGGCTCCTATACAAGTATCTGGACAAATTAAGAGACTAAGCAACTCTAAAGTGCATGAGCAGTCTTATATGGTATTGATATAGCCTGGAAAATTTTCCCACACATGTGAAGAACTTCATGAAAAATTTCATCAATGGTGCATATCTCTCCAACAAGTATTTGAATAGGAAAACATGTGAATGAGATCCTTTGTATTGTGATTTCAAGTAGGTTTTGTACTCTTCTAGGTATAGATTCATGCTTTTTAACTAATTTTCACCATGGTTTGGTATGCATGTAGCTTGAGATATGAAATCCACTGAAAACATGAAATCATTCCCTGCAATTTTCATCTTGTCTTCCTTCAAGGTGAGGGAAAATATACCTATGAGATGCTCATGGTAACCTACTTCCTGCACTCTTTGACAAAACCCTAAATAATTGACATCTTCAATGAATTTCATGACAAAAGGGGAGGACATGATTTCTTTACAATTAGAGGGCTCAAACCTTAGTATCTTTCCCCCCTTTTTGTAATTCCTCTTCTCTGATGGTGATGAGTTAGGCTCCATACTTCAAAGCCTAGGTGAAAGGAAAGAAAAAATAGTGAAATTTGCTTCTGTGAGGGAATGAGGTGGTATGATGGTTCTAGGTGTTGCCTAAATTTGTAAGGAAATTTAGGAGGGTAAGGGATGATTTCAATGAATAGGGGAAAAAGGAATTTTGGGAAATGAGTGAGGAGAGGGGGTGGAAAGGGCCAAAACACGATTTTATCCTAGAAAGAGATAAGGTAGATAGGGGTTTAGAGGAAAATGATAGAAAATGAGGGGATAAGGCTTTGTGACGGATGGAAATGGTGTATTAGCTACAAATAGAGGTGTAGGGACAATGAATCTAGGGTTTAGGGTAGAAAATCATCATTTGAGGATCAAAACCATGAAAATCATGTAAGCCCTAGAAGAAGAAGTATTTGATCATTTTCTTGACATATGAGGCAAAGGAGGGCATGAAAATGATTAAAATTGTTATAGAGACCGGAGGATGAAATGACTGAAGAGGAGCTTTCAGAAATGAATTTTGGTGGTTAAAGAGCAATTTTGGACAACTCTACCCCGTGTGCAGCGAAGGCTTCCTATGCACAGCGTGTTATCCACGTCTGTAACGAAGGCTCTCTGTGCACAATGATAGTCAATTTTTGCCAATGATGGCTATGGAATCACACTTTTTTCCAAAGGAGAGGGGGAAGCTTGATGCTAGGATGGTAGATAAATGAAAATGAGTGTTAATGAGCTCCTCCATGTGCTTTTATAATTTTCTTTTGGTCTCTAAGTGGTTAATGAGGTAGGATGACCCACCTCACCAATTCACTTTCTTTTTGGGTTTTGTAGTCTTAGGACCTCTTCTTGTAACTTTAGAACCCCAGGAACATTATTACATCTAAAAAAATAAATTACATTTAAAATAAAGTGTTATTGAACAAATTCTCATATTGCTACTCCTCATTTGCCAGATTTATACATGAAATGACTCATTTTGTGACCTTAACCCTAATGACCTAATGGTGACATTGAGTTGAACGAGATCATGATGTTGTGACTGAAGTGATATTAATGATGTTCTCATGATGGTAGACTCAACTAAGTGATGAAGGTGACCAGAATATGAAATTCTTGAGAGAGTGGAAATGGCCCTAGACACAATAGCCAATGACCAAATGTTTATTTGAAGACTCACTGAAATGAAAAAAATTTGACTTAACACCCTAAAAACACCTTGTAATAGCATATTTGGTCATTGGTGATAGGTTGAACTCACTCACACTAACACCCTGACAGATAACCTTACTTTTTTTCCGAATTAGGAACCCATCCAATTCAGTAGCAAAACAATATTGTGCCCAACCCAAAGTCTCCCTTTCGCTGAAATTGCTTTGTCCATGCCTTATCACAAGATAGGCTTGCATCCCGCAAGTCCTATTCTAAACTTCTCCCAAAACACTTCATCCTTGGGACACCTAGTATTCACTGACACTCCTTGGCACACACTCTTATTTGTTCATTTCTAGGAATTTTTACCTAGTTATCACTTGTGTTCCCGTCACACTCCCTAACACTCCTCACCATCCATTGAAATTGTTCGACATGTGTTAGCACACATTTTAATTCCTTGGAATTCCTCACACTCCTTAGCTATCATGCCAAATGATAAGGGTTTGTATTTAATATAAGATTATCTAGTCCCAATGATGGATTCTTTTCATCATAGTTGTAAGGATGAGAAGAGGTTTTCACTGTGAACCTTAGCTAGTAGGAATGAATTCTTGGTTGAATTTAATCAAATAGTAGTGGTAACATCATCTCAATTATCTAATGCTATATGTTGTATGAACTTGTTTGCAAACCTTTCTAGTGCTTAGCTTTGTTTATGCCACAACAACTTATTGTTGTCCCTTAATGGAAGACGAGTAAAACATAGATATTCAGCAAGATCTATCTCTACCTATCACAAGAGGTTAGAGCAACAATATCCACAAACAGAGGAGGAGTACACTCATCCCTAACATATATGGTATGGGTTTCTTATGCCTAGGCCAAGGAGATACTTATAATTGATGTAAATTAGCTTTGGTGTGGAGACTATGAAAAATAGTAATATCATATGGCATATTAGACACACTGAACAAGTTTGAAACCCTCCTCTTACATAGATACCAACCTTAACATCGGCTAAAACCCTCATAAATCCATAGGACACCCTTAATGCCTCTGAACTCCTTCCATATAACACTTGACGGGTTGAAACCCTACAGTTGGAAGTAAGGAAGGAAGGATGGTTTCACATTTTCTTTGTTGACCATCATAGTTCGATGGGGAAATTTCAATGTCTCGATATAAGTTTTGTCAAGCCTCTCAATCGAAGGCATCCTGCAACTATTATGGAAACCACAATAAATGCCAGTTTTCCCATTTGATATCACCAATATGGGATTTCCTCATTGAACCACTGAAAATTAGGTTTTGACACTATGGAAAAATGTGATATGAGAGGGATTTGCTAGAGTAACTATCATGATAACTATTTTGAAGGAAGGAGGGGTTCGCTTAATGGACCATAATAGTAGGCAGAAAGAAATTGGTGTTTTCATAGCTCTCAACCATAACTCTCAACTATAATTTCTCTCATGGTGGTGCCCTTTCATGGTGGATAGTTTAGTTTAACCACCTCATCAACTATGCTATTACTAAAAGCCTATCCTACTTGTTTTGTTGAACCTCACTAACTTCATGGGGAACAACACATTTGGCTACCGAGAAAAAACATATAGAAAATCTCCGGTTCGCTCGACCTCAAAGAAAGCCAAGAGTATATGGCTCACTGATGGCCTAACGCTTATTGACCTAACACAACTACCTGATAGTCCTACCTAATAGTGCAAACAAAATGCCTATGTGGTTGAAATGAGAGGGATCTGCTGGAGTAAATATCCTGATAACTATTTTCAAGGAAGGAGGGATTCACATAATGGACCATAACAGTAGGTAGGAAGGAATTAGTGTTTTCATAGCTCTCAACCATAGATCTCAACTGTAATTTCTCTCATGGTGGTGCCCTTTCATGGTGGATAGTTCAGTTTAACCATCTCATTAACTATGCGGTTACTAAAACCCTCTCCTATTTGTTTTATTGAACCTCACTAATTTCATGGGGAACAACACATTTTTCTATCCAAAAAAACATATGGAAAATCTTCGACTCGCTTGACCTCAAAGAAAGCCAAGGGTATATGGCTCACTTATGACCTAACACTTATTGACCTAACCCAACTACCTGATAGGCTTACCTAATAGTGAAAAAAAACACCTATGTGGTTTAACCTCCCTAGTTTCATGTTGCTGGTAATGCCCAATCGATTTACCACAAGTTCATTCAGCCTTACCTGGTAAGAACCTGAATCCTGAATAACTCTTCTCAATGATGTGGGAATTTCCTTGGAACAATCAAATTGACATAGTTTAGTCTACCTTCATCAGTAACCATGAGAATAGGAGAAAAATATAGAGAAAAATATTTGGATATTTCCCATTATTCTCTTTCCATTAGATAGAATGGTGATGAGATTTGGACCATAGACCTGGTGAAAATAGTAGAAGTTGGAGTTCAGGATGGGGCTTTAGAGATGGATGGACTAACCCAACTAAACTAATTTGTATTAGTTAACTCAGATGAAGGTGCTAAAAAATGGCCTACTTGTAGTATGGGAGGAGGGGGTCTCAGCAACTTACCATACATATTGGTGTTTTGGAACCTCCTCTCATGTTCCCTTATGAGAAGCATTGAAGCTTAGGCCTACTTGGAAACTCATTGTGGAAAACCTACTCATGTGGGAGATCCCAAGCACTAAGAAAGTTTTGGGGATCTATTTTTCCCAACCAAATGTAACATGGGGAGGACATGGATACTATGTCTAGTGTGTTACACTCTAGATGACTATTATGGAAACCCCCAGAAATGCCAGTTTTCCCATTTGATATCACCAATGTGGGATTTCCTCATTGAACCACTCAAAATTAGGTTTCACACTATGGCAAAATGTGAAATGAGAGGGATTTGCTGGAGTAACTATCATGCTAACTATTTTCAAGGAAGGAGGGGTTCACATAATGCACCATAATAGTAGGTAGGAAGGAATGGGTGTTTGTATAGCTCTCAACCATAACTACTCTCATGGTGGTGCCCTTTCATGGTGGATAATTCAGTTTAACCACCTCATCAACTATGCGGTTACTGAATGCCTGCCCTATTTGTTTTGTTGAACCTCACTAACTTCATGGGGAACAACACATTTTGCTATCCAAACAACCATATGGAAAAGCTCCGGATTTCTCGACCTCAAAGAAATCCAAGGGGATATGGCCCACTTATGACCTAACACTTATTGACCTAACAAAACTACTTGATAGTCCTACCTGATAGTGCAAACAAAACACCTATGTGGTTGAACGTTCCCAGTCTCATCCACGATAATATAGGTTAAAATTAAGTTCCCCATGGGGATCTCCACAGGCTCATGCGGCAGCCTTACACATGGGCGCCTAAGGACTTGCGTCTTGAATAGCTCTATTTCTTTCTTAGTGGATCTTCTCCTATGAGCGGTTGTGGAACCTCATCTAGAGACATGACCTTCCTTATGGTACAGTCAGTTGCGAATGGATATACCATTTGGGGTGTTGATGTTTTGACTCTATCTTGGTTAGGAGCTAACACCTCATCCTATTTGGCCGATTGAAACTCATCACCTATTGGCTGAACTTTGTCTCTAATTAAAGGAATCATGGAAGGAATTAACATGTTCATAGAAAATAATCTCTACTTTATATCATCCTATGAAGAATTTGGGCTTACCTCATCATAGTGCTCATAATGGGGATATGACAACTTACCCACACAAAATCTCATGTTGTTGTTAATGCCCACTTGATTTACCATGGGTTCATTCAGCCTGACTTGGTAAGAACCCGAATCCTGAATAGCTCTTCTCGATAATGTGGGAATTTCCTAGGAACAATCAAATTGACATAGTTTAGTCTCCCTTCGTCAGTAACCATGATCCCTCACGACCAACTTGCAATGATCCTTGAGACATTTAGGATGATATACTACTTTGGTCTGTCCTAATAAGGATGGATGACCAATGGAGTGTTGCAACACAAATTCACGAAATGATAACATAATATGGCAATGCGTTTAATAGTGTTTTAGCCATGAAAAGGAAACAACGTGATGCCTATATGGAAGGTAAGTGGAATCTTGTTGCCACTGAGTACATGACCTTTAGAGAATTATAAGAAGTTGGTCTTGATGGAGACAACATAGTCTTACACTAGGTGGTTAGTTATTAAAGTGTGTTGGCTTGATGGAGGCAACGAAAGGTTGTTTATGTGAGGGTGGTGATGACACAACATTGCCTATAATGAAAAAGGTACTACATCATTTCTTATAGTTTACGGTGCCAAACTTGGGTTCGGTTACGAAATATTGGTTAGGCATAGTTCTAGTGATATAAGAGGTTGATGGTTATGCACAACTAGTAATGTCACGTCAATGCCATAAAACAACTAGGATTTTTGAGTGGTATTAAACGCTTAAGTGGATTGAAAATTTTACCCTTATGAAAAATGGTATCAAAAACACATTTAAATGAAAAAATTACAAAGTGTCTCTTCACCATCAATGCCTCATCCATTAGAGAATCCAATGGAGCCATTTTGATGAAGATGCCGACAATTAAAGTGGGGTGAGAATGCAAGGATATTACTTGAGGTGCCATTAGCAATGGCACAATGGATGACATATCGGGTAAACATGACTAAGAGTAAAAAATGAGTTTATATGTTTGGTCTAATTTTTGAGTGACTTAGGTTGTTTCATGAGACAATTAGGATAGTGTACTATTTTGGTGTGGACTAGGAGATCCCCCTAACAGGGGTTGATCATTGAAAAAGCATTGTGACACAAGATTAGGGGAGGATTATGTAAATTATCAATCTGTTGAATAATGTGTTAGCCATGGAAAGGCAACATCATTGATGAGTGAATTATAAGTGGAATATTGTTTCCATTAGGTACATGATTGTTGAGTACTACAGTGGTTTGGCCTTGATGGAGACAACACAAATCTATATTGGGTGGTTAGTTCTTCAAGAGCGCTTGCCTTAGAGGAATTGGTAGAATGTCGCCTATGGTTGGGTGGTGATGATGTAGCATTACTTACCACTAAATGGACATTTCAACATTTTTTATAATTTAAGGTGCTTCACTTGGGTTCAATTAAAGCATGTTAGTTAAGCATAGATCATTATGAAAAGTACTCTATCATTTCCATGCAATGACTACACTTTTATAATTATATAAGAATGTTTTAAAATAAAATAAAAATTTTAACATTGTGACACCTCTCTCTTACTCTCTTCTTCTTCTTCATCTTTTGCTTTTTTGTTTTTTAATAATCATAACTTATTTTTAGACCAACCTAGATCTATCTTAATTACATATCTACCAAACACTTAAAGAAACATATTTCTTTTCACTTTGAAAGAGATTTTCTTGGTAGGTATGATGTTAAGATAGATCGAGGGTAGTTTAATAATTAATTGTAAATTTAATTTAATTTAATTCAATTTTAGTTTTGTTGGGTAAATTTAATTTAATTTAATTCAATTGCTAATCCTCGGAATCAACGCGCTGAAGACAGTGAAAATTCCGTTGAAAATCGGTCTGACAACATGAGCTCTAACGCAGATGGTCCAAATGCAAATTACTGCGGAGGTGAATTCGTTTCGGATCCTCGGAATCACCGCGATGTAGACACCTTTGAAATTCGGTTTGTCAGCATAGGCTCTAACGTAGTTGCTCCAAACATAGAATTAAATAGATGCATCCAGGTTAATAAAAACAGCGGAAGCGAAATGGATAACAATAGCAAGGAAATGGTTAGCGTAGGAATGATGGCGGAGAACAGCGAAAACAAAAGGTTTAATAATAATAATTCGACCAACATTATAGATATTGAAAACGCAGAGGATACAGGCTCCGGTGGTTTTAGTGAAAATGCAGAAGTTAAAAATCCAAGAAATTTAAATGAATATATATATTTTTTTTTCTAGTTAAGACTAACCTAAGTACCCATGGGGGATTTGAACCGGTGACCTATCACAAGGAGTGCCTTAACAGTGCACCCATTCACCGTCAATCCAAAGCCCCGTGGGCAATTTAAATGAATATAAAAATTTATATGGAAATTCTAATAAAAACATTGGTTGTGACAATAAAAACGCAGAGTTTTTATGTGATGAGTCTAAAATGAATAAGATCATCATAGAAAATGATAACTCCCTGGGCAGGGCCGAGAATGATAAAAATGAAGACAATGTGAACCGAGTCAACTTGGATAGGATGGAGAGGGTGCAAGTCTCCAGAAAAGATGCGCATGACAGAGTCAGGAATTTCGATGAGGATGTGAAAAGGCTAGAATTAAACGCTAATAATGACAATTTTATCCAAAATGATGTGGCAAAATGCAAGATGCTGAGCAAGGGTGACAAGGAGCCTGAAGAAAACTCTTATGGATCAACATCAACAGCTAAAAGAAAAGTAGTTAACCTGTCTTCCGAGGTTCTTGACCAGATAACCGTCTCAGCAAGGGGATGGGGTTTGCAATGGCCCCTCAAAGCCTCCCCGTTGAAAAGATGATTTGTAACATTGAAGATGGGATTAGCAACCTCCCTCTTGAAGACAAAGAAGCATTAAGGCAAGAGTTTTCTCTCATCATGAGAAAAGCCATAAATGTCCCTCCAGACAAGACTAAAAGAACATGGCGCTGACATCAGGAATGGAAGATCACGTACCTCGGCCTTGGCAGAGCACTCCTCGAAGACTAAACACCACATCTGCTTAGAAAACGCATCAATCATCGCGAGAGAAGAGCATCATCAGAAACGGAAAATCAGAGAAGCCCTCGAGATTTTGAAGCATCCTTGTAATCTGAACAGAGACAGCGGTTTGGAGATTAGCGGAAGCTGGCTTCCCCTCATCAGTGAAATCAAGAAACGTCAGCCCGGCCCCAGGTAAGTTGTCGATCAGGTAAGATGGTTATTAATATAGATATTAACATAAGTTTACATATTATTATTATAGATATTAACATAGTTTTTATTTTAATATTAGGTTTGTCATTAAGTTATTTATAATCCATAAAAGCTCTAATTATTAAATAAGCATGGATTTTTAGACATTATTGTATGTTTTAATATAGTTTAGATTTTAAATATAGAGTGTAATTAAAATTTAATATAGGATGAATATAAATCTTAGGTTATATTAATATTAATCTATTGTTATAGATATTAGGTTTCATTAATTCTATTATAACTTAGAATTAATTAATTTATGGTTATAGATATTAGGTTTTGTTAATACTATTATATTCATTAGGTGATATGGTTTTTTAGGTTAAAATTTTAGTTATATAGGGCTCTAGTTTCATAAAAAGCATTAAGTTATTTTGTCTTAAGCTATATAAATATTAATAATTATATTAATATTATATAGATGTTAGATTATATAAATATTAATAATTATATTAATTTTATATAGTTATTAGGATTTATAATATCAATTCTAATATATATATTAATTTTTAGATTTTAATATTAATATAAATTTTATGTTATATATAAAGTATTATGATATTAATATTTATATTAGTTTTAGAGACTAATATAGATATTAGGCTTTATTGATTTTAATTCTAAGTATGGGGGATTTTCGCAGTGCATTATATTAGATATCATTTTTGGGATTCAACTGCGTTAAGTAAGTCATTCAAAGTATGACCATTTCCATGAGAGGTAGTCGTAAAGTGACTAATTTCTCATGATTTTTGAATAGTTCACTTAGCACTCATTGCATCGGGTGATGCTCACAGGGGTGAAGAAGTGGCATTGAAACTAGTGAAATGTGGAGAACGAATCACATAGCATCAATCATCACTTCCGGGGCTTGCACCCGGTAACCAGGACTTCCCAGGAGGTCACCCATCCCAGAACTCCTCTGGCTCAAGCGCGCTTAACTGTGGAGTTTTTCCCCACAATCAAGCCCACTTAGCTTGCTACCCCATTTGCAAAACCTTAGCAAGTATTGTGCCTCATGAACCATTCAGGTAGAGATCCCTTGACTCTTTTTGAATTTAAGTATGGGGGATTTTCGCAGTGCATTATATTAGATATCATTTTTGGGATTCAACTGCGTTAAGTAAGTCATTCAAAGTATGACCATTTCCATGAGAGGTAGTCGTAAAGTGACTAATTTCTCATGATTTTTGAATAGTTCACTTAGCACTCATTGCATCGGGTGATGCTCACAGGGGTGAAGAAGTGGCATTGAAACTAGTGAAATGTGGAGAACGAATCACATAGCATCAATCATCACTTCCGGGGCTTGCACCCGGTAACCAGGACTTCCCAGGAGGTCACCCATCCCAGAACTCCTCTGGCTCAAGCGCGCTTAACTGTGGAGTTTTTCCCCACAATCAAGCCCACTTAGCTTGCTACCCCATTTGCAAAACCTTAGCAAGTATTGTGCCTCATGAACCATTCAGGTAGAGATCCCTTGACTCTTTTTGAATTTAAGTATGGGGGATTTTCGCAGTGCATTATATTAGATATCATTTTTGGGATTCAACTGCGTTAAGTAAGTCATTCAAAGTATGACCATTTCCATGAGAGGTAGTCGTAAAGTGACTAATTTCTCATGATTTTTGAATAGTTCACTTAGCACTCATTGCATCGGGTGATGCTCACAGGGGTGAAGAAGTGGCATTGAAGCTAGTGAAATGTGGAGAACGAATCACATATATTAATTCTATTATATATATTTTAAGTTATATAGATTATATAGATTTTAGGTTATACAATTATTTAGTTACATATTAATCATATTTCACTAATATAAAGTTATATAAAAAAATTTAAAGTTATATATTAGGGTTTATGTTATCAATTTTATCTTACATTTTAGCTTTAGATATCATTATCATTATAGATTTTAGGTTTTTATTGTTTTATGATATTAATATTAATTTATATATTAGTTTTTAATATTAATATTAATTCAGATTTTAGTTTAAAGTTTTTATTTTATTTTATAGATATTAATTGAATAATATTAATTTAAAATTAAAATTAAAATTAGGTTTCATTATTAATCTCTCTGGCCGACCTCTGCTGTTCCTTTAAACTTTCATCCCTCATGTGTATTTATTTCCTTCATCTGGCTCTTCTTTTTATCATCTTTCTCTTATCATCTTTCTTTGTTCCCTGATGATGGATCCCATTTGGGATTCGAAACGTTGGTGTATAAATTCTACAACTGTGGATTCTCCGGTCAAAAATTCAAAAAACATTACAATATCTCTATTATGCCTGGATTTTATTTATATTTATATTTCATTTTTTTTTATTTTGACAAAATCAGAATGTTTACATTACACTTTTAACTAAACATGGAAACATCTCTATGATAAAGTTTAGAGAGCCTCTAACCATAATTAAAAGTGGAGGAGATACATTTAAAAACTTAATAAATAATATTAAAGATGATATTTTCAATGAAATATCTCCCAACAGATTAAAAACCTAACAAATTAAAAAACTAATAAAATAATATTAGGATTGGCCTTTTCATTTAAATTTCCTTTTCCTCTCTTCCATTAACTACTTAGTGCATGTTTCCCTCCAAAATCTATCGTTTCCCTCCCAAATCTCTTAGCACTTTGGATTTCGAATTAAAGATTTCCAACAACACACTGAAAATAATCCAAAATTAGTAGAAGTGCAAAGACCAAGATCACAATGAGGAAGGAAAGAAGGCTTGCATGTCCTTGGGCCATCCTCGTCACTTAGTTTTTGGTTTTCCTAAATGCTATCGTTTTCCACTATTTTTTCCTTGCAACATCCTCAAGTTGATGCCCGTCTATACCAAATTATTTGTACTAGACTGTGCACAGTGAAAGGCCTAGACATTAAATACATCCGGTGAAGCATATTCTCAACAGAGAGTCGTTTGTCCCTGGAAGATTCATATGTTCACGGATCTCTAGTGAGTTGAGCGTGAGAGTCATAGTCCATCTAGATTTATGCATGACAAGGACAATTTGCAAAGAGGGTATAAAACTATAGAGGGGGTCTACAATACGAGTGGTAAGGAAGATTTGTGATAGGGTTTTGTTGTGGCGACAACCACCACCGTATTAAAACCTGCTCTGGTAGCAGGTTTGAATGGGTCCCCTAGAATTTTGATCTTTCACCTCTCCCATGATTTGTTTCTATCTCAGTAAAAGTAACTTTGTGCCAAGTTAAACCTTCAATTCTTAATGGTCAAGATCCCCCTTAACAAATCCCTATCACACGATTCATCTTCAACCCTTTCTATCCCTTAATTCATATCCTTCATTTGGATTTCTTTTTTTTTAATTCTCATAAAACTTCACCAACCTCCCACCCACTACTATGGTTTTTTGGGATCCAACTAGAAAAACCTTCTATCACATCCTTATTTCTACCTCAATACTTTTGCAATGGAAATACTCCACAAACATGCATAACTTACCCCTTGTCACCTATTGCTATCAACAAAAATACATAATGTGCACCACTATACACTGGACCCAACAACATTGTTATCCATAACACATATATATTTCGGGTCCAGAGCTCTATCGCTAATCAAAATCGACAGTCGGTGAAAGTGAGGCCCATGTGATATGCGAAGGGGTGATGAATGGACGCAGTGATAATTATATGCCTGGGTCCATAATTTTTTAAGTCCACCTTTGGGTCTAGCCGTGAGTTTTCCCATGTATTCCTGTGTTTTTCGATAAACTATTTAGATCTGGGTTTTAAAAGGGAAGTCTTATATTGCAGACCCATCGGCATTATTAATCGCAACACATATATATTTCAGGTCCGGCCTATCGCAAAGTGCAATCAGTAGAACCCAAAATCTAAACATAAGGCGCGATGCTATATGGTGGACCCCATGGTAATCATACATCTAGGTTTATGGAATTTGAAGTCCAGCCTTGTGGTCGGATGCGGGATTTCCCCTATAATCCCATGGTTTCGGTAAAATGTTGGGGTTCGGGTTTTCAAAGGAAAATCTGATAGGGGTGATATTACATATGATTCCCCTTTGCGATGTACGATTTTGACTCGATTGCACCACAACCCTAGCTGAATCAAGGGTCCATTATTTCACACTTATTCCTTGCGATTTTATGAAAGTTTTAATGAAGGAAAGGTTTGTGTTTTGTAGCATTTCTGTTATATTTTTTATATCCATAACTAATGATTAAATATCTCTGTAGGCGAGGATCAAAAGATGAGAGGCAAAATTGAGGCACTCATGGTAGCACTGTTCCATCAAGATGTCATTTCCTCTAGATACACCTCAAAGCATGCTAATTGTGGGATGGTGAGTGCAGCATCTTCAGATTCCTTCAGGAAATTATAGGGAATAATATCCACTCCAAAAAGGTGCAAAGAAATGATACGCAGTCATTCTTTGTTCCATCGGAATCCGTTCATTCCCCAGGAAGTAGAATGCTCCAACAAAGGTGACCTCGACGTGTCAGCAGTTTCACCGACCATTCTCATATGTATATGTTGATCTGTGTAATGAAAAGAGGGGGAGGTGAAAAGTCATGAGAAAACTGAGAGTCATTTTCAGCAGCATACGTATTACCTCCGGATAGGAGAGTGGGGCTTTTTTCTGGTCATTAGATAAAACAACTTTAATTTATTGTGAATAAAGAAGACTGTTTGGGTCAAGAAGAAGCCCTTTTCAGGATTGATTTTACTCTTCTTTCATGTGTTTAGAATCAGGATGTTGTTACTGGCATGAATACAAATGTGTTTTGTTTTGTGAATATTGATAACATACAGCTTATGACTAGCCTTGGTTACTTGAATGTAATTCTTTATCATAGTTAACTCATGAGCAGTCCTTGATTTGAAACTATATTAAACATCGGTCAAAAGTTTATTTGTTGGAACAAGAATGTGCATTCTTTTATGAATAATTAGATTGCAATTAAGCTTTCACACAACCTTGTTCATTTGTGAACTCAGTAATTGATTCATTTGGACTTGGAATCTATACATGATGTTTAGTCTCGTTTATTCTGCTTCTGCAATACATATATATGATGTTTAACCTCTTTATTATGCTCTTGTAGGATAGATTAGAATAATTAGGAATATTATAAGTAGGTTAAATTAGTATAGATAGGATTTGACACATATATGTTAGCTATTTCTACTGTTGATCTAAGTGAAGTCTTCCTCCAGGGAGCAATCTTTCAACACCTATAACATTTTATGGGACCCTTTAATATCGTCGGAACTAGACACCCCAAATGAAAGTAGATCTAATTTGGGCTTGCGATTAGTTTAGTTCCCCTTGTTGACATAGCGAAAATTCACCCTGTCAACAAATTGGCGCTAGAAAGAGGGCCGAACTGCTTTCCATAGCTTTTCAGTATTTCATCTATAAATGTTGAGCATCGATTAGAAAAGATTAATGTATGGATCGTAAAGGTTGAAAAGATCCTTTTGCACATTTGAAAAAGCCTCGTTTCAAAGAAGCAGAAATCCCTCTAAGTCCCACGTTTGGGTCACCCAAAGAAGAAAGGCTGTGGGAGTATCCTGTCACTCAGGAACAATCAATCAGAACACTTACTCAGGCTTACACTTGTTCCCTCTCTCAGATCCCCATGTTTCACTCTTTACCTCCGACAAATAAAAGAAAGCCAAGGATCTTTAACCTAAGCAAGAGACATCTGCAGCCTCTTCTCTTGAAGATATTGTGCTAGAGTCCTTACAAAGTATTAACACTCCTTGGGAAGAAAATCCCAAGGATTCCCCCTCTAAAGGTAATCCCTCACTTGATTTTGAAAATCCTCACAAGGAAGCCTCCAATCAAGACCTCCCTGTCCATAATATCGCTAGCATTCCTCCTCTAGGTGGGAATCAACCTCCACTACCTCCTCTAGGTGGGAATCAACCCCCACCTCCTCTGGGAGAACCACCTCCTTGGCTCGCATAGGAGGTCGTAGCGATACCTAGGCAGTAGCATGCCCTGGCCAAGAACACTAAAATAGTATTGCTTGAATTCGACCCTGAGTGAGGAGACATTGCTACTAACCATATTCACTCTCTCTTCCTAGCCATGTGCATGTTGGGGGTAGCCGATGAGGATGCAGTATGTCACTTATTCCCATTTACTATAATTGGTGTGGCCTCCACATGGTACTTTAGCTTGGGGATAGGATAAATCACCTCATGGGATGCTTTTCAGCAAACCTTCTTAGACAAGTTTGGCGATGACAAAACACCTACGGCCTTAATTTTAGAAGTATCACATTTGAAAATGGAAACCAAAGAAAAGGTCAAGGATTTTAATATTTCATTCAACACCTTGTTTAATAGAATCCTAGCTAACACTCAAACTACTGGTGAGGTGCTCATGGAATTCTACATCACTGCTCTCCCTGTCCCTAGTGTGATGTGGGTGAAAAGGAGTAACGTGCAAACCTTACAGGATGTTATCGATGAAGTAGTGAAAGTTGAGAATGAAATGATCAATCTCACAGCATGTCACCATTCAACCGATGAAAAGAAAGCCTCTCAATCATCCAAGAAGAACAATGGGAGTGATAGCAAAGTGGTTGAGATCAAAGAAAAGAATACCACAGATGTGGAAGGTTTGCATCAGATCATTAAAAAATTGACGAACACAGTCATTGATATGAAAATGAATGCTGGAGAAAGTACAAGTGGGAATGGAGGAGATTATAACAATAGAAAATCCTTCAAACCTTTCTATCGTAAGAAAATAGAAGGTGGTCATGATCAACTTGCATTGCCTACTCCACCTAATGAAGGGATTTTAAACATGGAAGAGTTGGCCCTTATTGGATCGCTCCTTACCAAAGAAGAACATATAGTGGAGTTGGAGCCAGAACAAGAAGATGAGGAAGAGTATCATGTAGAAGAACCCTTGGATGAGGAATATCAAATCAACATACAGTGGGATTTCAATACAAATGAGAACGATGAGGACGAAGGAGATAGCATGACAGAAATCAATGCTAATGAAATCCAACCATGAAGCAAAGGGCCACTTGTAGGCATGATGAAGCCGGTAGACCAGACAAAGAAAGATGTTTGCCCTTTGAAGGCATCTGCTCCCAAGGTGCCTGTTGAGAGGAATAAACCTAGTGGTGATTCCAAGAGTACACCAATCGCAAACTATCCTTAGAAAGAAAATGCATCTGCAAATGCAACGAAGGGAACTCAAAATGGTAAACTCCCACCTAAAAATGGAAAAACTGGTATGTTTACTCTACCCTACCCTATTTATAACATTGATTACGATATTGTGGATGATCTTAAGAAATCTTGAGCTCATATCACATATTTTGATTTGTTAAAGTTAACACGGCAGAGAGTTATGCTCTTGAAAGATATGAATGAACGAAATTGCAAATCCCCCACCAATTTGAATAGCCAAACCAAGCAGTTGGCACCCAGACCTATTAGTAGTCCCAGTATAGCCCAAAAACTATCGGCCATGGAATCAACTTTGTCTAAAATGAATCAAAACCCCCAAGATGTCAATGTAGCCATGATACGGAGGAAATCAAAATCCATGACTCGACCTTTCCTTATCACATTTGAAATCTTCAACATGAACGCATATAATTTATTGGTAGATTCAAGTGCCTCATCCACTGTTATGCCTTACGTTGTTGCTAAAAGACTTCATGTTATACCCAAGAGAACTGGAAACTGAATTATTCAATTAGACAGAATGAATGTGAAAGTAATTGGGGAACTTAAAGATGTGTTGATTCGGATGGCTACCAAACCACAATACACTCAAGTCATTGACATAGCGGTAGTTGACATACCCGAGGCTTATGGAATGCTGCTTAGTAGGGACTGGTCATCAAATCTGAATGGATATTTCTCAACTGATTGGTCCTATCTCTTGTTGCCTTAGAGGGGAAAAGGTGATATGCTAAGATTTTATCAGGAAAGATACATGAAGTATGTGGTGACGGAACTAAACAGCCCGAATGAACCTATAATGTTTACCAACTTTATCCTTGGGAATTATAATTTCAACCTTTGTGCCACTGAAACCTTTTTTGGAGAATTACATGCAAAGACAGTTGAAGAAACTGTAAGAAAAACACAATTGGAAGATCTCCCCTGTAGTCCAACTAATAAGCCACCCTTTAATATAGCAGATCATAGAACCAATTACATAGGAAGTAGTTCATTTAACGTAACACTAGATTCTATTTTTTGGACACTCTACTTTGATTGCTCTAACTACCTTGAAGGTGCAGGTGCTGGGAGAGTTCTCATTGACCCGCAAGTGAATCAACATTTGATGGCCAGCCAGTTGGAGTTCGTGTGCACCAATAACATAGCAAAACATGAAGGCCTATTGCAGGGCCTGGAAAATTCCATTGATATGAAGGTAAAATATCTTAAAACATTTGGTGACTCGGAGATAATTGTGGACCAGGTAACGAAAAGGATACAAAGCCATTTGCCACACCTGCTAAGATACCAAAATGAGGTATGGAGCTTAATTGACAGTTCTGATTATTTTAATATCACATACATACCTCAAGGGAAAAACCAAGATGTCAATCTGATCACTGGTATGGCTACAAAAGTTTTTCCGGATCTTAGATTAAACAAGAATAAATCTTATTTTGAATTGATTTCCAGATCATCAATACCTGATAACATCTCAAATTGGCAGGTGTTCGAAGGTGATAATCAAATACTTGAGTTCCTGCATTACGAAGAGACATTCAAAAATGCATTCATTGATGGAAAAGAGCATAAGTATATACTCACGGTGACCAAAAACCTCACCAGATGGACCGAAGCCATCCCGCTTCGGAAGGTTAATGAAGACAAGGTAATATCTTTTATTGAGAAATTTATTTTAACAGGGTTGGCATCCCTGATGTCTCATATTCGATAATGCTTCTTACTTTCCATCTCTAAAATTGACTAGATTTTCTATCAATAAATCAATCTGCATAAGGTATGCATCAAACTATTATCCCCAGTGAAACGGAGAGCTGGTCCTGAAATGGGGCAAGTTGAGTGAGCCAAAAGGTAAGCATACGAAATTCCAACACTTATGGCTGAGCCTGTTCCATGTTGAAGAAAAAATTGGTCAGGGAACTTACAAATTGAAAACTTTATAGGGAGAAACTGAAAAACTCTCTGCTAATGGCCAACACATTAAAAGATACTTCCAGTAGCTATCACATGGTGGTTACCTCCTGAATAAGTTAGGATTCATTTTATTTTAATCTTAGCTTAGTTACATCTTCATCTTGTCCATTCCTGTTTTGCATAAAGTTTATTTTCCTTTTGAATTTCTGTCCTTTTTTGTCAATTTATTTTGGTATTTCAGTCTCGCTTTCACCTTTTATAACCCTCTTCTAATTTCCCTCATTCACTACCTTCAGCCTTTTTCTTCCCTCATTAACTTGTTCATGAGTCTACAGAACCTAAATTCACTGATAACTTGTGTAATTAATGGTAAAATTTGAGTCAAAGCCACACATTGGCATATGCTCGGAACTAGCAAGGCTCTATTGGTAACCCGAATACCCAAAGCATGTAGTGACATATTTATAAATGAAAAAAATGTGTAACTATGGACTAGATTGGCATGGTGGAATGCCGCATTTGAAAATCTCACCCAGACCTATCCTATACTTGTCTATAAGGTTTGCAGTCATTCTCCATTGGTTCCATTCACCACACAAAGTTTTCCAATGCCTGTCATTTGCAAATAAACCTCCTTTCATGGGCTAAGATCATTGTCAGGTATCCTGTGGAAAATCTAGTTGTGCTCTAGTCCTTGTGCCTGAAATTGGAAGGACTTCTGTAAAATAAAATGAAATGTTGAGTCCTTGTGCCAATTTGGAAGGATAGGTTGTTTGGGAAGGCAGTTGGAGTAGGGACCGTTTCTGGGCTCAGAGTATCGGTTGACACAGTAAGCCCAACCTGGCTTAAAACAATTTAAAAATATGGCATGATCCATGACTGTGCCCCATTTAATCATATGAAATTATAGAACTAAAATTCTTTCATAAAGTGTAGACAAACCTATCTACATCAAATTTGATGAGAAATAAAGAGCTAAAGTACACACCTAAACATGTATTAATAGACCAGTGATGGCCCTAAAAGGATTTTGAAAGTAGAAAATAGGTAAAGGAAGCTCACTAAATCCCATAATATGACCATTGGAGAATTCCTATCAAAACCCCATCAGTAAGTGGAAACTATTTGTCTTTATCCCGCCTAAAGCTATTCATGATGAAGTGGAACCCATGCATATCCGTCTATACAGTTTGCATTTCAAGTTTATCTTAACACCCTGACATTCTATTGATCCAAGGTTTATTTGGTAATAGAGATAAATGGTTTGCCCCAACGGTTCCCCATTGGTCATGGCCACAACCACCACCCTATTAAAACCTGCTCTGGTAGAAGGTTTGAATGGGTCCCCTAGAAGTTTGATCTTTCATGTCTACCATGATCTGTTTATATCTCAGGGACTGTAACTTTGTGCCGATTTGAACCTTCAATTCTTAATGGTCAAAATCCCCTTTAACAAATCCTTGCTGCATGATTCATCTTCAACCCTTTCTAGCTCTTCATTCATATCCTTCATCGGGATTTTTTTTTCAATCCTCATAAAACTTCACCAACCTCCCACCCTCTGCTATGGTTGTTTTGGGATCCAACCCGAAAAACCTTCTATCGCATTCTTATTTCTACCTCAATATTTTTGCAATGGAAATACTCTATAAACATGCATAGCTTACCCCTTGTCGCCTATTGCTCTCAACACTAATAAATAATGTACACCGCTATACACCGGACCCGACGACATTGTTAACCATAACAAATATATATTTCGGGTCTGGAGCCAATCGCTAATCACAATCGGTAGTTGGCAAAAGAGAGGCCCATGCGATATGTGAAGGGGTGATGAGCGGATCTGGTAATAATTATATGCCCAGGTCGATAATTTTTGAAGTCTGCCTTTGGGTCCAGCTGCAAAGTTTTCTCGTGTATTCTTGTGTTTTTTGATAAAGAATTAAGGTCCGGGTTTTCAAAGGGAAGTCTTATATTACAGACCTACTGGCATTATTAACCACGACACATATATATTTCAGGTCCGGCCTATCACAAAGTACAATCGGTAGATCCCAAATCCTACACATAAGGCGCGATGTGATATGGCGGACCCGACGGTAATCATACGTCTGGGTTTATGGTATTTGAATTTCGCCTTGTGGTTGGATGCGGGTTTTCTCGTGTAATCCCTTGGTTTCAGTAAAACGTTGGGGTCTCGGTTTTCAAGGGGAAACTCAGTAGGGGTGATATTCCATATGATTCCCCATTTTGATGTGTGATTGCGACTCAATTGCAACACGACCCTAGCTAAACCAAAGGCCAATTATTTCATTCTTATTCCTTGCGATTTCATGAAAGTTTTAATGAAGGCAAGGTTTGTGTTTTGTAGCATTTCTGTTATATTTTCTATATCGATAGCCAATGATTAAATATCTCTGCAGGCGAGGTTCAAGGGATGAAAGGCTAAATTGAAGCACTCGTGGCAACACTAATCCATCAAGATGTCATTTCCTCTAGATACACCTCAAAGCATGCCAAATGTGGGATAGTGAGTGCAGCATCTTCAGTTTCCTTCAGGAAATGATAGGGAATAATAGCCAGTCCACACATGTGCAAAGAAATGATACGCAGTCATTCTTTGTTCCATCGGCATCCATTCATTCCCCAGGAAGTAAAATGCTCCAACAAAGGTGACCTCGACATGTCAGCAGTTTCAGCGACCGTTCTCATCTTTATATGTTGATCTATGTAATGAAAAGAGGGGGAGGTGAAATGTTATGGGAAGAATGAGAGTCATTTCTAGCGGCATAAGTATTACCTCCGGATAGGAGAGTGGGGCTATTTTCTGGTCACTAGAGAGAATAGCTTTGATTTATTGTGAATAAAGAAGACTATTTAGGTCAGGAAGGAGCCTTTTTTCACATGGATTTTCCTCTTCTTTCATGTGTTTAGAATCAAGATGTAGTTGTTGGCATGAATACAAATGTGTTTTGTTTTGTGCATCTTGATAACATACAACTTATGACTAGGCTTGGTTACTTGAATGTAACTCTTTATCATAGTTAACTCATGAGCAATCCCTGATTTGAAACTATATTAAACATCGGTTGCAAGTTTATTTGTTGGAACAAGAATGTGCATTCTTTTATGAATAATTAGATTGCAATTAAGCTTTAACACAACCTCGTTCATCTCTAAACTTAGTAACTGATTCATTTGGACTTGGAATCTGTACATGATGTTTAATCTCTTTTATTATGCTCCTGCATGACATATATATTATGTTTAACCTCTTTATTATGCTCTTGCAACATATATTAGAATAATTAGGACTAGTATAAGTAGGTTAAATTAGTATAGATAATATTTGATACATATAGGTTAGCTGTTTCTTTTTTTGATCTAAATGAAGTCTTCCTCTAAGGAGCAATCTTTCAACACCTATAACAGTTTACGGGACCCTTTAAAACCCGTTGGAACTAGCCACCCCAAACAAAAGCAGATCTAATTCGGGCTTGCGATCGGGTTAGTTCCCTTTGTTGGCATAGCGAAAATTCACCCTGTCAACAGGTTCACAAACAATAGTTGGTAGCATGAAACAAGCCTCAGACATACAACAAAATTTTCAATTAACCTCTCCACAGAAGAAAAGACATGATAGGTTTTCACAAGGGACAACAGATAAGCTACAACAGGGCATAAATAGATGGCGAAATTGGTAAATAATTCTATTATAATGCATTTGGAGAAACATCCTTGGTTATGGGAATTTCATTTTAACGAATCCCTGAGAAACCTATGGTTTCAAATATTAAAACACTAATAAACTGTTCCTGCCCTAGAATCCATTATGTTTCAAATCTGAAAGTGCTAAGGAAATTTCTATAAATGAAACCGTGAGACTAATAAATTAAAAGGCCTTCTAACAAGAGATGGCATGTAAGTCCATATAGGAGAGCACAGTCAAATGGGCATGTTTCTCTTAAGGGCCTGCTTTCCTGCGTCGAGAGCTTGGAAATCAAGCCCCCTGATTGCACCAGCGATGACAACTGACCTTGGGCCAACATAAACACACCTTTTCCTTTGGATAGCAACATTCATCCTTATCGAATTAAATTTCAAGAATCAATTAGCACTTTTGATTTTGTAACATACATGATAAGGTTACTCTTAACATGAGGAAATTCGACTCTATTATATTATGTTACGATGATGGGCGGATTAGAAAGCACAACGAGTTATTGGTGTCGATGACAAAGGTAAGCGACTACAGTCGCTCACATGCCAGGAGTGTGTGTTCGAGGCGTACCTTCTCTTCATTATTCTATCATCGAATTAATCCTTCATGAGTTTGGTAAGTATTTCATATCTGAAGTTCCTTAACTAAATCGTTATATTCACATATTATTATCTACGCATAGAAATTTACTTCTCTTTGCAAATTGTATCCCTACATTAACTACACAGAAACCCAGTAAGAATACTTGTTAAGTACGTTAATCTAAATATTTTTCTATTTATGTGGCAGAAAAAAATAATATCTTAACCTTGCCTTTTACTCCCAGTTTGTATTTTCAAGCCATAGTGCTCTTTTTCCGTAGTTTCAAAACTATTTTACCGTAACAATTACTATGTACAGCAAATTTGTTTTTTTCACTCAGTGCTTCGGATTTGCTTCGTATGAACAGGCGCTTCTTCTTCTTATTTACACCGCAGTTTACACTTATTATGTCTTATTTACACCGCAGTTTACACTTATTATGTACATGTTTAAGGGCTTGAGATTTTTTCTCCTAAATTTTTCGGTGGGATAAGATGAATAGATAGCGAGGAGGGTCTAGTAGTATTTTAATATGAGGTAGGCTATCACTATAATTTCCAGGTAAATAAGCCACTAATGAAGCTTTGAAACCTTAACAATTATGCAACAAGTGCCTTGCACGAAGACTTATTATCTCCCCAACATTATTGTTATTGTGCATGAAGATTTCATAGTTATTTTTTTTTTGTAGATGTGACGAGTAAAATATCTTTTCTCTATAACATCATACTATGGTTGATATATTAACTTTTTTTCATCAATGATGCATAATGCAAGTTTACCTCTTCGATTCTCATTTTCTTGGATCTAAACACCTATAAGGAATTAAAGGATAAACTAGCTATAATTAGTAAATAGTCTCGGAAGAAAATTACAAAATGAGCTTGTTAAGAAAATGGAATGACGCTAGAAGAATCAAAATGTATTGTAGATGAAAACTGAATTCTGAAATTTTATTGTCAGAAAATAAACTAAAAAACTAGTTACAATCCATCCATGAGGAATGAGGTAGTATTATTCATCCTGTATGGGATAGAGTCTATAGAAAATGAAATATTGTTATTGACTATTTTGCAAAACAAAGTCCCACTCATTTTGGTGGGCGTGTAAGCATGCCTTTTCCTTTGAATAATGGCATTCCTCCTTGTTGCCTTGCTAAGACAATGTTGCTTCTTTTCATGTGGTTGGTGGGATCAACCCACACATATGGAACTCAAAATGCTACTTACTGACCTCAAACGTTAGAATTTTATGGTTGTTTGTCAATAGTGATGGTGCCTCTGATTCTTGGCTAACTCTTATCATTTATCAAAAATTTCAAAATGACGTGAAGGCATTGAGAGATGTCACTTTGCCCTATGGGAAGAGGATGGAGTGAGTGGGAAAGATTCATTCTATATTTATTTAAGATAGTTTTTTGGAACATTTTTTGCAATAAGGGAAGATAATAGGGAGGAGCACTGCGGCAGGAACAACCTCTGCAACCCAACCTAGGGTTTCTGCAAATCCTGCAACGGCAGGCCTGCCAAGCACAGTACAGCCGGTAAAGATCAGGCGGATTGGTGGTCAGAATAAAGTGGCCATAGGCAAAAAGTAAAATGCAATCACCTCAGGGGGAGGGCCAGGAGCCTCCCCCCGATAAGGACAGTCGAATGCAGCCAACGGAAGAAAGGGAAAATGAAAATGAACAGAGCGGAGGTAATACGGATCGCAGTAAGCAGAAGGGCAAGGACATAGATCAGGAAGATAGAAATAGGGCAAGTTCTTCCACATGCAAGCCAATAGCAACTCACAGACCAAGAGTGGAGTTCCCAAGTCATTGTATGAATGCCAGGATACAGTATATGAGAGACCACGCGCTCATCGACAAATTCATAGGAATATGGCCGACTGAGAAAGCGCTGAGAAGTTGGATAAGCACTAAATGGCATCCAAAAGGGCATACCACTCTGCACCTAGGAGCAAAGGGGTTCTTCACTGCAGTTTTCAACTGCCTGGAAGATCGCAATAGGTTTCTGGATGGGGGTCCTTATTTTTTCAATTTTGCAGGATTATATCTCAAAGCGTGGGTCGAAAGATTCAATCCAGACAAGGAAGACCTTAGCTACGCTCCTGTGTGGATACGGTTGTATTCGTTGCCGTGAGAATACTGGGAAGAAAAATCTCTTCAGGAGATTGGGAATGCACTTGGCGAGTTTGTAAAGATTGCAGAAGAAACAAAATCATGTAGATACACGTGTTATGCTTGGATCTGTGTTTATATGGACCTCAAGCAAGCACTGCCAGACACGATAAGTTTCTTTCATGAAGATTCTGAATGGATTCAAGTTATAGATTACGAGCATGTACCATTTAGATGTAGGAAATGCCATGATATAGGGCATCTCTACAGAGACCGTCCACTAAATAAAAAACCCTCTTCCCAAGATAGCTCAGATAATCAAACATCAGATGGTTTCACTAAGGTAACAAATCGAAGGAGAGGGAACAAAAGAACAACAGGCAATCCTAAGGTGAATCCAGTCAACAAGCCAATACCCACAACGAGCAATAGTTTTGAAGCCCTGGCCAAGACTGATATGCAATATCTGGAGAAGGAAATGCAGAAGAACAAGGAATCCAATAAAGAACAGCTAGGTGAAACTTTAGTGCAAACAGGAGATATGACTCATAAGCAATCAACCCTGCAACCACAATCTAAATCTGTATCATGGCAGTCCCAAGGAATGGAAGTTGAATACACTGAACCCAATGACAAATCATCAAAGGAACGAGAGGAAACCTCTCAAGAGCCTCAAATCATGGAAGAAGATCCGGAGTCTTTAGATATAGGGGATCTGGATATTCTAGGCCTGGAACAAGCATGCAAGACAGGGAATTTTGAAAAAATACCAGATCGGCAAGTGGACAACCTAGTAGAAGTCTTAAACAGGGCACAGAAGAAATACTCTCTAGGAGTCCAGACAGGAAGTCCATGGGATGGCAAGTTCATCACAAAGGACAATAAGAAGAGAGGCAGAAAAACAACAATTGAGAGAACAATCAAGATAGGAGAGGTATTAATGGAGTCAGGGAGGTATGCCAAACTGACCAGGTATTTTAATACTAACCCCCATCCTTCTCAATGAAGTTGATATCATGGAATATAAGAGGGATTAATGGCCCAAGGAAAGGCAGATTATTAAAAAATATGTTGATGCAAGAAAAACCAAGCATACTCTTTCTGCAAGAGACGAAATGCAACTCAACAATTTTGGCAAAAATAGTAGTGAAAGCCTGGCCAAGAGGGCTAGTAACAGTTGTTGATGCACAGGGAGCTTCGGGAGGACTCACAATACTTTGGGATGCGCGAGCCATTCAACTAAACAACATACAAGCTAATAAAAGTTTCATTCAGGTAACCTTTCATCTCATAGGTACTAATACCTATGGACTTATAACTAATGTCTATTTTCCTCAGGATACTGCTCAAAAAGCTCAAATCCTGAATACATTGACAGATCTCAGCTCAGATAGGCCATATCCACTTTGGATTTCTGGAGGAGATTTTAATATGACAGCAAGCATGGAGGAAAAACAAGGGGGTAGAAGCAGAGTAAATAATGATGGTAACCTACTAAAAAACTTCATTCATACCAACTGGTTGGTGGATGTTCCCACAAGCAATGACCTCTTTACTTGGAGGAATAAGAGAGAAGGATCGCAGTAGATTGCTTCGCGTATTGATATATTTTTTATCTCAGACAATGCAACTCACTTAGGAGGGGAATTTACAGCGTCCATACTACCTATCTCAGGATCAGATCACTGGCATATCGAACTTCAATGGAACAAGCCTGGCAGCAACCTCAAGCGCCCCTTCCGATTTGAAGAATTTTGGCTAACTCATCCGGACTTCGAGGAATTAGTTAGATCAACTTGGCTTAACTTCAACCCTACTGGAGGTACAAAAATGTCCAGGTTTCAGCAAAAACTCAAGCATCTTAAAGGAGCAATCAAGCGATGGAATCATAATACTTTTGGCAACATTTTTAAAGCTCAAGCCACTCTCAACTTAGAAATGAAGAGGATCCAGCAAAACATTATTACTGAAGGACGCACAGAGGAATTAACCAAGCAGGAGCAAATCATAGAATCTCAAATATTAGAGAGGGCTAAACAGGAGGAAACATTATGGAGGCAGAAATCGAGGATTAGATGGTTAAAAGATGGAGAAAAGAACACAAGGTTTTTCCATAAAACGACGGTCCAGTGCAGAATGAACAATTGTATTACTCACATAAAAAATGAACAGGGGGATAAAATTGAAACACATGAAGGCATTGAAGAGGAATTTCTCAGATATTTCAAGAAAGCACATCAGGAACCCAATATAGAAAGAATGCCAACTATTAATAAGCTCCTAAAGGACATCCTAAAGATAATAACAGAGGAACATAATAGTCTCCTCCTCAAGCCCATCAATTTACAGGAAGTTGAAGAAGTTGTACATCACTTGAAGGAGGGGAAAGCGCCGGGTCCAGATGGTTTTACGTCAAACTTTTTTCATAAGTTTTGGGACCTTATAAAAGATGAGGTATGGCAATTAGTTGAGGAATCCCGGGCACTTCGATGGGTGTATCCAAGGTTAAACGCCACTTTCATTTCCCTAATTCCAAAGGTGGAAGACTCCAACACTCCAGATAAGTATAGACTGATTGCCTTGCATAATATCATCTATAAAATAACATCAAAAGTCATAGCAACCAGACTAAAGCCGTTGCTCCCTCTTATTATCTCGCCCGAGCAGTGTAGGTATGTAGAAGTCCGGCAAATAACGGATGGGATTATTCTAACTCATGAGATAATCCATTCCTTAAAGCAAACCAAAACACCAGGTATGCTGCTTAAGCTAGATCTATCCAAAGCTTTTGATAGTATCAGTTGGGTCTATATTCAAAAAATTCTTATTGCCTTTGGTTTTGCCCCATCATGGGTCAGATGGATTTTTAATCTTTTGTCTTCAGCTTTTTTCTCTGTTTTAATCAATGGTATCCCGTCGGCTACGTATCGTCCCTCCAGAGGTATAAGGCAAGGAGAACCCTTGTCTCCCTTTCTTTTTGTTATTATGGCAGAAGGTCTTGGCAGGAGTATCACTTCTGCTAGGCTTGCTCAGCATCTAAAAGGCCTTTCTTTCAACAACTCCCCCTCTTACTCCCACCAACAATTTGTGGATGACAATATGCTTTTTGGTTATCCCTCGGTGCGGGAATATCGCCTCCTCAAATCAATCCTGTCAAACTTCTCTGATGCTTCTGGTGCCCTTATCAATCGAGTTAAATCCCAGATTTTTTTCTTTAACACCCCTGTTCCCACCCAAAAAGCTATCGGCCGAATTTTGGGATTCACTATTGCCTCCCTACCCTCCAAATACCTAGGTGCCCCTTTAATGGCCTCAACTCTCAAACACTCCTCTTGGAAACAACTGCTGGAAAAACTAGAGGCTCGACTCTCCCTATGGACTCACCGAGCCCTTAATATGGCTAGTAGACTTGTTCTAATCAAGGTTGTCCTTCATTCCATGCCCTTGTATCTCTTCTCCATCCTTGCTGCCCCAAAATGGGTACTCAAAGAAATTAAGAATCTCCAGCGCAATTTTTTATGGGGAAGCTCAGGCCACAATCGAAAATGGGCTCTAGTTAAATGGGATAAAGTATGTCTTCCAAAGAAAGCAGGGGGTATTGGGCTAAGAGATCCTGAGCACAGCAATAGAGCAATGGGCGCAAAAATCTGGTGGAGATGGCTAGCCCATCCTAATACCCCATGGGCCTCCCTTTGGACAGCTAAATATGCAAGCAATTGTCCTATGGAAGAAAGAATACGAATGACGGAGGTAAGCACGGGATCGGCAATTTGGAATGCGGCTATACAACATAGAAGTCTTATACAAAAGCACAGTTTCTGGGAAGTCAAGAGTGGATCCATAGCTCGGTTTTGGGAAGACTCTTGGAAACAATTACCAAAAATAAGAGACATACTCCAAAATCATCCAATATCAGAGCAGGAGATCAATCAGTTAGCCAAGGTCAGTCAATTCTGGAGCTCCTCTACAACTCAAGGACACAGGCAATGGAAAAATGCAAATCAAATTCTAATGAACAGCTTTGAACAAACTGAGCAGTCTCTCACTACAGAACTACAAAAGAGGCAAATCACTATCTCAGAAGAATCAGAAATTCTAAGATGGGGCTATGAAGAGAAAGGAACATTCACCACAAAGGAAGCATATAAGATAATAGTCCAAGATCAGCTAAACAAAGACACTTTATGGGATAAAATTTGGCACACTTCCAATTGGCCAAAGGTCTCCACCTTTCTATGGCTCCTATGTCACAATAAAATTCTAACTTCAGATAATCTTCGGAAAAGAAGTTTCTCGGGCCCATCCATATGTCTCATCTGTAGGCAAGAGGAGGAAACAACCATACATCTTATGCAGACATGTCAAACTGGAAGAAAACATTGGGAGAAGGTCGCCTTCCGCTGCCAAAAATAAGGTAGAGTGCAAGGAGATCTCAAAGCAACTATTCGTAACTGGAGTCAAAAGTCATTTCAAAGCAATCTCCTTAACACTATGTGGCAACTTATACCTGGCTTACTGATGTGGAACATCTGGAAAGAGTGAAATAGAAGAGTTTTCAAGGATCAAACTATGCCCTTAGAACAAATTTGGACTAAATTTCATCAGAACATCATGGAATCTCTATCGATTAGAGAATGGTACTCAGAATACGTCCCCACATCACCACAGGAAAAAACAGTGTGGGATAATTGGAGGATCCAGATAAACCAACAGACAATCATAAAAAAGAATCCCACAATGCAGGAAGAGGAATCAAGTAAATGGACATCGCTGCCCATTAACATGTTCCAACTCAACTTCGATGGGGCCTCAAAAGGAAATCCAGGGAAAGCAGGGTATGGGGGAGTCTTCAGGGATCACAATGGCAATCCTCAATGTATCTTTATGGGCTCGAAAGGCTAGGATACCAACAATTCAGCAGAATTGGAGGGATTATGGAGAGGTCTCAAACTGGCTCGCGAAAGGAGTTTCTTTCCACTCATTATAGAAGGGGATTCGCAAATTATAATTCGAATGATTACAAATCTGATGCGTGGATCACCCATTCACAAAGTCAACAATAGTTGGAGAATGGCCCAAAGACTTGAGCTGATAAATATCTGGCTTTCTAAGCATCAAGCGATCTCATTCAAACACACCAGAAGGGAAGGAAACAAGCTTGCTGACTTTCTTGCCAATCTAGGAGTGGAAGCTGAGGTAGCCTACTTTGAAGGGTCTATCGCCAGTATAGCCACCGAGGACCAACTCGCTAAATTCCAAGAAATTGTTACTTGTGATAAATCACAGAAGAGGAATACACACCCGGATGCGGGTGGCATTAACATCTATTAATGAGGAGCCGCACTATACAGGCAGCTGGCCTGGCAGATGGCAGGCGGATGGTCCTTATGACACGCGTCGTAGGATGGCAAATGGATTTAAGGGCAGGTGAAATCAATACTGAGCAGTCTCGAATGTTGGTCTTACAGTCAGGCATTAATGTGAGCATGGTTGAATGGCAGACAGATTGGGTTATTAGTATGGATCCATTCAAGGTGCCTGTCTCAGCTACTGGTTCTTTTTACTATGAAGCAGAACCGCTTCAACACCCCTACTTGGAATTTCAAATTTGGCTGCTAGCCTGGGTTTGTAAGCTCCCTAAAACTCTTTGCGTTCCTCCTGTTATCGGCTTGCTTTGCCTCAATCCATCACTCGGTCCATTTGCACTTCTGAATATGCCTCGACACTGAGGTATCCCTCGTAGAGGCAGCCATACCGGGAACAGAGGTCGCCCTTCTCGTCCTGTTCCACAGAATGTTGTCCCTATCACCTCAGCATCCCCTTCTTCTCTGCCTCTGGAACAAGCTAGGCCTATCCCGAATAATTCATTCCAGACCTCCAGGTTTACTTTTCAAAGCCGACTCAACAGGCCTGTTTTGACAACAAGTATCACCATCATTCTCGCGGAGGAAGAGAGCAATCAGGTCAGCTCGGCTCCAACTACCTCCTCCCACTCTCAGGAAGACAGTGTTCTTCAAGGGGACATGACAGGGATGGTGTTCCAAGCGGACAACATGCAAGAGGATGCCCCTGTCTCGGAAACGCCTCAGCAGCCCGTGGATCCGACTCAGAGCGATATTCTAGCCTGTGGGCCATCTCAGAGTGCAGGTGGTATTTTAAATCTGGTGACCACTCCTGATGGTGGCGCAGCGACATATGATGAAAGCGGTTTCGTTACCTGGGTAGCTTCTTCCAGCCAGGTGGACAGGGACGTGCCAGATTCACCAAAGCATGCAGATTAAACCTGTCTCCTGACTGCCAGGTGGCCTGTGCAATTTTGGTTTTGTGTCGTTGATTTTGAGGTTAGGTATCTCTGTCTGGTTCATACTCTTGTTATAGGTTGTGGCAAATGCCAATATAGGTTCTGCTTTTTGTTATAAATATGGCTATGCTAGTTGCTTTTCTGTTTTTTTGGTCAATTAAGGGCATGACGAAATCAGTCCTGGTAATCTCTTTTAGTGTGTCAGGGCCCAAATTCAAAATTTTGTAGTATGTACTGTAAATTTGGCAGGAAGCCTGAACTGTAATGTCTCTGAGTTTTTGGTTGAGGAATGGCCTCGGCCTCCTCTGAGGTCTTGACCGCATTGTATATATCTTTTTACTTTCTTTAATAGAATTAGTATTTACAGAGAGAAAAAAAAATAAGATAGTTTTTTGGATGACAATCTTGAAGTTTTTGTTAAAATTTTCTATTATATTTAATAAATATATGATTGATGTTTTTTTTGTGAGTGTTAGTAAGGAAATGGTCTAGTTTTTTTCTTTACTAAATGGTTCTTCAATCAACTAGAAAGGGAGGTAATCATCATGCCAGAGTCAATGGGAGATAACCTTCCCCATAATTGACCATTATTAGCTTCTATCACCTATTAGTGGGGGGATTTCATACTCAACTAAAGTCGTTCGTCTAATGGAGCATTGCAAAGAATTTTACACTCTTCTATTCCTCAATAAAAATACTTTCACTCCAAGAATTGATAGAGACATAAATCTGTTGCTTGATATTATGCACAAAGTGTAATCTCAGAAGAAATTTTCAAGAATGTTGAACCATGTAACAGTTATTCTTCATCTCATGTCACCCACAATATTAACCTACAAATGTATATCAGATAGTTACAAATGAAAGTTACCACATATTGATATTTTATGTTAACCTTGTTTCATTCTTAAGTATTCAACATGCACTCTGCTCAAGTAATTTTACATTCTACCAAATCTCTTTCAGAAGGAAAGAAAAATTGATCAATTATCCTATAATCACAACAACTAATGTACATAAAAAAATGATAATTGTGTGAAAACTAATATAAATTATTGACTGTATTCCTTTGGATTTCTTCTAAGTTCAATATATTCACATTCCAGAAGCTGCAAAATTTCCTCCCACAAGCCCGGACTTGAAGCAGAGGTTGTAGTGATCACATTAGGGCTACAGGCTGCTACATACCAGTAATCCAAGGACAACTCCTCCTTCAACTAATTGAATTTCCAACCTGCATAGCTAAGAAAGAACCTGAAATTTTCAGGTTGAAGAAATTTATTCCTCACAAGTTCTAGTGAAAAGTGTAAATTGTTCCTAGCACCATAACACAAATGGCGAATAACTTCATCAAAATATGTAACAACATATCCACCTATAGTTAATAGTAACATACTTTCTTAAAGTGGCTCACCAAAATGCAGTGGACAATCGGCAAATATTGTAGCCAAATCTAGATTAGTAGGCTTTTTGTATCTACACACCTTTGTAAAGGACACTTAAGGATGACCCTGAATTCACCCTGTTTTGGATCATTAGATCCCGCTTTAAGAAGAAAAACTACTGTTCTCACAAAACTTTGTGTTCCATCCAATTCTTTAGTTGCAATAAGTAAACAACAATATTCAAATGCATGAGTTGGATGAGCCCATTTAGGACCTAGTTCTATTGAGGATTCTTTCACACTTCCCGACACCCCATTTCCGCTCTGAACTTGCTATGCTTCCACAAGTTTTTCTCGAAAGGCTCACCAATCACTCTATGTGAGGTTAACCTATTCACTAGCATCTTCTGATCCAAGAGAGTTATACTCACTTTAACCTTCTCGGTTATCCTCTTCAGGGATAGGTTTGTTGTCATTTATGACTGTAAAGTAGGGGCCTGGTAGCCTTGTGTTTCCCAAATCCTGTCTTATCAAACCCCTCAAGTTATTTGAAGAGCGACTTTTGTGGGACCCAATACTCCATTTGAACCCTTATGTTGTCTCAGATTGCATTGGCTTAATACAACATTTGGGTTACTGGGTAATTGTCGATTACAGGATGAATTTATTGTTGGTTAGATGTGGAGAGAGCGGGATGGAGCAAGTGAGGGGGAGGTTATTCAGTCTGGCACACTAGATTTCCATGGAGGCCCTATTGTACTTGTTGAAATGTGAGGAGGAACAATTAATAGGAGATCTAGTGGTGATAATGAAAACTATGAGCAAAATCTGATCAAATCCCAGTGGATCTTATGAAAGGATGGATTTTAAGTTTACATTGAAAAATTAACACAACCCTCTCTAGATAAGGATTTCTTAAAATGCTTATATGTGAAACCACAATGTTTGCTTCCAGGATAATTTTTCATCTCAAGGGTTAGAGGTAAGATTAGAAACACTCCAAATTTTATGTTCGTATTTAGGTTCTTACTAAAATATGAATATTATGCAATATGCATCATGCCCATCTATATATGATATGCAATATGTATCAAGCCCATTTGTATGTCTCACATACTTTCCTCTCTATGCTTCTTTAGGCCACTGATGCAAATATTAGATTACCTTTATATGAGGAGCACCAAGATCAATTTGTCCAAATGTATAACTGCAATAACTCTAATGCACAACACCCATAATTGTGAATATATATCTTAGCTACTTAAATTTATCTATAGATGATATACTTTCAATTCACCAAATATCTCATATTGCATTCTTTGGCAAAGGTATATTTCTCTATCTTCTTTTGGTTGGGATTTATAGCACTGGAAGTGATATCACTACCATTATTAGTCATCAAGTCATCTATGTTTTCTTCTCTAATGCATTATTTCTTCTTTCAAATAGATTGAAGGCCCACTATCTCCACAAGAGCTGGTTGATATCTTACAAAAATAAGTAGAAGAACAAGGGTCAACCTTCATAATGTGAGGCTCGAAGAAGAAGAGAAAAAGGTTATAAAACCAACTGTTAAGAGAGGAGAAAGATGCCACATGTCAGGTAGCACTGAGAATAGATTAGGTTCTACTCTTACAACTCCTTTGCACAACCTTGAAGCATGTCAATCATATAGCATAAAATTGATGTCTATAAGTTAAAAATGTATACAATTAAGGATATTTTTGACTTGAAACATTTGGAATACATTTCTAATTATAAGGCTCTTCCTGGTGCCATATTCCTCTCCTCCTTAACTTGATTTTTTGGATGGCTCTAGCATCGTCTCCTTGGATGGTGTGCTTCGCAATGTAGAAGAAGTACATTTTCATAGCCATGGAATGTACTAGAAAAGTGAACTACATTTATATGCAATTTCATAAACATTTTTTCAAATATACTCCTAACTGCTTGATTTTGCTAAGTGTCTAGAAAATAGACATTTGAAAATTTCTAGGGTGACAAATGTATCTTTACTCTTTTGAGTATGGTACAACCTATTTTATGAAGGATAGTATCTTCATTTGTGACATGGATGTGGCTACCTCGATGTGCTAGCCTACTTTTGTGGTATGTGGTTATGAACTAAAGTACGGTGCAAGCTATCACATGTATAACTGCAAATTTGCCATATTATAACAACAACAAGGCTAGCAGTTAGAGCAACAAGTAAGACATTTGAAATGATCCTAGTGTTCTAACTACTGGACTTGCTTCTTTGACTTCGTCAATTTATTCATTCGAGATTTTTTAATTTGCAAATAATAATTTCTTCTATGATTGTAAATTGTTTTCTACTAGTTACAAAAGTCATTTTTATAATGTACAAATTGAAAGGAAAGTATGGGGAGAAACATATTTTGTGTTAGGTCTACATCAGAAAGAAAATCTCACCATAAACCTCAATTTGCTACGATTTTTTTTTCCCTTGGAACTATACTTCTGGGAATTGTTTAATTAGAATACCCAATGTTCTTTTACATGTCATGTATGCCCATCTTACTATGAATTAACCATTACTAGATTTTTTATGCTTTTGATCTTGTCCATGTCACTTTTAAGCCAGTACTCCATAAGGACATGGATTAGAGAAAGGGAAAAATACTTCATGCCAGTTATACTAATGTGTATATACGAGTTCAATTCTAACAATATTATTTTGGACTCTTATACCAAAAATAGGCGTGTTGGAAACACTGTACTATCGGAAGGGAAATAGTTCAATAGCCTTAAATCCATTTCCCAATGTCTATGACAATTCTCAAAGATATACAAATGATATAAATAGGTCACCATATAGTCAAAAGGATTGCACAACTGCTAGTCAGATAGAAAGCAAGGGCGATCCTAATCAGAGTGCAAAAGATGGAAGTGATTACATTGGGAAAAGTCCTCAAAGGGAAGATGATTTACAATCTTTAAGTAATATGAATCACTTGGGATATAGCCAGTTGAGTAAAATGAGTACTGGTTTAGGTGAAATTTTTGGAAATGAATTCAATGAAATAGTTGCATGTAGAAAGTGTTAGATAAGACTCATCTATGAGAGGAATAGTGCACATGAATTCGAAAGGGAAAAAGGCTCTTGAACAAGAATATTTTGCACAAACAAAGGTTGTTAGGACAGGCTCACAAAATAACACTATGAAGATAAGATATGTATTAAAGTTATTTGATGTATTTGGACTCGAATGAAATATCTAATCTATGAATACTATCGATCCTTGTAAGAATTTCAATTTTTCAGTATTATGCATCCTTTATCCCAATTGAAAATAATTCATGCTTAGGTTGATATCATATACTTGATTTTATTGTAGCCCTTTTGTAGTAAGCAGTTGTTTCTTTTGGAGGATGTTCTCAATTCAAATTTACAAACCAATTTAAGATAATTATCGGGAGGAGGACATCCTAAATACCTTTTTTTTTATAGGTTATGCTTCTGGAAACCATATTTATTTGGAAACCACACAAGCATATATGGTTCAAAGAAACCATCATATTTATCAAGGTAAGGTTTTGGTTCATGTTTTGTTATTAAGCTATTTGTCTATTTGTTGTTCCACCAACTTTTACTAGTTGTGTATAATATAATATACTAATATGTTTAATTTATGCTTATAAATTTTTTATGCCCAACAAAAACATTCTTGACCTTCTAAGCAAGCCAAATAATCCAAACTAAAGTGACACATTAAAAAAAAAAATTAGTGAGAAAAATGCAAATGTTTATTCCAATGAATCTTCTTGACCTAATGTTTCAGTTACTCATTTTGGTCATAGACAGTCATCAAGCTCTCTCTCTTCTCATGGATTTGGATTTAGACTGGGTTCACCAGCCTAACTGTTGCAAAGGATGAAAAATTGATCTTTATAAACAAGTGCATCTATGCAAACAACAAATGTAATATTGGATAGGTAGATCCATCCATGAAAAGGATAAAGTTCCCACAAGAGTGTAGCTTGAGAAAGTCATCAATATTCTTTATCTAAGGTAGGTGATGTTTTCATAGCTGAACTGATCATCACTAACATTTGTAAAACAGATTTTTTGTGAAGATGGATAAACCTCCATACTTTGCAGCCTCTAATGTTCATCCTTCAACTCAGTTAGAATATATTCAACACCTAGATTCCATTGGACAACTTATATCAATTCCAAAATCAACAATTCCACGTGTAGTCACCCAAAGACATGCCAATATGTAGGGTAACATGATCACCACTCATCAACTTCACGGCTCACAAGATGTAGCTGTTGTAGGGAAAATAATACTAAATTTCCTTTCAATGACACTATTTATAGTTTCTTCCTTAAATTCTACTATAGAAAGGGAAACTAGGGCATAGGGATCTCTCACCCGCTCAACTTGAACTTTTAGTTGAATCAATTATCGAAATCATTTAGTTGTCTTCAGGAGTGGGTGATAGAAATCATTTCAATCAAAAAAATTTGAATTCCAAATTAATTTAATTTTGGCCTCATACTAGTGAGAGACTCTTAGAATTGCAATTGGATACCATGTATAAGATTTTGGGTGAATCTGGAAGGTCTAGAATTTTAGACTCTCAAGGGATTCCTTCAAGGAGAAATCTTGAGCATTTGTTTCTTATCTCAAGATTATCACCAATAATTCCCAGCCACACTAGTGAGTCAAACATGAAATATGTTGAACCTGAGGTAACTTTGAGAACCCCAATAGTTGTGTGATTGGTAATGATGGAGGGCCACATTTCATATCAAAACTAATAGTACTTATCTAAAGTAAATATTGCAACTCTAGTTGGAATTCTTCCTAGTAAATATAAGAAACAAGTGTCACAACTCATTTTCTGGCATGTAGATATTACTAAAGCTTTAGGAAATCTAATATTCCCACTACAAGGTTTTGAGATAATACCTAGCAAATTCACTTCTTTTTTTGTTGTTAGTATTATGTGAATTTATATCAATGGTGTTATTTTTGTTTATTCCTTGTAGTTTGAAATGTTTTATGTTTCTTTATAAAGACTAAACCGATGTTCATGAGAGGGGAAAAGTTTTAATTATTGTTGACCATTTATTTTCAATGATGATGTGCTAGAATGGGCATCTACAATAAATCACTTCACAGAAAAGGACTGGTTATATTTAAGGTCTTCCTATCTCTATTTTACTAGTAGTTAAATAATAAAAATACATATTCTGAAATTTGAAGACATACTATGAATATATTTATTCTTCGTGAACCCAAATTATTTTTATGTTTTCTAGAAGAGAAATATGATACTAATGACCAAGAAGAAGGGGAAGGATCAATAGCTCTAGTAAAGATAAGGTTAATGATCATAACTTAGCTGATGTAGAAATTAATTCCTCCAATACCTACTACGATTGTTCATGGAAAAGCAAGTGTGGAATATGAGAATGCAACATATACTCTTGCTAAAAATCCTTGCAAGATGCATGCAAGTTAGTTTCTACCTCCAATAAATATATTGGAAAGAAAGTTAAAAATGAAAACTTGTATGTATCTAGTTGGCTTCACTTGGTCGAATAATCAATCAACTGTATTACAATTAGAATTTTGTTATTTCTACTTGTAGTTTTATATCCAGTCTATTGTTTTGTAATATTGACCGTCTGTATTAAGCTTCCTTTTCTATCCGAAATATGCAAGTTTTCCTTTTAACATGAAGTCTTCTAAGAAATATTGTACACAATGTTTTACTTGCTTGCTTGCTTAACTTAGATGCTCACTTTTCTTAATTTAGGTGTTTTTCTTAGTACTATCTTATGCACAAATGTATATTTAAGAAAAGTGCATAGTAGAGAAGGGTTTTATATTTTGAGCAGGGGACACTCTTCTGGGTAGGAGGTACTCTATTCTAGGGAGCTTATGTCATGCATGTTAGGTGATTTATCCTAGACAAAGTTCCAAGTCCCAGCCTCCTTGACAAAGTCCCTACTAGACAAGACACTAATGGAGAGAGTTCCAAGTCTGTAAATTTTCCAAAAACCCACCTAAAATCCTTTACATTCCAGTCATCTCTTGGCTTTGATTTCATAGAGAGAGCCCTCTCTGGTTTGGTAGGGCTAGCTACTAAACTAAAATCTTGGTTTGTGGTTACCTCCATGGATCTCGTCATCGGCCTGGGAAATTGTGGAGGATAAAAAAGGGCATAAAAACAAGGGAGTGCCAAGCTGTTCTAGTGAATGTAAGGTTCCCAAGTCATGTCAAAATGTAATGCTAATTCTGAGGTCATGACTGCTAAGGTGTGCTAGAGAATGCTAGGGCATGCTACTATATGCCTGATAGTATGAAGGCATGCCAAACAAGCTAAGATATTCCAAGTGCTAAGGTATGTGAATATGTACAAGGGTTCCAAGTTCCTGCCTCCTATTCTTCCATATGCTATCCACTTATGACATTTCCTTTGCAATATATGGTGCATTTGATAGTTATAGGTCATTTATAGGTTATAAATGTCTTCAGAGTTTCACTTCTAATTGAGTATTCAACTGAACATATTGATTCTCTTATACATAACTATTTTTCCCTCCACCCACTCTTCATAACTTCAATAACCATTAGGTAGGGAATTGTAGCTTTGATTCTGCTTTGCTTGTCTAGTAAAATATTGCTGAGACTTTAATTTATTGAAAGTTGTATAATTTACAATTTATGGACTTTCAAGGTCTAATTTTTAAAAGTATAAGTCTTTAAAGGGTGCTAGCGCAATCGAAGAGCACCTGCTTTACAAGCAAGAGATTGGTGGTTCAATTCCATCGTGTCATGACATCCATATGGAATGGCGACGATCAATTTTTGGTGATAGATGCTCTTTTTATCATCACCAATGAGCTTTGGTGACATTTTTTAACCCTCACCAAAAATATGAAATGGTGATGGTCAAAGAACGCCACCATATATACACATCAATAGTGATGACCCTCAAAGGTCTGTAACCATAAATCATTGTTGTTGATATGAAATGGTGATAGTTGTTGTCCGTCACTATAGTCATTATTCGTGACAGACCTTGAATGTCACCACAACACCTATATTTCTAGCAATGCGACTTTTGGTGATGGTCAACGAACGTCACCATATATATGCACCAATAGTGATGACCATTAAAGTTCCATCACAATAAATCGTTGTTGTTCATATGAAACGGTGACAGTCACTATCTGTCATTATAATCAATATTCCTGATGGACCTTGAATGTCACCATAACACCTATAATTTTGGCGATGCCACCTTTGGTGACGTTTATTATTTGGTGATAGAGGCTATGGTACATCACCATTGCTCATATGTAATGGTGACGGTCGCTATCCATCATTATAAATCATTATTGGTGATGAAATTTGAATGTCACTACAACACCTATAATTTTGGTGATGCCACCTTTGGTGACATTCATTTTTTGGTGACAGGGGCTATGGTCTATCACCATTGCTCATATTAAATGGTGATAGTTGCTATTGGTCATTATAAATGATTATTGGTGACGGACTTTGTATGTCACTACAACACCTATAATTTTGGCAATGCCACCTTTGGTGACGTTCAGTTTTTGGTGACGAATTCTCTTTTGACCGTCACCAATGAGCTTATGGTGACATTTTTCACCCCTCACTAATGTCCTTTTTTCTTGTACTATATGGGGAGATATCACATAACATTACATTTAAAAATAATAAAATACTTCAATTCCCACCTTAAATTTACATGTACTTTATATCGAGTTAAATTAATTGGGGAATGTAATACCCCTATTTGAGTTAGATTACAAACTACGTAACATGGTAAAGGGTCTAGTGTGAATAAGCTATGAACATGAATGTTTAATTTCAATAATAAAATGATTTAAATATTCCTCCATAAAAGTACACGGAAAGGTAATGCTATAGTTAGTTTCATATTCCAAAAGAGTTGAGGGCAGTTATGGGTAGAGGAATTTTCTTTCCCAGACTCCTTTCCCTAAAGAGAAGAAATCGCATATGGTAAAAAGGAATCTGGGAGAGAAGTGGGGCTATACCTGAGGTGACCTTGAGCAGAAGAGACTATAAGATAAAGGCTCTAACCGGATGCTCTAATGGAGCGAAAGACACTACCATAGAAAGAGTTCTTAAGTTGGTTGGCTAGTGGAACTCTATCTCAAGCATAATTGCTCATATTAAAGGCCTTAAGCTAAAGCTGGTTTGGATTAAATAGTCTTGGGTGGACCTATTGAGGTTGTTTTTTCGAAATTTTTTTGGATATGAATTTGGCATGGGGCAGGGTGGTTATAAGAGGTACATATTATCACAAGTTGGGAGGAGCATTCTATTCCCAGTAATTTTGTGATCAGATAAATCAAAAGGAACAAAATAGATAACTGGAGTTTACTTTTATGAAATTTTATTTAATTTTTTGTATGTTTTCTATATGATTAGGTAGTGGATAAATTGTGAAAAATAACACTATGAGATCATATACATTAAGCCCTATGTGGATACTGAGAACTTTTTTCTACTATATCTATGTGTAATAACAAAATTTGTGCATAAGTGTTAGTTTTAGGCAAGATCCAATGTGGGCCAGCTAGCTTGGAACAATCCTTGCATCATTTACTTTAAAGAAGTCAAGTCATAATAATAAGTTATTTCAAGCCCTAGAAAATAAAGTGTTCTTATTTACATGCAACTGATAAACACAATAAATAAAAAAAGAAGGGAAAATTGTATATTCAACTAATAGAGAATTCTACAATCACTATACAAGGATTAGTTTCATATGGCACCCAAAAAACTAACAATATGAGACTAAAGCCACTGGAGAACCTGAGAACCAAAGGATTTTTTTACAAAAATATGAAAATAGGTCGCATGCAAGAGCTAAAGATAAATTGTAAACTTATGTTATTTTTTATTCAATGCCTTTCAAAAATTACAAATACATATAGATAGGAATAAAATTTAAAGAACCTTAGCAAACATGGTTTGGCTCCTTAAAATTATCTTATAAAAATTTAAAGAAAATATATTGTACTGAAACCAAGTAAATGAAAAATAAAATATTCCTTGTGAAGAAAGTAACAATTCACAAACCCTAACTATAGACTAACGATAAGGGATTATAATCCCAATTTTAATATTTAAAGATATATAATCTAAATAGTAAAGACGATTTCCAATTATAGCAAAATGTCATAACCCTACACTCACAGAAGAGTACCAACAAATAAACTTACTTTGATAGGAACTTAGGGTTCGTTTATAAAATTCATAGAGATAATTGGACATGACATAAAACCAAGCCTACAAGGTATTTATTTTTCAAATTTCATGGGGTCGTAAAACTTAAACAAATTCTCTACAAACTATGTAAAAAATAAAAATCCAGGTAAAATATCATAAAATCCCAATAACCTAGGGTAGGTATTGATCGTTAATAGGTTAGCTTGTGATACAAGAACCAAAGATGGAATTATAAGAATCCAACATTTGTAATGTTGAATAACAATGCATGGCATAGAAAAATAATATAGATGCATACTTACAATTGGAGGTAGGGTGATATTACAAGAGGTCTTACTACTTCAAATTTGTATACAAAGGGATAGGGTTCGTAGAAATACTTGTGAATGGCATTGATGGAGCCAACCCCCTAGATGCACTTTAATAAAACCACAAATTTACCATTAATTCGAAAGATTGAAAAATGGAATGTCAATTCATAATATTCATAGTAAAAGAATTCACGATGAACCAGACTCTGAGTAACCAGACTTGTCGTGGTATGATATCTGCTACTAAGGATTCACAATTGATTTTCTCTCTAGACTGCAGTTTTCCCAAGTTAAATAATAACCTATGTAGGGAATCTAGTAAGGGCTCGGTCTGCAACAAGTATGTTAAATTATAGTTCATAAACATTGATGAAGATAAGAGAATAATGTATTTTCCAATCATTATAAATTATAGGAACCTTTCCCAAAGGTTTTAAATGGCCACAAACATCATGGAAGGTATTTTTTTTTTTTGTTACAGTGTTTTTCCACTCAAAACCAAAGGTGAAAATGAGTGGGGATGGTGTATAAGGGAGTGACATAGTTACCTTTGTAACTCCTCTCACAAGCATCATTTGATTCAAACCCTAGATCCTACATAGCATGATCAAGCACCAAGCAATTTCAAGATACTATGAAATCAATCACACACCATAATTAATAGTTGGACATTGAAAAGCTTCCAATCAATCCACATGAAACCATATAACGCCATTTTTATAGAAATGCCAAGTTCTACACCATATATTGTACTTATATTTTCAACATATTAATATGAACTAAATGGACAGTTTCAAATATATCCCACCTTCGCCGAGGGATTCAACCTTCATCATTTTACCAGGGTGAATCATATGTTTCGTAATGCATCAAGAATAAACCCAAAAATAATATGATCATATCATATAGATTACTAATTTTATAGATATAAATGACCATGATTACTTATATTAAAAAGGAAAGAAGGATATGTGTGTGTGTGTGTGTGTGTGCAACTCGACAACTCATATGACGTGTAAATGCATATTTGATTATAGGTTTATTATAAATCGAATGACATTGATGAAGTTAGCATTATGTAAAATTCAAGTTCAAAGTAATTTTTTTTTACTTTCACAATTGAGATAGGGAGATATTTCAGAGGTTGATGTTTATCCATTCAGTTGGGAAACTTTTGTGGAGTGGAAGGCAAATGATTGACAAGCTCTGTAACTTGATCTAGGGTTAGGGTTTTGACATTGGGCACCATGGCGGGACACACAGGGAGGAGTGATGCACCTTCCTATAGTAAAGTAATTACAGAAAGAAGCAAGGACATGGGAAGGTAGCATTTCAAGAAGCCTCTGGAGAAGACAACAGTGGCAAGTAACACAGATGTATTGGGCAGAAACAGAACTCATGAACAGGAAGGGCATTAGTAGGAAGGTAGTAAGGAAAAGGAGAAAGGGGGTAGCAGTTAAAAACCTACTTCTATAAGGACAACTGGGGTCTACAAACCTAAGTCGAACATCATCCCTTAGTTCATCTTGAGTTACCCAGTGCTACAAGCGCATAGGGATCATATGACGAAACACGTGGTCATATGCAAATTCATGGGGATAGGGCCGATGGAGATGGTGTTGCATGTGTGGATAAGGAGCCATTGGAAGCCAAAGGGAAAAATACACCTTCATCTGGGATCCAAGGGCTTCTTTACAATAGTATTCACAAGCCTAGAGGGTAAAGGCAGAGTGTTCGAAGGAGGACCATATTTCTATGCTGCTGCAGGCCTCTACATGCGGCAATGAATGATGAACTTTGTTCGGGAACACAAGACCTTTACATCAGTACTGGTATGGATCAGACTATACTCCCTTCCTCTGGATTATTGGCTATCAGAATCTCTGAAAATAATAGGCGACAAACTGGGGCATTTTCTAAAGATCTCAGATGCGAATCTAAAAGGAAAATACACCTCCTTCGTCTGGATATGTGTGGAAATGGACTTATCTAGAGCACTTCCGGATGCGATAATTTTAGAGGTATATGATGAAGAATGGGTACAAGCGGTGGACTATGAGCACATCACATTTAGGTGCCGCAAATGCCATGAGCATGGGCATCTATATAGAGACCGCCCATCAAACCACATGGAGAGAAATGTGAAAACCACTATGGATAAAAATCCTGAGGGTTTTACCAAGGTTGGGGGCAAAGGGAAATGTGGAAAGAGGCAGCAAAAGGAGATCAATGAGGAAAGACAACCTAGCCACAATATCTTAAGACCCCAAAAGAAGAAGAAGGAAACAAAGAAACAAACTAGGAAAACATTACCACTGAGCATGGAAAATTTTAGGGGCGAATTCTCGCCCTTGAGTTAAATTAAGGTGTTTTATATTTTTATTGGGCGAATATTTTGTACCATAGTACATTGTTACAAATAGCCTCAAATTTATTTTATAAAAAAATTAGGTATGGAGGTTAGCCCACGTTATTTTAAGGGAGAGGGTAAGAAAAGTGATTTAGCCCTTGAAATTAGGAGATACAATCTTCCATTCGCCCTCATTTTCAAGAAAATGTATTTATGATAGTTATAAATAAAAATGTAAATACAGTGGATGTATGGTAAATAAAACAAATCTCTTTTAATACTTACTCCAAAGGTATGGTAAATAAATAAAAATACAAACAAACTAGAGGTATAGTAAATAAATAAAACCTCTTTTTATATTTAGTCCATAACCCTCTTTCTATTTAAGAAGGCTCAAAAATGAGGTTTCATTTAAGTGAATACTATGGGCCAAATACCATATTTATAAAATAAGTATGGTAAATTAATAAAAATATAAATAAATGAGAGGTATGGTAAATAAATAAAACATTTTTTTATATTTACTCCATATGTCACCTTATAACACACAAGCATGAAAAAAATAAAAATATAAATAAAGTGGAGGTATGGTAAATAAATAAAACCTCTTTCTATATTTAGTCCATAACCCTCTTTCTATTTAAGAAGGCTCAAAAAAGAGGTTTTATTTAAATGGAATCATATGGTCCAAATACCATATTTATAAAAAAGGTATGGTAAGTTAATAAAAATATAAATAAATGAGAGGTATGGTAAATAAATAAAACATTTTTTATATTTACTCCATAACCCACCTTATATTTACAAACACTCAAAAAATGTGTTATATTTAGGTGAAGCCTATGGGCCAAATTATTATTAATACCATAAAAAAAAACATTATTAACCCTAATTTTAGTATTAATAAAAATAAATATGGCACATGGTATTGACCCATGGTATTCACATGGAATGTAGCCTATTTAAAGGGGGGAATTAAACTAGGATAGATCCACCTTTATTCTAGATCAAATATCGTGATATGAAAACTAACATAGAGTGAAAAAATATTTGATCCTTCTTGGGGCTTGGTAGATTAAGAGTAAAAATGGATCTTGTAATTTAATGTCACTTAGACATGTTAACTTGGTTAAAATAAAATAAAAATCAATTATTAATTTTATTAATTTTTATAAATTACTAATAGTAGTTTTTAAGCTCCAGGTTTATGATAGCCCATGGTAATACCATGGTATTCATGTGAGCATAGACTATTTAAAGGGGAAATTCTATCAGCTTAGATCCATCTTAATTCTGAGTCTACCAAGTGCTGGGAGGGATAAATAGGTTTCATCCCTCTAAGAGTGGTAGATGTGGAGTTAAGATGGATATACTTTGGTTTCTATGATAATGAAGATATTAAATAGACTTAGGAAATTATATTGTAAAAAAAATCTTAAGGTGAATGGTTAAAGCTATATGTAGTCAGTTCACAAAATTTAGTAAAAAACACTCATATCTCCATTAATATTGGTTTTTCTGATTTAAAAAAAAAAATTCAAAACAATGAAATATTAACTCTTTCCACATCACCATTGTAGAAGAGAGATAGTCATTACCCAGATTTCCCACCATTTTTCAAACATTCTCAATATGATATCTTCATGAAAAAGTTAATGTACCAATCTTGGATTAGTTGTTTGAAAAATCTGCTGGTTTGTACAACCTTTCATCTTGTCTGCTATTCTTAGTTTATCGTAATGATCTGTAGGGGTTGGGTCACTGCACCATATTGTCCTAAAGGGTGGAGATTGTGCACCAAAAAGGAAATTAATCCACATGTTACAACACTGTTAAAAATAGTATGAAGGTAGTGAATTATGCTAATAAGAAATTTAGATTGGGAGAGATGTAATTAAATTTTATTATTTAATAGAAGATTTCCAGTTAAAATAATAATAAATCTACGTTTATATATTTATATATTGATTGGAAGGCTTTGACAATAGTCACTTCTTTCCATTAGATCCCTTCAGGCCTTTGGGATACCTACTACTTCATTATATTATATAGTTGGGGCTTGCTACTTGTTGGCATGTTCGGGTAAACAAACTTGATGTGTTTTTTTTTTAATCTCGTAGTTGGAGTCTATGGAATAAGAAAGAAATTTTATAGACTTGCAAAAGTGGTAGCTTGACAGAAGTGGTAGAGAAAACATTAATCTGTCCTACCATGACAAACATGGCCATTAAAACTTGCAACATTGTTTGGAGGAAGTGAAAATTATGTTTGTTTTTTCCAAACATGTATGTTAGTATATTACAGTTTAATGAATATGTTTTACTATTACGATATATGGTTTCATACTTTAACAAAACATTTGCCAGGACTTCACAATGTTTTATTATTGAGTGAAAGATTTTCCAAGATCTTACAAGATTTTATAATTCAGTGAAAGATTGGCATGACTTTACAAGATAATATAATCTAGTAAGAGATTCGCCATAATATATATATATATATATATATATATATATATATATATATATATATATATATATATATATAGATATATATATATATATATATATATATATATATATAGATATATTATATTAGTGATAAATTTTCCTCCCATTTTTCCTATTTATCATGGGGATTTGCCCATTTAGTATACATATAAATTTAGGGTGGTTCTTAAAATTTTCCCTGCCACTGAGAAGGAAAGGGATAATAGCATGGAAGACATCATAGAAACCATTATGGAGATAAATAAGGACCTTGAGATGACTCCAAGTGAGGTGGGAATGGAAGACCATGAACTATAGGAGATTTTAGATAGGGAAAATCTTGATCTCAAGAAATTTTTGGAACAAGGGATGACCAAAGTAGTTGACTCCCTGCCAAAAGAGGAATATGATAGGGTTCAATAGATCTTCCTATGGAGATCACAATAGAAGGGTGCTGCAGTCAAAAGAAATCATGAAATCTAGGAACATAGAGGGGTCAAAATGATGGAGGAGACAGAGGCATAATCTCCAAAGAACCTAGGGAGGAAAAGAGGAAGAAAAGGACCCACATTTATTCTTGGAATATGGAATTGGGGTGAATGGATAAAGAGAGATTTGGATCAACCATTCTATCGTTGGGTGGAATGTGGAAGTCCCATTCCGGGTTGGGATTTCGCATCATTAATGAAAGGGTATTTCTCCTTACATTTCTATGGGAATTGTGATGTGGTCTATAAGGCTGTACTTTGATGAGTATTTCTACCGTTATTATGTTGGTTATGTGTATGTTTTATGGTAGCATATATGTATGGATTTCATCATGCTTTTACTACTAATTGAATGATAAATGTATCTATGAACTAATGGATGGAATGGTAGTTGATGTGTTGATGCATCTTTGGTCCTTAATGATTCTTATCTAAGTATGAGGCCCTTATGCTCAAAACTATTATTTATATCTGTAGATTACAAAAGTATGATATGTTTAACAAAATGCCTATCATGGCTTGTAGGGGTCTAGTCAAGTTATTAAAAAGGTATTTCCTTTAGTACTTTCATTTCCATGTGATGTTACTTTTCTAAATGTGTCCTGAAATTCTCGGCAGTGACCTGGGCTTTGGGCCTAAAAAAGTGGCTCTAATATCGAGTTCACTGGAATAGCATTGTTAAATTTAGCCTCTAGATGTTGCAGGTAAGCTTGTGAGAGTGACTTTCGGTTTCTGGACACTGTCATGCATATAGAATGACAACAACTGAGGCTTAAGTTGTCCAAAAGTTCAGTAGGACACAAGGGCAAGATGTCTGAAGTGTTTGATTGGTTCTTGAGTGCCTTGGGGCTGATGTTGAATGTGTGTATGTTGTGTTTCTATCAGTTCCACTTCCTTAATGTGAATTATCAGGTCAAATCATATCATAGTTGCCTCTCGTCACATTTTTACCTCAACTAGATGGCTGGTTCGGTAGATGTGGGAGGAGGGTGTTACAGAGTGGTATCAGAGCATGGTTCACCCCTCAAACTAGATGGACCATGTGTTAGTCATGCATGCATGTCAGATGCATGTGTGTCTCTCACACTTGCATTCCATGTGCTTTTTTCATTTGGATTATGTTGTTCATGATTGTAGTGATGTTTCGATGTGAAGCTTGAGGTTGTTATTTTTGAATGTAGAATCGTCAGTGTATGACTCGTTACATGTTGAATTATGTCACTTACATGTATCATTGTAGTATTCTTGGTTACATTCTTGTATACATAGTTGCATGTATCATTCTTGTAGGTTTTATTTCAAGTATCATTCATTCATGCTTGATCATATGTGTGTGTGGATTGTGTAGTGGATTACGTATTTCTTATGAATGTTCATGTTTGCATGTGGTCAAGTGTAGAGTGATGTAGTGGTTGTTGTCATGCATGAGGTCATGGTGTGTAGTTGGAAAGGTCATGCATTGATGCCTAGACCCTAGCTAGAATAATGGTTGAATGGTTGTATGCTTATGTTTTATATTTATATATGTTGTTATGATTATGTTATACATGTATCATGTTGATTTGTTAACCTTGTAGACATGGTATCCTCCTCGAGATATACTAAGGTACGTTGGTTTATTGTGAATTTGTTTATATGAAATGGTATACCTTGGAGGAAGAAATATGAAATGGGTAGCAAGATGGTTGACTACAAAGACTCTCCATATGAAGCCAAAGAGTAGTATGGTGTTGGGAACTCTTTTGTTCTGGCAGTTCCATTGAGAAGCTTAAAGGAAGAAATAAGGAGTTGTAAGGTAGATAATGACATAATCATGCACGCACAAGAGAAACAATCAAAGGTGAATGGAGTGATACTTCAGAGCTTTTTAGACTTGCGGTGACAGGGACCATGTCGGATCAGCCATGAGCAGGAGGATAGAATTGATGGGTCATATGGAAAAAATAAAATATTGTAGAAATATAAACACAGAAAATGCATAAAACAAGAGAGACACAGATATATGTGGTTCACCCAGTTTGGGCTACGTCCACCGAGAAACACTGAGCCCTTCGTTTTATATGATCCAACAAACTGAAGAGATACAACCTACAGTAGATCCACTGTGATTCCCTCGTTGCTCTCAATCTCCTCTCTCTTCCTCACTCAGAATACAAATCTACATTGATGAAATACAATTTCCTCATATATAGCCAGGGGTTGCCTTCTAGGTAAAAACCCTAAATTAAACATAACTTCTATCGTCAAATCTCTACCTAATGAACGACCCACGTTGACTATGAAATTATAACATTTTACAAGGAAATCTTACATCTATTCTTAGCTTCGAGGCATTACACACGATCCCCCCATTCTTAGGGGAGGGCTCCCAAAGGTCACGGTTGCCCCCTCTGGACCCCCCTGCAACGAATATTTTATGGGCAATGTTGCCACCCCATTACGAATTTGGGTCCAATGCAGTGATACCTTTGAATACAAAAGATAATTAGGTTCCACACCCAACAATCTCCCACTTGGAGACTGATTATAACAACTCCATCGCTGCTCCATTTGCTAGATAATGAATCCACTTTGGACCAGGTTGTTTCTCATCTTCTTCATCATACTTGAAGACCAATTGAAACTAAGAAAATCCTCAGTTTCTCCCTGGTTACAACTTTTGTTAGCATATTTTCAAGATTCTTGCTAGTGTGTATCTTTTCTAGCTTCAACTGTCCATCTTCCAACGATGATCATATGAAATGGTACTTGAGCTGTATATGTTTAGTCTTGGAACCTCTTTGCAAGATGTATGGCACTCTGGTGGTCACTGTATAACCTGCCCAACTCCTGCTCCTTACCCAGTTCATCAAGAAACCTTTGTAACCAAATCATTTCTTTACTAGCCTTTGTAGTGGAAACATACTCTGCTTCTGTTGTTGAGAGTGCAACAACATTTTGCAGTTTTGAGACCCAACTGATAGTTGTTCCACCTACAGTAAAAACATACCCTGTTGTGCTCCTCCTGTTATCTGTATCACCCACCATATCAGCATCAAAATATCCCTATGGAGTAATGTTTGAACCACCAAAGAATAATGCTTGATTTGTGGTACCTCCCAAAAACATGAGAATCCACTTCACCACCATCCAATGTTCTTCTCTTGGATTGTTCATGTACGTGCTTACAACTCCCATTGCATGTGCAATATCAGGCCTTGGGCAGACCATTGCATACATTAAGCTTCCAACTGCTGATGCATATGGAACTTTAGACATATGAGCCATTTCTTCTAGAGCCTTGTGACACTCCTCCTTAATTAATTTGAAATGGCTAGCCAAAGGTATACGAACTGGTTTTGCATTCTACATATTAAACTTTTTCAATAATTTTTCTATGTACTCACTTTGATACAATGTTAATTTTTTATTCTTCCTGTCTCTAGTTATTCTCATACCAAGCATTTGTTTTGGAGCACCCAAATCCTTCATTGCAAATGAGTTCGCTAATTTTCTTTTCAGCACCTTTATTTCCTACATGTTAGAACCTCCAACAAGCATGTCATATACTTACAATAACAATATAATATAGCTGCCATCATTTTGCCTTTTGAGATAAACACAATGATCAGAGTGACATCTAGTATAACCTTGTTAAGACATAAACCTGTCAAATTTTAGATACCACTGCCTTGGAGCTTGTTTTAAGACATACAAGCTCTTCTTCAACTTGCACACTAGTTTGTCCTTCCCTTTTAGCTCATATCCTTGTGGTTGCTGCATACATATATATTCCTACAAATCCCCATGGAGAAAGGTTGTCTTTTCATCTAACTACTCAAGATGAAAATCTTTAGTTGTTACTAGACTTAATAATAGTTCTGATTGAAGTCCTTTTAACAACAGGGGAAAATATCTCATCAAATTCTATACCCTTTTTCTGTGCAAACCATTTCACCACAAGTCTAGCTTTATACCTTTTCCTACTTCCATCTTCTTCCTTCAACTTGTAAACCCATTTATTCTGCAATGTTCTTTTACCTGCAAGCAACCAAAGTAAGTGCCAAGTCTGGTTATGTGATAAGGAGTCCATCTCTTCTTTCATGGCTTACTCCCACTTCTTCCTAGTTTCTACCCACAATGCTTCTTCATAACATTCTGCTTCACAAGAATCAGTCAAAAATACATAATATAATGAAGGAGTGTATTGTTTAGGGGATCTACTTACCTTGGTATATATTCTAACACCACTTTTAGGTGTTTGAGGTGCTTGTTGCTATTGTGATTGTTGTTCTGGCTATTGATCATTATGATTTTCAGGCACCATCATTTTTTCTATGATCTCGTCAAGCACTGTGCTTTCTCTATTTTCTTTTTCCTGTTTCTTTTCCTCTAGTTGATCCTTATACAAAACCTTTTCATTGAATATGACATCTCTGCTCTTAATGATTTTTTTTTTTCATAATCATAAAACTGATAAAAAAAATCATTAACACCATATCCAATAAAGGAACATTTCTTTGAATTTGCCTTAAACTTTGTTCTATTTTTTTTATTAATGTGGATAAAGGCTTCACAACCAAAAGTCTTTAGAAAAGAATAGTTTACCTTATTACCTATCCATGCCTCCTTTAGAATACCACCATCCAAGGAACTTAAAGGCCCTCTGTTTATTACATAGTATCTACAGCATCTGCCGAAAATTGTAAAGGCGATCTTGCATGCAATCTCATTCACCTTGCACACTCCATGATTGTCCTGTTCATCCTTTTTGACACACCATTTTCTTGTGGTGTTCCCAGAACTATCTTCTCTCTGTGAATTCCATTCTCTAAACAGTACCTATCAAACTCTTTGCTACAATATTCACCTCCATTATCTGATCTGAGACACTTCAACCTTTTTACTGTCTCATTTTCAACCAAAGCTTTCCATTTCTTAAAAGTATCAAATACATCATATTTATTTTGAATACTTAAATCCAGGTTTTTCTGGTTGCATCATCAATAAAAGTAGCATAATAACGAGAGCCACCAAGAGATGATAACTAAGCAGGTCCCCATACATCTATATGCACAAGCTCTAATTTTTCGCTCTTCTTTTCTTTGCAAACTCTAAGGAATCTAACTCTCTTCTGTTTTCCATAAACACAATTCTCACATAATTTTAAATCAACATGCTTCAAACCTGGCAACAAATTTCTCAAGTGAAGAATCTACATCCCCTTCTCACTCATGTGCCTGAGCCTATGATGCCACAATGCAGTATCTTCTCTTGTAGAGGTTAAAGCATTAACAAAATTAGAAATACCATTGTATAAATACAATGTACCAACCTTTTCTCCTTTTGCTATTACTAGGGATCCTTTAGTGACCTCCCAGGTTTTATCTGTAAAAGTAGTCACACAACCTTCACCTCCCAATTGCCCTATTGAAATAATATTTTTCTTCAGATCTGGAACATTCCTTACCTCCTTCAATAGCCATTGATTTCCATTCTATTGTTTTATGAAAACTGTACCCATTCCAATGATTTTACAAGGTTTATTATTACCCAATCGAACATGTCCAAAATCTCCTTGAACATAATCATGAAAATGTTTCCTATCAGGTGTGGCATGGAATGAGGCCCCTAAATCTACCACCCAGGCATCAATAATATTTTCTAAAGAAAGAATCAAATAATATTGCAACACATCACCTATTATATTTTCTTCACAGTTATTTCCTACTGCGCATCTCCTTCTCTTCCCTTCCAAGACTTGCAGTCTTTTTTTAGGTGTCCTTTCTTCCTGCATTTCCAGCGAACTATCCTCGATCTAGACTTGGATCTACCTTTTCTTGACTTACTGTGATATCCTAGGACCTATCCTCTTTCCATTTTTCTTCCCCTAGTCTATGCAGTCAAATCATTACCTGATGTCTCACCGGAGCTTTTCCATCGCATTTCCTCACTAACGATTACACCGACAACATCATCAAACTTTAAAGTACTAGATCCAAAGATAGAGTTAATAATAGCCATACCTAAATCATTCCAACTTTCTAGCAATGAACACAAAAATAACAGAGCCCTAACTTCATCACCAAAAGTTACCTGTACAGAACTTAACTGATTGGTAACTGTATTAAATTCATTTAAATGATCAGAGTTCCACCTTTTTACATCTTCATATTAAATAAACGCTTCATAAGGAATACCTTATTTGAGGATGAGCGTTTTTCATATAGTTTGGCCAATGTCGAAATTAAACCCTCTATTGTCGTTTCTTTTGAAATATTAAACGCTATAGACACCGCTAGGCACAACCGTATTATTCCAAGTGCCTTTCGGTCGAGAATATCCCATTCTATGTTTGTCATACTCATCGAATTCCTTGCCTTTCTACTCAATGGTTGGTACAAATCTCTCTGATTTAGATAATCTTCCATCTGCATCTTCCATAAATATTAGTTTTGGTCGTTAAATTTTTTGACACTAAACCTACAATCTTCTACCATTTCTCCCACTTGAACCAGGAACCCTTCTTTCCTGTGAGTTTATCAGCCAAATAGACCTTCGACTCGGATACTAGTTGTTATAGAATTATATGTTACAGAGAAATGTAACAAATAAAATATTGCAGAAATATAAACACAGAAAATGCATAAAACAAGAGAGACACAGATATACGTGCTTCACCCAGTTTCGACTACGCCCACGGAGAAATAGCTAGTCCTTCCTTTTATATTATCTAGCAAACTAAAGAGATACAACCTATTGCAGATCCACTCTAATTCCCTCTTTGATCTTAATCTCTGATCTCTTCCTCACTCATAATACAAATATAGATAGACACAATACAATTCACTCATATATAGCAAGGGGTTTCCTTCTAGGGAAAAAAAACCTAAATTAAACATAACTTCTGCCATAAAATCTCCACCTAATGAATGGCTCAGATTGACTACGAAATTACAACATTTTACAAGGAAATTTTACATCTATTCTTAGCTTCGGGGGTACTTCCCCTAATTCCCCCGCTAGGCGGGGGCTCCCAAAGGTCGCAGTTGCGCCCCCTCAAGAGCCCCCCTGCAGCGAATATTTTACAGGCAGCATTGATTACGAACTAGAGTCCAATGTGGTGATACCTTTGAATAAAAAAGATAATCAGGCTTCACACCCAACAAGATGGTTGACTACAAAGACTCTCCTTATGAAGTTGAAGAGTAGTATGGTGTTGGGAACTCTTCCGATCTTGAAGTTACATTGAGAAGCTTAAGGGAAGAAATAAAGAGTTGTAAGGTAGATAATGACATAATCATGCACGCACAAGAGAAGCAACCAAAGGTAAATGGAGTGATACTTCATAGCTTGTTAGACTTGCAATGACAGGGACCACGTCGAATCAAACATGAGGAGGATAGAACTGATGGAGCATATGGTCGTCGGTCACATGGTCATCACAGCTCAAATAGGGTTGGCACAGTGAGAGATGGAAAATTGTTTGACACTCTAGATAATAGAGGGAATAAACATAGGTATTATTCTACTTCTGACTGAAATAGGCATCATGATCGTCATGGTTATCATCATTATAGGAGGAGTGACAAGGAATACTTGTCGAATGAGTTTAAGAAAGAAAATCAACCTACGTTTAATGGATATATGGAGAAACCATAGGATGCAGATGCATGGTTTCTTTGCATGAAAAAGTTCTTCACATTGCATGAGTATTCATAGAACATGAAAGCTATCGTCGCTACATTTAGTCTCAAAGTTAAAGCAGACATTTTGTGGGAAGATGTGAAGAATGTCAGATTTATTCAGGAGGAGGAATTGACTTGGAGTTAGTTGGAGTGGTTATTCAAGAAGAAGTACCTATCATAGAGGTACTTTGATGAAAGAGAAAAGTAATTCTATGAGCTAAAGATGCGGTCCATGATAGATGATTAGTACACTAGCATATTCTTGGAGTTTCTAATGTATGTGCTTTATCTTAGTGAGGAAAAGTCCAAGATTCAAAGGTTCATTAGTGGATTACCAGTTTCATTCAAAAACTGAATCAAGTTCAATGAGCCTAGATAATTGGAGGAGGCCATTTGAAAGCTAAGAAAAATTGAAGCGCAGATATGAGACTAAGCTAGACTGGAAAGGTAATGCAACAAACCAAGGGAAATGAGATAGAAAGCATGCAGGGCCTTAGGATACATGTAACAAGGAGAATTTTGCACCACCTAAGATGTCCAATGCATCAAATAGAGGACAACGTTTCTGATTAGGAGAACAAAACAAGCATAAAGGTTGGAAGCCTATAGAGTGGTTGATTTGTGGAAAAGATCATCGCAGGATAGATTGTATGCAGAATCAGGGTGGTAGACCTCAGATATACAATGCACAAGAGGTTGAGACTATTGGGGATGTTGGTTAGACTATTCCATGTATCTATGCAGCATTGGATAACAAATAGGTAGACAATGAGGCATCTATCACTGAGATGGACGGTAAGATTTGTGATCAAGTTATTTCTATTTTAGTTGACCTTGGATCTAGTTATAGCTATGTTAGTCTTGACTTGGTGGATAAGTGTGGTTTGAGTAAGGAATTGCATGCAGAGTCTTCGTTAGTGCAGTTGGTTGTAGGTATGAAGAAGAAAGTTTGTCATTGGGTAAGAGCTTTTGCATTTGATTTGGATGGTATTCCTACCACAACACATTTGAATATATTATCGTTGGGTTCATATATTATATTTTTGGGTGTGGATTGGTTGTACATTCATAGAACTAAGGTAGAATATTATGAAAAATCTATTGACTGTCTTGATGGCAATGGAAAAATGATGAGCACTAGTATTGTAGCAAGAATGTTGTAACTCCTAGGGCTACCAACTTTACTTCATCAACCCGGGGTTCGTACAAACTTGGAGGTGACAGTGATCTATACACAAATAGATGTAATGGTCTACTCTTTTCACTTTTCAGTTGGGGTGACAGAACACTAGGGTTTCCCTAACAAGTCTTTTATTAACTAGAAGAAGTCTGACTACCAAACAGAGAGGGGAAATTTATCCTTAATTGAAGGAAAAGAATGCTGCATACTTTAAGGAATTAAAGACTGAATTGGAATATGCTTGTAAAGTGACATGAAATCCTTTAGCTACTCACTGACACCTTTTTCTTACAAAATAAACCTAGCTTAGTCTTATTTATAACGTTTGATGACCTAAGCTAACTGAGCATGGAATATCATCTATTGAGTATTATAACAACTGCATGCATATGCTAATCTAGAAATTGTAGAAAAATCTCTTCTTTTTTTTTTATGTTTTCATTTTATGAATGCAAATTCCAATCTTTACTTGTTCTCTCGCAGGGAGACAAGTATGGAGGAAGAGGTCTAGACTGGTCTTCAGGGTATGGAAGCGAAATGGAGGCCTAATCCAAGATTAAATAACAATTTTGTTAATTTTGGTCTCAAAATAGGTTGTTGTAGGGTTTCCTATAGTACTACTACAGGATGTCCTAGTTCTACTAGAGGATACCATTTTTTACTACATGAAATAGGCCGAAAGCTTAAGAGATGGTAGGGAAGGGGAAATGAAGTGTGTGAAAGGAATATGATGGTGAAATAAGGCATGGAGGAAGTGAACACTATCCAAGGCTCGGTCAAATGCTTCAAGGTGGTTGGATTTTCTCAATGGAAATTATAATTCTGCATACAAAACAAGAATTTACATTTAGAGTTGAGTGGAATTTGGTAACATGGCTAGATAAGGCTTGGATGAGGCAAATCAGATGTGGTCTCCCTATAATTTAAAATCTCTTGCAACAATATACATTTTTTTATGCATTTATGCACAAATTTATCTATATATGGGAAAGCTTTATTAAATGGAACAAAACAAAGTTAGTACCATCTAGTGGCTAAGTTCACAAATGTAAGTGCTTTGAAATCAATGCAAAAATTAAGAGATCAAAAATGACAATTGTAACTCATCCTAAGAACCTCAAATACAATGACCTACTCATCAAGAAACTATAGATTATGCACTAAAGCGAGAAATCTATTTTTGGGTTGTATGAAGGGAACCCTCAAGTCATGATCCCATAAGGGAGATGAGGTGAGAGCCACTATCACTAGATTTTCTGGAGTGTCTTATGTCACTATGACACCACTTATCTAACTATCCACAAATGGAAGCAAACTAATTAATCATCTAAATAGTTGAAAATTAACAAAAACAAAACCATTTCAACAGCTAACTATGAACATAATCTAAGCATACATGTACACAAAGAGGAACCTCTGTGGCTAGGGTTGCACCCTAACCCAAGAGCTTCAGCACTCTGAGTCAACTCAGTGTTGGATCAAGGAAATACTTCTCATTTTCATTAAAATATAAAAATTACACAAGAGTCATCAATCAAAATGTCTTAGCTCGAAAACTCCTCTTAGCTACAATTAAAAAAAGTCCAATCATAATGAGGCTCAAGGCCTTCTTATTTATACAACTGAAGTTATGAACAATTCATTAAATTTAGGGAGGCTTGGCTCCAAAACTCGAGATCAACTGGCCTTCAACTATCACAGGCTTGGATGGAAACGATCTTAATGGCTCGGTTGCTTGTAACTCCAAGCTCATGAGATCTGGTGGAGTAATATTCGAGTGAGTGACGAGTTAAGGAGGGAGATCCAATCTCTTAAAATCCCTCTTGTTTTTCTACTTCGAGTTCCTGTACTTTAATTAGCCAAAATTTTCTCCAAAACCTACAATCAATGCACATTAGACCACAAGACATGACATCTCATATTTACCCTTCTCATTAAGAAAAATATAACAAAACATGTAAAGAAATGTGAGAAAATTTGATTTTAGTAAGCTAGAGAGTGGCATTAAGGTCCATATAATTTACCCATTGATGAGGTTCATCATCACCCCCATACTAAAATTGTTTCTCATCCTCTGAGCAACTCAATCTATGTCCATGTCTTTCATTGCTTTGGTGGCCTCCCTCACATTCTAGGCTTTTGTTGTAGTATCCTCCTCTTGTGGATAAAATCTTGCATGGTTCTCTATTTCCTCCCGTTGCTTTCTTTCTTCTTGTTCCTTTCTCCCTTCTAACATAGCCAAGAGAAATTGTGGACTAAGTTTCGAGCTAATCCGGTTGACTTTGAGTCTCTACAATTGTTTCCTATATAGTGTGGTCATTTCTCGTGCATCCCTCATTCTTTCAGGAGAATGATACTCCTTGATATTTAGGCTATAGGGTAACGTGCTCCATATCCTTTGGCATTAATGATGGCTTTCATCCCTTAGCAATCTCAAAGTGTCCTCACAATGAGTGATTGTTTTCTCTTGTGTGGCTAGATATCTTGGTGCAAGCTGGGGATCATTGCAAACTAGGTTTTGGGTGCTAATGATGGCCCTAGAGTTGATATGTTAGGTTTTTATTTAAAGGGGTTATGTTTCTTCTCTTCCAATACCCATTTTACTTCTTCATCCCTAGCCTCTTCATGATTAATTCATGAGTCCAAGGCCATATGTTGTAAGTCCCCTAGCTTTTGATTGGAATCCCACACGTTCAAATATCTTAGGGCCAAGTTATGTAGGTAGAATTCAGATATCTTGGACCTATCCTCTAGGGTCCTTTGGTCACAGAGCTCAATGAACTGCCTATAGTCTTGGAAAGGAATAGCTCCTCATTGTGCTAGGGTTCTTATCTGAAACTACAGTAGTTGTTCTTTGAGGTATAAGGCATACGATTTTTTTGGCATCCTCCACTAGAGTGCCTCAATGGAGAGACTTGCAATAGTTTCAAATTGGTTCTTTCTTCCTATACTTGCCTCCTCAGCCATGTGTTCTCAGCCTCTTGTTTAGATTTCATCACTCTTTCCTTGTCTCTTATGCAACTCAACTCTATACCCATTTCTAGTAGCTTTTCTTCCCTATGACCCACATCCTCTACACTTTTTTATTTAGAAAATTTCATCCAAGAATGTTTCCTTTCTCTCTCCTTTTCAAGCTCAAAGAATAAAGGGATGGAAAAAAAAATTGTATTACTCTATCCCTGTCAATGAATCTATAATAGCAGGTGAGGTTTGGCTGTGGGCTAGGTTCCTTCAGCTCCTGGGACACTCCCTTTACTATCTCTTGAGTATCTATCAATTGTTTTATTTTCATTGTTCCCTCTATTCCTTCCCTTTTCCCTTGCTATCCTTCTTGATCCTATTTCTGTTTTTGTTGTAGTTTTTATAGAGTTTCCTATAGGACTGTCTTTATTTCCTATAGGCCTCTCTATGTTTCTTGTAGGAGACCTTTCCATTTTTTAAAAGCAGTCAAAGTTTCTTTAGCTTGTTTTGTTGAGGTGGACCTAGTGGTAGGCCTCCTAACATAGGTGATTGGTGACCTCAGGGAAGATTGTTGTGATGTTCCTTCTTCACCTCTCTTTCCTAGAGGGACCAACTTCTCTTGTTCTTTTAGTGAGTCCTGAATTATTATAGTAATCTTGGTAGCTATTTGAGGTCTCCCTTGTTTTATCGTGGTGGTCCTCCTTTTTCTCAAGTATAGGGGATTCTACCTCTGCCTATTTCATTTTGATTTGATAAGTGTGTAGAAGTTTTGAATAATTTAACACATATTCAATGGAGATTATCCTGATCATGTACTATTGCAGAAAACATACACAATACATAATCTCCTCTACGTTGATCATCAATATAGCAGCATCAATAACAATAAAACATCAAGAGCATTCACACATTAACACAATATGTATCCCGGGGAAAGCATCTCGCTAAAAACCCCAACAATATGTATATTAATGATTGAGTCATGTAACATTACACAACATAATACTTCTCACAAGTATCTCCACCTCTGTTACACACAATACAGCTCAGATCTGATCTCCAAATCGCTTCCACTGCTTGCCTGCCTCCACTGCTTAATACATGCTCAAGGACTGATGAGAATGGCTTCCCAAACTCATTTTTCACGTGCAAAATAGTCACTCACACTTTTTTGGACGTGAGCACAAGCTATAATGTGGGAGAATACGTGAGCAAACTCATTGGCATACTCAATCCCTTGATTGTGCAAGATCTGGTGCACAACTATAGTCACAACTGATAGCAATCTGATTCTCTACCACCTGTCCCTGTTGAACTGAACATGCACTGACATGCAACTGAGTTAACTGATGTATTCATTAGTTGTATTATGAGTTAATAACTTGTGAATTAATTAATAACTAATTCACCCAACTCATATCTAGTCTATTTGCCAGTTAGACTAAATACAACCAGTTTAACAAAGCTAAACTGAACACAACTCCATCAACTCCACAATCAACTCCACCAATCTCAACTGATTGAGTTCTAACTGAAGTCATGCATGCAACAACTCAACTGACTCATAAGAAAAGCGTATTTCCTTCTGACAGCTGCATGTGCCACCTCTGTAGCTCAAACTGAAGTGCTCCAGGAGAATAAGATTAAGTTTATAGTCCAAATATTATTGTGAGATAATAATATTTGACTTTTCTATTTTTGACAGCCAGTCTAAAAATAGACTTTGATCACTCACACTGTGATCACTCACACTTCCATAAAAAGTATAAGTCCATCTATTTTTTCGCAACTTGATCAATCATCCATAAACAACAACCTGCAATCCATAGACATGATCCATATGTCTAAAAATAGACATAGTCTAAAAATAGACTTGTGCCAAAAATAGCATGCGGGCCCACTTAGTGAAGGCGACTCTTTTCACTAAGCTCCATCATCTTGTTTCAATCTCAACACTCCCTCTCGACAAGATATGGATTATAAGCAACCCCTGTCCTGCCTCGGTTGTACTCGAATTTGCTCCTGGTGAGAGCCTTCGTCAGAATATCAGCATCCTGATCCTCTGTTGGAATGTACGAAAGTAACATGATCCTCTGCTGCACACAATCTCTGATATGATGGTACTTGATGTCAATATGTTTAGATCTATCATGAAATACAGGATTAGCTGAGAGTTTAATGCAACTCTGGTTATCACAGTAAATCACAGTAGGATCCAAGTGAGAACCGAACAAACCAACTAGTATCTTCCTCATCCATATAGCCTTGCATGCAGCCAAACTTGCTGCCATATACTCGGCCTCCGCTGAACTGAGTGCCACGGATCTCTGTTTCCTGCTGTACCAAGAAACTGTTGTTGATCCAATACTGAAGACCCCTCCTGATGTGCTCTTTCTGTCCATTGGGCTCCCTGCCCAATCTGCATCCGTGAAGCCACATAGCTTCACCTCATCCTCCTGTCTATACCACAAACCATATCCCGATGTGCCTCTCAAGTAGCGCAATACATGCTTACCCGCCTTCCAGAAGAGCTTGGTAAGCTTAACCATAGCTTGTGAAAGCTGGTTAACTGCATAGCATATATTAGGTCGTGTATTGACCAAATACATCAGCGACCCCACCAACTGTTGATAAACAGTGGCATCCACTTCTTCTCCTGAAGTGGCATCCTCCTTCCTCCAACCTCCAGGAGGAGGAGTATCAACAGGCTTGCAGCCATGCATGTTGAACTTCTCCAGTATCTCCCGAGCATACTTGCCCTGAGAAACAAACAGTCCACCACTATGCTGCCATATTTCCAATCCCAGGAAATAGTGAAGGAGGCCCAAATCCTTCATCTCAAACTCTATAGCAAGATCCTTCTTGCATGACAGTATCAACAGCTCATCACCCATTAGAATCAAATCATCAACATACAGTACAATGATAAGCAACTTACCCTCCACCACAATCTGGTATAGGTTCGGATCTACCTCGCTCTTGTAGAATCCAAGTCCTATGAAATAGCTGTCTATCCGTGTGTACCAAGCATGTGGTGCTTGCTTCAGCCCATACAACGCTCTCTTGGGCCTGCACACATGCGACTCGCTGCTGAAGACTTCAAAGCCTTCGGGTTGCTCAATGTACACCTCCTCCTCAATGACTCCGTTGAGGAACGAAGTCTTCACATCCATCTGATGAATGTGCCATCCCATCTGCGCTGAGAGAGCAAGAATCGTCCGTATGGAAGAATACCTTGCGACAAGTGCAAAGGTCTCCTCGTAATCGATCCCCTCAATCTGTGAAAAGCCTCGGGCAACATATCTTTCCTTGTACTTCTCCACACTCCCGTCAAATGCCTACTTAACTTTGTAGATCCATCTCGAACTCACCACTGATTTCCCTTTCGGTCTAGGAACAACCTCCCATGCACTGTTTCTGACAATAGAATCATACTCTTCCACCATGGCGTCTACACATGCGGGATCCTCCACAGCTTCCTCGAAAGATGGCTCAGTCACAACACACTTGCTCATAAGAGCCATGTATCAAGTGTACCGATCAGGTGACTGTCTCTACCTGTGTTGGGCTGTAGGTGGTCCTACAACTTTCTCTGCATCTTGAGCCAGTCGCTCAGCTTCTGTCAAGCGCTTTCGCCCTCTGATGGTTGGCGCTGCATGAGTGGTCTCTTCCGCTCCATGAACCTCGTCCTGTGGCTGATCCACGTCCTGAAGCTCATCCTTAGGAACTAATAGCTCCTCATTTGCATGCAAGTGTAGCTCCCTCTCAAGCGAACACTTCATGTATTTCTCCTCCTGAAATTTTATATCCCGTCGCACAACAGTTTTACCACTGTCTGGCAAATACACATGATAGTTGTAGGGCGTATCAGGGTACCCCACAAATATCCCAACCTCTGCGGTCAGCTCCAACTTCTTCCTGGCATCCTTCGTCACATGCATGTAAACGTTAGCACCAAAAATCCTCAAATGAGAAAGATGAGGCTTCTTACCAGAATAAGTCTCCTCAGGTGTACTCATGCCAAGTATCCTATGAGGACAACGGTTCTGCGCATAAACTGTTGTATTGCATGCTTCCACCGACAAGTGAAGGGGTAGGCCCTGATCATGCAACATTGCCCGTGCAACACCCACAATCGTTCTGTTCTTCCGCTCAACTACCTCGTTTTGCTGTGGGTTATGGGGAGCTATGAGCTCTTTACGAATCCCTATTGCCTTGCAGAAATCCTTGAACTCGTCTGAGATGTATTCACCACCATTATCGCTCCTAAGAGCCTTCACTTTCTTCCCCGACTCCTTTTCGACTAGTGCTTTGAATTCACAGAACTTTGAATATGTCTCGCTCTTCTTCTGCATGAAGAAGATCCAGCACTTACGAGAGAAATCATCAACCAAAATCACATAATACCTGTGTTTTACTGTTGAAGCGGCTGAGAAAGGTCCACACACGTCTGTGTGAATTCTCTCAAGGATCATCGTGGCACGACTATCCTTCTCGTGAAAGGTGGCTTTCACAAACTTCCCCAAAGTACACCCCTTGCACTGATCTGACTGTGCAAGTGTGCCTTTAGGAAGCCCTGTAGTGAACTGCTGCGATATCTTCAAGGCTCCATGGTGAAGGTGACCCAATCTCCTGTGCCACAACTCGCCATCATCCCGGCTCATGAATCCTTCTGCCTTGCCTGTCATTGCTGTGCATCCATCTACATGCAACTGATAAAGGTTCCTCACTCGAACCCCTATCTTCCGGGTCTCACTAGTTTTCTTGCTGCACAGGAAGGCCTTTCCCTCGCTGAAAACAACATCATACCCCTTGTCTTCTAACATCTCCACTGAGATGAGATTCTTTTTCAATCCTGGAACATGCATGACTTCCTTCAATACAAAGGGTTTACCAGACTCCCTCTCAAAGGAAATGGTACCGATACCGATTGCACTGTATCTACCATCATCGCCCATCTCGATGTGCACTCCAAGATCTTTGTCCTCAAGATCAGAGAACAAATCTCTATCTCCCGTCATGTGAAAACACACACCACTGTCCAAGAACCACACTGATCCCATCACACTTGAAACCAAGCATGCGATAAATGAAAAATCAAGCTCAAATTGTGAGGCTAGAGCCTCTCCTGCTGAAGATCTAGCATCCTGCTTGTTCTTCTTCTTCTGTGGAAAATTAGTTGCATAGTGTCTGTGCTGGTGACAGTGAAAACAATTCACCTTGGACATGTCCTGCTTCTTTCCTTTCGCACCGGAATGAGAAGCTTTCTTCTTCTTCCCCTTCTTTGCTTTGGCAGCCAAAGCGCAATTCTCTTCATCAGATACCTTTGATGAAGATCCATTCTCACCTTTATTGTTACTGAGTTTATCCTTGAGCACCAGATCGCTCTTGCTTTGGAATAACATTTGCAATCCGTTGAAAGACATTTTCAACAACACTGCTGCAAATTCTAATTTCCACTAGCTCCAACTCAACTGCTTCCGATCTAGAATTCGTGAGAACACAATATTTCTCGTACAGAGTTTGACTGTATGGGCATTCACCAGATATCTCACCTTCCAAAGGAAGGATGAATCCAGAGGCTACCTGACCCGATTATAGACTCTGCCTGAAGAAATAGAATGTAAACACTTCCTGAATAGTAGATCTGATGATCAACAGCTCCGATACCATGTAGAAACGTTTTCTACAATTATCTAGCTCGCTCTGATACCATGTAGAAATTTTGAATAATTTAAGACATATTCAATGGAGATTATCCTGATCATGTACTATTGCGGAAAACATACACAATACATAAGCTCCTCTACGTTGATCATCAATATAGCAGCATCAATAACAATAAAACATCAAGAGCATTCACACATTAACACAGTATGTATCCCGGGGAAAGCATCTCGCTAAAACCCCAACTATCTGTATATTAATGATTGAGTCATGTAACATTACACAGCATAATACTTCTCACAAGTATCTCCACCTCTGTTACACACAATACAGCTCAGATCTGATCTCCAAATCTCTTCCACTGCTTGCCTGCCTCCACTGCTCAATACCTGCTCAAGAATTGATGAGAATGGCTTCCCAAGCTCGTTTTTCACGTGCAAAATAGTCACTCACACTTTTTTGGACATGAGCACAAGCTATAATGTGGGAAAATACGTGAGCAAACTCATTGGCATACTCAATCCCTTGATTGTGCAAGATCTGGTGCACAACTATAGTCACAACTGATAGCAATCTGATTCTCTACCACCTGTCCCTGTTGAACTGAACATGCACTGACATGCAACTGAGTTAACTGATGTACTCATTAGTTGTATTATGAGTTAATAACTTGTGAATTGATTAATAACTAATTCAGCCAACTCATCTCTAGTCTATTTGCCAGTTAGACTAAATACAACCAGTTTAACAAAGCTAAACTGAACACAACTCCATCAACTCCACAACCAACTCCACCAAACTCAACTGATTGAGTTCTAACTGAAGTCATGCATTCAACAACTCAACTGACTCATAAGAAAAGCGTATTTCCTTCTGACAGCTGCATGTGCCACCTCTGTAGCTCAAACTGAAGTGCTCCAAGAGAATAAGATTAAGTTTATAGTCCAAATATTATTGTGAGATAATAATATTTAACTTTTCTATTTTTGATAGCCAGTCTAAAAATAGACTTTGATCACTCACACTGTGATCACTCACACTTCCATCAAAAATAGAAGTCCATCTATTTTTTCCCAACTTGATCAATCATCCATAAACAACAACCTGCAATCCATAGACATGATCCATATGTCTAAAAATAGACATAGTCTAAAAATAGACTTGCGCCAAAAATAACTTGCGGGCCCACTTAGTGAAGGCCACTCTTTTCACTAAGCTCCATCATCTTGTTGGAATCTCAACAAAGTTTACTTTAAGAAGTTAAGGTGGGAGTTTCCTCCTCCTCTGTGGGCTTTGGAGACACCCTTGGAGATTCATCTCCTTCCTTGCTATGTATTTTAGGACTTGGTTCATCCTTTTGTGCTTCTTCCCTACTGTGTTTTTCATCCTTTGTCTCATTTATTTCCACCTCCTGTTCTTCAGGCTCTTCTTCTTCTTCTTCATGCTCCTCTACTTTGGGCTCTTCTTTCTATTGTTTAGATTCTTCTTCCTCTTCCTCAATATCTTCTCCTTCTTCTTCACGACTAGAAATAGGGTGTCTTTCATACTCAATGGCTTGAATTTCGTATTCTCTTTTCATGTCTACAAATTTTGACTACATAATAGGGATTCATAAGTTGTTTATGGAATCTTCTAGTATGAATTTGATCAATCCATGATGTGCCCGCTCCTGATGCTTCCCTTGTTGTACTTTGATGCTCATGTCTATTATTGATTGCACAAAAAGTAAGGCACACTACATCTTCTATGAGGAGGTAACTCTTCTCCAAATATCATCTCATGGAGGAGTCTAAACTAGTACCCATAGACTATACTGAGTCTACCCTCATAAGAAATGTACTTGAGAATGTGATAGCTTACTTCATCCAAAGGATATGAAATGATCCCCCTTCTAATCCCATTTTTGTACTCAACTGTTTCCTCTCCTTCCATGAAAAAGTTATTCTTGGCAAGAGTATTTCAATATTTGTCATATTTTCTCCATTGTAACCCTAGAGGAAGCGTAGTGATCCTGCTAATGCTTTTAGGGGTAATTGTTACTGAAAAACCGCTCACTACAGAAGTGGCATTGTCTCTAGCTAGAGGTATGAGTGACATTTTAAATAAAATATCCATATGATCATCATATCCCCTAAGTAGCTCGAAGACACCAACCATCGATGCCTTGTAAAGGTTTCTACCACAACAGGATGTTGATGTATTCTAGTTGTTCACGTGGGCTCCCTTCTATTGAAACACCCTGTCATATTTTCTCTCTGTCAATATGTTTGTTTGAAGTTTTGGTGGCTATAGTTTAATAGTGTCTCTAGGTGATGAGGGTTTATAGTTTAGGAGGCTAATGACTACAATTGTCCTTTTACTAAACACAACACTACACATTATTATTCCTATCTCTACGCACACTATAATTAGTAAAAGAAATGACAATTTCTTTTCTTTTCCTCTTTACAAATGAAGGCAAGGAGGATATGTCACCTACCTTTCACTGCAATACTTTGGTTGAGGACAATTCTTGAATTTGTAGCACTAAGCACCCCCTCATATAATTTTTGACAATCCTCCTTATTCCCCATAGTTTTCTTGTAGGTGCTCACTTTAGGATGCCGAGACTAGCTTCCCTCACTGTTTCTTTGTGTTTCTTGTAGGTGCTCACTGTAGGATGGATGAGACTAAGTTTTCATTTTGATGGCTCCTCAAGGTGGTCTCAGCTCTGAAAATCCAGAAATGAACAATACCTTGCATGAATGTTGTAGAATATTTCTATTTATGGTCAATTTCATTGAGTGATGCTAGTTGGCTGAGTACATATTTCTCCTTTTCAGACCATTGGTCCCACTATTAGTTATCATGTAATGCTTCCTCATAATCATCACCCAATCCTCTTCACCATAACTTTACAACCTTTTTGATTTATTCCCTTTGATGTGACCTCGCCATGTGTCCAGTTTACCAACACTTTAACTTTTTGTTATTGGGCTGAGGATGTCCAAGTTAACTAGCCACCTTCACTTATAAAACCAAATTTCTAGATATTCCTACAATTCTAATCATATTCGTACTTGTGAGAGAGTGTGGATGAGGTTACATGCATGTGGCTCCCTTTGCCTTATTGATGCATGGTGGAGGGTGGTTCTTCTTTGTTGCTCATAGCTCAGGTACATCTTCTCTACTACTCTTTTTTTGTTTATTTATTTTGCTGATATGTTGTCTTCTTGTTGATGTGTAGGTGTTGGCTTCCTATGTTGGTGCTGAGCTTTGGAGAGGTTCCATAGTGCCTGCAGTTGTTCTTCTCCTCTTCTAATGCATGGGTGCTGAAGGTTAGGATTGGAGCCTGTTGCTACTTCAAAATAGGTTTCTACAGGGTTTCTTGTAGTACTACTACAAGAGATCTTGTAGCTATTTTTTTTTTAAATTTTTGTTGCCTTTCTTTTCTTAGAGGGGGAATATGTATTGGAATGAGTAGAAGGTGTGGCCATGGAGCAGTAGGTGAGGTAGGTTGCTAGTGGTATGCCCCTTTGAGATATTTTTTTTTTTATTTTTTTTTTTGATTCATTTGAGTTTTTTTTTCTAGGTAATTTTTTTTTATGGACACAGAGGGTGACATGATCATGAAGGGTGTTTGATGAGATGTGGCGAAGTCAATGGCCTCCCTTTTTTTATCCAAAATAGGATTGCATCATAATTTTTCATTCAGACTTCCTTTCCTATAGATTTTCAAGACTTCTTGTAGTACTACAGGAAATCCTGTAGAAGTCATATAACTACGTGAAATTTTGATTTTTCTATTGTTGGAGATGAGTATGGATGAATGAACTTGGGGATCATGTAGGAGATGAAATGGATGAATAAAAACATGGGGTTTTGCATGGCTTTCTTCCCTCTGATCTTTGTGTCCATTATCTTCTTGAAACCCTGCAAAAACTAGAATTGTTATGAGTGGGCAGGTTTGAGGTCCCTACCAATGTTATTGTGTGTTATCTCTCTCTCTCTCTCTCTCTCTCTCTCTCTCTCTCTCTCTCTCTCTCTCTCTCTCTCTCTCTCTCTCTCTCTCTCTCTCTATTTGAAGGATAACCAGGTTGCCTCAAAGGATTTTTTGATCCTGGATGCCTACCCTAAGCACTGAAAGGAGTTTTTCACCCATGGTTCTTTTATTTTTCTCTTTTTCCTTCTTTTTCTTGTAACTCTTTGGCTACCTCAAGGAGGTTTTAAACCTAAGAGTGGGCCTGAGGTGCCTCATGGAGGCTTTCAGCTAGGTCTCTTATTGTTTTTTTTTAAGATTCAACAGTCCTCAAGAACATGGTGAGATGGAAGCCGAGACTCCTTCAATTAACATTAGTACCTTACTAATGCTACTGATCAACTCCTTCTTTGACAAATTATTTTTGTATACTTTCAACCTATACCCATTGACAAGGAAAGGGATAACTTCTTCATCAATGGTTCTTATCTGAATAGCCCCATTTTCATGGAACCTTTCTATCACATATGCGGCCAACCATCTGGTCATCAACTTGCCTTTGAAATCTTTGAAACTTGAGTCATACAGTAGAGCCCAATAACCTTCTTGAAACAATTTGTCTTTGATATTTTTGTCATGTCAGACCTTTCTTTGTACTTGAGTCACCTATGTGTGGAAGAGGGCTTGCATCTTGAATTCATCTAACCTATTTAGTTGGAGAAACTTCCCTTCCTTTTTACTTTAGTCACCTATGTTTGCAGGAGGATTACATCCTCAATTAATCTAACCTATTTAGCCAGAGAAACCTCTCTTGTTGTGCACTTGTAAAATCTAAATCCAAGTGTGCTTCCATCCTTAAATTGTTGTACTCAAACTCAATGGACAATAGAGCCTTCTTCACATAGAACAAATAATAAGGGGTGAAGGCAGTGGTTGTCTTCCAAGTTGTATTGTAGGCCCAAATGGCCTCCACTAGTCTATAAGCACAAACATTCCTGTTACTGCTAACCACTTTTGTCACAATGCTTTCCGATGTTGTGTTGGTGACTTCCACTTATCCATTGGCCTAAGGGTGGTAAGGATTGGACTTCATATGCTTGATATTATGTTGGATTAACAAATTCTCAATCATGTGTGAGGTGAATTGAGTTCCATGATCAGTGACTAGCTCTCTAGGGTATACAAAATTGTAAATCACATTCTCCCTCAAGAAATCAACCACTTTCTCTTATGTGGCTACCTTGATAGCTTTTGTTTCATCCCATTTTGTTAAGTAGTCAATGCACACAATGATGTACTTTTTCTATCCTGATAGAGGATTAATGGGCCCAATGAAATCCATGTTGCACTTTCCAAATGGCCCAAAAGTCATTTGAGGTGGCAAAGGAATTTCATCCATGGGAGTAGGTTTCCCCATTCTTTGGCACTGCTCATGCTGGCTAGTATATATTCTTGCATCTTGGTGGAGAGTGGGCCAGTAATATCCAATTTGTAGTACCTTGAAGGTTGTCCTTTTGGCTCCAAAGTGACCTCCACAAGCCCCATCATGATAGGCCAGAAGGATGTCAAAAATTTCCTCCTACCTGACACATCTTCTCAGAATTTGATCTGGGCCTCATTTGAAGAGATTTCCCCCAAGCCAAGTGAATGGGATCCTTTTCCTTATAATTTTGCTCTTTTCCTTGGAGGACAGCTTTGGAGGGAACTATGAAGCTACTAAGTAGTTGGTTATGTCAGAAAACCATGAAGAGAGAACTGAAATTGTGAATAAATGCTCATTTGGTAGTTGGTCATTGACCATTCATTCCTCACCTACTGGCAAAGTTAATCTGGACAAAAGATATGAAACTACATTTTCTCTGCCAAGCTTATCAATAATAGTTAAATCAAATTGTTGTAAGAAAAGTAACCATCTAATAATTCAGGAATTCTCATTATGTTTGTTCACTAAATATTTAATGGAAACATGGTCGGTATGTACAAAGGTCTGTTAACTAGTAATGTAATGTCTAAATTTATTCAAGGAATGGACAACAATTAGGATCTTCTTTTCTGTCACTATGTAGTTCAACTCAGCTTTGGACAAATTTTTGCCGATGAAGTAAATGGCATAAGGTACCTTATCATCTATCTTCCCCAGAGTTTCTCCTATAGATTTATGAGAGGCATCAACACGTATGTGCAAAGGAAGAGCCCAATTTGGGCCTCAGATTATAAGTGAAATAGTCAACCTGTTGTTTAGGATTTCTAGGACCTCTTGGCAACTTTCTAACCATAATAATTCGGAGTCCTTGGCCAATATTCCAAACAAAGGTGAGGCTACCTTGCTGAAGCCTTTTATGAATCTCCTATAGTATCCATATAAACCTAGGAAAACCCTAACATCCCTCTACTTTTGAGGAGTAGGACCCTCTTTATTATAACTATCTTATATGGGTCTACTTGCAGTCCTTCCTAGGATATTGAGTGATCCATAACAATCTCTATAGTGATTAAGAACTCACACTTCTCAAGAATAAGGGATAAGTTGATTTCATTGCATTTGCTTAATACCTTTCCCAAGTTAGAGATAACCTACAATAAATCACACCCATAAGGGGTGAAATCATCCATATAAATTTCCACAAAATTATGGACTAGTTTTGCAAAGATGCTCAGGATTGCCCTTTGGAAAGTGGCAGGGGCATTGCATAAACCAAAAGGAAGGACCCTATAGGCAAAGGTACCATAGGGACAAGTGAAGGTGGCTTTATCCTAGTCCTTTGGGCTAATCTAGATATGATTGTAACCACTGAATCCATCTACGAAAGACAAGAACTTATTTCATGCCAGAGCATCTAATACTTGTTCAATGAAGGGTAGAGGGAAATGATCCATTTTTTTGGATTTTTTTATCTCTCGGTAATCCACACAGATCCTCCACTTTGCATTTTTCTTTGGAACCATAACTAAAGGATACACACACTCATTATCTAAGATGTGTTAAATGAACTCTCCATCCAACAGCTTTTTCAATTCTTCTTTGACTATATCCTTAAGGGTTGGGTTCATTCTCGTTTGAGGTTGGCAGACTGGCTTGCAGCCTTCCTTGATGTAAATTTGGTGTGTAGACACTGAACGGTTCACTCCATTCATTTCCTTGTAACTCCTAGCAAAGGCATCTAAATGATTTCTTAGCATGTCACAGAACTCCTCTTCTTGAGGTACAAAGAGAGGGGTTGATTTTTAATGTTCATTCTGGGCCAAATTCTAACATCTTGACATGAGCATGGCTTGAGTCCACTATGTGTAGCTGACTCCAAGGGTTATCTTTTGCTTCCTTCGCTAACTCCTCAAGTGACATGGTGTTGGGGGGTTGATTTTGGAGGATTTTCTCAATCAGGTCATCTTCATCAGGCTGCCCCCCTCGTATTGTAGCATATAGGGTACATATTGGCGAAGAGTAGACTTCATCTTCTTCCACCTCTTATAACCATAAAGGTAAGTAATGATCCAGAGATGGTTGAGCAGGAGGGTATAAGAATAATTGCTTGGATAGATATCCATTTTCAATGGTCATATTGCGAATGCTGCAACTTATTTAAGATCGTCAGTGGCTAACCACGACCTTCCAAGGTGTTGGCATTATGTTGCATATGTTGTACTTGATGGCAACCCACTCATAGAAGAACATCTCAAATATAGAGGAGTCTACAGAAGAAATATCAAATGTGACAGAATACATGGGATGTAGGACACAGGAATCAGATGACAAATTATAGTACAGTAGTGTTATTTTCGGGTTCCGTAGGTGCACCGATCAAAAGGTGCGGACATCGACAGGTTGCGCAATAGAACCGTTGAAAAGGTGCAGAGATGTTCACAGGTATCCTGAACAAAAGGTGCGAACCTAAAGTGCACGGACTTTTATGTAGAGAAAAACGTGCACGTGGGAAATCTTATGGTTGTTCCATGGTATTTACTCTGACGTTTTTGATCCTATGGTTTTGGTCCATGGTTTTGCATCTAAAATATTGAACCCAGGTTTTGGGTCCCTAGTATTGTTTCTCAATGGTTTTGGTCCATGGTGTGAGTAAGGCCTTGGCTATAAAAAGGAAAGGAGTTCATTTGGATGGAAACAAGTGTGTTGAATATCTTAAGAATAGCAAGATCTGAATTTTTGATAATTGGTTGGTAAGTGTTGAAGCCTCGAAAATCAGGTCAACAACAAAGGAGATACCCACCCGGTCCGGACCTTGGTTTGCAGCTCCTTATCTGTTTGGTATAGCGGGTCCGACTAGGGATATGGGACCAGTTTCCCAATTTATGAGTGTGTGTGTGGAATTTGATGTTCCTGATCTAACAGTTCCTAATTAAGATATTCTAATTCTAACTTTAATCTAATGCTATGCTATTGTATTCTAATAAGCAGAAACATCTAAGTCTATACTAAGCCGCGGTGTAATTCTTCTATTATGCAATCTAAAAAGATTTCAAATAAAAACTGGTAATAAAGATCATTCAACTATTATGAGAAAAGAAATCAATAAGGATGAACCACTTCGTATAAAAAGTTAGACGAAACAGTTGTGAAAAACATATCGCATAATGAGCTATTCATACATCAAGCATAAATAAATAGTTATCACCTTACAAAAGTGCCAAATGGTAACTTAGGCATTCATGCAGTAATACATAAACAACTAAAAACTGTATATCACTTTAACACATAAGCAGAAATTCTTAAGAGATAAAAGTACCACTTATAACTAGTCCTACTCATGAGCTTCAAGCGACAATGATTTATCTCTCCTTGATCTAACATCCACTAAGAGTACAAAAGTGCAACATCAGTAGCAGATATTAAATGCAAACATCAACAAATCTTGTTCCATTCATTCATCAAAAGCTCCTAGGAGGGTGCAAAAGTGCATGTTTTGAGGACAAGTTTTTGATAAATTTTTGGACCCCTCTCTAAATGCATGAGAAGGGTATAAATACTACTAACTAAATAACTTATTTACAAAAATTTAGGATTCGGTTTAAATGACCGTCCTTTTTCTAAGCAAAACTATTTCTAAAATTAAATCTAATTTATAACTATTTCTACATTTGTTCCTTAACGTTGCAAGCATTTAGTATTTGCTTTGAGTAGAGTCGGTTGACTGTCTCCCGCTTTTAATTGAGCTAAGCAAACAGAATTGGCAAGAGCTGGCACCATCTTCCCAGCATAATCAATGATATCTTTGAAAGTCATCCACTGACTATGTGGCTTTACCATGTATGCCCAGTAATAATCTCAGTTCAACTTGGTTAACCCTTGGATTGCTTCTGCCTTTTCTTTAGCTTCCTGTTTCCAGCGTCGCCTCTTGCAATTTTTTGGGGTTTGTAGGTAACTGAGCCATTGGAAGCTTTCCTTAACGAGTAATTTTCTCAGCTAATCACGCATCGAAAACTGCCTTCGTTCTTTGATCTGGGCTTCTCTGACGCATCGTTCCCCTTTTGCACCTCTTTCTCTTTTCGGGTATAAAGCTCAAAATTTGTAAAAATAATGATTTCGTGAGCTCTTGACCCTGAGCATTAAGTTTTCTGTTTCTGATATCAGCATTGCTCAGTGCCCATTTAACCATGGCTGTATATGAGAGATCTGTACTGGATGGCTCAGCAGAATTCTGTGAACCTATGGCTCTGTTGCATGTGGTGTCTGTGTATACGAGTGCTATTTCTTTGTCTTTAGACATTGGAGCCTTGCCCTTTTTCCCCATAGTTTCCTGCACATTGATTTGTACAAATTTTGTTCTTCGTTTCTGCAGTTTACAAATGAGGTGAAAGTAATGACAAAAATAATGACAGGAAAGATTTAAATGCCAAAGATATGCAAAAACAGGCCACCTTATGTGAAATGGCTTTTCGATAAACAAAAAACCATATTTCATTAACAACTGGCATATAACTCATTAATTATCATTAAAGCGCGCAACCGGTTCTTGTTTTGTGAAACTTTTTCTTGAATATTGAGCCAGGAAAATCCGCGATTTGCATCGCATTATTGCAATATCACTACACGGGGTTATCACAATGTCGCAATATCGCTATGTCGCAATATCACAATGTCATTTAATTGTTATGTGTATTTTATGCGGTTCTGCGATATTCGATATACGATATCGCATATTAGCAATTTTAAGGTTTCCAACGTAAGTGCTCATTAATGCATGCGATGCGATGGAGTTCGCGTCGCAATCTCGCATTTTTTATCATTTTGGCTCATAAGAAGGTACCTTATCATCCTTTGCGCGATGCGATATCTTTTTAAGGAGTTTTTTAAAAAAATTTGACTAAGGACCCCCACTTATTTAGTATTAGCAATAACACTAGATAAGAAGGGGGGGTTGTTGGTGGCCACAACAATTGGCGATTCACTTGGAAGAACCAGTTATCTCTGTTTTTCTATTAAATTTCCTAAACTTCCAAAACAGAAATTTTTTTAGAAAGTTAAACTTTGTTATGGAAAGATAAAGTACATTATGCTCTAACCTGTCAATGAAATTTTGTTTCAACTATTTTCAACTTTGATTATGGTCCCTCAGGCTAGTCCTTGTATTTACATCAGTCATTACTTGGTCTGTAAAGATAAAACAAAGTCTTCTCTGTAAACCAGTTTTAAAATATGCTCATTTGTCGTAGGTAGATCCTCTGCTGCCAGCAGACCTTTATAGCCTCGACAGGGTTACCTGTTTCCCAGCAATGATCCTGTATCCTACTTAAAGCAACCTAAAACTCTCAAAGCAGAATCCACATCCACACTTATTGCTTTGATTTTCTTTCTACTCTTAAAGAACAATGTCTTGGTTTGATAGCCAATTTATGACACAGTCATTCACTTGATTTAAAACTTTGCTGAACAAGCTGGCTCGTGATGGGACCCCTTGTCTTTTGATTGCAACAATCTTGAGTCATTGCCCTATTGTGGTGTACAGTATTTGGCAAAGCCAGAAAGTTATAATATCTGTGATTATGATAAGTCGGCTCATGATGAGACCTCTTATTCTTCAAGATGAAGTGTATCCTTGGGTTGTTCCTCTAAAAGTTGTGATTTCCTTAGCAGGGAGGAAGTCATTGTTTCCTTAAGATAGCTCTGGACGACAATAGTAGAGTTTTTGGAAATAGTTGTTCTACAGAGAATCTTTATTTTGTTATTGATACCTTTCATTGTACTGACATAAAACAATTTCTTCACTAAAGGTTGTTTTCATCAAACTTTATGAAGTTGAAACTAGTATCATATCTAGGCTAGAGTCTTTAACTGTATCTTTCAATAATAAAGATCAATTTTCCAAAAGATTTGCTATTTATACAAGCGAAAAATAAAAATCTGAAAGAGAATTGGTATCTTATTCGTAAATGCCTAATGTAACCACTCACAAATGGTTTTATTATGAAAAGAAAAACAATTACTCTACAAAATAGAAGAATAATCTTCTATGGAAAATATTTCTTGAGAATTTATCTGTTAACAGGAAAAGAGTCTCTCTTACCTGATAAATCCTTTAACACAAACGTTGATGGACCTATGATTTCTACAATTTGAAAAGGACCAAGCCACATTTTTTGAAATTTTGTATGTTTCCCTTTTTCTTCATGAGTCTTGTCCCATTTTAAAACTAAATCTCCTATCTGAAAATCTTTTCTGGTCATTATGTTTGAATCAAAAGATGATTTTACTAGTTCTTGATGATGAGCATGGGTTTTCTTAGCCTGTTCTCGTTGTTCTTCTAATTTGATTATTTCCATTTGTCTTAGCTGTAATGAGGAAGCTGATACTTCATCAATGTATTTCACTAGAGACAAAGAGGGAATTGCTAAATGAGTCGGAAGAACCACTTCTTTCCCATAAACTAAATTGAAGGGAGAAGTGCCGATAGAAGCTTTTTTCGTTATTCGGTCTGCCCATAAAGCATACATTAAAGACTTATGCCAATTTTTATGATTTTGGTCAACTGTTCTTTTGATAATCCTGATTAGGTTTTTATTTGTAGACTCAGCTAACCCATTGCCTTGTGGGTAATAATTGGCCAAATATTTAAGTTTGAATCCTCTTTTAAGTGCGAATTTAGTCATTGTATTTCCAGAAAAGTATGATGCATTATCAAACATTAAAGTGGAAGGCAATCCAAACCTGGTGATTATAAATTGATCTATGAACTCAATGATATTTTCAACATTAGCTGTCTTGAGTGGAACTGCTTCTACCCACTTAGTGAAATAATCTGTTGCTGTAAGGATATATCTATGCTGCTTAGAAGAGTGAGGAACTATCTCACCTATTATGTCCAATCCCCACTGACTAAAAGGTTGCTCAATGTTAACTGGTTGTAGTGGTAAGGATGGCTTCTTTTGTCTCCCAGCAGTAGTTTGGCAGACTTGACATTTCCTCACGTAACTGTGCGAGTCTTTGAATAACGTGGGCCAGTAATACCCTGCACTCAAGATTTTATGTGCAGTAGCATCTCCAGCATAGTTTCTGCCTGCTGGGCCATCATGGAGTTCCTGCAAAACTTTTTTAGCTTCAAATTTCTCAAGACATCTAAGGAGAAAAGAATCATAATTTTTTCTAAAAAGAATATCATTTATGAGCTGATATTGTTTGGCTTTCAACCTTAGAGCTATTTTCTTAGTATGATCGAGGTGTGAAGGAGCATACCCATTCTTAAGATAATAAATGATATCAGCTTATAATGATTCTGCATTGTTTAGGCTTACCTCGTAGATTTGTACTTCTGCAGAAGGAATTTCAGAAATTTGCGATGCTCCAGCCAGCATTTTGCAAAAGCCTTGACCTCTTACAATATTTTCTGGTTTAATTTCTATGTCATATTCTTGTAAGACAGAAACCCAATTGGCCCTTTTCTCACCCACATCCTTTTGCACTAGAAGATTCCTTACCGCTGGAAATGGTACTATAATTTTAGTATGGGTTTTGAGTAGAAAAGGTTTGAAATATTTGATTGATTTGAAAACAGCATAAGCCTGTTTCTCCACATCTGAATAATTTAATTCAGCACCCTGTAAATTTGAACTGAAAAAAGCAATTGGGGCTTCCGCCTTTTCTTGATTTGCTTGAGTGAGTATCGCAGCATACGACCTATCTGAGGCAAATGTATATAGAATAAAAGGCTCTGAAAAAATCAGAGTTGCTAAAGATGGAGCATTAATAATAGCTTGTTTGATCAGGTTGAATGCTTCATGTTCATCTTGGCCCCATTTAAAATTTGAGTTCTTTTTAATCATGGTTTTTAAAGGAGACATGATTCGTGAAAACTCTGGAACAAATCTCTTTACAAAGTTGATCTGACCAAGGAAAGATTGCATGGCTTTTTTGTTGTGAGGTAGGGATATTTCAGAAATCTCTTTGATTTTGTTGAAATCGATGTGAATTCCAGATTTTGACACTATGAATCCTAGAAGTTTCCCTTCACTTAATGCGAAAAAGGATTTTTTCGGGTTATTTGAAATTCCATACCTTAAACAACGTTGGAAGATTTGTTTTAAATCTCTGAGATGGTCGCTTCATTTCTTGGAATACACGGTTATATCATCCCAATAAATTACTACCGATTTATTGACTAAACCTTTGAATGCGATGTCCATGGCTCTCTGAAATGTGGCACCAGCATTAATCAAACCAAATGGCATCTTTCGATATGTGTATGTGCCCCATTTAGTTCTGAATGTGGTTTTTAATTGATCATCAGGATGTACCAACACTTTATTGTATCCTGAAAATCCATCCAAGAAAGACATTAATTCTGAGCCCACCACTGCCTACAATATCTGTTCCATAGGTGGTAAAGGAAAATTATCTTTTTGGCAGGCCTTGTTAAGATTTCGAAAGTCAATGCAAATTCCAATATCTCGGTTTTTCTTTCTAACAGGTACCATGTTGGAGACCCATTTAGAATGTCTAACAGGAAAGATTATTTTGGCTTTCAATAACTTATTGAGCTCAGTTTTTATCTGATTTTCTAAATTAGGATGGATCTTTCTCAATTTTTGTTGGACAGGTTTTTCATTATCGGTCATTGGAATAGTATGTTGGATGATGGAAGTGTCGTATGTTTTGACTTCATCATAGTTCCAAGCGAAAACATTTTTATATTGTCTCGAAAGACGAGTATACGCTAGTTTTTCTTCAAGGGCTAGGCCGAGACCTAGATTAATGTTTTGTGGTTTGGCATCGGTTCCTAGGATTACTAATTCGTAGTTCAAAGTTGAACTTTGGAGTTTTGAATTGGTAGACCTTTTAAAACGATCTTTCAAATCGTACAGATCTTCTAACTTGACTACCAACTCAGGTATAGCATTGTTAGTGCTATCTTGTTGCAATTGTCGATCATGTTGGTCTTCGTAAATTATTTGATTGGAGTAAGATCCTTCATATGTGACGAAATTTACGATATCAGGATCGTCATTGAATATTCTCCAATTTGTGATGTTATCAAGAATGGACGGTCTAAAGATTAATTCTATTGAGAATCTATCTGGACTAAAATCTTCTGAAGGAATGAGCTTAGAAGCTACGTTAGCTAACAGGTCTGCACTTGCATTCTGGAGTTTGGGAATTGAAGAAATATTAAATGCTATAAAATGCTTGGTCAGATCTTGAACTAAGGATTGATAATGTTTTAAACGACCTGACAAGCAATGTATAGTATTACGTACCTGTTTGACTATAATCTCAGGGCCTCCGAACACTTGAAGGTACTTGACGTCTAACCCAATTGCTTTGTACAACCCTTGGACTAAAGCCTCATATTCTTCTGTATTTTTGGTGCAATCGAATTTGAGCCTGCATGTCATCATAATCTTATCTCCTTCTGGGCTAATTAGAACGCATCTTGCCCCTACTCCTTTGTTATATTTAGAACCATCAAAAAATAATTTCCAAAACAAAGATTTATTTACAGGATTGTCTAAAAAATTGATACATTTTGAACTATCTGTTTGAGAAAAAATTTCGACTTGCGACAAAACAAAATGTTCTAAATAAGGTGACGTATGAGCATTAAAATTTCCGCGGAAAGAATCTACTGAGTAATTTCCAATAATGCTACTGTTGTATGTCAATGGTTCATTTTCCCCTTCTAGCTCTGTTACTATATATTTCTGGTGTAGTTCTCGTTCAACCTTTATTTTATTTGGCTTACCATTGTAGGGCAGCCACATGTGCGACCAGTCAGTTGCGAAGTATCCATGCAGTTTTTCTGACCAATCCCTGCTAAGAATTAAACAATAAAATTCTGGAATATCAGCAACTAAAATGTCAATAACTTAACATACCTTTGGGTTGGATGATAGCCTTATGGTCACTTGATTTAGTTTGCCGATCACTTCGACTTGAGATCAATCTAGATTAACTATGCGCACAGCGGATTTTTGTGGTTGAACGTTTAATTTGGCACATATGGATTTTGGTAAAATATTCGATGAAGCACCAGAATCCACTAAGAAATTGTGCACATTTTTTTTGAAAATTTGATAAGTAAGGAGAAACGGGGGAGTATGAGATCTCGATCTTCCTCCAATTAAAGCGATGTCGTTTGGATCAATCTTGTTGGTCGCATTAGTTGGAGGTCTTCCCATGTTCTAGGAAGCTTGAGACAGTACAGCGACAGGAAAAGGTGCAACTGGCACAGCATGTAATTCCTTCAACATTATCTTTTGTTGATGCTTTAACTTGCTCAATTAGTAAAGAGTGATGTTGGCCCTAGTCTTTTTCATATCTTCAATAATATTGTACTCCATTTCATCCAAGACGATCAGCATTTTAGATGGAGTTGTTGAATCTATTTGGACTGGGTTGGTTTGAGTGGCTTTAGATGTCGTTTTCTTTGTTGTGACTTTATCCTTTATTGTAGAGCTTGCGCTCTTTGGCTTGGGGACGATTTGGGGAGGATCAAGTTGATTTCTACTTCGTGTGCTAACTGGGAATACTTCTTGATCTTCTTCTTGTGGGAGGATTAAATCCCACATTCCTTGTAATTCTACAACTTCTTCGTCATCGGTTTTCCCTTCAGTGGCAATTTCCTCTTCCTCTTCCTTAGATTTAGCACTTGTGATAGCATTGGGTGGCTTTGAATCCGTTGACGGGCCTCTTTTAAAAGCTCTTTAGGGCCTTTTTGAAGAAGTTTCTGCTACTTTCTTTTTGATGTCGACCATTTCATTGGACATGGTCTTCAAAACTTTTTGCAATCCCTCTAAATCGAATGGATCTTTTGCTTTTTTCTTCTTGGGATCTTCTTTGAAGGTGACTTTCTTGGATTTCCATTCTTTTATCGTGGATTTCTTCTCTAGGGTTATTATATGTTTCTCTATTGCTATGGATTCTTTCATTTTCGTCTAAGGTTGTTTTATTAGCCCTGTCCACAAAGATTGCTATATTTGATGGTAAAGCAGTGATATACCATTCACATCTTACCTCTTTGCTAGGCTGGGAAGCAGCAGGAATTTTGTTTAGAATTTTATTTAAACGTAGATTGAAATCTTTGATAGGCTCTCTTGTTTCGGCCCTAAGGTTATATAGATCGCTGATTAGCGTTTCCTTAGACCTGTCATCACCAAACTTGGTTAGTAATTGCTCTTGGAAGATGTCCCAAGTAGTGATAGATCGAGAGGGTAATGAGAAATACCATGTTCCCGCTGTTCCTTGGAGAGTGTAAGGAAAAAATCGAACAACAACATCTTCATTAGTAACCCCATTGAGATTAATGGATGGCATAAAGTTGTTTATGTGCTCTTTTGCTAGCATGCCTGCCTCGGGATTGAACTTAGGCAACCATTTTTCAGGATGGGCCGGTATTTGGCTCAAGGGTGCAGACATTAAGACTGCCCCAGGGTTATTCCATGGAGTTTGGGCCATTTCTAAACTACTAACAGAGGAAAGTGCAGAAGATGATCCCTGTGCTTGGGAGGATGAGGATATTACGATCGTAGATGATTGAGGAGGAGTTGTGGGGGTTCCAGTGGGTGGATTGACAATGGTCTGAAGTGGAGGAGTGGATGGTTGACTTCGCGGTGAAGAGGTTGAGATGGATTATGTTGATGAAAGAGTCTCATTGTCAAACCCTTTGGGTGATTTCCTTGCTATTTTCCTGTTGGGAAGAGGTAATTCGGTTGGTTTAGCGCCAAACTTTTCACTTTTTCATCTGGTCAGGGGATGATCGGGGTTATATTGTGAAGTCACGCTTCCTTGAGATTTATCAGATCTTTGAGGAGAAATCAAAAATTGTTGAAGTTTGTGAATCATAGATTCGACTTCAGGAGGTTCAATAGTAGATTGTTCTGAAATGTCAGGGTTTGTAGCAGCGGTTGATGCTCCATCGACTTCTAACTCTGGATTTAAATGTAATGGAGAAGTCGAGGGAGATGTTGAGGGTGATTTACTGTCACAATGGTATTTTGATTTAGATTTAATTGCCATTCATAATTTCAGGCCCTCCTTCTAGCGCCAAATATGTTGAACCCCCGAAAATCGGGTCTACAACAAGGGGGATACCCGCCCGGTCCGGACCTTGGTTGGCAACTCCTTATCTGTTTGGTATAGCGCGTCCGACTGGGGATATGTGACCAGTTTCTCAATTTATGAATGTGTGTGTGTAGAATTTGATGTTCCTAATCTAACAGTTCCTAATTAAGATATTCTAATTCTAATTTTAATCTAATGCTATGCTATTGTATTCTAATAAGCAACAACATCTAAGTCTATACTAACTCGGGGTGTAATTATTCTATTATGCGATCTAAAACGATTTAAAATAACAACTGGTAATAAAGATCATTCAACTATTATGAGAAAAGAAATCAATAAGGATGAACCACTTCGTATAAAAAGTTAGACGAAACAGTTGTGAAAAATATATCACATAATGAGCTATTCATACATCAAGCATAAATAAATAGCTATCACCGTACAAAAGTGCCAAATGATAACTCACGCATTCATGCAGTAATACATAAAAAACTAAAAATTGTATATCACTTTAACACATAAGCAGAAATGGTTAAGAGATAAAAGTACCATTTATAACTAGTCCTACTCATGAGCTTCAGGCGACAATGATTTATCTCTCCTTGATCTAACATCCACTAAGAGTACAGAAGTGCAACATCAGTAGCAGATATTAAATGCAAACATCGACAAATATTGTTCCATTCATTCATCAAAACCTCCTCTTAGGGTGCAAAAGTGCATGTTCTGCGGACAAGTTTTTGATAAATTTTTGGACCCCTCTCTAAATGCATGAGAAGGGTTTAAATACTACTAACTAAATAACTTATTTACAAAAATTCAGGATTCGGTTTAAATGACCATCCTTTTTCTAAGAAAAACTATTTATAAAATTAAATCTAATATCTAACTATTTCTGCATTTGTTCCTTAATGCTACAAGCATTCAGTATTTGCTTTGAGTAGAGTCAGCTGACTGTCTCCCGCTTTTAATTGAGCTAAGCAAACAGAATTGGCAAGAGCTGGCACCATCTTCCCAGCATAATCGATGATATCTTTGAAAGTCATCCACTGACTATGTGGCTTTACCGTGTATGCCTAGTAATAATCTCAGTTCAACTTGGTTAACCCTTGGATTGCTTCTGCCTTTTCTTTAGCTTCCTGTTTCCATCGTCGACTCTTGCAATTTTTTGGGGTTTGTAGGTAACTAAGCCATTGGAAGCTTTCCTTAACGAGCAATTTTCTCAACTAATCGCGCATCAGAAACTGCCTCCATTCTTTGATCCGGGCTTCTCTGATGCGTCTTTCGCCTTTTGCGCCTCTTTCTCTTTTCGGGTATAAAGCTCAAAATTTGTAAAAATAATGATTTCGTGAGCTCTTGACCCTGAGCATTAAACTGTCTGTTTCTGATATCAGCATCGCTCAGTGCCCATTTAACCATGGTTGTATATGAGAGATCTGTACTGGATGGCTCAGCAGAATTCTGTGAACCTGCGGCTCTGTTGCATGCGGTGTCTATGTATACGGGTGCCATTTCTCTGTCTTTAGACATTGGAGCCTTGCCCTTTTTCCCCATAGTTTCCTGCACATTGCTTTGTATAACTTTTGTTCTTCGTTCCTGCAGTTTACAAATGAGGTGAAAGTAATGACAAAAATAATGACAGGAAAGCTTTAAATGCCAAAGATATGCAAAAACACGCCACCTTACGTGAACTGGCTTTTCGATAAACACAAAACCATATTTCATTAACAACTGGCATATAACTCATTAATTATCATTAAAGCGCGTAACCAGTTCTTGGTTTATGAAACTTTTTCTTGAATATTGAGCCAGGAAAATCTGCGATTTGCATCACATTATCGCAATATCGCTGCACCGGATTATTACAATGTCGCAATATCGCTATGTCGCAATATTGCTATGTCACAATATCGCTATGTCGCAATATTGCAATGTCATTTAATCGTTATGTGTATTTTATGTCGTTTTGCGATATGCGAAATGCGATATCGCATATAGGCAATTTTAAGGTTTCCAACGTAAGTGCTCATTAATGCATGTGATGCGATCGAGTTTGCGTCGCAATCTCGCATTTTTTATCATTTTGGCTCATAAGAAGGTACCTTATCATCCTTTGCGCGACGCGATATCTTTTTAAGGAGTTTTTTTTTTAAAATTGACTAAGGGCCCCCACTTATTTAGTATTAGCAATAACACTAGATAAGAATGGGGGGTTTTTGGTGGCCACAACAGTAAGTTATAGTTGGACCTGAATCGAGGAGAAACCGGAGCATTACAAGTCAGATCTACTGAGGAGTCGAGATCTCTTTGGCGCATGATCAGATCTGTAAATTTGATAGTTTGGGTATAATTCAAGTCGGATAAATCACCTATACCCATAAGTTCATAGACCAGACAACAATGCAAGTACGGAGGTGCGTAGATCAGAAGACGGTGCAGGTGCGGAGGCGCGCAGAGCAGACAACAACGTAGGTGCGCAGATCAGAAGACAGTGCAGGTGTGGAGGTGCGCAGAGCAGACGGAAGTGGAGGTGTGAAGCTGCGTAGGCCACAGACAGCATAGGAGCAAAGTTGTGCAAGCCACAGATAGAGAAAGTGCGGATATCTGCAGGTTACTATTGGTGAAGTTGCGAACTTTTCTTGAAGTATATTTTAGCTGAATTTGTCTATTGCTGCAGTGTTCTGGGTATAAAATTGGTGTCTGGTTACTGGTACTGTTTATCTAAGAAGTTATTGGTTGATTGGTTGATGCACATATACTTGATGATTATTTGATATTCATGGATCTAGTCTGAAAATTTATGAAACCTGGTCCCTGAAAGAAGAGAGAAGGTTGAAGCCTTCTCTAGGTCAGCACCTACGTACTAGTATCTCAGCTAGTATAAGAGCTAAGGGGGTTGTAGCTCCCTTCTAGGAGAGTCTGGAAAATTAGAGAGGGTTGTAGCTCTCTGTAGGTTGCAGCCTGCGTACTGGTAAAGGACTGCGTGAGTACAGAATCATTGTAAAAATAAGTTTCTAATTAAAAGAAGGTAGAGACATATTGCAGCAGGTGGTTTTCACCCACATTGGGTTTCCACCTTACATCTTGTGTTCTTTGGTGTGACTATCTATTATATGGTTCTTACATACAGATTAATGACCAACATCTGAAGAATAATTTAAATTATAAGTCTCGAAGGTATAAGCAAGTTTCAGTAGTCAGATATGCAAATGTTTGTATAAACTGAAAAGAATTTGATAATACTGATTCAACCCCCCTCTCAGTATTATTTCCAACAATTGGTATCAGAGCAGGTCCTTCAACAGAAGCTTGATCGCTTCAAGGTAGATCTATCATCATGAGCTACTATGAAAAGGAAGTATATATCAGGCCACCGATATTTGATGGGACCAACTTCGTCTATTGGAAGGTAAGAATCACTGCCTATCTTCAATCTCTTGGTACAGAAGTTTGGGATATTGTGGAAACAGGATACACATTTCCGTCAGCAACTCCTATAGATCCGGCGGAGAAGAAGCAGTATGAAACAAATGAAAAATCTATCAATACTCTATTGGGAAGTCTATCTCAGTCAGAATTTGTCAAGGTGATGCAGCTCAAAAGCGCAAAAGAAATATGGGACAAGATCGTTCTGAGCTATGAAGGAGATGAGTAGGTAAAACGAGAAAAATTACAAACTCTTAGAATTCAATATGAAAGTCTCAGAATGCATAATGATGAAAGCATGGCTAGCTATTTCCTACGTATAGATGAGATCGTAAATTGTATGAAAAACTTGGGTGAAGAAATTAAAGAAATTGTTTTGGTTGAAAAGGTTCTAAGATCTTTGTCTCCTAAGTTTGATTCAAAAGTTTCTACCATAGAAGAAAAGCAGAATCTACAGAGCCTTACCATGTCACAGCTGCATGGAATTCTAACTACATACGAAAGGAGAAAAGGAGGACCATCAGACAGGAGAGAAGCCACATTCAAAGCCTCAGGAAAAGGAGATTACAATGAACCAGGATATATGTTTGAAGAAGAAGAAGAATCAAACTTTGTCAAGAACCTTCAACGAGGAACTGGAAGATTCAGAGGTAAGCTGCCTTTTAAATGCTTTTCTTGTGGAAGAGTCAGTCACTATGCTACAAATTGCCCTCATAAAGATAGACTAGACAAAGGTAAGGAACCTGTCAGATGGAACAAAAACCAGAATGTAAGTAAGAAAAGCTATTATACTCATGAAGACAATGATGGACTTTCAAATAGTGATGAGGATGAACAAGGTAATGATAATAGAATTTTGATGGCTTTTGAAGATGATGACATCTTGGATGCTATAAATGAAGAAGATCTTTATGAAGAAATTTCTAAACTCGAAATTTGTTTAGAAGAAAAAACATGATTATATACACTTTGACATTCCAACTTGCTGAAAGAGATAAACACAATGAAGAGTTAGAATGTGAAATTGTGGGAATTAGAAAAGAAATTGAGAAAACAAAAGCTCTTAATAATAGATTTTCTAAAGGATCTGAAAGTTTAGATGAGATTATCAAAGTGCAACGTTCTCCTCTAATCAAGACAGGTCTCAGATATTCTGAAGAAACGTCTCAAGCACAGAAGCCATCCACCTCCAAAAGTTATCTTGATGCAGCACGGAGAAGTGAACAGGTTGACAATCGACAACAAAAGCATAATGCAGACTATCTGATAAATCAGTGACCATTTGCCTCAAGAATTAACAAAGATTACCAAGTAAGTCAGGGGCAATCCACTTCAAGGATGAACAAAAATTTCAATCAACCTCAGGTAAATCATTCTCATAGAAACTACAATCAATCGGTTGGTAGGTTTGATAATCGCAAGAATTTCTTCAATGGCCAATGTTTCTCTTATCATAACTTTGGTCATAAAGCTTCTCAATGTGTTGCATACAAGACTATCATGACTAGGGAAGCTGAAAAACAAAGAAGTATGACTGGGATCATGAAAAAGACCTACAATAATTTCTTTGCTCTTGAACATGAAATAGAATGTTCTATTTGTAACAACTTCGGTCATGAATATTCAGAATGCAGGAGTAGATTTTGGCAAAAGATTCAGAAGTAGCCAGCTTCATTGAATCCCAAAATATCGAAAAAGAAAGAACCGCAATCAGATAGATATGGGATAACCTTATATATGGAAGGACAGGAAAATCGATGGTACATTGATAGTGGATGCTCAAAACATATGACAGGTGATAAAGAAAATCTTCAGTCATATACTTCTTTGGAAAGGGAAAAGAAGGTATCATTTGGAAATGACACCCCTGTATTCATAAAAGGTAAAGGTTCTGCTCAATTGAAAAGGAAGGTCAAAGCTGGTAATGTTATGTATGTTGATGGCTTAAAGCATAATTTATTGAGTGTTAGTCAAATGTGCGATCAAGGAACTGAGGCAATATTTAGATCAAATGGATGTATTTTTCTTGAGCTTGACAAAGGAAAAACTGTGATTAAAGGCACAAGAACGCCAAATAATTTATAAATATTCAAAGGAGAACAACAATGCTACCTAAGCAAGAATGATGAACACTGGCTATGGCACAGAAGATTGAGGCATCTTAGCTTCTCCCAGATAAGGAAAGCATGCAAATATCAAGCGGTTCGTGATCTTCCTGACATCAGAATTCTAGACAATACAAGATGCAAATCATGTCAATTTGGTAAGCAAACCAAAACTAATTTTCCTGAGAAGGAAGGATCAACTAGCAGGCCACTTGAACTTGTTCATACCGATATATGTGGTCCAACTCGGAAGAGGTCAACTTGAGGATAAGAGTACTTCATATTGTTCATTGATTTCTTTTCAAGGATGTGTTGGATAGGATTCATGAAGTATAACGATGAAGCTTTCAAAAAATTCAAGTCATTCAAAGCTTTGGTTGAAAACGAATCAGACCGCTCGATCAAATGTCTCAGATCTGATCGAGGAGGAGAATTTATCTCAGATGAATTTTTTGATTTTTTTGAAGAACATGGAATAAGAATGGAATTCTCTACTACAAGGACTCCTCAACAAAATGGAGTAGTGGAAAGGATGAACATAACAGTTCAACAAATGGCGCATTCTATGCTTGATGAGTCTGGAACTCCTACTACCTTCTAGGGTGAAGCCGCATTTGCCGCTGTTACAATTCTCAATAAGACAAACATCCAGGTAAACAACACTCAGACTCATCATGAACTCTGGTATGGCAAGACTCCCACGGTAAAATACTTCAAAATTTTTGGAATCAAATGCTACATTAAAAGGACAGATGAAAATCTTGGCAAGTTTGAACCTAGGGCAGATGAAGGCAGTTTATTTGGCTACTCTCCCCACAGCAAAGCTTACAAATGTTACAATAAAAGACTTGGAAAAATTATTGAAATCATTGACGTAGTGGTTGATGAAGAAGGAAGCACCTCTAGACAGGCAAAATCTGAAGATTTCGAAGATGGTGAAGACTATCCATCAATATCAAATCATATTCAAGACAAAGAAGAAACTCATGAGGCACCATAACAACAGATAAGGATAGAAGAGAAGACTGCATCCAGATATGTTCAGAAGAACCATCCAGAATCTCAAATTATGGGGCAGAAGGAGGTAGGTGTAAAAACAAAGAGAACCATTTCAGAAGCTTCAAGCTATCTAGCATTGCTCTCCTCCACTGAACCACAGAATGTAAGAGAGGCATGCAAGGATGAATGTTGGGTCAAGGCCATGGAGGAAGAACTTGAGCAGATTGAAAAGAATAATACTTGGGAGTTGGTTCCTAGACCACAAGATAAAAATGTCATAGGGAAAAAATGGATTTTCAAGAATAAGCTAAATGAAAATGGAGATGTAGTTAGAAAGAAGGCAAGACTTGTTTGTAAAGGGTATGCACAACAAGAAGGCATAGACTTTGAAGAAACTTTTGCTCCAGTTGCTAGACTTGAGGCTATAAGAATGTTCCTTGCTCTCTCTAGCTTTGGGAAGTTCAAAATATTCCAGATGGACGTGAAATCTTCCTTTCTAAATGGAGACTTAAATGAAGAAGTATATATTGAACAACCTAATGGGTTTATTCTTGTAAATGATCCAAACCTTGTACGTAGACTTAAGAAGGCACTCTATGGTCTTAAATAGGCTCCAAGGGCATGGTACTATCATCTGGACAAATACCTTCATCAACAAGGCTTCTCAAAAGGCTCAGTAGATAAAAATCTATATATAAAAATTGATAATGATAAATTGCTAATACTTGTTGTATACGTTAATGATATCATTTTTGGCAGCAATGAAGAAGTGACGAGTCAAAACTTTGCTTTAGTGATGAAAAAGGAATTTGAAATTTCCTTGCTTGGTGAGCTGACATACTTCCTTGGTTTACAAATCCAACAAAATAAAGATGGTATCTTTTTATCACAAACCAAGTACCTAAAACAAATCTTGAAGAAATATGGCATGGAAGACTCAAAACCGGTATGCACTCCTATGGTAACAGGATGCAGCCTCAGCGCTAATGATGAATCAGCAGCAGTACATCAGCCAACCTATAGATCCATGGTTGGTAGTCTACTCTATTTGACAGGAACCTGACCAGACATCATGCATGCAGTGGGAATATTTGGAAGATTTCAGGCTAATCCAAAGGAAGCACACCTTCAAGCAGTTAAAAGGATCTTCAAATATCTTCAAGGAACTCAAAACTATGGCTTATGGTATCCTAGAAATGCAGATCTCACACTTCATGCATATACAGATGCAGATTGGGCAGGAAGCGTGGATGATAGAAAAAGCACTAGTGGTGGAGCATTCGTTATGGGGTCCAGATTAGTATCTTGGTTCAGCAAGAAACAAAGTTCAATTGCTTTATCTACAACTGAAGCAGAATATGTGGCTATTGCATCTTGCTACACACAAATTCTTTGGATAATGCAAAATTTGTAGGATTTTCAAATCACCTGTACTCCACCTATCTCCATCTTCTGTGATAATACAAGTGCAATCAGTATTTCAAAAAATCCTGTCATGCATTCGAAGACTAAGCACATACCTATCAAGTATCATTTTCTAAGAGAACAATTGTTTGAGAAAAAGGTCAAGTTGGAGTATGTTCCTTCCAAGGAACAAGTTACTGATATACTCACCAAACCATTGCCTAGGGAGACATTTGAATACCTCAGATAGAAGCTGGGGGTTGTTGATGCATCATCTTGCTGTTGAATCTTGTCTGTTGTACGCAGGTGGATATGCATATATATGCCGGTTTATGTGGGTCGAGATCTAGGTGAAGAGAGTCCAATATGGGTTTGTCAGAGACCATCTGGCACAGGTTCAGGGGGAGCATATATTCTTCTAATAATGCATTGTTGGCATATCTTAGAAGTCCTTGGTTTTATTTCACAAGTGTTTTTGGTGGAATAGATGCTGAACGAGATCAATAGGTGTTGGTCTAAAGGTTGATTGGCAGATACTATTGATGATAGTTGTTTTTGTCTCTATGTCATGTATTTCCTTTCATATCAAGGTCATGTAATGACTTATTTTGGTTTCCCCACTATGCCTGGGATGAATGATCTTTGTTATTGCTTTATCTTTTTATTCCCACTTGGATGGGAGATGGATGTATGTCTGAGTCTTGATGATAGGAAGGTTACTTATGATGTATGGAGTCATGTTCTTTCTTGTAGATCATCCTTTTGCAAACATTGCTTACAGTCAAGGGGAACATGAACAACACTTCAACATAGAGCAGGTACAAAGGGGGAGCTCGTTTAGAGATTTCAGCAGGTACTCAAGGGGAGTATGGTCAGCAGAATGGTTATCAAAGGATGGTCTGCCCTTTTCCCTTGATTTCAAAGGGGGAGAGTGATTGGATGTTGATGCCATCAAGTCCAAAGGGGGAGATTGTTGGCATTATGTTTCATATCTTGTACTTGATGGCAACCCACTCATAGAAGAACATCTCAATTATATATAACTAGATGAGTCTACACAAGAAATATCAGATGTGACAGAATACATGGAATGAAGGACACAGGAATCAGATGACAAGTTATAGTACAACAATGTTATTTTCTGGTTCCATAGGTGCACTGATCAAAAGGTCTGGACATCGGCAAGTTGTGCAGGAGAACCGTTGAAAAGGTGCAGACATGTTCACAGGTCTTCTGAACAAAAGGTGCAAATCTAAAGTGCACGGACTTTTATTCAGAGAAAAACACGCACGTGGGAAATCTTATGGTTGGTCCATGGTATTTAGTCCAACTTTTTTGATCCTATGGTTTTGGTCCGTGGTTTTACATCTAAAATATTGAACCCAGGTTTTGGGTCCCTAGTATTGTTTCTCAATGGTTTTGGTCCATGGTTTGAGTAAGGCCTTGGCTATAAAAAGGGAAGGAGATCATTTGGCTGGAAACAAGTGTGTTGAATATCTTAAGAATAGCAAGATCTAAATTTTTGATAATCGGTTGGTAAGTTATAGTTGGACCTGAATCAAGGAGAAACTGGAGCATTAAAAGTCAAATCTACTGAGGAGTCGCGATCCCTTTGGCGCATGATCAGATTTGTAAATCTGATAGTGTGGGTATAATTGAAGTCAGATAAATCACCTATACCCACAGGTTCGCGGACCAGACAACAGCGTAGGTGCGGAGGTGCGTAGATTAGAAGACAACATAGGTGCGGAGGTGCGCAGAGCAGAAAACAATGCAGGTGCAAAGGTGCATAGATCAGAAGACGACGCAGGTGTAGAGGTGCGCAGAGCAGACGGAAGTGCAGGTGCGAAGTTGCGCAGGACCGAAGCTATGCAGGCCACATATAGAGAAAGTGCGGATATCTGCAAGTTACTATTGGTGAAGTTGCGGACTTTTCTTGAAGTATATTTTAGCTGATTTTGTCTATTGCTACAGTGTTCTAGGTATAAAATTGATGTATGGTTACTAGTACTATTTATCTGAGAAGTTATTGGTTGATTGGTTGATGCACATATACTTGATGATTATTTGATATTCATGGATCCAGTCTGAAAATTTATGAAACATGGTCCCTAAAAGAAGAGAGAGGGTTGAAGCCTTCTATAGGTCAGCAACTACGTACTAGTATCTCAGCTAGTACAAGAGCTAAGGGGGTTGTATCTCCCTTCTAGGAGAGTCTGGAAAACGAGAGAGGGTTGTAGCTCTTTGCAGGTTGCAACCTACATACTAGTAAAGGACTGCACCAGTACAAAATCATTGTAAAAATAAGTTTCTAATTGAAAGAAGATAGAGACATATTGCAGCAGGTGGTTTTCACTCACATTGGGTTTCCACCTTACATCTTGTGTTCTTTGGTGTGACTGTTTATTATATGGTTCTTACATATAGATTAATGACCAACATCTGAAGAATTATTTAAATTATAAGTCTGGAAGGTATAAGCATGTTTCAATAGTTAGATCTGCAAATGTTTGTATAAACTGAAAATAATTTGATAATACTGATTCACCCCCCCTATCAGTATTATTTCCAACACAAGGATGAGAGGATAACCACTTAACTTGGTCTTAGGTTGGAGAACTAAGAAGTTAGCAGGGTATTCCCAAGAATCAATGGAGACCATCAAATCCTCAACAACTCCCTTAGGAGCTACTATGGACTTGTGCGTAAGCTGCAAGATTGTTGTGGTATTTCTTAATAATCCCTAGAGATTCAATTTAACCATAGTCTCCTTAGTCATCACATTGATGGAAGACCCAAAAATCGATCAAGCTATGGGGGACAATGGTGCCATCGATGTGTACATCTACTACAGGACTTCCAGGATCTAGATACTTTGGGCAAATCACCTGCCCCAACATTATGTTGGATAGTTATCTAATGACATTAATGGTAGGGGTGTCTTTATTTCATCTTCCCATATGTTTGAAACAATTCTCCTTGATTAACTTGTTGTAGATGGGGACATCTTTGATAGCTTGGAGAAGCAGAATTTTAACAAATAAATTTTTCATCTCACTTAGAGGTTCAGTCTCTTCTGGGGTGTGCTAGACAGGATGGCTTAATCTCTCAGAAAAAGGAGTTGCATTTGCTTGAGGGATAATTTCCTCCTTTTACTCTTCACACTTATCAGGTGGATATGGAGGTTGATTATCCAGAAGTACTCTTCCAGGCCTAAGGTTAATTTCTTGAATTTCCACAGTACAGGCATGGTAGGATGTTTCTCCATTGTAGACCTATTGTCTCTGTCTGTTATTCGGGTTCAGATTTGGTTGGGCAGGCATCTAAGGTTGTTTAGGTGGAGCAAAGTGTAGGAGCTTTCATCAATAAGGAGGTGGAGGTACTAAATCTAGATCTTGGTTGTATGGGGCCCTCCACCCAAGTGATGGTGCATTCCACTGAGCTTGTGGAGAAGAATATGTCTGAAATGGTTGGTTGGCATGTTGGGAATGGTATTGAGATGTAAAATACCAGGGAGAAGGTGTGGACCACGAAGGATGTGTAGGAGGGAACTAAGGGGGAATGGATGTATTGTGATTAGGGTTTTAATATGAATAGGATGCCCCTTGCATGCCTTGTTGGTATGGTTGAGGTCCTTGAGGCCTCCTTTGGTTGATGTAGTAGATTTGTTTAGTCACCCCTTCAGTTCCTTGATACACAACTTTTAATACACAAAGAGAAGGGAACTTTTCTATGGAGTGGTTTTCCTCACAGATCGAGCAGATTTATCTACTATTTAATGGACATTCATTCTGAGGGTGCCTCCTACTGCATCTAGGGCAGAAGATAGCTAAGGCTCTCTCTGCTTCCTCCTACTTTCTCATGATATGCATGGTTTCCATTTCTAGAGTAAGGGTATGCATCATTTCACTCTTAATTTTTTATAACATGTTCCCAATTTCACTTTTTATGGATGTGTTGGAAGAGAACCAACTGCCCAAAGCTTGACTAGCCCTACCATTCTTTCTAGCTACCCTAGAATTATTCCTGAAAAATATCTTGATATCATCATAGCGCAAAAAATAGATGTCCCCTCTTGACAGCAGGTTTAGGGTTTCTAGGTGAACTTCCCTTATCCCCGTAAGAAGGACTAGCTTAAGTGATTCAGGGTCAGGGGTGGACCTAACCATTTCATAGCTCAGTTGGAATCTTTCCTCATAATCTTGTAAAGATTCATCATGTCCTAAGGTCATTTTAAATATTTTCTCTTTGATAGCTTTGGACCCGCAATAGTCCCTATACTTACTATTGAAGGCTTGTTGCATCTGAGCCTAGGTGCTCATATTGTTCCAAGGTAAACCCATGAACGATCATAAGGGTGTATATTTGAGAGTGGATGGGAATAATTTCAACTTATGATGATCATAGGTGTAATCATAAGTTCTGCATATGACAACAAACTTGAACAAAAAAGTATTTAGGTCTTTTACGGTTAGGCCATGGAAGTGAGGAAGAATAGAGGAGCTTATGTTTTTCATCCTATCATCCCCATTAGTTTCACTGATGGAAAAAGCACCCTCAACTCTATTCTCAGCTCCTTCTCTGTCTCCAATCTCATTTCTATTTTCATCCATGGTGTAAGTTGGTGGAATGGTTCTTCCCCAATAGGCTCTTCAAAAATATTTGGTTGTTCGCCTAATGGTTCCTCTAGCTCACAACCACCAAAGAAGAGGGATTGTTGGTTGCTTGATGTGGTGGGGGTATTTGGTAAAAATTTCCCTTAGTTGTCTCTACTCCTAGGAGGCATGAAAGGAGTTTTATTTTTTTTTCTTTAGGGCTTTTCAGAACTTCTTGTAGAATGGAAAGAAACCAAAACCAGATTGTAACTACTTGCTAAATGGAACTAATTGCAGAATTGGAAAGAAAGAAAAACCATATTTTAATTGTCCACTGAATGGAACTATTCGTAGAATGAGAAATAAATAAGGAAAGAAAGAAAGAAATAAGAAATCACATCTACTAATACACCTCTCCAGCAATGATGGCAAAAGGTGATGAGTGCCAGTATTGTAGCAAGAATGTTGTAACTCCTAGGGCTACCAACTTTACTTCATAAACCCAGGGTTCATACAAACTTGGAGGTGACAGTGATGTATACGCAAATAGATTTAATGCTCTACTCTTGTCACTTTCCAATTGGGGAAATACACCACTAGGGCTTCTCAAACCAGTCTACTATTGAATAGAAGAAGTTTGACTACCAAACGGATAAGGGAAAATTATCCTTAATGAAAGAAAAGGAATTTTGCCCACTTTAAAGAATGAAAGAATGATTTGGAAGATGCTTGTAAAGTGACATGAAATCCTTTAGCTACTCATTGAGGAATTTTTCTTGCAAATGAAACCTAGATTAAACTTATATATAAGATGTGATGATCTAATCTAACTAAGCATGGAATCTGATCTAGGGAGTATTATAACTGTTGCACACATGTGCTAATTTATAAATTGTAGAAGAAGCTCATTTTTTATGTTTTCATTTTATGAATGAAAATGCTAATCTTTACTTGTCCTTTGCCAGGGGAGACAAGTATGGAGGAAGAGGTCTAGACTGGTATTCATGGTATGGAAGCCAACTAGAGGCCTAATCCAACCTTAAATAACAAATTTGCTAAATTCGGGTTCAAAGTGGGTTGTTACAGGGTTTCGTGTAGTACTACTATAGGATTTCCTAGTCCTGCTACAGGATACCCTGTTTTACCACAGGAAATAGGTCAAAATCTTAGGAGATGGTAGAGAAGGTGAAATGAAGTGTGGGAAAGGGTATATGATGGGGAATAAGGCATGCACGAGGTGAACACTATCTAGGGCTCAATCAAATGCTTCAATATGGTTGGATTTGCTCAATGGAAATGATTTTTTTTCTTACAAAACAAGAATTTGGATTTAGGGTTTAGTGGATTTTGGAAACATGGGTGGATAAGCCTTGGATGAGGAAAATCTCACTGTAATGTAAAAGCTACTACAAAAACATACATTATGTTCTAGATTTATGCAAAAATTCATCTATACATGGGAAATATTTATTAAATGGAAGGAAAAAGAGTTAGTACGATCTAGTGGCTAAGTTCATTACTGGAAGTGCTTTGAAACCAATGAAAAACTTAAGAAATAAAAATTTACAATTGTAACTCATCCTAAGAAACTCAAAGACAATGGCCTACTCATCAAGAAACTCCCAATTATGTAGTAAAGCATGAAATATGTTTTTGGGTTGTATGAAGGGAACCCTCAAGTCATGATCCCATAAAGGAGATGATGTGAAAGCCACTATCACCAACTTTTCTGCACTTTCTTCTGTCACTATGATACCATTGATCTAACTATTCACAAATGGAGGAAAAATAATTAATCATCCAAATACTTGCAAATTAACAAAACCAAAATCATTTTAGCAGCTAACTATGAATGCAATGTAAGCATACATGTATGGAAAAATGAAATTTTGTTGCTAGGGTTGGGCCCTGACTGAAGAACTTCAACCCTCTCAGTGAACTTAGTGTTGGATCAAGGGAATGCTTTTGATTTTCATTAAAATATAAAAAATACACAAGTGTCAACAATCACAATGTCTTCGCTCAAAAATTCCTCTTGGCTACTCTTAGAGTCGGTCTTGTCAGTCCTTCGTCAGAGATGAAAACTCTTTCTGCATTTCATTTTTAGGTGTCTCGCTCAATTCACCCAGTTGCATTTCGCTAGGGGCATGCCATTATTTGACGGAAGGGTCTCTTCACTTGTTCCCTCATGTTTTATACCTGCTAGGCTCGTCAAATGTTATCAAATTTCATCGAAGTTGATTTATAGTCATAAAAGGTGTTTTGGTCAAAAAGAGTCATTTCAGTTTCTAGGTCTAGGGATTCATCAATTTGGTCTTTGAACATGTCCAGTAAAGCCGTGCTGGCTAGAGTGAGGCCCTTGCACAGTTATGATTCAGAGCCTCATCAGCATGTGGATAGACTTCGACTCTTCTTCAAAACTCTGTTTTGAAGAAAAGTCAAACAGTGTCATTTATGACAAAATTTTCAAAAAAAAGTGGTCAGTTGATTTCTTCAGATACAATCATGGTTTTCATGGCCAAATGTCCTGTCGTGCAATCCCTACAAAGAGTGCTGAAAATTTCATCATTTGAGCTAAAATTTCAAAGGGAAAGTGAAGATCAGTGTGTTTTAAAGTCAGTGAAAAAGTGTCAAAACACAACATTAGAAAAAATGGGTTTTCGAGGAAGCAAAAATTTAACCCGTCACTTCCAAGGCTATATATACAATTTTTCATCAAAATCAAAGTCATTGTGCTAATCCAAGCCTTGGAGAAACATTGCAAATGGTGTGAGTGTACATCGGGCATGTTTGAGTGAGTTGGAGGCAGTTCCAAGGAGTGCGGCACATATACTCAGGGGCGCGACGCACACAGATCCAACCCGCAGTTCAAGTTTTCCACTGGCGCAGCGCACACCCAGGGCGCAGCGCGCTGGGTTTTGTGCGTGGCGCACACAGACCAACGGCCGAGACAAGTGCCAAATCACTTCAATTTTTTTGTGAAGCCCATCAATTGTGAAGCCCATCAAATTGAAAGGTAGGCTCTATGACATCACTTGCTCATCAAATTTTATAAATGATATGGTGGTTTATGGTGATGTTTGAATGCAACCAAACTCATTAAATCAACCACAAGAAATCACCAAAAACCATGATGGCTAGGGTTGCAAAAGTGTGTTGTTAGTGCCAAGGTTCCATCCCACCCATCATTTTCCCCTCACCTACCATTTTTTCCTATTCTCGCTTTCTCATTTTTCCTATTATCCCTACCCTAAAATACTACCAAACCCTATCCCCTACCCCTCCACTCTTTGGTCAACACAAAACCCCAAACCCTACCCTATCGAAATACCCAAACCCCTCCCATATCACTAAACAAACTTCTCCCTATAACCCCTATTCCCAACATATTACTCCCTATAACTTCATCTCCCGTGACTTCTTTAGCACATCACATGTACTATCAGAGCTAGAGCAGGAAAGGGATGGTCCTTCTCATTAGTATGAGCACCATGAGACCACTACCATGCCATTTTTAGTTACATATCAGAGAGGTAGTAGGCACTTGTTTGCAGCAGCAAAGCGAGTGTTATCTCCACCCAGGGTGGAATGGGCCTCACTTCTGGCATCAATGACACAGGTACTAGACGAGGGCAAGAAGCCGGTGCATGATGAGGGGCCATCAGGTGAACAGGAGACCGATGTCATCCTCATTCTGGATTATGAGGCAGAGGTGGAGAATGCCCGACTTAGGATGACTCTTCAGGAGCAGAACACGGAAATCCAAGACTTGTCACTCAATGTGGAGAGGGCTAGATGGATCATCAAGTATCTGGAGTAGAGGAACAAGCAGCTTGAGGACCAGCATGTGGTCATGGAGTTGCAAAACATCTGTGAGAATCGACAAGCTGCCCAACAAAGGAGGATCGAGCTCACTACCTTGGAGCAAGAGATCAACAATGACCGTGAGTCATGGATAGAGCGGATCAATATCCACCTGGAGAGACTATTGGAGAAGGCCAAAAGAGACAAAACCATACTGAGTAGGATGGCTTGTCATTACAGGGCACAGAACATGAGTGCAAAGGCTCGGATAAGGAGCTTCAAGGCCAAATTGAGCAGAGCAACAAAAGAGGCAAAAGCGAAAGATTGGCTTCGAATCTTGGCTGAAGCTTTTGTGGCCCAGCATAGTTCCTCTTAGAGAACCTCCAACCCAAATTTCAAGAAATTTGGGACAATTTTGGTCACATGGAAATTTTTGGTCACAAACACAGGTTTTTTCTCCCTGTGGCGTGGCGCGTAGGGTTGGGAGCTCCAAATGGGAAATAGCTTACAGTTTTGGATTCAGCATGAAAAATCACAACTACTAGAACTCGAGCAAGAAATTTGGGCATGATTTGAGTCTCCAGGAGGTCAAAAACACCCAAAAAATGGCCTCACTGCCCCTATTTTGACACACAGGAAGCAGTCCTTGGAGAATCAATATTTGGAGGGGCAACTGAGTTCCAAATTCAAAAATTCCACTTGGGTTGGAAAGTAGACAGGACAAGCTTTTGAACAAGCATACTTGAACACATTTTGGACTCCTGCAAATGCCTCAAAACTGGCCCCAAGTTGGCGCTGCACATATAGGAAAAAAGGCCCAATTTGCCTCTGTTTCGCGAAATTTTGATTCGTGACTTTTCATAAGTGGGCCCTCTCATCTACAATTCACTTTCTCGGAACCAAAGGTGACATTGAAAGTATTTTAACTCCATATGGGCTTCTATCCAAGTGGCAAAGGAAGGAAAACAGTCACCCAAGCCATTTGTCATGTTTGTGACACTGCACCTGTAGCTGATGTTTGGCTCTCCACCTTCATTTTGTAATGATTCAAGCAACTCCCCAACCCTTGGGTGTTCTATCTCGTCATGGCACATTCTATATATTGTGTGCAAACTGTTTGCAAAGGGTGGGTTGGCTTGTAACTTCAAGGAGACTGTGGGAAAGAAACTCTGTTTCTTCATCGTATATTTTTATAGAGGATTAATGAAAGGCAACAGCTCTGTTTCATGAGATTCATGTGGTTATGAGTGTAGCAAATGTGTCTCTTATGTTTCATATGTATCTTTTTATGTTTTATAGCTCATTTCATATTCATTTCCAGTGAAATTTTCTAAGTTAGATAAGGTAGAATTCAATTTTAATGCTCTGCCTGTGGGAAAATTTCATGTTCAGTGTTTCTTTCTTCTCTTGAAAAGGATTCATGTGCGTATTACCTTTTCACTCTCCTAAGAAATCTCTCCATTCCGCGTTGTTTCAAACTAAATTGCTGGACTCTCCGCCTATCTTGCCTCACGAAGTAATCTGTGTCTTTATATTAAACTCTCTGTCCATTGAGGTCCATTGGTCCCATACCATCCCAGAAACAGAGTCATTCATAAAAATCATTTCTTGTATTCGTATTCACTTACTAGCCTAAGATATATATTTCACTGTAAGTCATCTCAGGCCATTTCATTTATTTATTCACTGAGTGTGACTCGGAGAGAGCCCTCTCCTGTTCTGGTATGGCTAGCTACCAGACTGAGCTTGGTTTGTGGTTACCCTGAATTTTGCCTTCCTTTAGCCTAAGGCAGATTTAGGTGCTAACAGCTACAATAAAAAAAGGTCCAATCCTAGTGAGACTCTAGGCATTCTTATTTATACAACTAAAGTTTCCAACACCTTCCTTAAATTTAGGTAGGTTTGGCTCCCAAACTCGAGATTAGTTGGCCTTAAACTATCACTCGCTTAGCTGCCAATGATCTAAATGGCATAGCATCTTGGAACTCGAAGATGACGAGATCAGATGGATTAATATTTGAGCGAGTGAGGAATTATGGAGGGATATCAAATCTCCTAAAATTCCTCTTGCTTGTCTACTCTGATTTCTTGCTCTTAAATTAGCTAAAATTTTCTCGAAAACCCACAATCAATGCACATTAGATGACAAGACATGACATCCCATCTTTACCCTTCTCATTAACAAAATATAACAAATCATGTAAAGAAATGTGAGAAAAAATTACTTTAGTAAGCTTGAGAGTGACATTAAGGTCCATATAATTTACCCATTTGATGAGCCTCATCAAGAACCAAGAGTCTTATAGGGTAAGAAGAAATCTACATCAGTTAGTATGGTGATAGTTCTGCAAGCAAAACATAGCCAGACGAAAGGGTGCAAGTTATTTATTGTGTACATTTCTAGTGATAAAGGTAATGAATTTGAGGATGTAGATGCGTTAAGCAGGGACCCAATTCTACAGCTGTTGTTGGGTGTGGGTTCCCCTGAGGGAAGTTTTGGGGATTAAAGCCTAGATTTTGACTAAATTCAATGTAAGGACTTTGTTTTGAGGGCACAGAGCACAAAATTGTAAATGCGTCATAGGATTGTCCGCCCTCATTTTTGTAATGTAATGTCAGCGTTAGAGATCTACCCATGGTTCAAGAACCATGGGATTGTATAAATAAAGAAACGCTCTAAGTTGTAAGAGAATGAATGGAGTAGTGATCTAAGGATGAAGTTAAGTGATAATTGAAGTGTAAGGTCGAGTCTTTGGGTCATAGAGTAGCAAAAGACTCTGTAGCTGAGTACACAGAGGCTTATTAGTCCACAACTGAGTGCGCAGAACCCTGCAGCTAAGTGCGTAGGGTGAGTCGAGTCTATAACCGTTGAAGCATTAACAAAGAGAAGTTTTCATATCAATTCTGTGTATCTATTTGCTATCTTTATGCATTGAGTATATTGAGTATGAATTGAATCTTTACTGTTATATGGTGCGCGAACATATATGATTGTGTTAATTAAGAGAATGTAATATAAATTATATGTTTACATGAAGATAACTAACTATTGTATGAAGATAAGTAAGATACATAGGGTGTATAATGGAAATGGCACAGTTCACTACCTTAGCAGCGTGAAATCACCTCAGTCCCTTGCTAGGGCTGCGCGAAGGCAATTATAACACATCATGAAAGTATCGCGAGTCAGAATAGTGCGTGAAGTGACCTGCACGAATATATTCACAATTTTACTAAATCAACCCCTTAGACACCTCCAGGGTGCGGAAACTTGGTTGCAGCATCCCCCCATACTACTTTGGGTGAGAACACAGTCCACGCTCTGCGGGCTATTGTCGAAAGGGCCAATAGTGTAAGGATTTTTTTGGCTAATTAACCCCAAACCTGGGTTAGGCCCCATCAAACCAACAAATGGTTCCATTGCCGGGATAGGAATTTGCATAGAGATGTTTGATGTCTTATCAATGGAATCCAACTAAGAAGGAAATTGAAGGCTAGTCGGAAAGAAGAATTCACGAGTTCACGGTAGAGGAGAACAGGAATCCGTGACTATCAAAGGAAGAGTGGCTAGACTTCTACTTCAGAGATCCATGAAATCTACATCGCATCTTTTCCTACTGAGATGTGTGAGTGGATCGCAAATCTAGCAGATAGCCAAGAAAGGTGGAAGATCGACAATCCTATTGTGTGGACCCCAGAGTTGGTGCACAGATTGGAAACATCAGAGGATAAGATCACACACATTGTTGATCACTAGATCGATCAGATTATAGGAGGATTCAGCACTAAATTCGTGGTAGACACTTCAATCAACTATAGCGAGGTAGAAAAACGCTTTCTCAAAGGACCATGAGGTAAGTACGTAAAGTCTCTGAATACTTGGATTAAAATGCTATTGTGTGAAAAGCATATTATGCAGTTACATTGATTTTCGAGGCTACGCGAAGTGGGAAAGCTTACAGAAATGAAGGGAGTAAGGGACTAGAGAATAGCCCCTTGGTTTCACCTTCGCGAGGGGATGAGGAAGAGCTCGCAAAGGTCTCTCCATGAGGGGATGAGGAAGAGCTCGCGAAGGTCTCTCTGCAAAGTGTGATCCATTTGCCAAGGTAGAGAATTGCACGCATACTACCCCCACCCACACTGCTACCAGCTTCACCTCCATCACCTCCATATTCACTCATACCATCTCAACCACCACCATGTTTCAATATCGCGAGCACAATAAAGTTTCTTGTGTTCAAGGGATCGGGGAATGAAGATCTAGACTACTTTTGGTTCGTTGTAAAAGCTTTGTGGGAAGTGCAGGAAGTTACAAATAATAAAATCAAGAAAGCAACACTGGTAAGCACCTTGCAGGATCGTGCACTGACCTGGGATATTAAGCACTCAAATGATAATCCGAAATTGGGAATCACAGATATCCAAATTGCGCTAAATAAGGAATTTAGCAGGATGAAGTTAGAATTGCATTCGCTCATTGGGTTCAAGGAGATCACGATGCTACTAGGAAAGACTTCTTAGGAGATAGATAAGAGGATGAATTGTACAATTCACAAAGCTAATATGAATTTGACGAATGGACAGCACTGCAAATGGTTTGTAGTGTCGCTAACACCACATTTGAGGAGTGCGTTGTCACAGCAGAAGTTAACGACTCAGGCAGAGGCCTTAGAGATCACGATGAGACTAAATGAAACCCCAATGCAAGATCCTAACTTGAGAGTTTAGCAGATCCACACACAGTTGAAAAATTTATGCCTTGAGATGCAGAGTTTAAAATAGGACAGGATAGCTCGACTAGAAGTGCGCAAAGAGGTGTGGTGTGTAAAATGAAAGCGTCAGGGTCATGATAAGGACCATTGCCCGATGTTTAGAAATTACCTCGCGGGAGGAGGACTGATGTGGTTAGGACTGAAAGTGCAAGCAAAACCTAGCACAGTGCCTACTTTGTGGTGCGCGATTTGTCATATAGGTGGAAAGCATGCTAATGACAACTACCATTTGTTATAGAAGTACACACATAATTCGCAACAATTGTTCTACAATTTTTGTAGATCGGTGGGACATGACGATCACAATTGTAGAAGCTATGAGCTAATGATGGATGGAACTCCCACCTATAGGGTTCAGGCTGAAACACGGCCCTTAGACCAGAATGCAGGGATGGCACGAAACAGATTTCAGGGGCGCGGACAAGGCCAAGGTGGAGGAGGACTGGGAAGAGGTCGAGGACATTATGCCTATGATTGTATGAATACAACGCATCCCTGATGTCTATATTGCACCTTGTTTGCTCCTGATATGGAATATTTTCCTATGCTTATAGCTAGGATACACAACAATGGAGTGCTACCACATCCCTTGAATCAGAACCTACTAATGATGAGGTCTGAGCCATGTGAGGAAGATCCAAATGTGAACATTGTCCTTCGAAGTGGAATTGCGATGGGAAATGACAAGGGAAAACAGCTAGAATATAGTACTTGGGTTCACAAAGCTCCAGCAAAAGAAGTGGAGTTTGATTTGGAGCGTGCTGAAGAAACCTTTATGGAAGCTAAGAAGAGCTTCGATAATGCCTCCACTTCAGGAATAAAATATAAATCGGATCTGGAGATGGACCCATCTATGCTCACAATGTTCTTGGAAACATGTATAAAATTACTATGTGATAGTAAGGCTATAAAGGGACTATAGGAACTCATTAATAGATGTGCTAGGACCACGCCAGGAGAACCACGTGTCATCTAGAATATTGGAAAGCATAAGACTAGGATGAAGAGAAATGAGGTTGACTGCACAAATTGGAGAATATGAGATAGACCAAGTGATTTTGGATTTAGGATTGGATGGGAATGTCCTACCGAAGCAGACATGGGAGTTCGTGGGGAGACCTATGCTGCAGTTGTCTACTATTCAGCTGTGAATGGCAAACCAATAGAAGATAATACCCCTGGGGTGATTGCAGGGAATCACCGTGGATATTGAGGAAGTGAGTGCACTAGCAGAATTCGAGGTGATAGAGATTGTTGATGACACCAATCTCGACACTGCTATCCTAGGAATTGATTGGCCCAGTGACATGAACAAGGTGATTAATCTGAAGAAGCATAAGATGATTTTTGAGAAGAAGTCCTTGCATGTAGTTATATCTTTAGACCCTGCTAAAGGATCGTTCTATACAGATCAAGTGCGTGACTATGAAAGTCACAATGATTTGGAATGCATCTACAAGATAACTGTGCGAGAGCAGGACTAGGTAAATCCCACCATGGATGGATGAATTTCATGGGAGCGCAAAAGCTCCTATACTTCGGACTCAGATGAGGAGATAGAGCGATGGAAAAACTAGTTACATGAGGTAACCACGCTTAATTGTAATATGATGACAAGATCACTATGCTCTGTATCAACAAAAGTGAGAGATCTACCTACCTATGATGGATTAGGTGAGGTAGATGCCTTCTTGGATAGATTTGAAATGGAGGTGATAGAAAAACAACTTTTCCATGCCTTGAATTGGGTACTGATTGCTACGCCCACGAGGTGGTGGGATACACACAAAGGAAGCTTTGAAGACTGCCATGAATGTAGGAGGATGATGGACACATGGTTTGGGAAGCCTAAAGTATGATTAGCGGATAAGTACAATGCAAAGTATGATCCGTGCATGCAGCTGGCAAAGTGGACGCAAGCCTATGGGGAGAGGCCACATCCTAAGTGGGTGCACCTATTCTGTCACACCCTATATGTTATACCAATGAACTGGTATATAGAAATGGAGCTCTACCATGGGACACGTGAATGGGATTTTTTACGCGGAGGCTTCATGATGACCTTCAAGTTTGAGGATGGATAGGATAGTATTGATGAAGTGCTACAAGAAGTAAAAGCAGCCATCTTTAGGATGCCATAGGAGTTAATAGAGTTGATTCAACCTGAATGGGATGCTCAGTTAAGTTTCACACTGGAGTGCTATAATGTAATTGCTGAGGAAGAGGAGGAAGATCTGATGAACATTGATATTCCAGAGACACAAGACTAGCACGAGGTTCAAGGACCACAAATCGAGAACCCTGACATAATCGTGCCAGTAAAAACTAAGAAAGTAAATATTGGTACAAAGGCAGAACCTAAATTTGTGAAGATTGGGGACTACTAGGATGTCGTGACAGTGGATAAGGTCACTGCACTACTCCATGAATATCAAGACTTATTCCTCACCAAGTTTACGAATCTAAAGGGAATAATCAGAGATTTGGGGTTAATGAAGATTAGGTTAAAGCCTGACGTGAAGCCAGTTAAGCAGAGACTGTATCACTTAAACCTAAAATACAAGGTGAAGGTCCGTGTAGAACTATACAAGATGCTCGCGGTAGGCATTATTAAGCCTATAGAGGAATCTGATTGGGTAAGTCCAATGGTGGTACCAGAAAAGGAAGAAATAAGAATATGCATGGATCTCAGAAAGTTGAATGATGCATTTGTACATGACCCATTCCCAACTGCGTTCACAGAAGAGGTGTTGGATAGTGTAGGTGGTCAAGAAGCATATTCTTTCACTGAGTGGTTCTCAGGGTACCACCAGATCAGAATTGTGCTGGAGGATAGGAGCAAGACAACCTTCATGACTGAGTGGGGTTGCTTTCAATACACTATCATTTTGTTTGGCTTGAAGAACACGCCGACTATCTTTTCACGTGTAGTTGTTGCATCATTTAGGGAATATATTCATAAGTTCTTAGATGTCTAGTTTGATGATTAGATTGTATTTGTGCTATTTAGGTGCCATGTACTGAACCTGCACTTGATGTTGGATACATGGTGAAGGTACAAAATCACGCTCAACCTCAGGAAATGTATGTTCCTCGTTCCTTTTGGGAACTTGTTAAGGCATGTGGGTTTTAGACAAGGGCTGATGGTAGACCCCATAAAAATTATGGTGATTGTGAATTTGGAAGCATCGCGCAGTGTGAAACTATTCCGCACTACCATGGGAGATATTGGGAACTACAAAATGTTTATCAAGAGTTACGCCCAGATCACTGTGCCGATGGAAAAACTACCGACGAAGGATGTCACACTCTATTGAGAAGATGAATGTAAGAAAAGGCTAGATATATTGAAGGAGAAGATGGTTACTGCGTTGATTCTTGTCTTCCCGAACTGGAAGAAAGAATTTCATGTTCATGTTGATGCATCGTGTATAGTGCTAGGGGAAGTAGTCACACAAAATGGTGGAGAAGGCTTGGATCACCTATCGCATTTGCAAATCTTAGATTATCTAAAGCGGAAAAGAGCTATTCCACTACTGAACACGAGGGATTGGCTATGGTGTATGCGCTCTAGTAATATCGACACTACTTGATAGGAGGACACTTCAAGATGTATACAAAACATTTTGCACTGAAATACTTGGTCAATAAGCCTGTGTTCGGGGGGTGCATATGCAGGCGGCTTTTATTGTTCCAAGAATATGATTTTGAAGTTATTGTGAAGCTTGGACGATCAAACACGAGACCAGATCACTTGTCACGCACTAAGATAGGGGAGGAACCTACCAGTTTGGAGGAAGGACTTCCTAACGTGCAACGTTTTGCTGTGCATGTAGCGGATGGAAATTTTGAAGATATAATTCACTTCCTAACAACTGGAACTACACCGAATGGCTACTCTATCAAGTAGAATAAGTAACTAGTGGTCCGCGTGGCATATTTTTTTGTCATTGCAGGGCATCTATACAAGATGGGGAATGATGAGATACTGCGAAGTTATAAACCAGAGTTTCAATGAAGTAGCATCCTCATGGACGCTCATGGGGGCCCTGCCAGAGGTCATTATGTAAGGAGAGAAACCACGCAGAATATTCTCCACGTAGGGTTGTGGTGGCCAACCTTTCATCAAGATTCAAAACCACATTGCAAGGCATGTGATGTATGTCAAAGAACATGTGAGCCATCACAGAGGGACGAGATGCCTTTGAATCCGCAAATGACATTGCAGCCCTTTGAAAAGCGGGTGAATGACTTTGTAGGACCTACCAAACCACAAGAAAAGGCAGGTGTGTGATATATTATTACTGCAACAGAATACTTGACATGTTGAGCAAAAGCACAAATAGTAAAAGATTGCATGGCTACGAGAGCTGTGAAGTTTCTGTTTGAACACGTCGTGACATGATTCGGTTGTTTGAAGATGTTGATGAGCGATCGCTGTACACATTTCCTGAATGAAACGATCAGCGCACTGACAAAAGAGTTTAAGGTGTATCATCAGAAAAGCACACCGTATCATCCTTAGGCTAATGGGACCTTAGAGGCATTTAACAAAGCCTTGGAGACCATGTGGACAAAAGTATGCACTGTGCAGTGAAGTGATTGGGACATGCACGTACCAACAGTAAAATGGGTTTATAGGACAACATGCAAGAAACTGATGGGATAGATGCCTTCTAGGTTGGCCTATGGAGTGGAAGTTGTAATGTCGATGGAGTATATCGTGCCTAGTCTACACATAACAACGCTCATAGGTATGACGTACTGCAAAGACCTAAAGGAGAGGCTCGCACAGTTGGAAGAACTCAAAGAAGAATGATTTTTGGCTAGATTCCATCAACAGGTAAAAAACCATGCAAAAAGGCATGGCATGACTGACATATCAAGTTGCGAACTTTTAAGGTGAATGATTTGGTGCTATTATATGACAACAAGTTTGATAAATTTTCGAAGAAGCCCCAAATGCATTGGATGGGACCGTATGTTATTAAGGAAATCATAGATGGTGGCGTAGTGCAATTGGTGAAACTGAATGAAAAACTCTTCCGAGGAAAAGTAAACAGTAGTTGTTTGAAGCCATACACAAGTGGCCTGGCCATCTGACTAGCCGCAGGAAGTACCGCAGGTAGTCGATCAGTGTGTTGTCGATCTTGCAGTGGTTCAGGAAGAGTTGGGTTGTCTTCACACGAAGATCTTTGCATTGACAGAGTGACTCAAGGGAGAGTAATGATGTTTGCGTTGGGGGCTTGTTGGGCACAGGATCCCCCAAGGGAAGTTTTGGGGCTTAAAGCCTAAATTTTTTGTAAATCTGATGTAAAGAATCTGCATTTTGAGGGCATGGAGCGCAAACTTGTAAATGAGTCATAGGGTTGTCCACCCTCATTTTTGTAATGTAATGTCGGCTTTAGAGATCTACCCATGGTCCGCAGACCATGGAATTGTATAAATAGAGTGAGGCTCTAAGTTGTAAAAGAATGAATGGAGTAGTGATCTAAGGATGAATAATTAAGTGATAGTTGAAGTGTAAGGTTGAGTCTTTGGGTCATAGAGTAGGAGAAGGCTGTGTGCATAGAGGCCTAGTAGTCTGCAGCTGAGTGTGTGGATCCCTGCAGCTGAGTGCGCAAGGTTAGCCAAGTTTTTGACTGTTGAAGCATTAATAAAGAGAAGTTTTGATATCAATTATGTGTATCTATTTCTTGTATTTATGCATTGAATATATTGGGTATGAATTTCATCTTTACTGTTATATGGTGCATGAAAATATATGATTATGTTAATTAATCGAATGTGAGATAAAGTATCTGTTTACGTGAAGATAAGTAAGATACAAAGAGTGTATTGGGAAAATAGCACAGTTTGCTGCCTTAGTAGCATAAAATCACCTAACTCCCCTGTTAGGGCTACGCAAAGGTGATTATAGCATATCGCAAAGGTATCATAGGTTAGGACAGTGTGTGAAAGGTGCAAAAACTTGGTTCCAACATCCCCCCATACTATTTTGTGTGAGACCTCAGTCTGCGCTCCCACGGGCTGCTACTGAAAGGGCCAGTAGTGTAGGGATTTGTTTGGATAATTAACTTTGAACCTAGGTTAGGCTCTATCAAGCCAACATCAGTGCAAGGATGTATTTCCTAGGGATATTTCAAAGTTTTCACCTCACAGGGAGGTACACTTTTCTATTGAGTTAGTTCCAGGGGCCGCTTCAGCATCAAAAGAACCTTAAACAATGAGCACACATGAGTTGGTTGAGTTAAAGTTGTAGCTGAAGGAAATTTTATATAAGGGCTACATTAAGCCAAGTGTATCACCATGGGGCACACTAGTATTGTTTGTGAAGAAGAAATATGGTACTTTGAGATTATGCATTGACTACAGACAATTGAACAAGGTGACCATAAACATCACGTACCCATTACCGAGGATGGATGACTTGTTCCATCAACTGAAGGGAGTAGCAGTGTTCTCTATGATAGACTTGAGACCAGGATACCATTGATTATGCATCAAAGAGGAAGACATTTACAAGACTGTGTTCAGGACTAGATATGAGCATTATGAGGTGTTTTTGTTCCATTTGTCTTAACTAAGATTTAGCTACATTTATGTGTTTGATGAATAGCGTGTTGTGTCTATATTTAGATAATTTTTTTATTGTGTTCGTTGATGATATATTGGTATATTCTAAAAATAAGGAGGAGAATGCCATACATTTAGCAGCAGTGTTGAGATTGTTGAGAGATCATCAATTGTATCCTACGCTCAACAAGTGCAGTTTATTTCAGAACGAGGTAAACTAGGTTGGGCATGTTATCTCCATGGAGGGAATTGCATTATATCTAGAAACAATAAGGGCCATCATGTAGTGGGTAGATCCTAAGAATGTGGATGAGGAGATATCTTTCATGGGCTTGGAAAGTTACTCCAATAGGTTCATCAAGAACTTCTCGCGCATTACATATCCTATCACATCATTGCAGAGGATAGGAAAGAAGTTCGAATGGACAGAGAGGTGTGAGGCTACTTTTGAGTAGCTCAACTAATTGTTGACACATGCACTAGTGCTAAAGATTACAGACCCGGACAAAGAATTTGTAGTATGAATAAATGCTTGCAAGAGAGGACTTGTTAGAGTCCTTATGCATTATGGAAAAGGGGCATGTTAGGAGTCGCAAAAAATTGAATTAGCATGAGCAGAACTATCTCACGCATGATCTTGAGTTGGCAATGATTATACATGCATTGAAGATCTTGATAAACTCTCTTCTGGGTAGGAGGTTTACATTGATGAGTGATCACAATGGTTTGGGATATTTATTTGACCAACCAAATCTGAATGGTAGGTAGGGTCAGTGGTTGGCTACGAGCAATAAGTTTGGTTTTGAGATCCAATATATCAAAGGTAAAGATAATAGAGTGGCAGATGGTCTTATCATCTAGGTACAAGTAAATCACTTAGCGTCCATGAGCTCATATGGGATAGACTTACAAGCTAGGATCTTGTAGGCAGGTCAATAGGATGTGAGATACATCGAGATTATGCCTAATTTACAATAGAGTATTGGTACAGGTACAGGTGATGGTATAAGTAGAGGTAGTGATATGAGTATAGGTGCAGGGGCATAAGATGTGGACTATTGCCTTAAAATAGATGGATTGGTAAGATTCTGAGACAGGATATATGTGCCAGATAAGGGTGAGTTCAAGAAGGTGATATTGATGGTGTTGCGTGCGAAACCATATTTAGGTCATCAAGGCTTCTAGAAGATAGTGACAATAGTGAAGAGATTTTATTATTGGTCGAATCTGAAGAGGGATGTACCACAGTTTGTAGCTACATGTTTTGATTGTTAGTGTGTGGAGGCAGAGTGTAAACATCTAGGTGGAATCATATAATTGATCACAATTCCAATGTGCAAATGAGAGGTAATTTCCATGGATTTCATCATAGGGTTGTTGAGAACAGTGAGAAAGCATGATTCCATCATAGTTATCATGCATATATTGACAAAGGTTGCACACTTCATTTCGCTGAAGTCTACATTCTCAGCTAGTGATGTGGCATAGGTATTCATCAGATATATGGTTAGACTGCATGGTGTACCAAAGAATATTGTTTCAGACAACGATGAAAAGTTAATTTCCATGTTTTGGATGGATTTATTTGAAGGTTTGGGTACACAGTTGGCCTTTAGTACAACTTATCATCCAAAGATAGATGGATAGAAAAGGAGGGTCAACAGGATATTAGAGGATATGTTGAGGATTTATGTGATGCATCAACAATGGAAGTGGGAAGAGTATCTCCCATTGGTAGAGTTCACATACAACAATGGGTATCAGGAGTCATTAAGGATGAGTCATTTTGAGGCATTGTATGGACGGAGTTTCAACACTCCCATCAGTGGGAGTGATCTAGTTAAGAGGGTATTGATTGGACTAGATATGTTGGAAGACATGGAACAAGAAGTGCAGGTGATCAAGAGGAATCTGAAAGCACCACAAGATAGGCAGATTGGTTAACAGGGTATTGATTGGACCAAATATGTTGGAAGACATGGAACATGAAGTGTGGGTGATCAAGAGGAATCTAAAGGCACCACAAGATAGGTAGAGGAGATATTCAGATTGGAATAGGTTATTATAGGAGTTCTAGGTTGGGTAACAAGTGTACTTGTGCATCAAGCCAAAGAAGAGCTCCTTGTGGATTGGTTCATGTGTCAAGCTGGCACTACGATTTTGTGAACCCTTCAGTATTGTTGAGGGGATTGGGCGAGTAGACTATCGACTTGCACTCTCTCTGATAGGGAAAGTCCATGATTTTTTCCAGGTTTCATTGCTTCAGAAGAATGCTAAATATGTTGATCATGTGATTGACTAGTATGTATTGCAAGTTGAACCAGATGGAGAATTGGAGCTAGAGCCTCAGTTTATGTTGCAGAGGAAGGTGCTCATGCTCTCGAACTTAGTAATTGTTATGAAAATAACACGCAAAAAGATAGAAAAGATAGATGAATGCCTTATAAATAAGCCTCTTCGAGGGGGCATTATCTTTTACATTACAAAAATTAACAATTCTTACATGATACAAATGACACAACCTCCTTTCTATATATAGGAGTCTAAGGAGTCATAATATAATGAGAGTTGACATAACAATAATAATATAAGGACACAATAATAACAATAGTGGGCTTCTAGGGGCACAATAGTAACAATATGGGGACTACATGGGTACAACAATATAATAACGGGGTTGTACTAATAACAATAAGGGGTTACACTAGTAGTATAGGGGCCTAAAATGCCCCTCTCCTTCAAAAAGTGTTGTGCTCAACGCTTGAGTCATTCTTGATGCTTCTGTAGAATATTCTTGTCCTCCTCCCACGTGGAATCTTCAGCGGGTAAGTTCTTCCACTTAATGAGATACTCCGAAATTGATCAATTTCGTAGCTGTTGGGTTCTTGTTTCTGTGAGTGCTCCAGGTTCCGATATGATTTTTCCATCGTTTTCAAGTTTTGGCAATATTGTTTGAATTGGGATCTTCTGCAACTTTTGAATGAGTGGTCACACTTCTTCGTCCTTCTTCCATTCATCCCTTGCTTCACTTATCCAATCTGGTTGGATAATATAAATAGCACAAAACAATGCTTCCAAAACCTCATCCTTTCTTGAGAGTGCATCTGCAACAAAATTTTGCTTCCCTTTTCTATAGATGATGCCAAACTCATAACCTAATATATTTGTGACCCATTTTTTCTGTTCTTCTATAGATAATATTCGTTCTAAAAAGTATTTAAGACTATCATGATCCATTTTTACCTTGAAGTGTCTTCCCATTTGGTAAGGTTGCCATTTCTTAAGTGCATGTAGTATTTCCAACATTTCCTTCTCATAAGTAGCTTGCTTGAGATGTAGCAGTAAAAATACCCAATCACCTACATCAAAACATTTTTCACTACAATGTTGATCTACCTATTGTTTCATTCGATTTTGCACCAAAGTGGCATTATCCTTTAAAAGTTGGAGAACTTGTTGTTGATGCTTGATGTGATCTTTCACTTCTTGAACCCTTTTCTTCTTGATATGTCCTTCTATCTTGAGAGTTTGAGTAGTAATTTCTTCCAATGCTTTACAAGATATGGTCAGATTCATTTCTTGATGCTCGATGTGATCTTTCACTTCTTGAACATTTTTCTTCTTGATATGTCCTTCTATCTTGATAATTTGAGGAGTGGTAATTTCGGCCAACGCATTACAAGATATGGTTGGATTCATTTCTTCTTTCTTGATGTGATCTTTCAGTTCTTGAACCTTTTTCTTCTTGATATGTCCTTCTATCTTGAGAGTTTGAGGAGTGGTAATTCTTGCCAATGCTTTAGAAGATATGGTCGGATTCATTTCTTCTTTCTCTAGGGTTAGTTTCTGGTGTATATACTCTTATTTTGATGTTTCTTGATCATTTTCTTCCTCCTCTTCATAATCTATGTAAAATAAGTTCTTATCAGCACAATTATGCCTTTTAGTGCATTTGCTATCATAATTGTGACAAAGCCCTTTTTCTCTTTTCTCTTTTAATTGTTGTGGTGTAACCCTTGTAGGTTGTGGAAGGTTAGGAGAAAAAACACTTCCATTATTATAATTGTGAGGGGTAGAATTCCTTGTTGCCATAATTTTACTTTCCACTATGTAACAAAGCTCTTTTACTCTTTCCAATTGTTGTGGCGTTTCTCTAAAGAAGGTGTTGCTCTTTGTATCCTCATAATGTGCTGTCAATTCCTCCTTGAAAATTGACCACGTAACAAGTTGTTTACGAGAACAAAGCCCTTTATACCATAAAAATTGATGCAGTTCTAAATATGAATATGCAATACATACCTTTTGTAACAGTGGTACACCATGTAGATCAAAATATTGCTCCATCTGAGGTATCCAAGTTACTGGATCCTTGTCATCAAACTTCCTCATATCGCCTTTTCTTGAATTTAAGAGCTCGATCTTGAAACGACTATAACTCTGTAATTTTGGTTCTTCCAGTTCTGAAATTGCAACCTATAGTAGCCCTCTGTGTCCTCTTTCCAATGCCACCAATTTGATCCAAATTGGATTCTCCAAGGAATAGTTATGCCAAATCTCCCAAGATGACCTGATTATATACCTTTTTAGAAGAGCAAACTTGTATGAGGTGCCATGTGTCACTGTTTCAACCTTTGGCTCTGAAACGTATATACAAGAAACTACATTCCATCCTCTTTCTATACCTTCTTATGAAATTTCAATCCGATGCTCAAAGAGAAAATTATGACGATTTTCCCTAGGTCACCTGTTTGGAATGTAATTCAAGAGTCTGAAAAAAGACCAAGTTCCTCAGATCATATCTCTGAAAATATAGTGCAAAAAGCTCTGAAATTTGGAACCGAGGTTCAATGTAATTTCGTCTCAAATGGGTTTTTTTTCAGCTTCTGAACATCGCAGAAAAAACGTTATAGAGAAAATGCCATTATGACCTATTTGGAGCAGTGAAACCCTAGAATCCAAAGCTCTCATACCAAATGTCATGAAACCAGCTCACAAAAAGATAGAAGAGATAGATGAACGCCTTAGAAGTAAGCCTCTTCGAGGGGGAAACCTCCTTTACATTACACAAATGAACAATTCTTGCATGATACAAATGACAAGACCTCCTTTCTATATATAGGAGTCTGAGGAGTCATAATATAATCATAGCTCACATAACAATAATAATATAAGGGCACAATAATAACAATAGTGGGCTTATATGGGGCACAATAGTAACAATATGGGGACTACATGGGTATAACAATATAATAAGTGGGTTGTACTAATAACAATAAGGGGTTACACTAGTAGTATAGGGGCCTAACAGGAATCAAGCAAGTTAAAGTGTAATAGAAGCACCTTGGGACCGATGAAGAAACATGGGAGATGGTGGGTCAGATGAGGGCTATGTATTCTTCCTTGTTTGTCGGTTGAGGCAAAGAAATTTTTTCTTGGTGTTTTCGTGTGATTTTGTTATATGCTTTGGTATATGTTTTGGCATATGTTTAGGTGGTTTTGTTATATGTACATATGTATTGGTGTAAATAGAACTGTGATTTGTGTTATAAAGCTCCAATAAGAGGCATGGGTGTCATGTCATTATGATATTATGTTGTTATGTTTTCATGTTGGTTGATTCTCAATAGGCTGATCATTGTAAATACTGCATCGAGCTAAGTTATAAATCTCCATTCACATTATATTTTTATTACAATATTTTTGAGGTTATAGGTGTTGTTGAACACCGAGGATGGTGCTCTCCCAAGGTGGAGGGTCCTGTAACAACCCTAGTGAAAATTCCATGTAATAAAACTATATAAAAGAAAAGTAATAAACATAAATGATGGGAAACTTATTCCAAGTTAAAAGTTGGGAAAAATCCTAGTGATGGGGGTCACTTGTGATTATTTATGGCTAATGATTTGGAAAGGAAAGATAGTATTTTTGGCACATTTATTTACGAAAATAAAGGAAAATTAGGGGAAAAAGGAGGTGAAACGTTACATGCTGCATGTGAGGATGAAAAGGAAGGCAAATAAAGGAAAATGAAGAAAATAAAGGCCTCATTCAGAAAAAGGCTTATGAGGATCAGCGGGTAACCTTTTGTTAGTTCAATTTTGGAGCTCTCTCATTATTCTCTCTCTCTCTCATACTAGTTGAGACTTAGAGTTTTCTTGGAGAACTCTTGGTGGGTGTGGCATACTTTAATTCTTGGAAAAACAAGGAAAAGTAAAAGCAAGAAAGTGAAAGATGGCATGAGGATCAAAAACTACATTAGATATTATTATAGGTACCAAGTTGCATGTATGATTTCTTCAATAGCTTTGGCATGCATGACACATGCATGTTGATTCTTGGTCATGATCTAGCATTGGCATGGAGTATTGCCTTGATTGAAAGTGGATTTCCTAGCCATTCCATTTCTTCGATAACCATGGAGTTTGTGGGTTTATTTCTTGTTTTGTTTTTGGTGGTTCTCATGTTTCCTTAGCTTGGGTTGAGTTATTAGTTCCTAGAAACCCTAGTTGGAAAAACACTCTGAAAGCCATATAAAAGCTCGGGTTGAGTTACTATTATTGGAAGGCATGGTTTGAAAAATAGTCTCGAAGCCCTTGGTGGGTTGAGTTACTAGTCTTGTAAGCCTTGGTTGCACAAACGCTTTGGAATCCTAGCAGCAGCTGTGGGTTGAGTTACTAATCCTGTAAGCCTTGGTTGCAAGATATGCTCTACAAGCCCAAGAAGGCTTGGATGGAGACCAATTTGATTATGGTTTTGTGTTGTCTAACCATGAGGTGGAATCATTGTTTGATGGGTTGAGGTGGATGGCCTCTGGAATCCTTGGATGAGTTTTGGTTGATGTGTTCTACGATATCCCATGTTCATGCTTGCCATATGGCACAGGGGTGAATGACTGAAGAGAGATTTGACCCAGCCATTCTACGGTCAGGTGAAACATGGAAGTCTCATTCCGAGTTTAGATTTTTCATCAGTAATGAAAAGGTATTTCTCCTTCTATTTATATGAGAATTTTGATCGATTAAATGTAGTGTATAATAATGTACTTTCATGAGTGTTCATGATCCTATTATGCTCGTTATGTATGTGTTTTATGGTAGCAACGTTTAATGGCTTTCAACATGTTTTTACTCTTAATTGAATGACCAACGATCTATGACCTAATGGATGGAATGGAAGTTGATGTGTTGAGGCATCAATGGTCCTTAGCAATTCTTAGCTAAGCATGCAAGGCCTATGCTAAGAACTATTATTTATACGTGTAGATTACATATTCGTAATATATTTGACGAAATTTTTGTCATGGCTAGTAGGGCTCCAGTCAAGTTTTTAAACACATATTTTCTTTAGTACTATCATTTCCATGTGATTTTACTATTCTCAAAGTGTCATGAAGTTATGGTGAGTGACCTAGGCTCTCGGCGCGAAAAAGTAGCTCAAATTCTGTGGTCGTTGGGATAGCAATGATGATTTTAGTCTCTAGACGTTCACAACAAGCATGCGAGAGCGACTTTGGGTATCTTGACACTATCATGCCTATAGATTGAGAGTGAGTGAAGGTTAAGTTGTTTGAAAGTTTAGTAGGACCCACGGGTAAGGTCTCTAAAGCGTTGGATTTGTTCGGGAGTGTGTCGCGCTGATATTGAATATCTATATGGTGTGCTTTTGTTGGTTCCACGTCATTGGTGAGTAAGGAGGTCAAATCATATCATAGGGGCCTCTCTTCCCATATTTTACCTGAGTGGCCGGTTGCGTGAGTAGATATGGGAGAACCACGAATTAATCATGCTCTATGTTTTCTTGTCTCCCAGGTTGAACCCTCGGTTCAACATGCTCGAGACTTTGCTCACTCCTTCAACAATCTCGTATGATATTTTTGGTAACCAAGTGCATCTTTTATCTTAATGAAGTTCTCTAAAGGTTTTCTTGGAATTTTTTCTTGTGATACAAATGGTTTAAGGGAATATATATTAGCCATGTGTTTAAGGTTGTTAGTTGGTGATTAAGTCATAGCTCGCTTGGCCCTCCCTATAATTAATTAAGTTAAGCTATCGTGTGGTAATGCTTCTTTAAGTTACCCAATATGTATTACTTCTTTCTGATCATTTTTAGCCTTCGAGTATTAAGACCTGGGTTTCTTCTTTTCTTGTGGGAAAGACTCTTCATGTTATTTAATGTTTCCTTCTTACTTCGTTATGGACCATGCGTGTATATTTTGTTTTTCATTTAGTAGTTATCAATGAAATTCCTTTGTTTTCTAGAAATTTGGATGATGAGCTTACTATGTATGGTAAAATAGGTTAATGCCTCATTTTACTGCATTCACTATTTTGACACCTCATGTTGTTCTCTTTTGGTTTATTGTAAGCGTTTTTTCCCTCGTTGCTGTATATATATAGCAAGGGTTCATGTGATGCCAACCGTCAAGTTAATTTTGTTTTACAGTTGGCAATATTGTGCCATTATAATTTTCGTTGAGGTTAATAATTCCTTATTTACTTATTGTTGTGATTATAGAATTTGGTGGGTTCATGTGATGCCAACCGTCAAGTTAATATTCTTTTCCAGTTGGCAATATTGTGCCATTATAGTTTTCATTGAGGTTATTAATTCCTTATTTACTTACTGTTGTGATTATGGACTTTCGTTCCTGTATATATAGAGCAAGGTTTCATCTCATGCCAACCGTAAGTTAATTTCTCCTTTTACAGTTGGCAATATTGTGCCATTATAATTTTCCTTGAGGTTAATAATTCCTTATTTACTTATTGTTGTGATAATGGAATTAATGTAAGTCTAGGCTGCTTCTTTATATTGAAGACATATAAATTATTTTATTCCAAGAACAATCACATTAACTATATAGTTAATCTTTCTTAACAAAGAAAACAGGAATTAAAGAGTACTTTCTGATTCTTTCTTTTCATTCACACTTTAAATAAGAGCATATCAGGCCTAACCCTCCAGTTTTCCCTCACACAAAATTTATTTTAGCATACATAAGATGCTATGGTTAACCCTTTCGTTCATATAATATGTACATAACCTATCTTATGCTGTTTTTACACCAAGCATAGTTAATCATAATATTTAGCAAAGAATCAAAACGATTCAATTTTTTTTCCTTATCATAATTCTACTTTCCATGATAAATTTTGTTAAATAACTTGAGACTCATTTAGACATTTATCTATTAGTTTAGATTCTAAAATTTATAGGCAAGACCCTGTCACCCGACCCCACCAATCACCGATGCTTCTCAGTTGAGAGTAGTGCTTTAACATCAGTTAACCATTCATTGGTGTCAAGACTCTTTCTCAGTCCAACCTAGAATTCTTCTCGGTGCTTCTCAGTCCAGAACAGTGCTTTAACAACAATTAACCATTCGGAGGTGTTGAGACTCTTTCTCAGTCCAACCTAGAACTTTTTCATCCACAGACCAAGTGTGAGATCTATAGTTTCCACTGACTCTTCGTCTAATTCTGGAATTCCTCTAGGTAGCTTACTGTATTTGATTCTTTTTCCCTCTCCCTCCTCTGTCTCAACAAAACCTGGAATTTCAAATCCCTTTTGGCCATCAAACAAAAATTTCATGACGTTTTTGCATTTTCCATGCCCTTCATTTTACGTTCTAAATAAATTTGGGAATGTCAAACTCCCTATTTAGACAACCACTTTCCAAACTGTTTCAATTTTTTCATAGAGTGCACGATGCCAACTAAAAACTGCAGCCTCTGCCTAGTTAAGAGGAACACCTTGTTTTCACCAATGTTGAGGGCATTGAATATTTTCCCTACACACATTGCTAATCGAGAAATTAAATAAATGGATACAAAGGAGTTATCCATTTCTATTGCTTTGAAACCCAATATAACTCTATTCGAGTTTTAGGGTAAGGAAAGCTTTCTTCGGCATAGAAACCCTTGGAACCTGACCCAGTGACTACATAATTATCAATTGCTAGATGTTTATTTCAGTTCTAAAGTATCATCACCCTAAAGCTTTACAAGTCCAATGAAAGCTCGAAGTTGAACATCAAAGAACAATGAATCATTTATGTTGAACTCTAAAATGATAATAAAAAATATATCTAATGATAATCAAACATGTATCTGATTGCTTATTCATGTTGTATTCAAAATAATGGCAGAGACTTTCCAAGAGGAGATCCCTTTACAGTTATCCCTAAAACTCTTTCATTACGTCATTCAGTCTACAAATAATAAAGAGAAATCAAACGTTCAGTCTAGCTAATAAAAGGGAAATCAAACATTCCAAAGAGTTATCCCTAAAACTCTTTCATTACTTCATTGAGTCTAGAAATAACAAAGAGAAATCAAACATTCAGTCTAGCTAACAAAAGGGAAGTCAAACATTCCAAAGAATTCTGCACCAGAGAAAATACTCATCGAGTGGGATTGGTGAATTCGTATAACTTCCCTACTGGGGAGAAAATTATAAGTCTCACTTTAGCATCGCAAAGCCGAGACCTCATAAGCTTTCTTCAACAGCCCATTCAAGGAGGCAATGATGCATAGAAGGATACTTCCGTACACATTCAAGATTGAATTGAAACCCAATATTGGTGGATGATAACTAAAAAAGCTAACAAAAAGGGAAAAATAATACTAATTACAGAGATATACTAATTGTCTTCCATTCATAGGGGTTTGATATCCTAATAAATAGGAGTATAAATATAGTATTAAAATGTCACATCATTTGGTGTTCCCACCAATCTATTGACAAAAATTTAATGCAATGTACTATAATTTGTACCAATTGTATATCATAATATTCCACTGTAAGTTACTTTTACTTGCGTTAAAGTATTATAAATTTTGACGGTTTAACATGGAAATTGGAAATCATTTTGACAATTTACTTATTATAACACATGTCAAAATAAACAGTGAAAATTTTTCAACAAATGTCAAAATAAGTTCCACAAGACATCAAATTCCAGGCCTCGTCTCAACTCTGGGGAATAACTGCTTTTAACTGTCTAGTGAAAAAGAGAAATATTAGTGTCTCGCTCGTGACCAAAATATTATTTCACATATATAGTTTACCAAGTTCACCTAATAACCATAGTGATATTTTTAAAATATTTACAATCGCGTCAGATGTTACATTTAATTTGAAACATAATTAATAATAGACCGTAATATTACAATATTATATTATAATATAAATTAAAAGTTATATATAAATATATATAACATCTTAAAGTAAAGATATCACAAAATTATAGATATATACAACTCTTTATTTTATATATATTAAAACACAATAATTAAAATATTAAGTTATAATTAAAAATGGGTTAAAATACAAAATAAAAGTTGTATAAAAAAGTGTAATATTGTAATAAACAAAGATTTATGTTATTATAATATTATAAAAAATAAATAAACAAAAAATTATATTATTATAGTAATCAATTATAATTTAATGCTATTTAAGTATTATTTTTTAAATCGGTATGAAATTGAAAATATAATAAAATATTATGTTATTATATTATATTATAATATTATATTATATTATATTATATAACATATAGATATATTTTGTATTAAGATAAAATAAATGATAACTATATTTCATCATAGATCTTCATTTTGGAATATGAGTTACAATATGATATAAAAATTAATTTTCGTTATGGAAAGGTAATTGAAAGTTATATTAGAAAACTAATTGTAATGTTAATATCAAAAGATATTAGCAATTGTATGAAATATTGCAAAGGAAACACCATAAGGCATAAATTGGAGAAGAATCCCACCATATAATACAACAATGATGTTAAAGCAATGTTGTTCTAGTGCCTTTGTGTTGTGCAGCAAATTGTGGAGCCATTTGTCTAAGTTGGCCTTTCTAACAAGTCTAATCCTTTCCTCTTCATCAACATATTTTTCTATTGCATGGGCATCTACCCAGAGTTTCCTTCTTGGTTCATTGACAATAGTTGTTGAAGCACATTATCTAAATCATCCTCCTCCCCATTTGCACATGCCACACTACTTGCATCTCCATAATCATGACCTGTTTTCCTTTCTAGATCTTTTACACCTCGCACTTTCTCCACCTCAAGAAGTGCTTCAGCCCTTGATGCTTCTAGGTCATCTTCTAGAATCTGTGTACTTAAACATACATTCGATCATCATAGTTCATCTACTTGTAATATGGTTATTTAACCAACATTGTATGAATGAAATGTGACTACACTACAATGGAAACATCCATGAATATTCATATATTGTTGCTTTATTAGCCATGTAATATAAACTATCGCATTTGTTACATCAATTCATTAGGTAAATTAATCGCATCGGGATTTTAATCCTACAAATATGGAAGGGAGCTTTCTATCAGACCTTTTCCTCTAACTTTTTAAATGTGATACAGTTCACATGGCAGAACATTCGATCTTTCTAGTTTATGCAAAAACATTAGCCATGGAAAGAACTATAACATTGGCTCTTGTGTTTTTCCTATCTAGGAAAATAGATGAATTTGAGTAGATTTCACGCAAAATGTGGCTACAAATTGGCAACGCTCTACAAAAACAAAGTTCACAGAGGGTTTGTATATACAACACTCCACAAAAGCACAGTTCACAGAGGGATTGAATCCACAATATTTTTAGGACCTCTTATTTGTAGGGTAAAGGACCCACCTCCATGAAGTGATTTGACTGCCAAAATCTATAAAGATGTACATACTCAACTATAGACAAACAAACATAGTGAGAAATTAAACTTTTCTTTTCCATTCTTTTTAGGATCTTCTGCCCAACTTTTCCAGCATTCACTATGCTCTTGGGTATAGAGAAAACAAAAACACCCAAAACACATTTAAGACACATTAAAATATAAAATAAATATCAATGTCATATACTGCAATCATGTTAATGCCCCCAGTAATTTGGCCAGCATTTGTAAAACAAAAAATTAGATTCCATGGAATAGGTCATTTCATATAATTTACAAATGTTGCAATAATGAATCATTCAAAACAAATAACAACTCCCCACAATTGGGGACCAAGCCAGGTGGAATTTATTATGAATGCAAATCAGAGGCTGCAGGGTATCCTATTCATTCAATTTCCCAGTTTCTTCAAGGAGAAACCCTGTCGTGTATAGGTACATATTCGTGCATAGAATATCCAAACTACAAATGTTTTTAATCCCCATCTATATATGAATATATAACTAAACGATGAGGATTCAAAAGTTCTAATCCATTAATGATAACATTTTATTTTGGATACCAATCCCTCACCATGTTCTTTTCTCGGCTCTCCAAGGAGTCAGAAGTTCTAATCCATTAATGATAACATTTTATTTTGGATACCAATCCCTAACCATGTTCTTATCTAGACACTGCAAACATCAAGCTAGAATCACTTCCATAACATTCTCCCTACCTCCATCTTGGCTATAAATTCTTTTCCTGTTGGAGAAGACACAACAATATGCCATGCAGAAGGCTTTATAAATCCTTCTTCAACACCCTTGTCAAATAAGGAAATGAAGCAATTTTAATAACCATCAACATTAATTAGACCCACCTACACTTTTAGTAAGTTATGACTGATCAATACTCTCAATAATTGGCAACACTCTTGAAGATCAATGGTAAGGGCACTTAATGAAATCTAAAACAATTCAACATTAAATAGTGGATATGTATCAACGTATAATGAATGCCTAGTTGTGACCATGTGATCATCTCTAGAAGCTCTTCCATTGTCCCATAACCACTTTCAATCATTCAAATCTTAAAGAAATCGGGGAATGGAATATCAAAGGATTTGGAAGTTTTATTATAAATTATCTTCATATTCTCTCTCACTAGGCCCTAAAATGCATGTTCACCATTAACATAGATTCATCGTAACCTTTGATCTATTAAACATAGAGAGATATACTTAACAAACAAACAAAATTATATTCAAATTTCTAGTTACCATGTATGATGGATCTATGTCAATTTAATTTTAATTTTATTTACATAATTACAAATAACCCAAGCTCCTGTCTTAACATTGATAATTGAACCTTCACATTTTATTTTCATTTTAGTTTATTAGAATTAGCATAGATTCATCGTAAGCTTTGATCTATTAAACATAGAGAGATATACTTAACAGACAAACAAAAATATATTCAAATTTCTAGTTACCAGGTATGATGGATCTATGTCAATTTAATTTTATTTGTTCTTACATAATTACAAATGGCCTCAGCTCATTTCTTAACATTGATAATTGTACCTTCACATTTTATTTTCTTTATTTTATTAGAATTACCTACCGTCAAGGCACATTTCAGTGGCTATGGAGTGCACCTGGCTTCTCTATGTGCAATTAAAAATTAATTTACAACAAACCATCATATTTATCATACCCCAAAAAGTTTCTTAAAAATGTGAAGTATCAAATCACCTGGAAGAGTAATAAAAGCATCAGCTTGATGAGCCATTTTGGCCTTCCTTTCATGCATGTCAGCAACAGTCTTTACTTCACCGACTGTGTGACTAGATATTTATGATATAATTTACCATCTCAAACAGTTTAAGTTATAGGATATTTAAGAAACATCGATCGAAAAAATATTTCAATTACATAAAAGACCAAAATAGTCATGCCCATAGCGTCAAAAGCGCATCAATTAGCTGTAATAAGCAAAATCCTAATCATCCAATTTCAGAGCAATCATTCCTTGGAAAAGAAAACTAGAAGCCTTATACCAGTAATTTCACTGCAATACATTGTTCCTCTTAGCATGTTTGACTAGTGTTATACAACAAACATTAGGTTGAATAGGTCATTGTTATTTATTTTATATCCCTCTCTTATATCCTCTGTTATGTTCTGTGTACCTTCTCATTAGCTTGATACTGTTATGATTGGCCTAGATTTACAGAAGTTTGAGATAATTGTCCCATTTTGATTTCAAAGATGGACTAAAGATTAGTAATATGAGAAGGATAGTGAACACTAATTTCCCAAATTGTTTGGGGTAGAAAATATACACAACAAGTGTCCAATGTCATTTATCATGAAAGAAAAGTTACATGTAGATAAGAACAATCACTTGGTTGAAATTTTTGAAGTTAATTAAATAGAGAAAAAAGATGCTTCCCTTAATTTCAGAGTGACAGTTCCTTTAAGCTTCCATGATTTTCATTTAGCTTAAATTACATTTCTTGTGAAAACCATGTAAACAAATAATGTTATCCTATAACAGAAGAGACACTGCTTTTATTGTAAATTGCAAACAAATAATTTTATTCTTTAATAGGAAACAATATATCATATTCTGTCTTCAAATGTCCCTAATCCAAACATACTAAAAACCTAGCTATACAATTACAACAAAATAGTTGAGGTACATTGAAAGAAAATTTGAACTCGAAGTACATAAGAAGTAATGAATTATTATCACTGATTGTATATATCAAGAAATGGATGTGTCTTGACATGATGGTAACTAACTGACCAAACTTGTGAGATGCTATTTTAGTATCTCTACTTCCCCTGGTAAATAGATATCCATTGCTACTAAGGAATTGTGTTTATATCTTGAGATGACTAGGTAAAGTATCCAATCTAGTAAAGTTTGATTCATATTCAGGGGTTTGAGCATGTTATCTACTTTTCTTTGCACAGAAACTATTGCAGCTAGAGCGTTGCCAACTTGTTTTTTCTTTTCCAAAAAATCAAGGCCATGAGAGGCAATTGAAAACTATAAATTTATTTAGTTGTTCACTTTTCCCAAAAAAAGACGTGGAAGAAAAATTCCTCTGCCTACCAAGAACCAAATATTTTGAACAAAAGACTATGGCTATAAAAACAGTCATTGTCATGGCTTAAACTCGTGCTTTTGTTCTGCATTTGATGGTGTTGGTTAGATAGTAACTTATGCTGGTTATTAAGAAGCTTATTCAACTGGGTTTGTTTCAACTCCAACTCAGTCTCAATGTGCGGGGTAGGGATAGAGAAATTAAATAGGGTTTCTTGAGCGCTTTCAACAGGATTTTCATTATGTCTAATTTCATGTGCTACCACCTTTGCTCCTTTCTTTGTGGCTTATCCCACCCGCACCTTAGCTATATCGGATGCTCTTACTAAGGGATGCTAGAAAATAAGTTGGGACATGAAGGGATGTAGGAACATCACTTCGTGGATCAATATCATATTTTGTAATTACATGGTAAAATTTCCATTGGATGGGATTCAATGTTGGAAAACCCATTATTATAGGAACAGATCCGAATGTCGAAACAAAATATTATATTTCGTAATTACAAGGTAAAAATTCCATTGGATGGGATTCGATGTTGGAAAACCCATTATTATATGAATAGATCTGAATGCCAAAACAAAATATTCTAGGAACATAGCGTATGTCAGAACATAAGTTGTAGGAACACTAGCAAATGTTGTAACATTGCTTCTAAGAACAATTTCACATATTGGAACATCACTCCTAGGAACTCTAAAAGATATCAGCACCTCATTAGGGGAAACACTATAACATACCAGAATAGGGATGCCAGCGAGCTACGAAGTTAGAAGTCATGAGGATGTTGGTGATTAAGACACTATATTTTCACCTCGAATCAGATTTTCTCAACTAGGCTCCAGTACTAAATTAACAAGGTCAAATACAAGTGCTTCATTTACCTTTTACATTGATCTTGGAACTCAATCCCCTACCTCTTAACAACCCCTAGGAACAAGCCCTTTAGTTATCGATTTCAGTCTGCCCTTTCCCGTATCCACATGAAGTTTTAACTGGATTACAATTTCAGCATAGAAAAATGTTGCGGCTATGGAGTGCACCTGACTTATCAAGGTGAAATTAAAAATTAAGTAATTAACAGCAAACCATCCTGTTTATCGTACCCCAAAAAGTTTCTTAAAAATGCAAAGTATCAAAACACCTGCAAGAGCAATAAAAGCATCAACTTGACGAACCATTTCAATCTTCATTTCATGCATGTCAACAACATAATTTACTTCACCAACTGTATGACCAGATATCTGTGATATAATTTACCATCTCAAATAGTTTAGGTTGTAGGATATTTAAGAAACATCGATAGAAAAACTATTTCAATTACATAAAAAGCCAGAATAGTCATGCCCATAACATCAAAAGCACATCAATCAGTTGCAATATGCAAAATCCTAATCATCCAATTTCAGAGCAATCAGTCCTTGGAAAAGAAAAATAAAAGCCTTATGCCAGTGGTTTCACTGTAATACATTGTTCCTCTTAGCATGTTTGACTCATGTTATACAAAAAAACATTAGGTTGAATAGGTAATTTTTCTTTATTTTATCTCCCTCTCTTATATCCTATGTTTTGTTCTGTATTCATTCTCATTAGCCTGATACTGTTTCAGTTGGCCTGGATTTAGAGAAGTTAGAGATAACTCTGCTATTTTCATTTCAAAGATGGACTAAATATTAGTAATATTTGAAGTCCACTAATCACTAATTTCCCAATATCTTTGGGGCAGCAAATATAGACACCAATGGTTCAGTGTCATTTAACATGAAAGGAAAGTCACTTGAAGATAATAACAATCACTTGGTTGAAATTTTCAAAGTTAATTAAATAGAGACAAAGGATGATTCCCTTAATTTCAGAGTGATAGCTCCTTTAAGCCTCCATCATTTTCATTTAGCTTGAATTGCATTGCTTTTGAAAACCATGTAAACAAATAACGTTATCCTATAATAGAATAGAAGAGTCACTATACTGCGATAAATTTCAGGGTGAAAGTTATTCCAAGCCTCTATCATTTTCATTTAGTTTGAGCTGCATTGTGTTGGTAATTGATAACTAATTAATGCAAATTTGGGCAAAAATTGTATTAGTTATTGACAAGTTAGTTTCATATCGAATCAATAGTTATGTAACTAAGGAGGCCCATATAAAACTGATGAATGCCCAAATTATTGTAAGCTGAATTATTTACTGATTAAATAGAAATTCCAATCCCTTGCCATGTGGATGTTTCCTTGACACCCTATCAGGTTTTTACCACGTAAATCTTGAGTTTTTACTTGTGTGGTTGAATTCAATTTCAGTTTCTTTCTTGTTTAGTAACCTCCAATAACTGCAAATGGTATTGAAGCAATTGAGTTGAAATGTTGGTGAAATAACTACTGGTTTGCGTCGAGGAGAGCAGGAAGGTAACACTCCATCAAGGGATGGAACATTGCATCGTGGACCTACTGCGTGTTACAAAGAGGCTGTCTAGAACCATCGTGGACCTACTACGTGTTATGAAGAGGTTGTCCAGAACTATCTAGGACCTGCTGCATGTTACGAAGAGGCCAGTGATTGCTCGCTGCCCTCTCCGTGTGCATGGACCAGAGCTTAAATAGCTTTCCACCCATCGAATAGCTCTACGTGCTACCAAAGCCATAAAGGAGTGCACCGTTGTGCGTCGAAGACCTCTGTGTGCTCGTCAAGGAAGGCATAGCTCATGTCTCTGCATGGACTGGTGAGGAGGCCCATTTATTGCCTGTTTCCACCCATCAAGGAAGTCAAAGCTACTCTCTACGTTGACCACGTTGCTGGCCTTGTCTAGAACCAAAGCGGAGCGAGGAGCCGCTGCTGGCCTAGAGTTGTCGATCAGAACCACTGTGAGGAGGACATTATGTGCTGCTGTGTAGCCTTTCTGTGTTTACTGGCTACATCGAAGACCTGTGCATGCTGGTCGAGGAAGCTAGAGCCCATGTCTCTGTGTGGACTAGCAAGGAGGCCCATTTGCTACCCATTGCAACCCGTCGATGAAGTCAAATCTGCTCTCTGCATTGACCACATTGCTGGCCCTATCCAGAACTAGAGCGGAGTGAGGAGCTCTTGCTGGCCTAGAGCCGTCGAGCAGAACCAGAGCGAGGAGGCCATTACATGCTACTGCATACCCTTCGTGTGTTTGCTGGCTCGTCCAGAGCCTGGCCTGTCGAAGAGCTTGCTGCCAGAGGAATTCAATCAACAGAAATAAGTCTGGTTTTTTTTTAACAATAGAAATAAGAATTTGTTGCTGAGACGCTGGTGAATTTGAAATTTTTTGGGGTTTGAAGCAATTTTTCTGGAAATTGAATTGTTTCATGTATATTTGAAGTAATCAATAAGTGTAAAAGAAATTCTAAGAAATAAATCAGGGTTTAAAAAAAGGGCAACAAAATTAAGTTTTTTTGTTGAAAAGAAAGAAACCCTAGTTGAAGACAAAAATCAGGGTTTAAAAAGGGGAAACAAAATTAGTTTTTTTGTTGAAAAGAAAGAAACCCTAGTTACTAGTTGGAGGTAGATTGTGGAGAAATTCAAATTCATAAATAAACCCTAAAAGTACAATTTAGAAGCAAATTAGATAGAAATGGCCAAGATGACGAATGCAAAGTTCGAGGTGGATAAATTTACCGGCAAGAACAACTTTGCTCTTTGGAAACTAAAAGTCAGGGATTTGCTAGTGAAACAAGGGTTGCAAGGCATTGGACAAGGTGAATAAGAAACCTACAAGAATGACAAATTCGGACTGGGAGAATTTAGATGCCTGAGCTCTCAGTACCATCAAGTTATGCCTAGCAGATGAAGTTCTCTTCAACATTGTTGAAGAGAGTATAGCTTCAGGATTATGGGAAAAACTGGAAAAACTATATATGACAAAGTCATTAACCAATAGAATATATTTGAAAAGACAATTGTATAGTCTTTGAATGAAGGAGGGTTCAAAATTTCTAGAGAATTTAAATGTTTTTAATACACTTATATGTCAATTATCAGATATGGAAGTTAAAATTTAGGAAGAAGACAAATCTATAACCTTGTTGTGTTCTTTGCCCGAGTCATGGGACCACTTTGTAACTTCAATTAGTTTGAGCACCACTGATTCTTTGAAATTTGAATCAGTTGTGGGAGCTATCTTGTCTAAAGAAGTACGAAGGAAATCCAGTACTGAAACAGTTGCACTAGAAGCCATGATAGCTAGAGGACAGTTAAAGGAAAGAGGAGAAAAAACAAGTGGGTCTTCCAGATCTAAATCAAAGGGAAAGAAGTGTAAGGCAAAATGTTGGCACTGCAACAAAATTGGACACCTTAAGAGAGATTGTTGGAAAGGAAAAGAGTCTGAGAACCCGAAGAAAGAAGCAAATCAAGTTGATTCAAGTATGATAGATGAAGTTTTATCTAGAGAAGAATTATGTATGATAGATGAAACTTTACCTGAATGTAATGTCTCTAAGGGTTTTTAAAGTTGGCTGTTAGACTTTGGTTCTTCTCATCAAATGTGTCCGCACAGAAATTGGTCTACTTCATATGAAGATGTAAATGGTAGTTTTTTATTTATGGGTAATAATCTAACATGTCAGACTACTGGGTTGGGAAATATCAGGATTAAAATGTATGATAACACGGTTAGAACATTAAATAGTGTTAGACATGTACCTGAATTGAAGAAAGACTTAATTTCTTTGGGAGTGTTGGATTCTGATGGTTATACGTTTACAGGTCAAAATGGAGTGCTAAAAGTCTCTAAAGGTGCCCTACTTGTTATCAAGGTAGAAAAGGTTGAAAACCTTTACAGACTCAAAGGAGGTACTTAGGTCAGTGAAGCAGTGATTGTGTCAGAAAAAGAAGAAGAAGGTACTCACTTATGGCATCACCGATTGGGTCACATGAGTGAGAAAGGTGTTTAGGTACTGATGAAATGTAAGTCACTTCTTGATCTGAAATCTTTGAAGTTGGATTTCTGTAAAGATTGTGTGTATGGAAAATAGTGTAAACGGATATTTAAAATTGGAAGTCATAATAGTAAATAAATTTTAGACTATATTCATTATGATTTGTGGGGACCATCTCCTGTTGTATCATATGGAGGTGCTCGATATTTTTTAACATTTATTGATGATTTTTCCCATAAATTTTGGGTTTTTATGCTAAAAAAGTAAGTTGATGTATTCAATGTCTTTAAACAATTTAAAGCAATGGTAGAAAAAGGGACAGGCAAATCAATTAAATGTTTAAGAACTAACAATGGTGGTGAGTTTACTTTAATATAATTTGAACAATACTGTAAGGATGAAGGAATTTTTAGACATAAAAATATTGTTTATACTCCTCAGCAAAATGGGGTTGCTAAATGTATGAATCAGACTCTTATGGAAAGATCCAGAAGCATGATCAACAATGCTAACTTGCAAAAGGAGTTGTGGGCAGAAGCAGTATCCACTACTTGTTATTTATTTAACAGATCACCTTCAGTAGCAATTAAATGTAAGATTCTTGAAGAAGTTTGGTCAGGTAAGTCTTGTGATTATTCACATTTAAGGATATTTGGTTGTGATGCTTATGCTCTTATTCCTAAAAATTAGCGTTCAAAGTTAGATCCTAAATTGAAATGTTATGTCCTTGTTGGGTATGACTATGTGATGAAAGGGTACAGGTTGTGGGATCCTACATCACAAAAGATAGTCATTAGCAGAGATGTAACATTTGATGAATCTTCTCTTTTAAAATCAAATGTTCAAAGAATTGAACAGGAAGAGGTGTCACCAAATCAAAAAATTCAGTTGGAGGCTAGACCTTTCGATGACAATCAAAAGCAAGAAGAGATTTCTGGAGAAAAAAGTGTTGTAAATACAAAGGAAGCTATCGAATTTTCTGAACCAGTTCAACAACCCGTCACTCTAAGAAGGTCTACAAGGGAAAGGAAAACTCCCAAAAGGTATGAATATTCTGCTTCATCTTTTGCTTTGATTACTGAAGATGGGGAACCTTCTTGTTATCAAGAAGCAATAGATGACACGGATAGCAACTATGGAAGAAGAAATGGATTCCTTAGCCGAGAACAATACCTATGATCTTTTAGAACTTCCTGAAGGGAGAAGTGTTGTGCATGCAAATGGGTCTTCAAACTCAAATGGAAAGTTGATGGAAGTATTGAAAGGTATAAGGCAAGATTTGTAGCAAAAGGGTATTCTCAGGTTGAAGGTATCGACTTTCATGAGATTTTTTCACCAGTTGTAAAACTTGTTTCTATTCGTACTGTGTTGGAACTAACTGCATTACTTAACCTTGAGTTAGAATAGTTAGATGTTAAACAACTTTTCTACAGGGTGATTTGAACGAAGAGTTATATATGGAACAACCAGAAGGTTTTGTACAAGGTTACAACAGAATATTAGTTTGCAAGCTCAAGAAATCATTCTATGGTCCGAGGTAGTCTCCTAGACAATGGTAGAAGAAGTTTGACTCCTTCATGGTGAGCCAAAACTTTATTAGAAGTGAGTATGATCATTGTGTAAACTTCAAGAGTTTCAGTGGCATATTCATTATCTTAGCTTTGTATGTTGACGATATGATTATTGGAAGCGAAAGCATGAAAGAGATCAATAGGTTAAAGGCTCAACTCTCTAGGATGTTTGATATGAAGGATCCTGGAGTAGCAAAACATATCTTGGGCATGGAGATACACACAAATAGGAAAAATGGTAAGCTTTGGTTATCACAACAGAAGTATGTGGAGAAAGTACTTGAAAAGTTCTGTATGAACAATGTGAATCCTGTTAATGTTCCATTAGCTTCACATTTTAAGCTTTCTTCGGTTTTGAGTACTAGAACTGATGAAGAAAAGTAGTATATGTCTCATGTACCATATGAAAATTTTGTAGGCAACTTAATGTATGCGATGGTATCTACAACACCAGACATTTGACATGCAGTTGTAGTTTTCAGCAGGTTCATGGAGAATCTCGGTGAAGAACATTGGTGAGTAGTGAAATGGGTGCTTCGATGTCTAAGAGGCACAAGTCACCATTTTGTCATATTTAATGGTAGTGAAGGATTAGTCTGCGGATGTGTAATTGTTGATTATGCCGGTGATTTGGACAAAATAAGATCTACTACAGGTTATGTATTTATTCTTGTAGCTGGAGCAATTAGTTCGATGTCAAATCTTCAAGAAACAGTTGCGTTGTCCACTGCCGAAGTAGAATATATAGTTGCCTTAGATGATCCAAGTCAGATCCACAAAAAGACTGTCAAGAACCTTGACTGTATCGAGTTCAACAAATCTCTAATGAAATCCAAAACACCAATCAAAAAATGCCTTGAACCAGTGGCAATGGCCGTCAACGTGGAACGACGAGGACCGTAGTGAAAGCGCACTGACCGAGGCCCATGGAGACTACGCAGGAGGTCAAAACAGCCCCTGGGAGCCCCAGATCGGGAAAAGGAGGCGGTTTTTGATGCGCGATAAAAAAGGGCTAAAGCGGAAAAGCCTTAAGGACTCGGTCACGTTGGGAGCCGGAGAACTGCCGCTAGAGAAAGAAAAAGTGCTAAAGGGAAAAAGGCGGGACCCACACTCTGGAAAACCGATGGTATTGATCGAGGTACCCTTGAATGGTAAGAGGTTTTTAAGGGGAGTGGAGCGATCCCACTCAGCGATCAATGTGTGGTAGCGAAGGTGAGAGAAAAACCGTTGCGATTGCATGCTATCGGTCGAGCAAGTCAACCGTGTTGGACGTGCGTATGATGTTGGATCTGGAGGAGCCCAAATCGCACGGTTAAGATTGCGCCTGATGGAGGAAGCAGAATTGACGGGGGATTAAGCGGCATTCTAAAAGGAATTGGAGTCCGGTTGACCACCACGGTGGAGAAAGAACACATATACAACATAACGGAAGAAACAAAGTAACGAAGCATGCTGGCACTAGTTAGATGGAGACACGGGGCCACTTCCCGAGCATTCATGCTGACGCCGAACAGGGAACTCCAAGTACAACTGCAGAAGGTGAATCGACGTAGGAAAAAGAGGAGCTGAACAGGAACAGGGATCGAATGGCCAAAGCCATGAATAGAGACAATTGAACACAGAGAAGGGAGAATGGAGAAGAGTCCAGGTGACCGAGAGAGACAGTGAACAGTGAACCCTGAGAGGAGGACTGAACACAGAGAACAGTAAATCCCAGCTGAGGCGATAGAGGGCCGAGCTAACCACAGGCAACATCGATCACTAGAGAGCTTGAAGATTCGAGCCTTCCCATAGAGGAATCTGTCTAGATTGAGCATCACAATTGGATCTTTCCACTGTAGACCAAGGGTCACAGAGCTAGTAGGAAGAACAAGAATCTGTGTACTCCGAGTGGCTTGGGGAATCCAAGAACCACCCTGCCAAGCAAACCTACTTCAGGAGAAATTACACTGAGTCCCTGTGATTGTAATTCTTTGCTTGAAGACATAATAAAACAAGGCCACCAATGGAAGCTGGACCAGAGATGTAGCCCTCGAGGATAGGGTGAACTGCTTATTAAAAATTTTTGTGTCTTTGTGTTTCTTACTGTATTTCTCTGTTGTCTTTCCATTTATTTTTTGTGTATTGGGAATCTAATCGACCCGTTGTTTCAATAACACAGAACACACACACCTTTATCAAGTGGTATCAGAGCTTTAGGCTATAAGGTTAGACAAGCTTGTGTTGGTTTAGCTGTGAATTCTCACTAGATCAAAGCTCAAATTAGGAGAATGAGAGTAGGTGGAAACTAATCCTGAAATTGGAAGAGTCTATTCTCGAAAGACAATGTCAGAGCAAGATTCTGTGGGGCCGGACCCTCAATTCATAGAATGTTTCCTAGCTATAAAGTCTATGGTAGAATAAATGTATATGGACTTTAGAAAGCATAAGGATGAAGATTCATCAGGTTCTAAACAAGATAAGGAAAAAGATGAGTCTCATTCCCATGACCACTCCAAAGGAAAGGGGAAAGAGGAAAGTTTTCTCACACCTCCTAATAGCCCTGTGCATAATAAGAAGGCATATTTGATTTAGTTAGATGTTAAATTTGATTTTCCTATATATGATGGAGAGCTAAATGCTGAAAAGTTGGACAATTGGATTAGACAGATTGATGTGTATTGCAGAGTACAGAACATAGACTCAGACAAGAGTAAGATTCAGCTGGAAAGCCTACTCCTAGGTGTTATAGACAATTTTGTGCCTTACATCTCTAAGCATGAAATATACATAAACCAAGGGATCATAAGTCCCTAAAAGTGTTGTTGCGACCCCTAAAGGAATGAGGTCAACAAATTACAGCTTATCCCAGAAGTTCTCCACCATAAAATGCTCAGAATCAGTCAAATCAGGATCATTTCGGCTGCTCCACTAGCTAGCTGTGTTTCATAACACCCAAATACACTAGCTAGGTGCGTTGCAACGCACCTAAATGCACTATCAGGGTGCGTTGAGTGGGAAATGACAAATGGCAGTGCCATTCCGCGAGGTGGAAAGACAATGGAAGCTTCCAGAATCTTCTCCAATGACACTTGCCTCACTGAGTTCAACCAAGGATGAGTAAGAGGCTCTCAGTATCCAAGTGGAAGCAAGAACTGACAGAGAGAAGCCACTAGTCAAATCATAAGCTGACTCATCTTCCTTGCATACATATATATATGGATCCCTCATCCCAGAGATCCAGAGGTTGGAATTTTGTACATTGCAAAGAATTGTTGTTGGTTTTGAGATAGAGATCAGAGTATTGGGTGATTTATGCTTTGTTGGAGGTGAAGAGGGGCTTCTTTGCTGGGAGGTTGATGCTGGATCAGGAATCATCGGTTGTAACGCCTCCTGGATCTTCTTGTTATATCAATAAAACTATTGGAGTTTCTCCTACATGCTTGTGTATCATTGATGTTTGTTACATTTGTATGTTTAGCTTAAATCTGATCCTAAGCTTTTTATGAATATAAACCCATGTCTTTGTATAGTTTCCTTCTTCTGTGATCTTGTAGGTACTTGGTGAAGCTAGGCAAGTAAGGGAGCAGGTAGCTGGAAGCTATCAAAGAGGAGAGAGATTGGCTCAAAGGACTAGCGCAAGACACAGGTTGGTTCATCCTATTCCTCTTCGTTTATAGTTCATAAAGAAGAATACAAAAGTAGTTTTCTCTGTTTGTTTCTAAGGTCATTGCCACACCTTAGTGGGATAGGGTCGCTCTGAATAGACACTTTTCCCGTTAACAAAATGGTGACTCCACTGGGGACGATTGTCTAATTAGTTTGTTTGTGTTTCTCTTGTTGTTTGTTTCATAAACTTAGAAGTAGCAATCGAACTGCATTTGCCATTAACAAATGAAAAGTAAACATTTTCTACTTCAATCCATTCACTGGATCTATTTATGATTTGAACAGTTGATTCACAAATGATCAGATTGCCCTTTGTGATAGCTCTTAGACCTTCTTTAAATCTACCCTCTGATTGTGCATTACTGATTGCTTTTACTCGGCCAAAAACCATAGATTAAAATGCAAACCGTGACCCAGAACCCAGATAGAATTCTCGTTTCTGCCCCAGTGCAGGCTCTGTGAAGAGGTTCTACATTTCAACGCACTTCCCGAGAGGGCTACCTGCGCTGCAATGCAGTTTCTTTGTGTAATAGGTGTGTTGATCAGCCTAGCCTTGTGCAGCTGAGGTTCTTTGTTTCATTTTTTCAGTTTTGTCTCTGATTTTTGCAGCCTGTGATCAGTGTATGTGTCTGTTTAGAAACCCCTTTTCTTTGCCGTAATTCCGCCTCCTTTGTACAAAAAGACTGTAGATGTTTTTGTGTGTTTGTTGCGTCATTTACAATTTTCCATTGCAAAAGTAGAATAGTCATACTGTCGTCCTTTGAATTAGATCTGTCGCAAGTGTCGATTTTGATCATAGGAGAAAGTTTATTTGTTGTTGATAGTTGACTATACTTTTACTTTTGCCTTTGGTTTGAATTTGTGACTTTCTAGTGTCGAAATGAGTATTTATTTCAAAATCATAAAGTGTCGTAATCATCTCTACCTTTTGATTTCGAAAAGAAGCTTGTTTGTGTTTGTCACCTAAAAGAAAATTCAGATTTGTACATCAACTTTCTTTTTAGGCATCAATATTAAGAAAGTGAAAAACAAATACATGCACATGTGCATTTGCATATTGACAGTCTGTTTAGCTTGATTTAGGAAAGTGCATTTACAGTGTGCTCTTTTCTCTTTGTGAAAAGATTGTGTCTTTCTTTTCCCCTTGTAGCTAGGATTTTCATTGCTGAAAAGAGATAAAAGTTTGCTTATCATCTTTAGATTGCATTTTAGGAATTACATCTACATCTCGTGGTGAACCCAAAAGGCAAACTTCATAAGAAATATCAACTCAAAATAAATTCAATGAACCTAACAACGCTTTGGAACTTAACACCCAACATTTAGAGGTCTAGGCTAGAGACGTATTCCGGCGTCGTAAAGCCTGGTAACTGTTGTCCTCACTGATGGTTGGGTGATTCCTCCACTTTGAGACGATAAGTGCTAGTACGGACTTGTGCTCCCATGTACCGTCGAGTATATATTGGGAGACCCCTATAGGCTTAAAACCTTTTATCCATAGGAAGCTGTGTCGGCCGCCCTATTGATCGCAATGCACCGAACACAGCAGTCGGGAAGATTGATTTCCATACCGTAAAAAGTATTCTGCAGTTTTGCGATTGGTTTGGTACTCCCTCTACCCAGATCTCCAGAGCAGTCCCTTTCGTTCCTTTTCAGACTCCTTAATGGAAAAGTTCCATCTGAGCACTTGTCACTTCAAGCTCATTAAAAATCGAAGGAGACTAGAGTCATCTTTTGTTTTTTCTTGACTCTTAAAAATTGAAAAAACAAGTTGTGTCAAAGCATCTAAAAATTTATTTTAAACGGAATATTCATCACCCTTTTCCTACGTTGATCTTAGGTTGATAAATTGGAGTCAACCAACCAAGGAATTCCCCTTGGTGGAAATCCTAGTCCCTTCTCCTCTTGGGGAGATGTTGGTGCACCCCATATGGCCACATTGTCGCTTCTAGGATTGACAATTGGCTTGCCGGTATGGCTCTTCTCAACCAATGTCATTCAGAACACCACTATTCCTGAACAATCGAATCAACAATTAGACGAGTCCAGAGTTGCCCACCAACCTTCTACTTCCTCTAATTCTTCCTCTCCTCCTTCCTCTTCGCTTGATGGGGCTGGCAAAGCCAAAATTCAACCTCCTAAGGAGAAGAAGGAAAAGAAGAAGAAAGAGAAGAAGAAAGAGAAGAAGAAGAAGGAGCCAAAGGCGAATGGGGGAAAACGATTGTCGCCTAACGAAAATCCACACACTGCACCAACCAGGCCTAAATCGCCATGTGTCATTTGCAAAGGAGACCACTTTCACAGAGATTGTCCTTGCATCCCTCGGATACTAAGGGACTCGTCTCCTCGTTTGCACAATCCGGTGTCATCAACCTCTGGTGATCATGTTGAAAGCACACTGTCAACTAGCGAAAGTGAAGCCCCAGGACAAAAAGGGAAAGCTAGATTTCCTTGTAAACTGTGCGAAGGAAATCATGCCGTCCACCATTGTCCCTTCTTAGACGAAGCAAAAAGAGTTTTGGATGATCGTCCGGTTTCACTGTTACGACTTCTTCCTGGATATAAAAAACTCTTGCCGAGTCCGTCACTAGTTGAGAATCCAGCTGGCCCGCTCAGGTGGTCGGCTGAAGTGCCTATCATTGAAGATAAACCAACTGAATCCATACCAGATGAAAGTCAAAAGGTCGAGGCGGCAGTTGACCCAGTCTTGCCTTCAGAGGTTTTATCTTCAGATGATACAGTCACTGAAGAGAACAAGGATGACACCGTCCAAATTCTCTTCATCAACACAGACTCCGACGAACATGGGGGTAATCTACCCATTCCTTTACCACAGGAACGAAGTTCGTCAGAGCCGTACCCAGCCGTCTACTCGGTCCCACCTCCAAGAAACCTAGTTGTCTCCTTCGACTGGAATCGACTAGGCAAACCCCGTTTACCAGCAAGTGTACCATTCTGAATTATCGTTCAAATATATAGAATGGTCATGGCTGGTACCATCATAGATGAGGGGGCTTCTGTGAGTATCCCTTCCTCTACTGCTTGGAAAGCGCTTGGTTCGCCATCACTTTTGCCTGAAATGAGAAATCTGACAGGCCTTGATAAAGGAACCAATCGACCTTTAGGGATCCTTCCCGATGTGCCCATAACATTGAGAAGGAAGACAGTTCGCATGACCATAATGGTTGTTCAAGGACCCTTGGATTATAACCTACTCCTTGGAAGAGACTATATTTATTGCATGGGAGCGATTGTCTCCTCACTCTTTAGAGTAATGTGTTTTCCGCACGAAGGAAGAGTGGTCAAGCTCGTGGACTAGCTTTCATTTCCCGGATCACGCATGGAAAATAGTCATATACCATCCCTAAATGGTCTTTTCACGCAAAAAATGTCTCAATCTCCAGTCCGTCCTCCCAATGAGCGCGAGTAATTCAGAGTGATATGACTGAAACCCAGGGGGCACGCATCCTGGTCTGCTTCGGCAAGAAAACTTCGCGTATAGGGTAGGTTTCCATGGGAGAATATGACTAGTCTGTACCCCGTCCGTGATTGGAAGAGGGGCTATTCTGGAATAAGATTCTCTTGTCAAAGTTATGTGAGTTGGTGGGAATCGTCACTCACCTTTTTTTATTTCGAGAAACATCGCCGAAGAAGTGTTTTGTTTACGCCGTAAATAGAACAATATTTGGGTAACATGTAAGAGGTAGGCCTCTCTCGGTAAAACAAATGTTTTGACAGAAAGAAGTAGAGGTAACCTTGAAACTTTGTTTTATACCTGGGGGCATGCAAACCTTTTGGAGTGCAAGCGAAGAGCGACTATTTATTTTTTAAATTTATAGGATCTCTAACCCTTTAAACTCGTAGGATTAGTCATTTCCTAACTTGCATAAAGAAAGGATGTGGGGTAACACTCGAAAGATTTCCGATTTTTTATATGAGACATTCTTATCATATGACTGAATTAATCGAGTAGTGTTTACCGCGAGGTTCAAACTTGTTAAAAAATAAACCCGGACCGAGAAAATGTTTCCACCCGCGTTTAAGCTCGTTAAAAAATGAACTATTCCCTGGTAAATAACCACCATGAATGTAGCATTTCAGCCATTAAAGCCTTGGTCGTGTTTGCACCGTCACCTCCACGTTTCCATTGGCCGATCATGCACCTCCATTTGATTGTTTACCCATTTTGAGGAACAGCTGTGAAGAGTGATTTCACTAGCCATCCTTGTAACACTGCCTGGTTGGAAAATTCCAAACCTTACCTGGAATCAGTTGCTACCCATTTTATCACTCGTTCCTCAAAAAACGAGTCTTCTTTAAGCTCTTTTCAACTAACTCGTAAAATATGAAAAGATTGCCGAGTTTTGGCCTTCCAGCCTGTTAAAGTGATGGGAAGTGCTATCCCTCCTTTAGATTTTAATCTTTTTGGACCTGAGGGATTATTGCACAAAAAGATCGAGCGCTTGTTTTGTTCGGCTCGTTAAAACTATCGAAAATTCATCCCTTCTGTATTGTTTTATACTTTTTCGGACTTAAGGGATTAGATGACGAAAAAGGAATTTTGGAGTTACCTTTACGTACCTATTCAGACTCTCTAAAAATAAAAAGGACCGAGTTATCTTTGTTGTTAAACTCGTTAAAAATATTAATAGCGACAAACTTGTCTTTAGACGAGAACGAGTTTCACTATCACTAGGGTCGTTAAAACATAGCGATGGGTTTGCCCGAAGGGAAAATTATAGAACAAGCATATGTTATCCTCCTCAAGCGTGAAAAAAATAAAGAGGTACTGGTCAGCAATGACTGGGGAAAAATTGGGGATAAAACTCAAAGAATCTTTATTGGTAGCAAGTCGCTCTTGAACATGACACTTCCACTCCGTCTCTGAGTCGAGTTGGGTTGTTTCATTCACTGGTCACATCACCATGGTCACGCCATACCATCCAAATTTGGGGTAAATGCTACCAATCCATCACATAAGTGTCGCCGACATGTTCAAGAGAAGTCATCTAGAGAAGTCACCTGTGTCCCATCCACTACCATACATTATACTTCATTCTTTCATGACCGCCATCCTGAATCGTATATCATCAGATTGTTTTCACCTTCATCAAAATCATTTGCTCCGTTCCGTGTCATTGATGTGGGATTCATTAAGGCCCTCCTTTGACGGATCGCTTCTTGTCGACAGCAGCTCATTATCCAAGAAGTTGATCTAGGAACACCCCATTCAGTAATTTGAAGCTTGCATGCCTCAATGGCAAGTTTCTCACTTCCCGCGACAGGTATACATCAATGACCTTTGACCGAAAGGTTTTGCGTGGTGTTCGATGCCAAGTACTTTATTCACACCACGTGAATTGTACTGCAGTACCTTGAGGGTCATCAGCATTATCGGTGATTCCTCTCGCACTTGTTAACAGTTTACATCATTGACTGGTAATCAAGCGATGTCTTTCCATGTTCGACTTCAAAACATTTCTCACATGGATCGACTTGTACTTCGATTGAAGATCGGATGAGATTGAAGACCCCGGATCTAGTTTCATCCATCCGGGCTGTGATATATATTCAGGAAAATAAAGACATTGAAATGTACAACATTGCAGCATAGATAATCATCCTACCAAAAGGATGATGGCTCTATCAGAATCATCAGTCTACCATCAGACGATTGTCTGTCCTATGTACATGAAAATGAATTTATAAAGCTGAGCATGGGAATGCCCGCCTCAGCTAGATCATGAAAATAGTATGAAGATAATGTATTGTATTGTATCTTATTACAGGTCTCCTCCCAGCATTGAAAGAACTTCGGATCCTCCTAATAAAGCATTTCACCCGATAAACGGCCTCATACTTTAGGGGGCAACTGTTATAGACATTTTTGTGCCTTACAACTCTAAGCATGAAATGTCCATAAACCAAGGGATCCTAAGTCCCTAAAAGTGCTGTTCCGACCCCTAAAGGAACAAGGTCAACAAATTACAGCTTCTCCCAGAAGTTATCCACCAGAAAATGTTCAGAATCAGTCAAATTAGGATCATTTCAGTTGCTCCACTAGCTAGCTGCGTTGCATAGCACCCAAATACACTAGCTAGGTGCGTTGCAATGCACTATTAGGGTGCGTTGAGCGGGAAATCACAAATGGCAGTGCCATTCTGCGAGGTGGAAAGACAATGGAAGCTTCCAGAATCTTCTCCAATGACACTTGCCTCACTGAGTTCGACCAAGGATGAGTAAGAGGCTCTCAGTCTCCAAGTGGAAGCAAGAACCGACAGAGAGAAGCCACTAGTCAAATCATAAGCTGACTCATCTTCCTTGCATACATCTATATATGGATCCCTCATCCCAAAGATCCAGAGGCTGGAATTTTGTACATTGCAAAGAATTGCTGTTGGTTTTGAGATAGAGATCAGAGTATTGGCTGATTTATGCTTTGTTGGAGGTGAAGAGGGGCTTCTTTGCTGGGAGGTTGATGCTGGATCAAGAATCATCGGTTGTAACGCCTCCTGGATTTTCTTGTTATATCAATAAAACTATTTGAGTTTCTCCTACATGATTGTGTATCATTGATGTTTGTTACATTTGTATGTTTAGCTTAAATCTGATCCTAAGATTTTTATGAATATAAACCCATGGCTTTGTATAGTTTCCTTATTCTGTGATCTTGCAGGTAGTTGGTGAAGCTGGGCAAGTAAGGGAGCAGGTAGCTGGAAGCTGTCAAAGAGGAGAGAGATTGGATCAAAGGACTAGCGCAAGACATAGGTTGGTTCATCCTATTCCTCTTCGTTTATAGTTCATAAAGAAGAATACAAAAGTAGTTTTCTCTGTTTGTTTCTAAGGTCATAGTCACACCTTAGTGGGATAGGGTCGTTCTGAATAGACACTTTTCCCGTTAACACTAGGAGGCACCGCCTTGGTTTGGTGGGAAGGTAGAACCCAAGCTGATATGAAAAGAAATGGTAATACCATCTCTGTCTAGGGTGAATTTGCTGTTGCAATCAAAAGGCAGTTCTATCCATTGGCCTACATGCAACAAGCTATGATGAGTTGGAAAACTCTTCGGCAGATGAAAGGGAAAAGTGTGCAAGGGTATACTCAAGAGTTCAGAAAGAGGGCACTAATGTTGGGCATCTCATTTGACACACCAAAGACTCTTTTGAAGTACATTAGTGGTCTACACAGCTACATCAGGCATACCATCCTCATGCTTAATCCCACTAGTATAGATGAGGTATCTGTACAAGCTACTCATCTAGAAGTTAGAGGAAATAATGGAAATCCAGAAGTTGGGGGACCATCCCAACCCACTGTAAGCAAGAGCAAGGAGAAAAAGTAGAAGTGGAAAGCAAGGAAGGCTAACACTGCACAAAAAGGCAAAGCTTCATGCACTCATTATAAAAAGGAGGGGCATGATGATGAGCACTATTGGATTCTGCATCCAGAGCTGGGACCTAAGAAGTCCAAGGGCAAGAAGAAGAAGACTGCTGTAGCTATTTAGAAAGATTTGGGGTCATACTCGGGAGATGAAACAATCGTTGTAGCCATAAGTATAAAATGTGAGAATTCTAAATCTACTAGTAATTCTGCTCAATCTGTTATTGATGAAGAACATGAGAGAAAAAGATATGAGCTTTTCCATATTCGAGTTGTTTCCAAAAATCAAAAGATTGATACTTTGTTTGATAGTGGCTCAAGTAAATCTAATTTCTGAAGCAATTCTAAAGAAATTTGGATTAGCAACTACACCTCATAAGAAGCCATACTCATTAGGATGGTTGAACGATAAAGCACAACTACAAGAGACTAGATAGTGCAAACTCAAGTTTTCTTTTGGGCCAGCATTTGTAGATGAGGTTGAGTTAGATGTAATTCCTTTAGATATATGTGGAATTGTTTTAGGAAGCCCTTACTTGTATGACAGAAAGGCTATTTTCTATAGAGCTGAGAACAAGTATATACTTGTCAAAGATGGAATCGAATACTTTGTAAGAGCTCATAAGCTCATGAATAATTATACTCTCATAAACTCAGGACAGTTGAAAAGATTGATAAATTCATGCAAACAGTTCTTACTAATGGCTGTAAAGGAAAAGAAATCTGATAAAACCAATGTATTTGAGGGCTGTAATGCTGATCAACAAGTTGATATAGAAAAGATTGTTTCAGAGTATGATGTATTATTTCAAGAACCTAAAGGTCTGCCACCAAAAAAGGGAATAGTACATGATATTATTTTGCAGCAAGATGTTCCTTTGCCTAACATTGGGATGTACAGGTTATCTGCTTTAGAGAATGCTGAAATCAAGAAGCAGGTGTAGGAGTTGCTCAAGAAAGGGTTCATCAGGCCTAGCACATCACCATGTGGGTCACTAATCATTTTGGTGAGAAAGAAAGATGGCTCGTGGAGAATGTGCATTGATTACCGAGCACTGAATAAGATAACAATAAAAAATCATTATCCCCTTCCTCGCATAGATGATCTTTTAGATCAATTGAAGGAAGTTGTTTATTTCACCAAGCTGAATTTGCATAGTGGATACCGTCAAGTCAGAGTTGCAAAGAAATATGCATGGAAGACTGCTTTCAAAACAAAGTAGGGATTGTATGAATGGTTGGTTATTCCTTTTGGCTTAACTAATGCTCCTGCTACTTTCATGAGATTAACGAATGATGTACTTAGACCTTTTCTTGATGATTTTGTTATTGTGTATCTGGATGACATTCTGTTTTTTAGTAAAACATGGGAAGAACATTTAAAGCATGTTAAGTAGACATTAGATGTTTTGAGAAGAGAAAAAATTTATGTTAAACTCTCCAAATGTGAATTTGGAAAAACCTCTCTAAATTATTTGGGTCATATAGTAGGGCGAGTTGAATTGAAAATAGATCCCTTTAATGTGACAGTCATTGTAAACTGGCCTAAACCCAAGTCTGCTACAGAAGTGAGAAGCTTCTTAGGAGCAGCACAATATTCACTACAACAAAACCAGCGATTTGCGCCAGATTTAGTGCCAGATTTTAGTGCATTTTTTTTGTAATTTTGATGAGAAACCTGGCGCTAAATCTGGATTTATTGTACAATTTTTAAAGCATCCTCTTTTGCACCTGATTTTGCATCCTTTTTCACGCTAGATTTTGCATCATTTTTTACACCAAACTATGAATCATTTTTTGCGTCAAATTTTGAACCAAGATTTGCATCTTATTTTATGACAGGTTGTGCTTCTAGTTTTGTGTCATTTTTTGCATCTATTTTTCATTCTCTTTTGCTTCCTATTTTGTGTCATTCTTTGCTTCCATTTTTGCACCATCATTTGCATCAAGTTTACACTGTATTTTGAATCCAATTTAACGTCTTTTTATGCATCCATTTTGTGTCAGTTTTTGCATCTAGTCTTACGCCAGGTTTTGTATCTAGTCTTACACTAGTTTTTTCTTCTATTTTTGCACCAGCTTTGGTGTCTATCTTTGCACCATGTGTTGAATTTGATTTAGCACCAAATTTTGCATCCATTTTTGTGCCCATTTTTTCATCTTTTTTTGGACCATTTTTTACATCCACATTTACGTTTGATTTGTCTCCATTTTTCCCATCTCGTTTTGCACCATATTTTGCGTCATTTGTTTCATCCAATTTTGCATCATTTTTAACACCATCTCTTGCATCTAATGTTACATCATTTTGAGCATCCAAATTTGCATTTATATTTGAATCTTATGTTGAGTCATGTGTTGTGTCCACCTTTGCATCTTATTTTGTGTCTAATGGTACATTCAATTTAGAGCCATTTTTTACGTCTACTTTTGTATTTGTTTTTGCACCAAGTTTTGCATCCAATTTTAAGCTATTTTATGCCAATTTTTGCACCATTTTTTTGTGTCTACTTGTGTCCAATGTCGCACCATTATTTACACCGACTTTTTCATCCAATTTTGCATTTTTGTGTCTAGTTTTACATCGTTTTCACCATCCAAATTTGCATCTTTTTTTGCCTCATTTTGTGTCCACATTTGCATATAATTTTGTGTCTGAGTTCGAGCCTAAATTTGCATGTGATTAGAAATCATTTTTTACATCCAATATGGCATCCTTGGTTTCACCTTTTTTCAACCCCATTTTGCATCTTGTTTTATGTCTTTTCTTACATATTTTTTTTTTTCCTTTTTTTCACCCAAGTTTGCATCCCAAATTTACACCATTATTTGCATCATCATTTGGCATATTAATTTGTAACGTTTTTTGCTTCTTTTTAACCCTCAACTTTGCATCTTATTTTACATCTAGTTGTTGTCTTTTTTTGCATCTAATTTGGTGCCCTTTTATGTGTCCTTGGTTTTTCCCAATTTATATCCTTTTGTATGCCATGTTTTGTTCCCTTCTTTGTGTCAACTATTGCACAATTTTTCACTTCTAATTTAAAACACTTTGTATGCCAATTGTTTGCATTTTGTATTAATTTCTAGTTTAACATCCAATTGTACTTTCAATTTTGCATCCATGGTTACATCCGCATTTGACTTCTTATATAGAGTATATTTTTCTTTACATATATGACCCCCTTTATAGATTCATAGTGAAATATATGATAGTTTCTAAATATCATTAAAGAATATATCACAATTCAAAATCATTTGTAAAGAAATTTAAGAGAAATTGACAACATCCATCCAAAAAAATAACAATGTGTCATTAACAATTTTCAAAACATGTATAAAATAGCAACATAATACTAATAAAATCAGTATTATTTTTAATCAAAACAAGTAAAATTCAAATATGATTAACAAATCAAAATATTTCATGAATATCGTTATTCTACGATAAATTAACAACTTACATAAATCAAACTCATCGTATGATTACAAAATCAAAATGTCTCATTGATATAGGGTAAATTCACAACACCCATCTAAACATAACAATGTCATTCTACACAATAATTTCTTCATAAAAAACAATGCATGTGCATGCCTAGCTACCACCACCAAGATCATCCTCATGATCATCTTGACCATCCTCATTACTGTGATCCACATCATCACCAACACCGCAACTATCATCATCATCTCCTCCTTCACCACCATCATCCTCATCCTCATCCTCATCATCTCCTGATATATGTTGAACATAATTTGGATCATCGTCTTGGCAATCATTACCTATAGAATTCTGACAAAAAAAATCAATATTACATGTTAGTATTAATTACATAACACAACACATGTTTTTGTTATACAATGTTAACCATAAAATGAGGTAAGATATAATATCTAATAGTACTAAAAACTAAAATGAAAATATGGTTTAAAAGTATATTGGAAATCCAAATAAGATTACATACCATAGAGTCCATCCAAACAACAAATTCAACCCATCTCTTTTGCTGCAACACCTCATTTTCCAAATGATTTGGAGGTCTTCCATATTTTAGTTCCTATCAATCAGTAAATAGGGAGAAATTAGATAACAATGACTTTCTTCTAGTACAAAATTTATTAAAAAAATATCACATGTTTAATATACTTACAAAGGTTGTTATCAGTGCTTTTAAACCTTTCTGGCCACTACGATGGGTGAATTTTGTCTTGGTTAACCTCGCCTTGGATGCCTTGTCCTTAAACATAAACCAATTCAATTTATTTTCACACAAATACTTATAAGTATTAATACATTCTAAATAATGTTTAATGAAAAATTCAATACCTGAATTTTTATTTCATATATCTTATTTATAACATTTTAATGATTACAATAATACTCTTGTTACCAGATATTGTCAGAAGAAATCTTACAAGACCGCTACCTAAGAACATTGGACAATTGAATGCATTAGTTAACATGTTTGAAGAATTCTATCTTCAAATCTAGATCCATCTCATGTGATTCCCGTATGTGGTATAAATTGTCTTGAAGGTACCTGCATCATTCGACACAAAGCTATTCAGCACAATCGTTAACAAAAAACATCACAACTGCACAATATGAACGGTGCATCAAAATTGGCATTCACACGTCTAGGGTCTTTTGGGCATATCTGGTGTGGGTATAAAAGGTTTCCATTAAATCTCGTAAGCCTTTTTAACTATTAAAAATAAACCACTAAAGTAAAACAAACAAATCAGTTATAAGAACTGAAAAGAAAGCTTGAAAAAAAATTAACATTTTCTAAAAGGCAAACACTAGAACACACTTCCAAATACTTTTCCTAAAATACTTCTTCAACCTGGCATCAAATTTGAAGGGCATGGTCATATTTCAATATGAAGTCATACTATATTTTCAACCCTTCTATGTTGGCAAGTTAAAACTAATGTTCCACCAAGACTCCAAGATAGGGAGATGCATCTCTGGGGTGATGCACAGGGGGGGCGTGTGAGAGTACCCTCAAATTTTAGGTAAAATTAGGGGGCAGGGGGATATGGGGGTATATAATTTTTTTAATATATATATATATATATATATATATATATATATATATATATATATATATATATATATATATATATATATATATATATATATTTTCAATAATGAAAGCATAAATACATTGATCCGTACATGATTGAATTAAATAATGAAATACAATGATCCATACTCATCATTCATACTAATACATACATCATTCATTCATACACCACGAGATTCAATAATGAACTAGATTGATCCATATTCATCATTCATTATTCAACATTCTAGAATCTAAATTGATTTAAAAATTAAATTCATCATTCATCATTCTAGATTCTAAATTGATTTAAAATTTAAATTCGTGATTCTAGAATCTAATTAGTACTAACCAAAATAGACTATAGTAGATACTTAAGCCTGAAGATTGGAATAGTAAATTGATATAACTCAAACTCAAAAAAAGTAAAGAGTGAAAGTCAAAGAATCAGTCTAAGGTCATCCATATCTAAAGTCAAGACTCGAAAGTTAAAACTGACGATTAAAAATGGCCAATGAGCATTTTAGGAGTGCCATGGAGGAGGAGGTGCAACAGTTAACTGGTAAGTCAAATAGTGCTGCGCAGCAAGCTGAGTAGACATAAGCTTGGTAACTCGAATGAGTGAGTTAGAGAGTGCAAATTAGTTTAGGTTTTGATATTTGTTATGTGTTGTTCTTTTTAATTTTAATTTTTTTTATGGTTGTTTTATATTTTTTTTTAATTTCTATATTACAACAGTTACTAGAAAAAAAATTAAGCAGAACATGGGAAGGGGCAAAATTTAAAAACTATTCTAATCCATCAAAACAATCTACTGCTCAATCTAATATTATCGGGTTAATCCTAATCATCAAGTTTAGCATCTAATGCTTATCACTATGTAGCAAAGTTGCCAGACTTGGTTGGGCTGGGACTTGGCAAGACTCAACGACTCAGCACAGACCCAACAAAGAGAAAAAAACTCAAAACATGGTAAATTTTCAGCACAAACCAATCGATATAAGTTATAAAACCACAATCTATGCAGAATTTCAAAAGATTATCTCATAAAATACGATGACACAACATTTGACACTCGATATTTGTATGCAAAATAGTGAACTGAAATTCCACGATCAAATTCACAAATAGTACTCCATTCAGCTACATAACTCATAGTTTCATAACATAATTAGATAATCAAGGTAGACAATGTCTCCAAGTCCAATCTCAAGCCTCATTCATGACTACAAAGATGCCAAGAATAAGCCCTCAAGGAGTTAGCCAAAATCTCTAGACTGAAGGAATAATTGTGGTGCAAACGTATTTGGTGTTTGCATTAGAGATAATGAAACACTAAAGAGACCCTGAGTCTCTTCATCAAGCCTGTAGGATGACATCCCATCCTACAGGCCTACTAGTATAAACTTTAAAAAAAATGCAAGTTGATAAACTAAACAATAAAACCTGAATGTGTAATTGCCCACTTACCTGAACTTTGAATGCTGAGAGGGTGAGATGACTTTACTCAGCAGCTAGTGATCATTGATGATGCTAAAGCCTCCTTCAATTTCCCTCATAAATGATGATGAACTCAACCCGCTCACAGTGACAGCACACAGCACTCTTCTAAGGAAGAAATGGCTCTTAAAAATATATGGAATGATAAATAATAAGGGGAGAAATGTCTTTATAAAGACTTCCTGCCCTCTAAAACACTTCATTTCCCTCCTAAAAATCACAAGTGTGGGGTATTTTTGGTCACTGTCATTGGGTCAGCTAAGCCTGGGTCAGACTCCCGAATCTAGCAAGTCTGGCAAGACTCCGCTAAGCCAAAGGGGAGCCTGCCAGGGGAGTCGCTGGGGAATACTCGGTCCAGAGCTGACTTGGCAGGACTCAGCCAGACTCAGGAGACTGGGAAGAGTATGAAGCACTGCTATGTAGCCAAAGGATATATGCATTTTATGGTACTTTTCTACAACAAGATAAGCAAAATTGTTGGGCAATCCAAATAGAAGTCTTCTACATTTGCATAAATCTACAGGACATAACAAAGAGGATTGAACCATCTATCCAAAATGAACCAAGTAAAATACAAAACTTTGAGTCGACTCAGCCAATGCAACAATTTCATTATTTTGTAGATTCTTTTACTTTTACATAAAAAAACTAGTTTGCATTGTTGTTTTTTTTTCCATGTGGTTCATGAACCCCGGAGATCGGTGACCGCTACATCCCCAAAATATTTGTACCAGGCAGATCCATCTGAAGTGACCACTTACTGCCTGCGCAACCACGGAGCCTAGCCTCAAGAGTGTTGACAGCATCGAACCCATGCCCTCTCAATAACAAAGCTGCTTTATTGACAAGACTCGACCAATTGAGCTAACCCTAGGGGCTTAGTTTGTATTGCTGTTACAGTAAGAAACAAAAATATTTATCACTTTCTGTGATTATATTACCAATTTTTTGCAACCAAAATATTGATGATGGTGCACAAAGCATTTTTTGTAAACTATGAAGTTAAGTTTAGTTGTGCAAAAGTTTGTAAAGAGCCTCTCAGAAGCCAATCCCTGCGAGCTGGAATCAACCAGGGCATTATCAAACTCATTCCTATGGCAAAAGACCTAGTGCTAAACACCACTTGGAGACCCATAACTCTTTTAAACATATTTTAAAAAACCTTGGCCAAGGCATCTGCCTTGTGCATCAAGCATATTCTTCCAAAGAGCATTCGGCTAGAACAAACAAGGTCTATTTGTGGGCAATATATCCTTGACAATTTCAATGCAGTCTTTAAAGTCATAGAATGTGCCCATCATACTAGCCTCAATGCCTTTTTGTCAAAATAGACTTTGAGAAAACTTATGACTGGGTGAAGTGGTCCTTCATTCAGCAACAAGTGACAACAAGGAGGCAATCAATCAGCAGCTCCACTGAAGGTTGAGCTGAGGAAGATAGCTCTTAATTGCCCAAATCAGAACATGGCCCCCCTCAAAAGGGGTGCTTTTGGGCTTGGTTCTCTTGATTAAATGGTAGTTCCAAACCCTTATATATAATAGAGACCAATGGAAACATCAAAATTCGCTCATTCCTGAAATCCTAAAAATTGTTATGTCTGATGCATTTTGAGTGCAATCTGAAATTTACTTTCTCCATATGAAATAAAATGGGGTCAGAACCACTCTCAAACATCCTAAGTCAATTAATAGGGCCCTAGGGTTGAATTTTGAGCTTTCCCACTCATAAATTATTGTTTCAAGCAAAATTAAGGGGGAGCACCTAGCCCTTTTTTAGGGGAGCTGCCTAGAAGCACCCCTTTTGGGGAAACACATCCCCACAGTAGGGAAACGTTTCCCCCTGCGTCTCCCTGTGTCTCCCTAAAAGGGGGCGTGGGGAAACATGTCCCTGAGCATCTTCCCATCCTAGGTGTGTGGGAAGCGTGGATACATGCACCCCACCATAGGGGACACATCCTCATGGAACACTGGTTAAAATAAACTATTATTTTCTTACAAAAGCAAAAAATGGATCAAAATTTTAACTATTTCGTATTTTATGTTTAGCACAATTGCAAGTCGTGTGGTAGTACTAAAATAGGATAGATAAACAACAGTGTTTTTTATAATCACTACATAGTCGAATTCCTATCAATCTTATGTGGAAATGATGTAGCTTGAAGTATCTAAATGCAGTACCAAAGTAGAATTGATACCAATAACCAAATAAGGCAGTGACAGCACAAACAAAATTTGTTGTAGCATCAAACTACAGAACTGTATTATCTAAATTTTTTCCTGGTAGCACTCTCATTTCCGTAAAATGTTTTTAATTCCAATGAACAAAGACTTGCCTGACTCGATAACGAAGTTGTGTTCCTTTGACATCAAGGATTTAGAAAAGGATTTAGAAAAGAATTTAAAAAGAACCAATCATAGTAGAAGGATCATTACAGGATCTAAATACTAAAAAATAATCACCATAAAAGAACACTAAACATTAAAAGTTAAAACTAAAGATTGGAGTATCTAAAGAACAAAACCTAATTATTGACAAAAACTAGACATTAAATGAAGGATCGTGGGATCTATGACCCAGTGCCGATAAGAATACATAATCAACTTCTGCATTCCCCTCATGACCCATCTGGATATGGACTTAAGGAGACCAGAACCAATCTTAATAGATTAATTACAGGATGTAACTGCACAAGCCTAGTACTCCATGAGTCTATCCCCCATCTGCTTATAGTATATATAAACAACACGTTTGTAGAAAGTTAGAAAAATACATTGTACAATCAGGTTGAACTCAATACAGATTCAATTGGACCTACAACACATTCCAGCCACAAAGCTAGAAAGAGCACAATAAAAATAAAAGAAAACATTGAATCTTTCACTGTTGTGGATTTTGTCCTTAGAATGACATGTGACATTCCAAATATGATGCCCAATCTGATATGTTGGCTCTTCTAGCATGGATGGAAAGAGAAAGCAATTACAGTACTTGATCTATTTTTTATAATATAAGACTATATTTTGCTAAGAAAACAAAGGTATACAAAAAATCCCACATGCATTACATATCGAATATCATTCCTTCAGGAAATCCCTAAGAGCCAAGTGTATGTGGAGACTAATATCAAAAGAGGACCTCTAGAATCAGATTCACATTCAGGGATATATTGAGCCCAATTCACCAAAAGACTGGATTGGAAACCCAAACAAGTCAATCAACAATGCATCCATAATATTGAAAGTACTGACTATAACATTCCCTTTAATAGGCAGATTTCTGGCATGGAAGGTTTGCAATGAGGCTAAGGTGAAGAACAGTATAGACCCATGGATAAGCAGTGATAAACTCTCTTCAATCTAGACCAGGCAGCTCGACCAGGAAACTCCTCCATTTGCCAGCAGGATTGGAATAGCGCTCAATAGAGAGACGACTCAAAGGCCAAGAAAATATTCAATCAAAAGGATTTATAAACAAATCAAAAGTGTGCCATGCCTATATAAAAGACTCTGATGATGAACATGTCTGGTCTAAAATCCAGCCTTGGGGATTTACACTCCAAAGTTAGGATAAGAATCGTGTACCCTAGACAGACTAGAATGCACACTCTCATGGTGGAAGCGCATCTGGATAAGAACCTTTCAAAAGTTCATTATTTACATGCAGTTGGCAATCTTAAATAGAGCACCCACATAGGAAGTTCTTAAGAGAAGAAATGGATCAAGTCCAAGAAAATGTATCATGTGTAAAAGAGTTGAAAAGAACATAGACCACTTACTGATATTCTGTCCTTAATAAAGGAAATTTGGATGGTTTGACAAGGATAAAGGACTGTGGACAAGGAGGTTATGCTGAAGAGTCCTCTAAAAAGTGGTAGCAAAACTCAGTCCTCAAAGGCCTTCCTCTAATAGTATCATGGGGAATCTAGAAAGATAGAAATGTAGAAATCTTTGAAGACAGGTATATAACTCTTTCAATGTGCCTTCCAAGGTCAGTCAATCTTCTCAAACTTCAAAGCTTTTTCATCAACCCCAACACAGAAAAAGTTGATTCGTGCTCGTATGGACAAATCTGGAACATGGGGATTACTTTGATGGAGCTAGTCAAGGTACCCCCCAAAAAAGGGAAGCCATACGTGTTCTCTATCTCAATAACTCTCACTGTATCAGATTTAACACAGATTTAGGTGAGGATCAAATAACTACACCGAGCTTATTTCCCTAAGAATACTCTAAAAGCTAGCAGCCCACAGTGGCATTTCAAAAAATACCAGTGTTTGTTGGCTCATTGTTGTTAGATAGTGTACCCCAGATCATCTTCTACTAGGTTGGAGCACACATAGGAGATCTGGGCACCTTATATTACAACAACATTACACAAATCCATGCAGCATTAAATTCCAAACATCATAATGATCTGTTGGTGAGAATTCAGCAATAAATAGACAGTAGGAGCACATCACAAATTTTACTATTCCAGCAATAAGGGCACACACATGCATGTATGGACCAGCCATAAAAAGAATAAGATAATTTTATCATTATACTTCAGGTTAAAGATAAAGTGCTAAAGTTAGATGAGTCAGTTCTGTTTTATTTTTCAGTCTTTCTGAATTCATTTTTTATCAATTAGATAGAGCACAGATCCAGAGATCTAAGTAATATACCTATTTTTATAAACCCTAGGTGTCACTTATAAGAAAGAGTGAGAGTATGGATCTGTAATAGGGTTAGTTTCAATTCTTACACAAAATCCTTTCTAGCAGATTTTTATTCAACAGTATTGGAATAGCAGTAACAACTGTTTTTGACATTGATCTGTGTGTTCCAATGTATGTATTCCAACTGTGTTTGTAGATTTTAGTGAGATTCAGATTGCAGTTTTGATTAGCCTTTAAATTTAGACAGTGTTAGTTTCCACTAGAAGAAGAATCTGTTTACAATGAGTTAGACAAAAATTCATAATGGTATCATAGAAAGGTTTGTTGAAACATTCTAAAAATCCTTGAATAGATAGTAGGACTGCTACCTATGAAAGGGAGCTGTCAGGAGGCTCCAGGGATCGGATGCTGTGATCCATGATTGAGAAAAGCACAGTGAAGTTTCAAGTTGTCGGGTTCTTTGTTAGGCTGCTGATCTGTCTTAACTTTCGTTTAGGCGATATTCCAATGCAGTAGTATGGCTACAGTCAATCTCAAATACATGGATAGATTGGAAGGTCCCTCTTAACTTCATCCCAGGGAAGTCTCAGGTAACCAACCTGCATCCATCTTAACTACAGATCTTCCAAGCATTTGGCGGGATCAAATTTCTTTCCACTCTAAAAGAGGTTTGCACCTCAATAGATTTGATCCCTCTCGACACTCGATAGATCTGGAGTTAAGATGGATCTAGAGTGAGAAATTATTCTTACATAAGAATACCATTAGCAAAACCATGGGTTGTCAAAACCACCAACAATAAATTGAATATTTCACCTCAAGTTTATTTTAATTATTAATTTTGTTTTTTATTTTATTTTTTTTTAATTTTATTTCATTTCCATTTTATGCAATTTGACTGAGTCAAAATGTTTACATATCAAGACACGACATTACAACATCTCTTCCATACCAGGCTGGTGAGCGCCTCTAGGCACAAAGATATTGTTGGAGTAGGATTTCTCTAACTTCATTGAGAAACTCGTTGTAGAGCCTCCCAAACCTGTGTAATTAGTAAATCATAAAAAGAAGATGGCCAAGGTCAAGTGAGTCATACTTGAATCTATGAAGGATCATTAGATCCCTCACATCACCAAGAAGACCACAATAAAGTACATATTTGATGCTCTAGTCACTCTATCAGAGTGAGAACAACAAACAGAAGACATTCCTAAGAAATAATCTTAATCCCTGCAAATGAGTAAAAGGATATTGTAGTTTCCTACTTAATGAAGATTATTGATCTCCATGATCAGCTTGCAGCAATTGAGAGGAGGTGAAGGGTGAAAAGCTAGTACTCATTGCATTAAATAGGTCCTGTTCTTTTTGGAAACTTTTTGGCTATGACATCTAGGCCAAAAAAAAGTTAAAACTTCCCATTTTGAAGAGGCTATGGAATGACTTCAACTAGAAGGAGCAGAATGTTGTCCCCATTAGTAAGACGAAGAAGGGCAACAAGAAAATAGGAACTAAGAAGGGTTAAAAAGGGAAGAAAGAGAAGCCAGGTTCTTGTAACCAGGGAAGGAAGGACTTGAGCCACATCAAGTGCTTCAAGTGTCAAATGTTTGGGCACTTCGCTTCCAATGTCATCAAAAGAAGGGGAAGGGAAAGAAACTTGTAAAGAGTACAAAAGCATCAGCTCAAGTGGATGAGCTTTCAGCCAATCTCGAGATACACTTCTCAATGGTCTCATGCCTGTCATCTGACATCATGTCTGATGTGGACTGGTATGTGGACAGTGGAGCCTGCAAACATACAACCTCTAACAAGAGTACCTTTAGTAGAACTTGGTGATGATGCCACATATCCAGTTGCAAGAGTGGGATCCATCAAGTGATATCCTTAAGCTTACTAAGTTAATGATGTTTTTTATGTACCTAGCTTAACTAAAAATCTCTTTCCAATTTCAGTGATGATAGATCCTACATATATGGCTAACTTTGAAGATCAACAAGTCGTCATCCTAAATTACAAGGGAATCCTATAAGAACTTTAGGGTATGATAGTGACAACATGTGTGAGCTTTGACAAAAGAGACTAGGTCACTTGCACTAGTGAATGTTGCCAATCTTGAAAAACATGGTGTGGGCATTGCCAATCTTCAAGGTTGAGAAGAAAGGAGTGTGCAAAGGTTGTGCACTTGGCCAGCATGTAAAGGATGTTTTCCTGGTAGTAAGCATAGGTCAAGAGGGGTTTCTGACCTAATCAACTCAAATGTATGTGGGCCCATCTCTTCAACTTCCTTATCAAGTAAAATTTACTATGAATATTTTATTGATGATTCTTCTAGGAAGTCCTAGACTTAATTCACAAAAACCAAAGGAGTTTGATACCTTTTGCATGAAATCAAGAATCAAGAAAATGTTGATAGTTCCCTACAACCCTCAGTAGTTTGGGGCCCTAATTCATGATCTAGTTCTGCTCATGTGTCTCTGTGTATAAACATGTCTCATCATTGTCTATATTTTGAATAGGTATCCTCACAGAATTTTGAAGGATAAGACTAGAGGAATTCAGAAGCCTCAAGTAACACATCTTTGAGTTTTTCAGTTGTCCTATCTACATTCATATTCCAGATGGGAAAAGGACCAAGTTGGAACCTTCTAGTTTGAAGGGCATTTTTGTAGGTTAGAGTGAAACCTCAAAAGCTTATAGAATATACATTCCATCTCAACATAAAGTAGTTGTGAGCAGAGATACCAAGTTTGAAGAAAATGCATGGCCCTTTAAGTCTCAAGAACCTCCAATAGTGACCATGGAGGCAGAAGATCTTGGTATCCCAAAAACAGATCTGCAGAAATAAAAAAGACCATGAAACGCACACTTAGATCAGCAAGCTTTCGGAAGTGCAAGGGGTGCCTCTTTACCTTCAAGTTCAGCTAGAAAGCCTAGATGGCTAATCTAGAAATTAAAAGAGGCAACAGAGTAAGTTGGTGCTCCAACTACTTCCCTTCAAATAAGCCACCCTCCTAAAAAGTTCCCTAGTTATGTTGCACTGATATCTTTCATTATTGAAACAAAACCTTCTAGTAATGGTAGTAAGGAAGCAAGTACTGCAAAATGCCATGATGGAGGAATACATCTCCTCCTAAAGAATGATGGGTAGGAGATAGTGCCTAGACTAGTGGAGAAGTTAGTATTTGACTCTAGTTTTTCTTACAACAATCATGCATGGTTAAGCATGCATCAGATTGTAGCATATAAAACTGCAAAGCTCGGTTTGTGGCTGGACGGTTCTCCCATTAAAAAGGAGTTGACTATCAGGAGACTTTTGCTCTTGTTACTAAATATACCTATATCAGATTTACTATGTCTTTCACAACAATCTTCCATTGGATTTTATATCAAATTTATGTAAAGACAACATTTCGTAATAGGTTGATTAAGGAGTTATATGAATAAACTAACCAAGAGGCTTTTAGGTGAATAGGCTTGAGACCCATGTTTACAAGTTGAAGTAGGCCCTTTATGGGTTGAAACAAGAACCATTTGCATGGCACTCCAAGATCGATGAGTAACTTTCAGATTTGGGTTTCACTGAGACAGATGCAGATTCTAATTTTTACAATTTGGTAGATCATTCTAATCTGCTTGTTTTAGTCCCATATGTAGACAACCTTACACTCACAGGAAGTTAAAAGGAATCCACAAACTGGTGCAGGGCAAAATTGGCAAGAGAATTTGTCATGACTTGAAGCACTACTTGCTGGCTCTAGGGGTGTAGCAAAGTGCAGGTGAAGTGTTCCTTGGACAGAAAAAGTATGTAATTGAAATTATTAGAAGATTTCAAATGATGGACTGCAAACCCATGGCTACTCCAGTGTATGCAATTGAAATTCTGATGAGATTTCAAATGATGTACTGCAAACCCATGGCTACTCCCCTGTGGTAGTAAATCCATTGTACTTTTCTGATTCTAATTCAGATTTGATGAACATCTGTATACAGGGAATTGATAGGTTTCCTCATGTACTTAGTTAACACAAGGCCTAACATTTGTTTTGCAGTCAACACTTTCAGTACATGGTGCAACCTAGGCAAGTTCATCAGGTTGCCACAAAACACAAGTTCTAATACTTGGAAGGGGGCAGTGCATTTTGCACTAAGATATGTTAGTGATGCAGCTTTTTATTCAATGATAATGGAATAGCATTCACAGGGGTTCTCCACAGTGATCTACATGTTCTGTGCATGTTTTCTAACTGTGTCCGTTTATAGGCTCAAACGACATTCAGATTACAGTTTCGATTAGCCTTTAAATTCAGACTGTGCTACTTTCCTGTAGGAGAAGAATCTGTTAAACAAGTGTTACTAAATTCATCAGTTGTTAGTAATTAATTAGATGAATGGCAGTAGTAGAAGATGAAATCAAACGTTTTGTCCGTTTTTATTTCAGAGTGCTTTGAACATGTCTACAAAGAATTAAATGGTGAAGTAGACACCTTGAGGAAGGAAGGACTACAGTTGGCTGAGGGTTCAAGGTTATGAAGTGAAATCAAGGATTGTCATATCTTACACGAACATATTTCTGCATCCTCGAATGGGGATTCTTATGACATTCAGTATTCTGAAGATGATCCAAGTTCCTCAAAAGAAGAATTTTGAATTTTAGAGGAGTTACAGGACCCTTCAATCAATATCAATGCCTTCTTCAGGCTTAGCAAAGAATGTACATTTTCGTTCTGATATTTCTCGAAGCTTAAAGCATTTACAGAATGTATCTCTTTATACTCGGATGAAATAAAAGATTAGAAAAATTGAGGGAAAATATATCAATATCAATCGATATGTAAGCCAATAAATGCGCCAAAAAAAACACAGATTGAAAAAATATGCCTAGTGTGAGTCTGTGAAAGCAAATATAAGCAGCACCTCTTCTGGAAAATGTGAAGCGGAAATACAAAACAAAAAAGACATCGTGATAAGAGAATATGGGTTGAGAGGGACAAAAGAAATCAAGGCTTAGACTCACCTCTATCCGATTGTATATGAGGATCTGAACCAGCCGCATCGGTTATCCAAAAATGCACCTTTGTCCGTGCACCGATCAATTCAATCCGCCGCTTGGAAAGAAAAATAGCACAATGCAAATATTTGCAAATGCGTCTACCTGAAAAGGCGGTGCGGCGTAAGAGGCCCTCCTGAAACCCCTCAGAGAAGGATATATCTGCGGACCTGAAACCCTACATCCGATATAACAACCCATTTTAAGATATAAATGTTTTAAAAAGTTAAAGAGCATTGTCGCCGACCCTGAAACCCTACATCGTATATAGAACTAGCATTTGCACAAATCGGTGCAACGTCATAGAAGTAGTGGGATATGGAAGTAGGTTTGTGCAACGTCATAGAAGTAGTGGGATATGGAAGTAAGTAAAAGTAATATTTTAGTAAAAAGTTAAATATGTGTTGTATGAATTAATAATTTTATTATATAATTAATAAAAGAATTAATAGAGAAGGGTTATTATTTTAAGATTTAGGATATAATTATAAAAAAAAAAAATTGAGAGGAAATATTAGTTTTAAGATAAAAAAATTAATTAAAAAGAGCAATAAATTTTAGGTTTAATTCTAAAGCCTCAATGCGAAAGGATTATATTAGAACATCCTAAAAAGCCTTTTAAGAAAAATGGCGATTAAAACCTTTTCCAAATAAATTTTAAAGGTTTAAAGCATAAATATAATAAAAGCCGACATATATATGTAAAATAGTAATAAAGAGGTCGACCCCATAAAACTACGACGTTGCATATTTGGATCTCGCGAGTGGCGTTTTTGTTCTATTGTCCATGACCAAACTTCCGAAGCCTCTAACTTGCAACTTTATTTACAACATATCCATTCAATTTAATTATTTACACCATAACCATTGCAACTTTTAATGTCCATGACCAGACACATGTCTTTAAAACTTGTGATATGAAAGGCGTGACATGGCAACTGTGATATTATATTAAGGTGTGCTATGATGGAGCAGTCGAGTCTGCAACACGTATTGCAATCAGAGGTTTCAAAGTGACAAGGCTTCAAAAGTTGAGATATGGCGGATGCGATGTCAATGGCCAAATGTGGAGAAGTAATGGTTTTCTATAGAATAAACGCATCCATTATTACTAACGGTTTCTTGAGATTTCGCTCATAAAAGTCTTGGATTATTATGTAATCGGTTATTTGCTAAGTTATTCACTCTGAACGTTAGTTACTCTCACCCTTGTGTTTCTCTTGACAAGTCAGTCCCAACAAGCATAATTCAACAAAAATGTCTTGGTCGACCAAACCCATGAAGAAACCTGTTGTTCAACAACAATCAATTGCTCTTCCCCCTGAGTTTGCAGAATTGCTTGCATTATTTACCGATACCACATGCACCTCAAACACCGGAACATCTGCGTGGGAGGCCACATATCAACTTTTCGAAGATGAAGAGCCGAGAGTCACAGAAAGAGTAGTCATAGCCGAAGATTCATACCCGGTTTCTGATACTACATATAGTGATCTGGCCAATTCATTCCTCCACAGAATTGTTGCTCAGCTGAACATCCTTCCTTACATGGATATGATCACATGTGTTGTTGACCATCTAAACATCGCTGACAGAAACTTTATGACCAAGAGGAACACAATCATCGGCTCTTTCACCAACAAAGATTTGACTCGAATGTACCAGTTGTCGACAGCTTAGAAGAAATATGATATGACTTCATTGAGAAATTCATGAAGGAAAATTAGGATCAATCTGAAGTCATCAAAGGATGGAGAAGAGATGCTAGCAAGCACAAGCGAGAAAATAAGGGTATGCATTCTATAGCTTCTCTTGTCGGTCCATATTGTTATGTTGCCACTATGATATGTAGATTATTTGGTTATGTCAATACCCAAAAGTTTTCAGACCAGTAGGTACCCTTGATTGATGTAGCTATGTTATGGACTGGGGGACTATTCTATCTAATAATTTAAGTATCCAAATCCTAGATTATAGGAAGAACTGTATTTTTTTTATTCTAGAAAACATTGTTCCCCCATTTTACATGAGTGCCTATGTAATGGATGTTATTTTATTACTTATGATTTCCCATCCATGGGATGTAAATGGACCATACAGGACCCTATGTCTATCCACGTTTATCATAGTATTCTCTGGGAGTCAAAATATAGGAAAAAGAGCATCATTCCTTTGTTAATTCTCATACAGAATACAAATTAGATGCATGGTGTGAAGGAAAATGAAATTTACAGGTTTGTGGTTGAAATTTATTGGTGTATCTATACGTGTATCTATAAGTTGTATTTTCATAGTCCAGGGGTTGGGAATACACAATTCCCATCCACTTGAGCTCAATTTTATCTCGCAAAACTTCATTGGGATCTACCTAAACACATATGCAAACATAGGTGAAAATGCCTTTCAAAAGTCTTTCCCTGTCTACTTTGACGAATCTTCCAAGAAAATTGCCCACTTTTTCTAAGAGATCTAGATGGGTAAAGTGAATGGGAAAACTGGGAATCTTACCCATACTAGAGTAGTCATCGGCAACATAGTGAGAGGCTTGAAGTTGGGAAACCATGGCTTCACTAGAAGACCAACTCATCCCCAAAACCATCGACCTTGGTTAAGGATTTTTTTCTTATCCTCAAGACATTTGAAGATCACCACAAAAAAACATGGGTCTACATCCACCCAAACCGACGTTCATCCAATCCTATCATAATCGAACAGAAAAACGCTACTTTTTCAATAGAAAATGGGGAATAAAAGTATCACCCAAGGATAATGACCATCGCATCAAGCGCTCAATCATAGGGGAGGAGCAATAATTTGACAATCACACATCCTTGATTTCTATTGATTTAACTCTGAACGCTCACGTAATATTCTCTTGCTTGGCGAATTAAACACCACTGCATGGAATGGACGAGGATTGAGCCGAACCCTGGATGAAGCCCACTTCATTCTCATCTAAACACAAAACTATATATACGTCAAAGCTATTACAATAGATTCTGACTGTCAACACCTCGAGGTTCTGTTTATATGTGGCTACCTTTTATGGTTACTATTGAATGTGTGATTGGCAATAGTAATGGCAACTTAGGGCTTCCAAATTTCCTTCGATTCCCTCACTACATCCTAACGCAAATAGTTGTTCAATGCCTTGGTTGTCTTTCAAAACTGGTAGGCAGCGTCTTCTTTTATAATTCTCGATGGTTTTAATTCCACTACAATCACAACTTTCATTTACATAAACTTCGTGTTTTCGCACGAGCGACGATTGTTCAAGGTGAAATGTCACTTGGATGGTTTCAATGTTGTTGACCCATCATAACTAACTAACGGATATGCCCATTACAATTTTATACCACCCCATTATCAATATCAATTATGCATGGGAACCAATTAAAGCAACTTTTCACATTAATTTTATATGAGCATGAGAACATGTGTTAACAAGCAGCCCATAAAGCCTCATTTTGAATGCAATAGTCACTTAGAAGGAATTCCTCTTGTAGTAGCATCCTCCCTACTAAACTTTGCTAGTGCTAACATTAGAACCACCATTACAACAAGATATCTTTCTAGTGTTGACAACACCATTATAGTAAGATACCTCAAGAGAGACAGAAAATTTAAAAAGTATGATAGTAATACGTATCCAGAAGATGGTATTGAAACTAGTAATTGTTCAAGAATCCATAAGATTGTAAGGTCATTCTCATTATCATAATCGTTGTCATCATCATCACCATCATCCTTGTCATTGTTATTGCCATCATTACACTATCATCATAATCACCATTCATGCCATCATCATCATCATTATGGACATTGCTTGCAATTGTTCATAATTGTAGATATTGTAAGAAATATCATCAACCCAAAAAATGTGCTCAGTGCTAGAAAAGGGTTGTTTAGGACACATTGATATACATAAGAGAAATAACAACTCTATTTTTGACAGATGATCGATGATCATCATCATCACCACCATTATCATCGTCATTGTCATTTTTATCATCCCCATCATCATCATTAATGTAATTCCTATCGACATTGTTGTAATCATGCATCATCATCATTCATGCCATGATTGTTTTTTATGATGACCTAGATGAAAATGATGATCATGACACCAAAGATAATGCTTATGATTATGACAATGACAACATCTAAAATTGGGAAGATTCGCCAACGTCATTAGCATCGTCATCATCATAATCATTGCCATTATCATCATTGTCATTGTAGCCACTATCATCTTTATCATCATAATCACAATTCATGTCATCGCCATCATCTTCATTTTCATCATTGTCAATATTATTGACATTGTCATCAATTGTTCATAATTGTCAATGCCATAAGGAATATCATCAATGCAGAAAATATGATGAGTGTTGGAAAAGGGATGCAAAAGCGAACATAGAAATGGGGGCAACAATAGAAGTAAAATTGGATGAAAAGTGGATACAACATAAGTAGATGCACAACAACATGAAAAACCTGACACAAAAGTGGATGCAAAAGTAGATGCAGTTGTCAATGCAAACTTGGATGCAAACATGAAGGCAAAAGTGGAAGCAAACATTGGTCCAATGGTAGGTGTAAAACTTGGCACAAATTGTGGTGAAACAAATGTGGATGCAACAATGGAAACAAAAGTATATGCAAAAATGGATGAAACAAAAGTGGATGCAATAGGGGATGCAAACGTGGAAGCAAATGTGGTTGCAATGGTGCAACAAAAGTGGATGTAACAATAGACAAAAAATATGCAAAATAAGATGCAAAAATGGATGTAAAAGTGGAAGCAAACATTGATGCAAAAGGCAAAACAAAATTGGATGCAAAAAATGGATATAATGTAAGTAGATGCAAAAGTAGATACAAAACGAAATGCAAAACCCAATGCATAAACCTGACATAAAAGTGGATGCAGAAATAGATGCAATATTTGATGCAAAAGAGGATGTGAACATGGATGCAAAATTGGAAGCAAACGTGGATACAACAGTGAGTGCAAAACATGGTGCAAATTGTGGCATAACAAAAGTGGATGTAATGATAGATGCAAAAAAAGAATCAAAGTATGATGCAAATGAAGATGTAAAAAGGGATGCAAAAAGTGAAATTTAAAATGGGTGCAACAGTGGATGCAAAATTGTGTGCAAAAGTGGATGCAATAGAAGTCGATGCAAAAGTAGATGCAAAACGAGACACAAAACCCGATGCAAAACCCGGTCCAAAATTGGATACAAAAAGGGATGCAAAAATAAATGTAGTAGTTGATGAAAACCTAGACGCAAATGAGGATGCAAACGTGGATGCAAAATTATAATCAAAAGTGGGTGCAAAAGGAGGTGCCAAACTAGGCGCTAATTGTGGCACAAAAATATTAGATGCAATAGTGGGTACAATAATAGATGCAAAAGAGGATGTAAATATGGATGCCAAACAAGAGGGAAAAGTGGATGCAACAAAAGTGGATGCAACATTTTATGCAAAACTAGACACAAAACACGATGTAAAACATGGCGCAAAAGGGATGCACAAATGGATGAAAAAATGGATGCAAAAAATGATTTAAAAAAGGATGCAAAAAAGGATGCAAAAGTCGATGCAAAAGTTGATGCAAAAGTTGATGCAAGTGTAGGTGAAAAAAGTGGATGCAAATGAGGATGCAAAAGTATGTCAAACAAAATTAGGTGCCAAACTTGATGCAAAACCTGGAACAAAACCTGGTGTAAAGGATGACACAAAACTTGGCATAAAATTTGGTGCAAAACGTGGTGCAAAACCTATTGCAATACCTGGTGCTAAACTTGGTGTAATATTTGGTGCAAAACTTGATGCAAATTTTGTGTCAAGTTTTGCACCATATTTGATAAATGGATGAAAATAGCACAAAAAATGGGCTCTAGATGCAAAAAAAGAAGTAAAAAGGGACGCTAATCGCTGGTTTTGTTGTAGTGATTGGAGGAAGTTCATTTCAAAATTTTCATTAATTGCAGCTCCCTTACATGCTTTGACAGGATTGAACAAGGTGTTTCAGTGGGGAGGCAAATAGCAAAAATCCTTAGACACCTTGAAAGAAAAGAATAGGATAGCACTTGTACTAGCACTGCCAAATCTAAAAAGACCATTTGAGATCCAAACTGATTCCAGTGACTACGCCATGGGAGCAGTGTTGACACAGCATGGTAAACCCATATGTTATCATTCTGAGATTTTTAATCCTGCAGTAGTTAACTATCCTACCTATGATAAAGAATTGTATGCATTAGTTTAGAGTGTGAAAAAGTGGAAACATTACTTAACGGGAAAAGAGACAGTAATACATACTGATCATTAGCCACTTCAATACCTACACTCCCAAACTAAGTTGCAACAATCAAGACATTACAGATGGATGGGTTTTCTACAACAGTTTCATTTAGTCATTAGACATAAAAAGGGAATACATAACAAAGTTGCAGACATGTTATCAAGACCCATTATAAATGCATCTACTCTACTTAAGCATAATTTTGTGCTGCATGAAAGCTACATAGAACAATATACTTAGGATATGGACTTTAAAGATGTATATTCAACTTTGAGTCAAGGCAAAAGAGTAAAAGAATTTGACTATCATGTGAAGGACTGACTCTTATATCATTGTGGGAAACTTTGCATTCCACAAACTGAGAGAATAAAGATAATTAGGGAAGCACACACTTCTCTGATATTAGGTCACCTTGGGGTAAGTAAAAGAGTTGCACAACTATGAAGATTCTGCTATTGGCCAAAAATGAATGAGACAGTTTCTAGATATGTAAAGGGATGTGCTATGTGTGCTAAAAGCAAGCCCATTAACAGGAAACTAGGCTTATACACTCCATTACCAGTTCCTTCTCACCCTTGGGAAAGCATTTCCATTGATTTTGTTGGAGGACTACCTATGTCTAGAAAAGGTCATGATTATCTATATGTTGTTTTGGATAGGTTCAGCAAAATGTGTATCTTGATACCCTGTAGTAAATAGATTACAACTAAACAAACTGAAAAATTATTCTTGGAATATGTATGGGCTCATTTTGGATTACCCACTTCTATTATATCTGATCGAGACACCCGATTTGTGGGGAAGTTTTGGTCAAGTCTGTGGGAACTGATGGACACCAAATTAAAGAAAAGCACAACTTTTCATGCACAAACAAATGGCCAGACAGAAGTATTTAACAGGACGGTGATCCAGTTACTGAGAGGATATTGCAGCAAACATCCTAAGCTTTGGGATGATCACTTGTGTTATGTGAAGCATGCTTACAATAGAGCCAAACACTCTTCTACACATAGATCTCCTTTTGAGACATGTTTTGGTTTCATACAAAGGTCTCCTTTGGATTTTGTCTTCGGTAAAGATACCATGGTTGAAGGACACAGTGATGTGGAAAAGGAAACTAGGTTCATTGAACAGATCCAGGAGATCCACCAGGAAGTACAGGAATAGCTGGAAAAGATCCAGGCCAACTACAAGGCTAGGCATGATAACCATCAGATGGAGCATAGTTTTCAAGTTGGAGACCAAGTCTAGCTGTATATCAGGAAGGACAGGATGCAAGGTGAAGGTAAAAAGCTAAAACCTATTAGGTATGGACCTTAGAAGATACTTGAGAAGATTGGTGAAAATGATTCTTTCCTTGATCTACTAGCTTACATCCACATCTACCCAGTCGTGAACGCAGATTGCTTGAGATTGTTTGAACCTTCAATGATTAAGGACCCTGAAGAGCAGAGTCAATTACCTTCTATTGATGACCTGCTACTCGAATATCTTAATGAGTTACAAGAAGACAGTGTTAGAGAGGAAGGTAAGGACGACTCACAATGGACAAGTGGAATACCTCAGGACTGGGCTTAAAGATTTGAAGCCGAGCTGTGCGAAGTGGATTGAGATTGGAAATGTGAGACAAGATTTTCCTCACTTAGTCGATGCTTGAAGAAAACCAACTTTTGGTGGTCCAAAAGCTTTTTTAGTAGGCAGGCCGTGATCCGAATTGGATCCACAAAAAGACTGTCAAGAACCTTGACTACAACAAGTTGAACAAATCTCTAATGAAATCCAAAACAGTGATCAAAAAACGCCTTGAACCAGTGGCAATGGCCACCAACATGGAATGACAAGGACCTCGGTCAAAGCTCGCTGACCAAGGCCCATGGACACTGTGCAGGAGGTCAAAACAGCCCCTGGGAGACTCAGATCGGGAAAAGGAGGCAGTTTTTGATGTGCGATTAGCGCTTAGTGCTAATCGTGCATCGCTAGGCAAAAAGGGCTAAAGTGGAAAAGGCTTAAGCACTCGGTCACATTGGGAGCTAGAGAACCGCGGGTAGAGAAGGAAAAGCGCTAAAGGACAAAAGGCGGGACCCACGCTCTGGAAAACTGACGGTATTGATCGGGGCACCCTTGAATGGTAAGAGGTTTTGGAGGGGAGTGGAGTGATCCCACTTAGTGATCGACGCATGGCAGCGGAGGTGAGAGAAAAATTGCCGTGATCATGCACTATTGGTCGAGCAAGTCAACTGTGCTTGACATGCGTATGACTTTGGATCTGGAGGAGCCCAGATCGGAGAGTTGAGATCACGCCCGATGGAGGAAGCAGAATCGACGGGGGATTAAGCCGCATTCTAAAAGGATTTGGAGTCTGGTTGATCGCCACGGTGGAGAAAGAACACATATATAGTGTAATGGAAGAAACAAACTGGTGAAGCATGCTGGTACTAGTTAGATGGAGACACGTGGCCACTTCCTGAGCGTTCATGCTGATGTCAAAAAAGAAACTCCAAGCGCAGCTGTAGAAGGTGAATCAACGCAGGTGGGAGAGGAACCGAACAGGCACAGGGATCGAATGGCTAAAGCCATGAACAGAGACAGTCGAACATAGAGAAGGGAGAACAGAGAAGAGTTCGAGTGACCGAGAGAGACAGTGAATAGTGAACCCTGAGAGGAGGACTAAACACAGAGAGCAGGAAAGCCAAGCAGAGGCAACAGAGGGCCGAGCTGACCAAAGGCAGCATCGAGCACCAGAGAGCTTGAAGATTCAAGCTTTCCAATACAGAAATCTGTCCAGATTAAGCATCACAGTTGGCTCTTTCCACTGTAGACCAAGGGTCACAGAGTTGGTAGGAAGAACAAGAGTCTGTGTACTTTGAGTGGCTTGGGGAATCCAAGAACCACCTTACCAAGAAAACCTCCTTCAGGAGAACTCGCATTGAGTCCCTATAATTGTAATTCTCTGCTTGAAGACACAATAAAACAAGGCCACCACTAGAAGCTAGACCGGAGATGTAGCTCTCGAGGATAGGGTGAACTCCTTATTAAAAATTGTTGTGTCTTTATGTTGTTTACTATATTTCTCTGTTGTCTTTCCCTTTATTTTCTGTGTATTGGCAATCTGATCGATCCATTGTTTCAATAACACAGAACACACACACCAGCACATGAGTCTGTAATACCTTTTGTTAATTAAATCTTGAAACTGATGTCACTCATAGGGTGATTATCAGATCATCATATGTCAGTGAAGAAGCAATCTGGTTAAAGGGTCTACTTGATGAGATTGGAAGGATGCAGGAGAAAGTGAATGTACTTTGTGACAGTTAGAATTTTATTCACTTGGCTACAAATCTTGCTTATCACAGCAGAACAAAGCACATTGATGTAAGGTATCATTTTCTGAGACAAGTGATCGATGGCGGAAAAGTAGCTCTTCAAAAGGTCCATATATTGGAGAATTATGCAGACATATTAACAAAGCCAGTTACAGTAGAGAAACTGCGATGATGTTTAACTTATCTTGGCTTGCAGAAGAGATGATGAATGGGCATTGGAAAGGGATAAAGAAAATTGTTGTCAAGGTGGAGTTTGTTGGTAATTGACCAATAATTAATTTAAATTTGGGAAACAATTTTATTAGTTATTGAAAAGTTAGTTTCATACTGAATCAATAGTTATGTAAATGAGGAGGCTCATATAAAAATGATGAATGCCCAAACTGTTGTAAGGTGAATTATTTATTGATTAAATATAAATTCTAATCCAATGCCCCATGGATGTTTCCTTGACACCCTGTCAAGATTTTACAACATAAATCTTATCTTTTTACTTATGTGGTTGTATTCAGTTTGAATCATTTTCTTGCTTGTTTAGTAACCTCCAATAACTACACATTGATTAGAAATGCCATGGAAACAAAAAACTGTATTCTATAACAAAAGGAAATATCTCTTATTCTATCTTCAAAAGTCCTTAATCCAAACATACTAAAAACCTAGCTATACAATTACAACCAAACAGTTGAGGTACATTGAAAGAAAATTTGAACTAGAAGTACATAAGAATTAAATCAAATATTATCATTGATTGTATATATCAAGAAATGGATGTGTCCTAACATGATGGTAACTAACTGACTAAACTTGTGATATTCTCTTTAAGTATCTATGCTTCTCTAGCAAAATAGATATTCTTTTCCACTCAGGAATTATCTTTACATCTTGACATGACTAGGTAAAGTATCCAATCCATGACTCAAGGAAAAAATGTTGTCTCTCTAAATATAGTCTTAGACAAATCTCACATCTACCCTAGAATGTAAACCCGTGTGTGATAGCTCCCATAGATCTTAATTCATTTTTTATTAATATCTCATAATTGTCATATTTTCTTGACATTTCTTGTTAGGATATATTAAGAGTTTACAGGTTCAGTCTGATGCTAAGAGCAATGTGACATCACATAGGCAATACCTAACTTGACAAATAGTGTGATTTTATTCCTTCGTGTGGAAGGTTATTACCAAAATTCTTTTGTCTGCAATCGTAAATGAAAGCTATGTATGTGCCCTACCCGCATGGGTCAGACAATATCCAAACAGAAAGGGAAACTTTAAATCAACCATCCTAGTAGCAACCAAATGAGAAAAAATGGCTAAGCCTACAAATTCCTATAGTCAAGATAGAATTCATGGTCCGAGTTACCTACTTTGATAATCTGTGGACACTGATAAATTTTCGATTTCAAAACTCACCAGCCACTAAAGTTCAATTCAAATTTAGGGGTTTGAGCATGTTATCCACTTCTCTCTCCACTTGAAGCATTATAGTTGGACCGAGAACAAATTGTTTTTTCTTTTCTAGAAAATATTGATGCCATGAGTGGTAATCAACAATTGTAAATTTAGCTAGTTGTTCACTTTTCCCAAAAAAAAGAATGGAAGCAAAAGTCCTCTACCTGCCAAGATAATATAGAAGCATTAAACAATTATGAATACTGTTTTGGATTAGCCCAAATCTATAATTTGAAAAATTTATCCCTCTCCCGTTTTGACAAATGCCTTCTGTTAGTCTTGAGTAGGACCTGCTAATTGTACATTTTTCATGCCTTGTGTTAGTTGTTCGCTTTTCCCAGAAAAAGACATGGAAGAAAAACCCTCTACATGCCAATTTTCCTCAAGAAGAGAGGAGGAGAGAGAGAAGGAGAGATGGATGGAGATAGTGACAGAGTTGGAAAGTGGAGAGAGAGTGTGTGTATGATTGGGGGAGAGATGAAGGGAGGTGGGAGAGAAGGGGAGAGGAAGGAAAAAGAGAGAGGACTTGAGAGAGAGGTGAGAAAGAGGGGGGGAGAGATATGGAGATGGAAGGGGAAGAAAGACATAGAGAGAGAAAGGTGGAGAGAGAGTGACAAGGGAGAGATGGAGAGTCAGTGAGGGGAAGAGGTAGAGAGAGAGAGGAAGAGGGAGTGAGAGAGAGATAGATATATATATGGAAAGAGAGTATGTATGTTTTGGGGTGAGAAGGAGAGACAAGGGGAGATAGAGATATAGATGGGGCGAGGGAAGGGGTAGAAGAGAGAGGCAAAGAGAGTGATGGAGGAAGAGGGACAGATGGGAGATAGAGATATATATGGAGGGGGTAGAGAGAGAGAGAGAGAGAGAGAGAGAGAGAGGGATAGAGATAGATATATATGGGGGTGAGAGAGAGAGAGTGACATATTTTAAGGGGGTTGAGAGGAGACAGGGGAAGAGAGAGAAAAGAAGAGGATAAATATAGGGAAAGTAGGGGAAGAGAGAGACAAAGAGACATAGATATGGAGGGGGGAGAGAGGAGGAGAGAGATAATGAGATAGGGAGGGAGATAGTGACAGAGTTGGAGGGTGGAGAGAGAGTGTGTGTATGATGGGGGGAGAGATGAAGGTAGGTGGGAGAGAAGGGGAGAGAGAGGAAGGGAAAAGAGAGAGGAATTGAGAGAGAGGAGAGAGAGGGGGAGAGAGAGGAAGGAAAAAGAGATAGGACTTGAGAGAGAGGAGAGAGGGGAGGGGGAGAGAGATGGAGTTGGAAGGGGAAGATAGAAATAGAGAGTGAAAGGTGGAGAGGTAGTGACAAGGGAGAGATGGAGAGTTCGTGAGGGGGAGAGATAGAAAGAGAGAGAGAGAGGAAGAGGGAGGGAGAGAGTGTGTGTATGTTTTGGGGGTGAGAAGGAGAGGCAAGGGGAGATAGAGATATAGATGGGTTAGGGGAAGGGGAAGAAGAGAGAGGCAAAGAGAGGGATGAAGGAAGAGGGCTAAATGGGAGATAGAGATATAGATGCAGGGTGCAGATAGAGAGAGACGGAGGGAGAGAGAGAAAGGGAAGAGATAGAGAGGGAAAGGAGGAGGGAGAGATAGATATATAGATAGATAGATATGGGGAGAGAGAGAGAGAGCATGTCATATTTTTAGGTGTTTGAGATAGAGAGACAAATCTGGAGAGATGGATGGAGGTATAAATATAGATAGCAGGGGGAGAGAGGAAATAAGAGAAATATAGAGAAAGTTAGGGAGAGGCAGATATAGTGAGACGGGGGAGAGAGGGAGGGGAAGAGAGAGAAGGAGAGGGGGAGGGAGAGAGACATGGAATGGAAGGTATAGAAAGGGGGAAGAAGAAAGAGTCTCACAGAGAAAAATACAAATATAGAAGTTATATCCTGAAAGTCATGAATATTTTAGATTTTCAATGCACTTGTTGATTTCTAATCCTATTTGACTACATGCACTATATGCATTGATTTCAGTGTAGATGTCGATTTATAATTCTATTTAATACCTTACACTAGATGCATTGATTTTAATTCGATGTTGATTTCTACTCCTATTTGATTGCTTTCACATGATGCATTGGTTTTAGTGTAGACATTGATCTTTCTAATCCTATTTGATTGCTTTGACATGATGCATTGGTTTTAGTGTAGACATTGATCTTTCTAATCCTATTTGATAACTTTCACTACATGAATTGATTTCAGTTTGATGTCAATTTTGAATTGTATTTAATACCTTACACTAGATGCATTGATTTCACCGTAGATGTTGATTTCTACTCATATTTGATTTCTTGCATTAGATGCATTAGCTTCAGTGTAGATATTGATTTCTAGTCCTATTTTATTTCTTGCAGTGGATGCATTGATTTCCATATATATGTTGATTTCTAATCCTACTCGATTGTTTGCACTAGATGCATTGGTTTTAGTGTAGATGTTGATTTCTAATTTGATGCAACAAGATGTATGATATACATTAATTTCAAAGTAATTAGATTAGTAGTGTGCATTGAATTCAGTGTAAGGACATCTATACCTCCTCCATCTATATCTCTATCTCCCATTGTGTCTCCTTCTTTATCTCTCTATCTCATCCTGTAAACATACACTCTCTCTCCATAGTTAACTAGCTCTCTCTCCTTCCCTCCCTCTCCCCTCCCTCTCTCTCTCTTCCCCTTCTCTCTCTCTCTAACATTTCTCTCTCCATATCGATATCTCTTCCTCCCTCCCTGTATTTGCCTCTCTCTTACCCCCTCTCCCACCATATATATCTCTATCTCCCATTGCCTCTCCTTCTCACCCCAAAAACATACACACACTCTCTTAGTGTAAGCACATAAAAACTATTCAACCATAAATACAATACTTGAACTTTCATCCTGAATAAAATGTTTGCTTACCCCAAATGTTTTCTTCTTGAAACTATAAACTATTTATAATTTGGTACATTCTTATTATTCCCATTTTCCATCATTCAACATTTTTAATTACTTTGGATTCAAATGCGGTAATAGAAAATAACTACCATTGAAAATTATTTAGGGTTTAACACTCCATAAATCACAATGATTGAAGTTCGAGAAAACTACTATTAATATTCGAGAGAAACAAAGACAAGGTATGTTGATTAATACAATAGCTCGAGTTAAATATTTGAATGGTTTATGATTCCAACTACTCTTTTCATATGATCGATATGAGAAAAAGGAAAGACTAATAGGTGTGACAATAGGAATAGTAGAAGAAAATAATTTCAAATTGATTGAAATGAAGATTGTTTGTAATTGACTATATTTTTAGTATTCACATTTTCTATCTATCAAAATTGTTACATTGACACTTTCCACTCAAAATTTGTATTTCATCATTTCTCATCATTCAAGTTACTAACAGTCTCTCATCTCAACAAACTAAGGTAACGAAGAAAATTCTAAATTAAAGTGACCAAATTAATCTTAGACATATTTAGCATATTTAAAATGATAAAAATAATTAGTTGTTCAACAAATTTTGTATGGCCGCACACAACTAAAATCAACCTAGATCCATCTTAACATCGGATCTATCAAGTGCCGAGACGGATCAAATCTCTCGAGGTGTAAAGCTTCTCGCAAGTTTTGCACTCAAAAAATAGGTTTTCACCTTGAAAGATTCGATCCCTCTCGGTGCTTGATAGATCTGATGTTAAGATGGATCTAGGATAATTATAATTCAATTAATTGATATATATATATAACTATTTAAATGGGTGCCAAATTTAAAATATAATCTCTAAAATAATAATATAATACTATAAATTTTATTAATTATATATGTATGGGTTATATTTAAAAAGAAATATAATATTGAAATAAAAGGATAAAAAATATAATAATAAGAATTATTTTAATTTGATTTCCATAATTTTATTTACGTAAATAATATTATTAATCATAGAAATAGATGTTTATTTTGAAATACGATTTATAATAAAATATAATATTAGAATATTATATTAAATTAAAATTAAGAGTTATATATATATATATATATATATATAGAGAGAGAAAGAGAGAGAGAGAGAGAGAGAGAGAGAGAGAGAGAATTATTGTTATAATAATTGAAAATTAGAAAATAAAGTGTAAGTAACCTTAAAGTAAAGAAGTTTATTTTTTCTTATAGTTCTTGCTACTATATATATATATATATATATATATATATAGAGAGAGAGAGAGAGAGAGAGAGAGAGAGAGAGAGAGAGAATTATTGTTATAATAATTGAAAATTAAAAAATAAAGTGTAAGTAACCTTAAAGTAAAGAAGTTTATTTTTTCTTATAGTTCTTGCTACTTTATATATATAGATGTAGATATATATATATATATATATATATATATATATATATATATATATATATATATATATATATATATATATATATATATATATATATATATATATTCTTTTTGAAACTTACTTACATGGTTACTACTTTAAAAGGTATTTTTCTAACAACATTAATTTAGCTAGTTTCTATCATATGAAAACAATTGGGTTTATACTTATTAATTCATTTTATTTGGTCATTGTGCAAATTGGGTTGTTGACTCATTAATACATATCTCATATGCCAATCGACGTTAACTTAAGAGTTACTAATGTGTATTATTAAATAATATGTGACTGGAGGAAAGAACTCTCTCGATCATCCTACAATTGTCTCTGACTAAAGCTATGACGTCCCTCGATCCTTGTTCTTGATTTGATGTTCTATAAGGGTAGGGTTAGATTGATGATATGGATTTTGAGGAGATAGTTGAGGTAACTATCCTCCCTCCCTAGTGTTGTAGATATCCCATTCTGCAGTGTTCTTAACAAGGGATCGATTCTGCAGCTTGTGGTTTCCAGATCTGATTAGGAATATTAGTTTTGTTGTTCTAACATCCTCCTTAGATTATCAACAAAATGAAATTAATATGCTTAAGGATTCATGAGTTTATTGCAAGTGAAAATGAGTTTTTATGTCAATTTTATGACCAATTTAACATAAATAAGAAACTAAACAACAACATATAAAAGTATAGAACATCACCAACAACACACCACAATAGGAACATGATGAAGGATTTCACCCCTCCTGAGCTACGTCTCCTTGGTCAAGCTTACAATGTCTTGGGCCTCTCTATTATGCTCAAATGTGTAAAAAGATGTGTTTACAATGCTCAAATCCTTCCGTAACCTACTAAAATGAGTCCAAAATGTCCAAAAACGATGACCTAGCTTCTTTCTGCTCGCAATTTGGTTCAAAGCTAGAGAAGTTATGACCTCCCCTAGTTTCTCCACTATTCGCTCGACAAATTGCCCAAAATGTAGCACCAAACCCTCATTTTTGCTCAGATTCCCACTAACTCGCCACCAAATCTGTCAAAACCTGAGCAAATTTGTCAGGCAGATAATTTGGTTGTCGAGGCCTAAAAGTGGGGAAATTAAAGTCATATGGAGGGTCCTGCACCTAGGGGCTAGCCCTTAATGCTGGCCCCTTTCCTCCTATGGTCACATAATTGTTGGTGGCTTAGACAACGGTTTTCACATGGTGGTTATGTTTGTGGGATGGACCCCATTTGCTGACCTAACCTCCAAACTGCATGGTCAACATATCTCAAATATAACTCGTGCCCCTTACGATTAAGTAAAAACCTCTTAGTGTATCGGCATATGGATTTACTGTGTGTTCGGAGGTCATGGGTTCAACCATTGCTGCCTCCACCTAAACTATAGGAAACATTTTGGTGGCCTCCCATGTTGCCACGTGGCAGCCTCTTGGTGGGCCACATGTTAGCCCATGGTTGGCTACCATTCTAACTAAGAAAAACCACTAAAATCCCACCAGTACAAATGTGCCACTTGGGACAATATAATTCACCAAGGAGCCCATTGACCAAGTCAACATCCACTTACACTACCCAATTAGCACCACATCATCAGCATAGACTGCTGATTGGGTTGTCATTTTTTTTTAAATTTGCCTATTCGGGAAAGTGAACAGAACTTGTTTCTGGACTCAGTCATATAAATTCCTATTCACACAAAATGTGTTGTGCCGAAGTGAGGATGATGAGCACTATGCAGTCGCCAAAGTTCCACAATAATCTGACAACTTTTAGTTTTGTGCTAATTTTTTATCACCTAATCATTCCTCCCCACTAGAAGCCTTTTGGACCCCAAAAGTTCACATTCCATTGTCTAGCAGGTGAGTGTATACTTCCCTCATCTTTCCAATCTTGATCTATTTGGCCTTTGAAGGATTCTTTACCTTGAGATCCACTCGAAGGTAATCCACATTCCCTCCTTTTGAAGGCCTTGTACTTCTGTCAAGAATGGTGTCTTGCCTTAGTTCATTGGGGTATTAAGGAGAAAAATAATCTATGAAAGGAATTTGGACATTTTCTCCTTCATCATCAATCAACAGAGGCTCATACAACCTTAAGTTCTCAACATTAACAACAACATAAATTTACATATATGAAGGCAAATCCAACGTGAAGGCATTATTACCAATCTTTTCCGAAATTATGAATGGACCATATCCAATTGGTTCTAGTTTTTTTCCTTCTCGTTGGAGTCTCTCTTTCCTAATGTGAAGCTAAACTTCATCACTAAATTTGAGCTTGTGATCCACATGATTCTTGTCATCCCTTGCTTTGTACTTTCCTTGGCTCTTTTCAAGTTTCTCTTAAACTCTTTGGTGTACCAATTGGATTTGTTCAATGAACCTTCTTGATTTGTCTACGTCACTATGACCATCAATAGCAACATAGTTGCCAAAAATTAAATCCAAAATGGACTTAGGAAAGTATTCCAAACATGCTTGGAATGGTAATGTTTGAGTTCAAGACTACTTGGTCCAATTGTAAGCATATTGAATATAATGAAAATGTTCATCCCATAGCTTAGGATGCTTGCTGAAATACACATGAAGAAGATGTATCATTGTTATGTTCATCACCTACGATTGACCATCTATTTGCAGATGAAATGTTGTACTCTTTTTCAATTTGGTGTCCATGAATCCCCACAAGCCTGAGCCAAAATTCCCAACAAAGCGAGAACCTCGATCACTAACAATGGATGTGGGCAATCCAAAATGCACCCATACATTATGAAAGAATAACTTAGTAGTTTTTTTAGTTGTAACTTTATTTTTACATGGCATCAAAATACACATTTTGCTGAAGCTATCCATAACTACATAGAAATAATAATGACCTCTTTTTGAGAATGGAAGACCTCCTACAAAATCCATAGAAACACTCTCCCACAGTCGTGAAGGAATCGAAAGTGGTGTGTACAATCCTAACATCCTATTGTTAGGCTTACTAGCTACACATAATGAACATCCTTTAATAAAATATGACAGACTTTCAAGCATACAAGACCAATAACAATACCTATGTAGATGTGCCACCATCTTACTTACACCGAAATGACCAGCAATAAGAGAAGTATGTGCCTCTCTTATGATGTTGACTCTTTCTCCTTGTGGAATACAAAGCTTACCAAGCTAGTACAACAAGTTACCATACAAATTGTAATCCAATTCATCCACTTGGTTACCTTGACTCAAGCTTGTATAAGCATCTTGAAATTATTAACATCATCTTTCAAAAAAAAGCACATAAAATATATTCTTATCGACATGTTTCCTATTAAGAAATTTACTGCATAACATAAATAATTACTGAGAGGAATTATATAAGAAAATAACCAGCAACAACCATAAACACATAAACACAAATTTTTATCTAGGAAAACCCCAAATCTGGGGGAAAACCCAACCTAATAATATCTCATTAGCATTGGTCAAAACCCTGGCCAATCCAGCCAAGTGAGCCTTCACCGCTCACCTCCAGGTCTTGCATTACAATGAAGTCCTTCCAGCCTTTTATAAGCTCCATTACATATAATACCATGGGCAGAATACTATGGCTGCACAATAGCGTGTGACCCAAAACCATCACTGTTTAACCTGGTCAACTTTGACTCTATCCTAAATCAAGTTTACCTAACAATTTCCCCCTTAAACTTGACTTGGGGTTTGTAGACTAACTCCAGCCAAACCTGCTAAGTGAGGCAATCCCGCTCACTCTAGCTCTTACCCTCTCAGAGTTTCTACCTGGGGTATTGTTAATCTGACATCCCCCCTATCACCTAGGTCTAACCTAGACTTTACCGGTGATCACTGAGGGGTACAAATTCCCTACCAAGTCTTATAATAGTATGCCCATTTACATGCAATAATTTTGACTTCATTAATTTTATTTTTTTTTGTTTATTGCTGCTGCAATTCTGATCCATCCTCTCTCAATTTTATTTTCTCAAAAACTTCTATCAAATCGCTCCCACTATGAGCCTGACGAGAACCTCGTGGATTCCAGCACCGGTGGCCTCACGTAGCAAAAAACAAACAATTTTCGAAACTGCATGAACAATTTTCTTCCGTTGACCTGCATGCAGCCCATGCCTACTCCATATTTCAACAAGACATAGAACACACATGGAATATCCCTTATCGATTCCCTACGAAAAAGCTCCGAATAAACTCAACCTTGAATTTTAGTATTACGAAAGGTATTTCTCAACCTTCTTTAAATAGCCGCATGAATCCTGAACAATTCATCAGCATGTTCCAAACCGGTAAATATCGTAAATGCACTGTGGTCCCTAGCAGTTACAGCACTATCTTCTACACATTCTCCTCGAGGTTCTTCTGCGTACAATTGTTCCACCATTATTTTCAAACCTAGATCTATAAAAAGGCTTTATTGATCTCATCAATGACTATAAACCCCTGGCATGAAATAATACCTTTGAAACCAATACCCGGCTCTCATACCAGCTGTTAATAAATTTAATGCATAACATAAATAACTACCGAGAGGAATATATATAAGAAAATAACCAGCAACAACCATAAACACATAAACACAAATGTTTATCCAGAAAAACCCCAAATCCAAGGGAAAACTCAACCTAATAAGATCTCATTAGCATTGGCCAAAACCCTGGACAATCCGACCAAGTGAGCCTTCATCGCTCACCTCAGGTCTTGCATTACAATGAAGTCCTTATAGCCTTTTATAAGCTCCATTACATATAACACCATGGGAAAAATACTATGGGTGTACAATACCATGTGCCCCAAAACCATCACTATTTAACCTGGTCAACTTTGACTCTATCCTGAGTCAAGTTTACCTAACATTTCAAACCAACCAGTGTGCTTCATCTTCAGGATAAGATGATGAACCAGATCTAGGCCATGAAATAAGTAGATGTAGAGAGCTGCTTTACTAGCTATTAGCAAGTAAGAGCTTGTTTGACTAAGGGCAGACAAAAGATTTTACAAAAGGTTAAGGTAAAAATATAATTTAAAATTTTATTATCTTTATGAAAATATTATGTGATTCTTTGTCTAATGCATACTATTCAATATAACTTTCATGCAACGCATAATTATTCTTCAGTAAAGTAGTTGCACAAAAAATAGGCCTAGAAAGCATATCAACAACTTTATTGTAGATACCTTTCTTATGTCTGATTACCAAGTGGAATTGTTGAAGAAAACACATCCGTTAGAAGTGCCTTGATTGCTGCAGCTTTGATTGTGATTGCAAGTATTGCAATGGTTGACGATCAACATGAATGATTGTTTCCTTACCCCTCAAGTAGTGTTTCATTTTTTTCAGCCTTTGCACCAATTCATACAATTCCTTGACATATGTAGGATAATTAATCACTACACCATTCAAGGTTTCTGAATGAAAATAGATAGGCTTACCATGTTGCATGAGGAATTCACCCATGGAATGGTCACTAGCATTATTTTGAATCTCAAATGACTATCTCAAGTCTAGAAATGCAAGTACTGGAGCTGAACTGATCTTTTCCTTCCATGCATCAACGGCCTTTTGCAGTTTGCCTCCCCACTGAAAAGCCTTTTTTACACTTTCCAATGCATGCGCAGGAGCTTCTGTAGAAGAGAATTTAGCAATGAATTTCCTCCAATATTGGGTTGCTCCAAAAAAGCTTCTTACCTCAGTAACCGGCTTGGGCCTTGGCCAATTCAAAATGACATCAACCTTGGAGGGATCTATTTTCAACTCACCTCCTCCAACAATATCACCCAGGTAAGCTAAATAACTTTTTGCAAACTCGCACTTTGACATCTTAACATACAATTGTTCTTTCTTTAATACATCAAGTAATTTTATCACATGCATGGCATGTTTATAATGAGATTTACTGAAAATTGAGATGTTACCTAAGTAGATTATGATAAATTCATCAAGAAGGGACCTCAACACATCATTCAGCACACGCATGAATGTAGTAGGAGAATTACATAAACCAAAAGGCATAACTAACCATTCAAACAAATCTTGTTATTTTTTTCTTAATGTTGTCTTCCAAATGTCTCCTTCAAGAATTCTGATTTGATGGTAGCCACTCCTTAAGTCCAAATTATTAAAATACTTTTCATCTTTCAATTGATGAAGTAAATCATCTATTCTAGGCAATGGGTAATAGTTCTTTACCCTAATTTTATTCAATGCATGGAAGTCCACACACATGCACCATGTTCCATCCTTATTTGGCACCAAAATAATAGGTGAACCACATGGTGAAGAAGATGGCTTGATGATTCCTTTATCCACCAAATCTTCAATTTTCTTTTTAATTTATGCACATTCCATCACTGACATACTCTACATGCCAACGTTAGGAAGAGGATAATTTTGTTGAAACTGTATCTCATGTTGGATTCCTCTCTTGGGAGGAAATCATTTTGGTTCCTTAAAAATCTCATCATATTGGTTAACTACATCAACCAATTCATATTTCAGTTTTGAATAACAACCTTTAAAGGCTTCATTATCAACATCATTCTTGGGTTTGATCATTAGAAGCATAAAATTCTTGCTTGAATTCACTAGTCTTTTCATCTACCCCGCATTAACAAGTGAAATGTTTAGTTCCTTTCTATGAGCTCTCACAATATATTCTACTCCATGTTTCAAAAAATGGTATTTGTTTTCATGTATATGGAAGACATCTTTTCTGTCATAGAGGTAGGGGCTCCCTAAAACTATACGACATATGTTTAATGGAACAACATCAAGCTCCACTTCATCTATGAAATTTGTAATGCTGAATTTCAATTTACGCTTTCTAGTTACCTACAATTGCACATTGTCACACACCCATCCAAGTGGATATGGTTTATGATGTGGAATGGTTTCAAAGTTTAACCTTTTAATAATGTTTTCAAAGGTAATATTTGCTTGAGAGTCACTGTATAAAAGTGTATCAATTTTTCTATGTTTTGAGATCACCATTATGTGAAAATGTTCTATCCTCTTCTTTTCATTTGGAGTTTCATTGTGTGAATTTGAAGTACTAGTGCTAGAAATGGATTCTTTTCCCTTCACAATCATGGTTGTAATTCTAATTTCATCACCTAAATTACATCTCAAATCTTGTTGAGTGTTTGAAGTTGTCTTTTTTTTCCCTTATTATTGAATTTCTTTGGTTTTATTTTGGGATGAAGCTTCCAGCAATGAGATTCATCATGACCTTCTTTGGAACATTGCTTGCATGTTAATTTCTCTCCTTCCTTTTGATAAATGCATTTCTCTTTCCCTTCCATTTGAAACCCTTTTATTTTCCTTTACCCTTAAATGACATTTTACTACCATCTTGCCTCAAGATGAGTGACTTGCACACACACATCATCTAGATTATAGGGATTAAACATTAAGATAGTATGCCTAAGGTAACTAGGTAAACCCTCTATGTACTTCAACCATGTGTCTCATGATTTCAAAGCCAGACCTAACATTAGAGGCATTTTTATCAATTCTTGGGTGTAATCTTGCACATTTTGACGTCTAAGTATTCTAAAGTTCTCCCAATTCATGATGGATTTTCGCATATAATCTAGAGGGTAGAACTATATTTTAATTGCAAAAATAAAATCAAACCCAAAAATTAAGATCTTACTGTGTTCTTTTATCTCCTCTTCTGTCTTTGATTCCCACCATACTAATGTCAGACCCTCCATCCTCAAGGAATCTAACTAAATCTTTATGTCATCCACTTGAACATTTTTGAATTTTTCAATTGACCTTCAATGGATGAATCCAATTATCAAGATTCTCTGCATTCACTTCATCATTTTACATGGGTAGATCAAATTTAACATCAAGTTTTAGTAAGGGTGATTTACCAGTTCCTTTTGAGGTATGTTGATGAGTATGAGTAAGGGTTTTGTTAGTGGAAGAGGTGGAAGATGTTTGTGAAGAAGAAGATGAAGAAGATGGTGGAGAGGGTGAAGGTTTACCTCCATTTCCATTACCTCCTCCTCAAGAACCTTCTCCTTTGGGAGGTTTGGAGCTTTCACCCTGTACCCTAGTATTCCTCTCTTCATAGAGGACCTTCACCATATTTTTCATATCAAACAAAGCCTTCCTAAAGAACTTCTCATCCTCTATAATGTTTGTAGGTTCCCCTTCATAAGACATACTCACTCGAGCCTCAAATGCAAGTGGAGGAGGAACTAGTGTTGGATATTGTAGCAAACTTACCCTCCTTCCCCTTGACCTAACTTTAAGGTTTTCAACCAACTTCCCTTCTCCTCTTTGGAGTTTTAACCGTGTACGCATGACATAAAATTACAAACAGTTAAATCCTTCTTGCACAAAGCAAACCTAGTGCTCTGATACCAAAATGATATAATTAGGAGTATTAGTTTTGTTGTGCTAATATCCTCCTCAGATTATAAACAAAATGATATTCATGTGCTTAACGATTTATAAGTTTATTGCAAGTGAAAATGATTTTTTATGTTAATAATGAGAAATTTAACATAAATAAGAAACTGAACAACAACATATAAATATATAGAACATCACCAAAAACACATCACAACAGGAACATGATGAAGGAGTTCAGCGCTCCTATGCTATGTCTCCTCGGTCCAACTTCATTTCCATTACATCCTCCTGAAGAACCTTGTCATTTGGGTGGTTTGGAGCTTTCTCCCTGTACCTTGGTATTCCTCTCTTCATAGAGGACCTTCACCATATTTGTCATATCAAAAAACACCTTCCTGAAGAGCTTCTCATACTCTATCATGTTTGTAGGTTCCCCTTCATAAGAGATACTCATTGGAGCCTCAATTGTGACTTGAGGAAGAACTAGTGTTGGAGATTGTCGCAACCTTTCCATCCTTCCCCTTGACACATGTTCAAGGCTTCAACCAGATTCCCTTCTCTGCTTTTGAGTTTTAGCCTTGTATGCATGACATAAACTTACAAACAATGAAATCCTTCTTGCACAAAGCAAGTCTAGTGCTCTCATACCAAAATGATCTGATTAGGAATATTACTTTTCTTGTACTAAGATCCTCCTCAGATTATAAACAAATTTTATTCATGTGCTTAAGGATTCATGAACTTATTGCAAGTGAAAATGATTTTTCAGGTTAATTTTTTGAGTAATTTAACATAAATAAGAAATTGAACAACAACATATAGATGTACAGAACATCACAAAAAACCCATCACAATAGGAGAATGATGAAGGAGGTCACCCCTCCTATGCTACGTTTCCTTGGTCTAGCTTCCAATAGCTTGGGCTTCTCTATTATGATCAAATGTGTAAAAATATATGTTTACAATGCTCAAATTCTTATGCCACCTACGCCAATGAGTCCAAAATGTCCAAAAATGGATACCTAGCCTCTTTCTGATCCAACTTTGGTTGAAAATGATAGAATTTATGACCTCTCCTATTTTATCCACTATTCGCTCCACACATTTCCCAAAATCTGGCACTGAACCGTCATTTTCGCTAAGATTCCTGCTAACTAGCGACCAAATCTCTCAAAATTTGGACAGCTTTGTGGGCTAGATAATTTGGTCAGTGAGGCTTGAAAATGCAAAAATTAAAGTTATATGGAAGGCGATGCACCGGACTAGCCCTTGGAACTGACCCTTTCCTCTAACAGTCACATAACTTTTGGTAGTTTAGATAATGGTATTCACATGGAATTTATGTCCACGGGCTCGCTGAACCTTTAAACTACGTAGTCAACATATTTTAAATATAACTCGGGCCCTTTACAGTTAACTAAAAACTGCTTCGTGTATTGGCATATGGATTTGGTGTGTACTGGGAGGTCGGAGGTCTGACCCCCACTGGCTCCGCCCAGACTATAGAGAAACTTTTGATGGGCTCCCTAGTTTCCACATGGGAGCCTCCAGCTTAAGCATGTGTTAGTGTGTCGTTGGCCATCATTCCAACCCATGAAAACCATTAAAATCTGACCAGTATAGATCTACCACTTGGCACGATATAATTTGTTGTGGAGCCCATTGAGTAGTTCAGTGTCCACATACCCTGCACAGTTAACGTCATGTTAGCAGTACGGACTCGTGACTGGGCTATCCTTTTTTTTTAATTCACTTGTTTGGGAAAGTGAACAAAAAAAACTCGTCCAGGTTCCACACCAGTTCCAAAAAAAAATGATTCAGAGATAATTTTTTATCAGCTGATCATTTCGCTTGTGTTGTGAGGGCGTAATGTCATTTTCCATTCACTGCTAAAACAAGTAAGAAACGGGTCGAGACTCTTATTCTGTTATGGAATAACCCTCTATTAGTTGTGGGTGTAATTTTGGTGTTGGGCTTAACTTTTTTTCCTATATAATTAGGTCTAGAGCTTCATAAGGGCAATTTGGTGCAACATTTCTTACAGCTAGCTTCAATTTGCACAGGTAATAGTCTTTTTTATACAACTTATTTCTGGTTGAGCATTGCCTCTACGCATGGTTTTGACTATCCAGTTATTCTTTTTTTCTAATTCTAGAGGACCAGCGTCGAGCTTTCCTTCCTTCTTACAGGTGCCGACATTTACAATTTCATTTATGTAAGTTTTCTTGTGTTTTTGGTAACCAGTTCCTAACTTGATTTACAGGTGCCCCTATTGTAACGATGTTAGCAAGTTAAGGGTTCATATGCTTCTGTATTTCCATTTAAATTCTTCCACATGGCTTTGGTTCATGTCTCGTATTCAAATCGTGGCTTCTCTTTTCTTCGAGGTTAGGTAATTTTCCTTTTCTATCGAGGGTTTGACCATATTACTACTACATCATCAATTCTTCTCAACTCTATCACGGTTTAGAATTTTGGGTCAAGATTTAGTTTTTTATGATTTTTTTCAAGGAACCCCAATATGAAAGTTAATGTCTTTATTCGTAAAATTTGGATACAACCTCATCTTATTTGTATGTATATATGCATTTAATTCCTCTTTGTGGCATTACCATACCGTGGAAAACTTGTAGAGTTTCCTCAACCATATATCTTTCTCTAGATATAAATCCCCATATTAGGTTTTGTTACGACATCTATTAAATATTAATACTGATCGTAAATCCTATATATTTGAGACTTATTGGCAGTGAGATGAGTTTGAAATTGGTTTTCTTTTCTCCAGAATGTTGTTGCAAAGTTTGGCTAATTGTTATTACTGTGTGATTATTTACTTAACTCACTAGCGCTCGACATATACTTACAATATTCCTATCTTATCATTGTTTTTGGGTGCCTTTGTTAATCATAAAGTTTTTTCATCTCTTGGTGACTGCCAGAAATTATGTATTGTACCCAAAAAATTCAATGCACATCAGCTTATTTTAATATTGTTTTGGTTTTGCAGAATTATAGTTAAAATAATTATGCTATCGCTATTTCTACTGTGTTTGTATGAAGGTATTTGTCTCGATATTCCTTTGTGTATAGAACTATAATTCCATAATTAAATAAAACGATTATGTTATTATGAATTCATTGACGTATTTTGAATTAAACTGTAACTCTTGAGAGGGTTGAGGGACTATTCCTGGGCTACTATAAGCGACTTGACCTCGGAACTATCCCAAAATTCAAAACAAAGTTTTTTTTATCTAAACATAACTCTAACCTATAAATAGACTTCGAATGTTGGAATAACCCTTCTTTTATTTATTAAAGTATGATTGATATACACTACTTACCAAGAACCAATTATTTTCTCTCCTATTGAACCATGAATCTTGATGATCAATCTTGTTTATGTTATAATGTAGTCCCAAAAGAAAATGTCAGTTACATTCTCCTTTTATTTTTCAAATGAAACCTTATGTCAATAATTTATAATTTAACAAATATTTCCTCCTCTACATGACACATCATTCGAATCATAATTTTTACTTGTAGGCACAAGAATAACTATTTCATATATGGCATTAAAAGCAAATTAGTGCAATACTATGTGTTCTTCTTTCAAGCTAGCTTATGCAAGCAGTAAAAAAACCACATAGAAAGGAATGTTCCTCCCTACCAATGAGATTAATCTCAATATTGCATCCCCAAGTTCCATATATTTATTTACATACATCATCCAACTTTCCTCCTTTTCAATCATTTATAAACGTGAATATCCCTAACGCCCTTAAGGAAAATTATACACACAAAATAACAAAACAAACAGTGTACAAGACCATTACCCTTGCAATGCTTGACGGCTATTAACCACATTGTATATCAATGTAGTATAGTGTTTCATTTACTCATGTTATATTAGTATTTCTTTGCAGTGAGATATTCCCATATCAGTCACAATACACACTGTTTACAAAACCTATATAATGTATTGAATATTTGAACTTATTTTTTAATCAAGTTGGTGTGGGAAATTCAACTAGGTAATGATATTTCCACCAAACCAATGAGATTGGAAATTACATCCAATTCTCCTTCTAGCCTTTCAATTCCATAATAGTAGATAGATAGTGAACTGAAAAGGTATGTTCTTAGGCATCAAGACTACCCATCCCATCAAATAACCTTACAGACTAAAAATTCATTCTCAGGATTTCCACTGGATCTCATTCGAGCTCAAGAAATATACTGAATATCAGCATCCTTCCGACCTCAATAGTGTCTTGTTAATGGTTTTTGTACTTTTTTCTCTTATTTCCTTTAAGATGGCTCTAACTTTTCTCCTCCTACCTTCCATGTATCCTTTTCCCACTATAATATTTTATCTCAAGATAGAGACATCAAGTAATTTTCTATAACTATCTAGTAATTGAATATTTAATTTAGGGTATTTTTTTACTTTTTTTTTTTAATGAATTAAAGTAAAACTCTTAAACTTTCTCCCTAAGATTTTCAGATAGCACATGATTTACCAAGTCTTTGTAGTAAAAGTAAATTAAACATTTAATTTTCATCGAGTGTTGTTACATCTTCCCCCCTTTAGAAAAGTATTTTCCTCCTTTTTCCCTAGCCTTTAAAACTGTTGGAATATTCCTCGTACATAAACAAATTATTTTCATCTTCACAGGGCCTCTACCAGCTCAAGAACCCTCCGTAAATGCTTATTTTTGTAGCTTAATTTTCCCTAACCGTTAATGTATAGAGGAACAACATAACTTCATGTTGTTTGACCTACATTTATAATAATTATGGTCATCAGTATATATATAGTCTCAATCTTCTTTACAAACACTTTTAATTGTTATTCATATATCCAGCAAAGGTAATCAACATGCATCACAACCCAACAAGAGTTAGTAACCTGCACTCAATAAGAGTTAACATCATCATTGTAAATTATTTTACTTACCATTGCAATTAATAAAGACCCGACCACGTGGTTCCAGTATAAGTTCTCAACCACAAAGATACAAGTTTTGTTTGCACTATTTTCTTAACGATAATGATATGTTCAGAAATCATTTATTATTATTCTTTTATGAGATATTGTACTAACTATAACTACTATATATTATCCTAATTCAAATGTTACATACACGGTAGTTATGCACAAGTATATTTTAGGATAACTTCATTTTATTACCATATTCAATATACTACACAAGTATATTTTAGGATAACTTCATTTTATTACCATATTCAATATGCCTATATTGTTGTCTTATTTTTCAAAGTAGATTAATTATATGAATCTTGCATTTTTTTACTATTTTCTTCCAATGCAACACCAAAAGTCCACATTGCAACATTCTCTTAATTTTGGCCTCTTTGTCGTGTTACATTATTAGTGGCAAATAAAATTTGTACGCAATTTGTGTCCATGTGTAGTCATGGAATTTCCCTACTTTTCATTTATATGTTTAGTAATTATCCCATACTCCTCTCTTAATGTAATATAGATATTCTCTTAAATAATAATTATTAGAATTTCATCCACCTCATTCAATGAGTAGGTTACTATCATACATTTAGACTATCGGATGGTATTGACTACTAAAAATAAATAACAATATTAATTCATTATGGAAATCATGATCAATTTCACAGTAATCATACTTATTGTCATCATTCTCTTTTTTTTTTAAGTTCAAGGTAGATTCCCTTATCTTGTCTCCATAGTGGATTTGAACTAAAGATATATATTTTTAGACACATAGATAATTAGATAATATCAAATATGTGAGAACAAAACATTACCAAGGTTTTAGGATAATTGCTTCACTTACCATTTTCACGACAAGTAATACCATTATTCTTTCCTAGTACCACTTATCCTTAAAAGGAACAGGATAATATTAATGGAGTCACTATGATGACTTAAGAACACAGATTGTAATAATATGGTATACTATAATCAATAAAGATGACAAAAGAAAAAAATCCACATCGCCGAAACTTGCAACATTATTTTTCTAACATCCCTCATTCATGAGTTCCTCTTAAATCTCTTGATGGGTTTTACTCCATTTCTATTTTCAAATTATAGATTATGGTGTGTGGGAAATCCTTACCCCTTTTTAATTATGTGTCTATCAACCTTCTCTACACATTATCTTAGTGTGATTACCTTCACATGATAATTTTGTAAGAAAAATTTCATTCTAGTCAATGATTTGATTGACTACGTTTGTGTCTATAGAAGTCATGTTTTAGGTACTTATCTACAATGAAATTGATGGATGGCATGTTTCCCTTTTCCATCGCGGAAGACATAGGTAACACTCCTTCTAATGTGTTATCAATATTATCTTTTCTCAACTTAAACATCTTTAAATTAGATGTGACATTTCTTAATTATCTTACTTATCTATTTTGTCATTCATAATAAGAAAATTACTCACATCTTCCATGAATCCTTCAAGTCTCATTAGGATAATACAGAGCTATGAATATTTAATATGCAAGCTCATTCTTGTATCTAATTAAAGTAAAACATAAAGGAATATATATATATATATATTCCCGTATGTTTTATTTTCTCCAATTTAAGCTATTTTTCAAAATTTAAGAAAAAATATCGAACCAATAATGACCAAGTTAAAAATTTCCCTTGTAATTTAAAATTTATATCATTTAACCTTATATTTTGGTATTCTTTTCTTTTGCACTTCTCCTAGAATTACTATTAACAATCATCCCAACCAATCAAAATTTTCTAGTCATCTTATTTTCAAACAAACTCAACCTTGAAATGGCGAGGTGGTTATAAATTAAACGAATTGACGATTCATTCCAAAATTAGATAAGACGATTATATAACTCACAACAAACCCCGTACGTCCATCACATGGAAGAGATTCAAAAGTTGTCAACATTCCATTTTTATATTTTACGGGTCATCAAAATTTATTTTTTATTCGAATTGATCCTTATCCTATTCTCTATATATTTACTAAATTCAATCATGTAAAGTGGATATCCATTAAGTTATCAAAAACACTATTTCGATATGCTTACATATTATTGGGTGTGGAGGAATAATTACGAAACTATTACCACGTTACTTCCAACATAAAAGTTCAAATTATATTGTCTATTTTATTACTTCAGAGACTAATATTCTTCCAATATTTTTATCATAACTTATCTCCATGTAGTGGATTCTTAAAAAAAAATTACCCAGCGATTCCACTACAGTCCTCAATTCCTTGATAACCCTTTTTGTAATTTATTTATTTTGGTTTTGATTGTTCAGGAGAAAAATAGGACTTATAGATCATGTTCGGTACCGCAGTCCTTAACTCAGTCTCGTGTAAATTGTTTGGGAGAAATTCCCTCTCTTTGGGTAACTCATAATGAATTTTTAATTATTGAAAATAAAATTTTATGGTTTCTTTTACTTGAAGTGGTTAAAGGATTACTTCTCGAAAATGTGATAACTAAAATCTCATATATCTCATTGCACATTGTAGGAAGTAATGGAGAAAGCTAAACTTCAATTATTGTTATGATGATGATTTGGTTCGAAACGGAGGAGAGAATTCATCTTCTCAGGCTGATTATATAATTCTGTCCCTCAAGCATTAATGCTCATAACTGGGAGAAAATCACCTTGAATGGCGTTCACCACTTCAAGGCAATTGTACACACCACTTATGGCAGATGTTTAAAGTTTTTCTTTTATTCAACGGAGCAATATTCTGTAGCCTCTGGTGATTTCACGACCTCCTGCACGCCTCCCCGAAATTCCACGCAATGGCATGATCTCGCAATCCAATGATCCAATGTTTTGGCAATTTAACGATCTAACCTATTGCCAATTTCTTTGCAGCCAGCAAATTAGAGCATTCTGTAGTGCCAGACTCTCTTAGTTCAGACTCTATATCATAAAGCTCACCAATAACTATTTTTTATTAATTCAAACATCCCTTTTTAACATGGTACCAGAGCTGTATGGTCAAGGAACATATATGCTGAGTGAAGGATTTTTCCGACACACCTAAGGCAAAATCAACACGTGGTTTGGAGGAAAAATCGTACTGATCCCATTGTGAGACTTGCATGCATTTTATTTTGACATTTTGGTGCAATTGAAGGGTGGAATGACGCGGCTGAAGGGTTGAATGGAATCTGCCATAGTAAATTGCGTCGACTGTGTGGAACAAAAAAAAAGAAAAACTATGCCGTGTGGCTGCTTCTACTGTGAAGAAATCGCAGGACGCCGGACTTGCACAGAGGCCATGAAGAGGAGGCCATGAGGAGGAGGCCAAGGAGGCCGGATACCTATTTTTTGTTTGCATGACACAAGGAGATCAGTAGCCGCTTGGATCATTGGATTGCTAGAACGATGGATTGTTGAATTAACAAATCAGGTTGTTGCGTGGGATTTCGTGGAGGCGTGCAGGAGGCCATGAAATAGCCAGAGGCTATAGAATGTTTCTGCATTGAATCAGAGAAAAACTTTAAACATCTATCGTAAGTGGTGTGGAGGATTGCGTTGAAGTGGTGAATGCCATTCAAGGTGATTTTCCCCCGGTTCTAAGCGTTAATTCTTGAGGGGTAGAATTATATAATCAGCTTGAGAGGACAAATTCTCTGCCTAGTTTCGAACCGAATCATTCGAGGCCATAGATCCGGTATTGTTGTTAGCGTCATCTAGTAGATTTGTCATGAAAATCTTATTCTTTAAGAAACCTAGAAGTTGCAGTTTGTGGAGATCCTAAAACCAATTGGCTAAAATTTTTCTTGTAAGTTATTACATGCCACAATGAAAATGTGAAAGTTCTTCCTAATTTGAACCCATCTTCAGAAATATATGTTATCAGAAATTGCTAATTACATACATTGAAATTAGATATTGATAGCATTTCTAGCTTGTGAGAGGTCCTTTTGTTGCTCGTTGCCAAAGCTAAGGGCACTGAGACCTATGTGGTAGAGATGCCACCGTCTACAAGGTTCTACAATTGAAGAGCTTTTAAAGGGATACGTTTTTTGCTTGCGTGGTAACGGGGTTGTTGAAGCTCATTAGAGGACAATGTGGAGTCAAAAAGAAATCTTGAAGCAAGATAAAGTGAGATAAGTTGGACTTTGACAACATGTCTATATTTTTAGATATTTTTGATTTTGATGATGATGATTTTCTCATGTGGACATTTGGAGGCATTAGCATGGTTAGTATGTTCGAGTCAGAAAAAATTTCAAAAAAAATGTGGTTATGTTGATGACCATGAGAATCAAGAGGCACAGGTTGTTGCGCAAGATCCTGAGATTGAAGACTCAGGAAGGGTGTAAGGAGGGGCAAAATGTTAAAGATCAATTGGATGAGCCAAATGAATCTAATTACAAAGGTGTGGCAGAAGAAGCCAAAGCTCGAGAGAATTTAAATTGTAATGATCTCATTAATATTTTTGTGTGTGCAGATATTACATCAATGAATGATGAAGACATCATAGCTGATGTTGATGGGGACCCAGCCCACGTGGCCTTCACTCCCGCACCTTACGTGGACTTGTGTGATTATATTGCAATGAGATATTTGTTGATTGTGTAATTAAGGGTTAGGTGATATTTAATCACCCGCCTGTACCTCTCTGCCTCTCCACGCTCCACCTGTCCGCCTTGGGACTTGACAAAACCCTAATCCTCACTTGGCCTTTTCTCCGGATTGTTCGCGGTCATTCGGTCATTTTCACGGTTTGTTTGTTCTCTGTGGTTATGCTGGTGTTCGGCTCTGTGCATGAGCTTGGTTATTCTCTGCAATGCCCCGCCCTCTGTGGCTCTGTTCTGGTATTTGATTCTGCTTATGAGTTCTGTCACTCTCTGCAACACTCCGCCCTCTGTGGCTCTGTTATGGTATTCGGTTCTGCTTATGGGTTCTGTTCAGAGGTTCAGCTCCGTCTCGGTGGGGAACTCAAAGTTGCAGCTCCGTCTCTGGCTTCAAACCATCGCCCAACTCCGTCGATTCAGGTAAGAATTCGTTGCATGCTATATATTCGTATTCTCAACCCGAATGCTCGCCTAACCCTTCACAGCTCCTCTGTGGTTAGGTTGTCACTGAGAATTCTGCGGTTTATGGACCTGGTTACAACTGGTAAGGTCCTACCCGTCTGGTCTTTCCTTCCTCTGTTCTGTCTATTCGGCTTTCATTGATTATTTACTATTGCATGAGCTTATTTATGTCCGCGACCCTAACATTGTTTGTCACGGTGGTTGCAGGTAACTGGTTCCGTGGCCTTGCAGGGGATTCGACCGCCTATCTTCCGGGTAGCTCTGTTTCTATTTCACCTTTCTCTGTGTCTTTTGGTCTGCACGGGATTTGTTTGCCATGGGTGTCTGTATTTCGTTAATGAGTCAAGTATTTATGGGGGTTCGACCCACTCTGTAATCTTCAGAGGGTTTCTGTGGTATTTGTCGACGAATGTTTCGGTCCTTTGCTTTTTGTCACTTGGTCATTCTACAGCCGTGCTTGGTTAGCCTTGTGAGCTCTCGCTTGCTTGGCCGTTGGCAATGTTATGTCTGGATAATAAATTTTTTTTTACACAGCAAATGTAATAATTCCTTTTTGGACTTTGGTGTGGTTGCTTACCTGTGGTTTGAGGACCGTGGCTCTTCTTGCTTGATTGCTCGACTCCTTTTGTTCTTCGCTTGACTTCGCTTCGGCTGGTTGTGAGACGCCTGTACGTGGAGTTACCCTGTCACTGTTTGACCTGCAATTTATTGTAATGAACAGAACTTTATGTATGCATGCGTTTGCCTCTCGACTTAATGAAATTTGGTTACAATGTTACTTTGCAATGGATGGATGTAAACAGTAAATGGAAATAGATGTTTTGTGCGTGGATGCTGTGTGAAACTCTGTCACGGTTCGCATTCATAATAGATGCATTGATAAGAATTTCTGTAGATGTAAGATACGTTTTGAGGACATAAAATCACAATCTGTAAGTTAGTTAGGATGCACTGAATAATATATATGAAGGAAAAAGAATAGTATTCTGTTATTTCTCTTATTTCAATGTCGCACTCCAGAACCTTTTACATGTATTTTCCCTCTCTTCTTATACCATAACTCAGTGGTTAGGTAACTGGTAGTTAGTTCCAGATTACAGTTACCTGACAGTTACTCCAGTTACATGATTTGGCTATTATTAGTTTATCTGTGCTTGCTGTCTCGTAAGGGTTTGATGCTTTACCATGATTTATGGTCTTTTGTCTAATTCTCTAATAATCTTAATTCAAAACCTATAACTACAAGTCCTTAACAATTATAGTTAGGACCTGTTATTACAACTGAAACAGAAACAAGTTAACAAGTCATTTAAGCTAAGAAACTAAATGCTGTAGTCCAATCCTTAAAGAACAAAAAAGATAATAATGAAAAAAAACTAAGACAGTCTTGCTGTCCTTCTGTAGAAATATTCACTTCTCCCAATCTTCTTCAGAAACCTGTTCTGCCTCTCCTCGGTCTGTGCCCTGTCGACCAGATGCTCCTGCATCAGGCTGCCGGGGTAAAAGAGAGTTCTCATGGCTCCGTTCCATGAGTTCTTCCACCGAGTAACCTGCCTTTCGGATCTGCATCTCGTCAAGCCAAGAACTGTCCTCCATTGGGCGGTCCTTCCATTTAACGAGATAACGCAGATATTCCTTTCTGCGCGTCTTTTTGGCCACCTGCGTGCTGATGATTCCTTCTATCTCATGAGTCTTGACCGATGGTAACTGTTTCTTCCAAAGATTGTCCTCGAACTGGGTGTCCCGTTGTGGCTGTACCACTCGTCCTTCCTCTGCTTGGGCATGGTATGGAAACAGGTCTGCCACATTGAATATGGGTGATATGCCTATATCAGGTGGCAGCTGAATTTCATATGCGTTTGCTGAGAATTTTCGCAGAATTTTGCATGGGCCGATTTTTTTAAACTTCAGTTTGTTGTACGTGCCCTTAGGAAACCGTTCCCGGCGCAAATGTGCAAGGACTTCGTCCCCAATTTCAAAGTTTACCTCTCGCCGCCTTATGTCTGCATGTTGTTTATATTTCTGCGTGCTGTCCTGTAGTCTTGTCTTGACCTTTTCATGCAGCTCACTCATTGCTTCTGCAAAATCTTCCCCGTCTGCACTCCTTCTTTCTAGCTGTCCCAAATCTCGTAACTCATGTATTCCTCGCGGATGCATACCATACAAGATTTGAAATGGGCTAAGACCGGTACTCCTGTTTGGCGAATCGTTATAAGCGAATTCTGCCTGGGCAAGAGCTCGGTCCCATAATCGTGAGTTTTCTCCCGTCAAGCTGCGTAATAAGTTGCCCAAACTCCTGTTTACCACCTCTGTCTGTCCATCAGTCTGCGGGTGATACGCAGAGCTGAAGTTTAATTGTGTGCCCAGCTTTTTCCACAGGGTGCGCCAAAAATGTCCTGTAAATTTCACATCCCTGTCTGAAACAATAGTTTTTGGTAAGCCATGTAGTCGAACTACTTCTGTAAAAAAAAGATGTGCCACGTTCGTGGCGTCGCTTGTCTTCTGGCAAGGAATGAAATGAGCCATCTTTGAAAACCTGTCCACCACTACCATCACCGAATCATACCCCCTCTGTGTTCTAGGCAATCCTAGGACAAAATCAATGCTGACTGAATCCCACGGTCTGCTTGGAACAGGTAGGGGTGTATACAGCCCCGTGTTCTGGCTGTGTCCCTTTGCTAGTTGGCAGATTTTACACCTCGTTATATATCGCTGCATGTCTCGATTCATCCTCGGCCAGTAATAAAAGTGCGCGAGCTACTCCACTGTCTTATTGACGCCAAAATGTCCCGCTAGTCCGCCACTGTGTTTCTCTCTCACCAGATTTTCCCTCATCGAACAATCTGGAACACACAGCTGTCCCCCTCGAAACAACAATCCCTCCTGTAGATTGTAATCTAGCCATGGGCTTGTATTTCTCAATACGGGATTCTGGCATGCTTCAAAAGCTTCCTTGAAATCCGCGTCCATCTGGTATAAATCTTTCAAGTATTCAAATCCCATCACCTGTATGCCACTTTCCTGTAAGAGCAGGGCTCTTCTACTCAAAGCGTCCACCACTTTGTTGGCTTGCCCACTTATGTGTTTCAACACAAAGGTGAAACTCTGTAGGTACTCCACCCACTTGGCATGTTTATGGTTCAGTTTGTGCTGCTGAGTTATATACTGCAAAGCAGAATTATCAGAGAACAAAACGAACTCATTTCCCAGTAAGTAGTGCCTCCAATGTTTCAAGGCTTGAACCACTGCATAAAATTCCTTATCATATGACGAATACTTCTGCCGACTCTCATTCAGCTTCTCACTAAAGAATGCCACTGGTCTGTCCTCTTGACTGAGTACAGCGCCAATAGCTGTCCCGCTGGCATCACACCGAACCTGAAAAGATTTGCTGAAATCGGGCAGGCTCAAGATTGGCCTTTCCGTTATCTTACGCTTCAGGAGTTGGAAACTGTTTTCTGCCGCCTTAGTCCAGCAAAAAGGTTGGCTGGCCTTCTTGATGGTCTCCAACATGGGTGCGCAGATCTCACTAAAATTCCTGATAAACTTCCGGTAAAAACTTGCTAAACCGTGAAAACTACGTACCTCGAACAAACTCTTGGGTGACGGCCAACTCATGATCGCTTCAATCTTTTCTGGGTCCATCTTCAACTCATTCTCTGCTACCACGAATCCCAGATAAATCAACTCCTTCTGCAAGAAAGTGCATTTCTTTAAATTCACCAGCAGTTTGTTCTGCTGCAGCTTTTCGAACACCCTCCGGATATGCTGAAGGTGGTCTCTTTTCGTCCTGCTGAAAATCAAAATATCATCCAGATAGACTATGACAAATTTTCCTATAAACTCTTTTAACATCTCGTTCATCAATCTCATAAAAGTGCTTGGAGCATTACTCAATCCAAATGGCATGACCAGCCATTCGTACAGCCCTTCGTTGGTCTTGAAGGCTGTCTTCCACTCATCTCCCTCTCTTATCCTGATCTGATGGTACCCACTTTTTAGATCGATCTTAGTAAAATACGCTGCCCCACTAAGACAGTCCATCATATCATCCATTCTAGGCAAGGGAAACCTGTATCGAATGGTGATCTTGTTTATGGCCCGCGAATCTGTGCACATTCGCCATTCTCCCCCCTTCTTGGGTGCAAGGACTGTAGGTACCGCACAGGGGCTTAAACTCTCTCTGATCAGTCCCTTGTCTAACAGTTCCTGCACTTGTTTGCGTACCTCCTCATTGTCCTTGGGGCTCATTCTGTATGCTGCCTTGTTCGGTAAACTTGATCCGGGTATAAAGTCAATATGGTGGCTGATGCTCCTCTTGGGAGGTAACTTATCAGGTAACTCCTCGGCCGCAATTTCATTGAATTCTTCTAACAGCTCCTGGATCTCCTTAGGCAGTTCTGACCTTTCCACGCTCAGTAATACTGGCTTCATTCTCCTTACCACTGCAAAATTAATCTCATTTTTTTCAATCTGTTTTATATACTGCTTTCCTCCAAGTAATAATGCTTTTGTCCCACTGGATTCAGCTGTATCTTCCTCCTTGATGGGTACAAGAGTATGTTTGACCCCATCCTTCGTAAATTTATAACAATTTGTTTTTCCATCGTGTGTCACCTTCCTGTCATACTGCCATGGCCTTCCGAGCAGTATGTGACACACGTCCATTGGCATGACATCACAGACCACTGTATCGTGATACTTGCCAATGCGGAACTCCACTTCACATTGTTCATCGACCAACAACTGGTGTCCTTTCTGCAGCCACGACACCTTATAAGGTGTGGGGTGCTTCAGCCGCTTCAACCCCAACTTTTCCACCATTTCCGTGGCTACCAAGTTGTCAGTGCTCCCGCTGTCTATAATTACCTTACAGCACTTTCCATGCGACTTACAAACTGTCCGGAATAGTGCCTTCCTCTGGGTTGTTTCAGCCACTTCCTTGGTTGGCTTTATCAACACTTTATTCAAAATTAAAGCTTCCCCCGTTTCTGCCATGTCCTCCACTTCCCGGGGTTGTGCTTCAGCTTCTTCAGGCTGTGCCATCAGCGTTCCCCTTTGACCAGCTTGTTCAGCTTCTGGACACTCAAAGGCTCTGTGCCCCCACTTGTGGCACCTGTAGCACTGGACATTCGCCCCTCTTCCGCGGCCATTTCCTCGTCCTCTCTGGTATGACCGACCTCCTCTGGTGCTATCTCCTTTTTCGGCTGTCCCTGAAGCTTTTGAACTGCTGCTTTCTTCGCTGTTTGCAGCACTCTTACCTCTTCCGTAGGACTGTCCTCGTCCTCTGCTACTTCCTCTCCCTCTTCTGCTGTTCTGTTTTCTGTTAATCTTTTCCTCCGCCTTAACAGCGCTCTGAAAGGCTTCTTCAATATTCCGGGGAGAAAGAATACTAATTTCATCTAGTATCTCCATTCTTAATCCATTTACGTACCTTGCTGTCTTTTCTGGGTTATCATCAGTATAGCTAGCACGTAAATTTACTCTGTAAAATTCTTCTGTATATTCTCTAACTGTCATTCCTTTTTGTCTTAGACTCTGAACTCGCCGATATAATTCCACCTGGTAATCTTTCGGCAGAAATCTGCCCTTCAACTTCGCTATCATCCTGGACCATAGTCGTATCGGCGTCTTGTTCATCTTCTTTCTGTCTGCTTGGACACTGTCCCACCATAATAGTGCGTGTCCCTTCAACTTAGTGGCAGCGAACTTAACCCTCTTATCCTCACTGACTTCTTCATTTTCAAAATATTTATCTAGTTCGCTTATCCAGTCCAACAGGACTTCTGCAGACAGACTGCCATCATAATTTGAAATTTCTGTTTTTGGTTTGCTGCTGGCCATCAAAACCTGTCGCAGCAACCTCAGTTCTGGAGCTTCCTCATCAGACCCTTCTGCAGCTGCCATCACCTCTTCTTCACTGGTGTCTCCCAGTTCTGGGTCTCTTCGTCTACCCGCTTCTACTGCTTCCAAGCGAGCTGTAAGAACTCTAATTTGCTCTCGCAATCCTTCATCTGCTCCTCTACGTGCACCTCTTCCACGTCCTCGTCTTGGCACTTGTCCTTCTGCCATCTTCTCTTAACTAAAGAAAAAAAAAACTGCTCTGATACCAATTGATGGGGACCCAGCCCACGTGGCCTTCACTCCCGCACCTTACGTGGACTTGTGTGATTATATTGCAATGAGATATTTGTTGATTGTGTAATTAAGGGTTAGGTGATATTTAATCACCCGCCTGTACCTCTCCGCCTCTCCACGCTCCACCTGTCCGCCTTGGGATTTGACAAAACCCTAATCCTCACTTGGCCTTTTCTCCGGATTGTTCGCGGTCATTCGGTCATTTTCACTGTTTGTTTGTTCTCTGTGGTTATGCTGGTGTTCGGCTCTGTGCATGAGCTTGGTTATTCTCTGCAATGCCCCGCCCTCTGTGGCTCTGTTCTGGTATTTGATTCTGCTTATGAGTTCTGTCACTCTCTGCAACACTCCGCCCTCTGTGGCTCTGTTATGGTATTCGGTTCTGCTTATGGGTTCTGTTCAGAGGTTCGGCTCCGTCTCGGTGGGGAACTCAAAGTTGCAGCTCTGTCTCTGGCTTCAAACCATCGCCCAACTCCGTCGATTCAGGTAAGAATTCGTTGCATGCTATATATTCGTATTCTCAACCCGAATGCTCGCCTAACCCTTCACAGCTCCTCTGTGGTTAGGTTGTCACTGAGCATTCTGCGGTTTATGGACCTGGTTACAACTGGTAAGGTCCTACCCGTCTGGTCTTTCCTTCCTCTGTTCTGTCTATTCGGCTTTCATTGATTATTTACTATTGCATGAGCTTATTTATGTCCGCGACCCTAACATTGTTTGTCACGGTGGTTGCAGGTAACTGGTTCCGTGGCCTTGCAGGGGATTCGACCGCCTATCTTCCGGGTAGCTCTGTTTCTATTTCACCTTTCTCTGTGTCTTTTGGTCTGCATGGGATTTGTTTGCCATGGGTGTCTGTATTTCGTTAATGAGTCAAGTATTTTTTGGGGGTTCGACCCACTCTGTAATCTTCAGAGGGTTTCTGTGGTATTGGTCGACGAATGTTTCGGTCCTTTGCCTTTTATCACTTGGTCATGCTACAGCCGTGCTTAGTTAGCTTTGTGAGCTCTCGCTTGCTTGGCCGTTGGCAATGTTATGTCTGGATAATAAATTTTTTTTTACACAGCAAATGTAATAATTCCTTTTTGGACTTCGGTGTGGTTGCTTACCTGTGGTTTGAGGACCGTGGCTCTTCTTGCTTGATTGCTCGACTCCTTTTGTTCTTCGCTTGACTTCGCTTCGGCTGGTTGTGAGACGCCTGTACTTGGAGTTACCCTGTCACTGTTTGACCTGCAATTTATTGTAATGAACAGAACTTTATGTATTCATGCGTTTGCCTCTCGACTTAATGAAATTTGGTTACAATGTTACTTTGCAATGGATGGATGTAAACAGTAAATGGAAATAGATGTTTTGTGTGTGGATGCTGTGTGAAACTCTGTCACGGTTCGCATTCATAATAGATGCATTGATAAGAATTTCTGTAGATGTAAGATACGTTTTGAGGACATAAAATCACAATCTGTAAGTTAGTTAGGATGCACTGAATAATATATTTGAAGGAAAAAGAATAGTATTCTGTTATTTCTCTTATTTCAATGTCGCACTCCAGAACCTTTTACATGTATTTTCCCTCTCTTCTTATACCATAACTCAGTGGTTAGGTAACTGGTAGTTAGTTCCAGATTACAGTTACCTGACAGTTACTCCAGTTACATGATTTGGCTATTATTAGTTTATCTGTGCTTGCTGTATCGTAAGGTTTTGATGCTTTACCATGATTTATGGTCTTTTGTCTAATTCTCTAATAATCTTAATTCAAAACCTATAACTACAAGTCCTTAACAATTATAGTTAGGACCTGTTATTACAACTGAAACAGAAACAAGTTAACAAGTCATTTAAGCTAAGAAACTAAATGTTGTAGTCCAATCCTTAAAGAACAAAAAAGATAATAATGAAAAAAAACTAAGACAGTCTTGCTGTCCTTCTGTAGAAATATTCACTTCTCCCAATCTTCTTCAGAAACCTGTTCTGCCTCTCCTCGGTCTGTGCCCTGTCGACCAGATGCTCCTGCATCAGATGTTCACATGGTTGACATTTGAAATAGTGAGAGGGAAAATTATCCTATCCAACCTATCATAATCTTGAGAAGGGTGAGAATAAAAATTCAAGCTTTCCATCAATGGGGAAGAAATGAGGTGAAGATATATCACTACCTCATGGAGAGGAATGTGAAGATGAAGTCTCTACTCAAGACTCACAAGCATGAACTCACAAGCAAAAAGACCAAAACGAAAACCTCTTTTACCAAGCTTTTTCATGTTTTAATTATAAGCCTAGCTGAGACTAAACTAAGAGGCATATGTTACTGTTTAGTACGCCTTCTCCATTAAGGGGGAGTGTTGGAAGAAATGGAGAAAGCTGAACTTAGATTATTGTTATGATGATGATAGGTTTGAGACTCTAATCTTAGACCTCATTACCTAATATTTAAGGAGTGGTTGAAACCATCACGTTAGTTTGAAAGCCTATATATTTGAGGCTCATCTGACTCAATGTAAGTGGACTTGTATGAGTGTTTGTACACTCTGCAAGTATCTCACGTGGAGTGAAATTTAGTTTATAGTTAATATATTCAGATTTTATCACACACTAGAACCGTTACAATTTTAAAGAATTATTAAAGGGTATTAATTTAAATGCATTCCTCAAACTAAGGAATGTGGAAGAGATTCTTGAGTTTATAAGTTCATTATTTTTCCTTTACCGATTTTTATCAATCATAAAATTCAAGCTTACTTATGCAAATTACTGTATTATTGCAACACACCTTGTGGTGGCTTTGTGGTAATTTTGTTATTAATTATTTCATCAACTATAAAAGTTGTACCACCATTCGTTCTTAATTTCCACTCATTTATATCGGAGTTACACTATCTAAATATAGTTTTTTATCTTTTATTATCAACATCGTCGATGTTTGTCACTTTGAATGCTAATTGTTAATTGGGTGGAATGGATGCCAACTATTCTCACCAATAACCAAAAATGTCTCCAATTAATTCATATTCATACACATATTTTGTAATTGTAAGTGTTTTATATCCCATTCCATATATGAGAATAGTTATCATTTAGTATGGACACATGGCTTCTTTAGTACACTAACACACCATATATTTTGGCTTTATGCATGAAAAGGTTTTTAGTCCCTGCCATTCCTATAAATTATTTATTCTATATATACACCCCTTTTTTTAATTTCTTAAACATACAATGTATTTATTATTGGGAGTGTTTCACGATATTATTATAAAATCCCCCCTTTTCATATTTCTTCCCCTACATGTATAAAATTACTTCTTCCATTAAGATTAAAAATTATTTTCACTATATGTAGTTCTTTTCATTAACTTTCTCCACTAGTTTATTGATCAACATGAAGTATATGTATGAGTAGGTATTTGATACCAATCAAGTAATTACTTTCCAATAGTAAGTATTACTTACCAATGATAGTTTTACATCTTTTAAACTCGTCTTAGTCCATGTTAGAGTTTTAAATTAATATATTATGTATCAAAACATAATATATATTTTTTATTATCACAAAAGGGGCTTGCAAATAGAAATAGATATTCATCATGTAGATAACCCACAACTTGTCAAGGTGATTTGATATGCAACTCCGTGCCTTCTTGTTTGGCATAGCACTACAATATTTTATAGTTGTTTAACATTATGGGAGTTAATAATTCATTTACACATGTATATGTTTCATGATTCTTCTACCCATACACTTTCCTATTATTATAATCATAAACTTCTCTTTATCCATTATCCCACAATCATGGGATATGATTTACTAATTAACATGTATTAATACTTAGATTGTCTAAACAGGCCCACCATATCAATTCTTGTTCATGAATGTATCCCAACAATAACCAATTGATAATGAATAGCTTAAATAAATTATTTTCAATGTATCCATGCCAAATCTCTTCATTGTTTTGGTTCTATTACATTTATTTATTTATTTATTTTCTATTTTGTTAGTCATTGCCAACACCAAAGTAATTTCCAATTCTTCATCACTATGGAACTCTCATCGCTTTGTTACTATTTTCCCTTAAAGAGGTCAAAGTATGGAACCCTTCAGATTTGATAACGCTTGTAACATACCCTTAAAGCAAACAAGTAATTTTTGTTTTTTTTCTCATGGTTCTTGTTACTTTGTATACATATACATATTCTTTTTTAACCTTAATTACATGGTTACTCCTTTGTAAGGTCTCGTTTTAACAACATTAATCTAACGAGTTTTGATTATATGAATACCATTGGAGTCATACTTATTCATTTCTTTTATTTTGTCCTTGTGTAACTTGGATCCTTGAATTGTTAATATATATCACATATGCCATCGAGAATTAACTTTGGAGGTACTAATGTGTTTCTCATATCCTAGAGCTATTTGTCACTACAATTGTCAACTGCCTCGATCCTTGTCCTTGATCTACGGTTCTCAGAGGGTCAGGTTACATTGAAGTTATGGATTTGGAAGAGTGAGTTGAGGTAATGTCCTCCCCCCAGTGTAGTAGGTGCCTCATTCTTCAATGTTCTCACCAAGGAATCAAATCTATAACTTGTGGTTTCCATTGTGTTCTCAAGACTTCATGTCACTACCTATTGACCGTAAAAACATGGAATGTGTCGAGCCTCTTGTTGTGTTATGGGATAACCGTTTATTGGTTTCCATGGTGTTGGGACTAACTTTTTGTTTTGCATACTTAGGTTTGCTGCTTCATAGGGGCCATTTCGCTCATCGTTTGTTAGGAATGGCTTCATTTTGCATGGGTAATTGCTTTATATTTATTTTTATATAGTTTAATTCTTATTAAGTGATGGTTTGTAAACATAGTTCTAATTATCACTTATTATCCCCCTCCAATTCTACATGACCAACATGGAGATTTTCATCCTTTTTATGAGTAGCTACATTTATTATTTCATTTACCTCTATGTTTTATTATGCTTTTGGTTACCAAATCTTGACTTGATTTATGAGTGACACTGTTGTAGCGGTGTTGGTAGGTGAAGGGTTTATATCGTTTTTCAATTCAATTTAAATGCTTTCACATGTCTTTGGTTCTTGTCTCTCATTTTACTTATGGCTTCTATTTTTTTCCAAGTTAGCTAGTTGGCCTTTCGTGACTAGCGTTTGCCCATTGTACTACTAAACCATAGGTTCTTTTTAGCCTTGTGAGGATTTAGAATTTTGGGTCGAGAGAGTTAGGGTTTTATGAGATTTTTTCGAGGAACCCAAATATGATAGATAGTTAATAGATTTATTTCTAATAAAAGGCTAAGTTCCTAAATTATTTTGACATATATATGGATTTATGCCACTTTGTGGTGTTATGATACAGTAACCAACTTTTAGAGTTTCTTCAGCTATAAATATTCAATCATAAATCTTCGTATTACTTCTTTTGTTACAACCTGTACTGAATATTAATAATGGCTATAAGCGATATAAATTGGAGACTTATTAGTAATGAGACAAGTTTGAAATTGGTTTTCTTTGGTCTAGAATTTTGTTACAAGGTTTCGCTAATTGCTATTATTGTGTAATTATTTAATTAACTCAATAGGGTTGAGCATATACTTACAATAGGTCCTTCTTATAACTTGTTGTGGGTATGTTTGTTTATCATAAACTTGTTAACTTGTTGTGAGTGTGTTTGTTTATCATAAACTTGTTAACTTGTTGTGAGTGTGTTTGTTTATCGTAAAGTTGTTTTGACTCTTCGTGACTGTGAGAACTTAGAAATTGTGCCCACATCATTTGATGCACATCCATTTATTTTACTATTGTTTTTGGTTTCGTGCATTATGGTTAAAATAATTATGTTATCCCTAACTTCTCATGTGTTTCTATGTGGATCTTTGTTTCGATATTCCTATCTCTAGAACTGTAATTCCATAATTAAATAAAGCGATTATGTTACTATGCATTTTCACAAATTTTGAATTAAACGGTAACTCCATAGAGGATTGAGGGACTTTTCTTAGTCTATTGTAAAGCTTGGACTCAAGAACTAACCCAAAATTCTGAACAAAGTTATTTTATATGAATAAAATTCTAACGCATAACCAGAGTTGGAATGTTGGATCAACCCTTCTTTTATTTATTAAAATTGGACTAATATACACTACTTACAAAAAAAACCACTTATATTCTCTTATACTATATCATGATTCTTGATAATCAATCTGGTGTAGGTTATAACCTAGTCCCAACAAGACTATATCATTTATAGTATTTTTTTATTTTGCAAATAAAACCCTGTGTGAGTGATTTATAATATAACTAATTTTTCCTTGTGTACACGACACATCATTTTGATCATAACTATTATTATTACAGGTAGCCAAAAGAATAAATGTTTCGTATATTACGTTATTTTGATCATAACTATTATTATTACAGGTAGCCAAAAGAATAAATTTTTCGTATATTACGTTAAGAGCATATTAATGTAGTGCTCATTTTTTCTTCTTTCAAACCATCTTACGCTGTAGCCAAAAGAATAAATGTTTCGTATATTACGTTAAGAGCATATTAATGTAGTGCTCATTTCTTCTTCTTTCAAACCATCTTACGCTAGTGGTTACGGTGGTTACAAAAAACACAAGGAAAAGAATGTTCCTCCCTATCAATGAGATCAATCCTAATACTACTTTTCCTTGTTCCCTTTATTTTTTTACAAACATCATCTACTTTTTATCCCCTACATTCATTTTATAAGAACCCTATTTATTTCATGGAAAATTATACAAGCACAATACCAAAACAAATAATGCACAAGACCATTACCCTTGTAATTCTACACATCTATTAACTACATTTTCTAAAAATGTACTACAATGTTTCATTTATTCATGTCATATGAGTCTTTCTTTATAATGAAATCTTTCCATATCAGTGATAGTACACACTTTAAAAAAACTATTTTAAGTTCTCGAATATTTATATTTATTTTTTAATAAAGTTCGTCTAGGAATTCAACTAGGTAAATACTTCTCCACCCAATAAATGAGAATGAAAATTACATCTAGTTCTCCCCATGAGATTTTCAATTTGATCAAATTAGATAGAAATTCATTTTAAAAAGTTTGTTCTCTATAAATACCAGCCAAGAATCTTTCAAAATAACAGGTCCTTCGCAAGATTTACACTAGCTCTCAGTCCAACTCAAAAAATATGCTTACTGGAACTATCTTGCCCACATGTTTTGTTCAAGGTTTATGCACTTTACTTCTTTTCTCTCTCTTTTTTTAAGATGCCTATCCTTTTTCTCCTCCTCACTTTTGTGGCTAGAGAGAGGACGTAATTGGTTTTGACTGTTTTGTAATTGAAAATTGAAAATTTAATATAAGGTCTTCCACATTGCCCCTTGATTTACTAAATCTTTGCGGTAAAGTAAATTAAATATTTACTTGTCAACCAGAAATGTTACAATATGAAAATTGTATTTCCGAAAAATATTATAGTATTAAAATAAACCAACAAACAAACATATATAATAATCTAGTGATAAATTATAATTTACATATATAATAATCTAGTGATAAATTAGAATTTAGTTGTTATTTTGGCATGGAATTTTTTTATTTAGCTAATAAGTGTATATCTTGGAATGAGATTTAAAATATAATATAATATTATTATAGTAGTGTATAAGTCATATTATATTACTCAGTGTTAGGTTTTGCTTTATGATAATATAAAAAATAATTATATTGGAATATAAAAATATGTTATTAAAAAAAAAAGGCTTTATTATTTTTTGTAATTAATATTGTTTTAAGTAATAAAAAATAATTCTTTATGTTTTGCAATGTTAAGATGGATCTAGGTTGGTTTTAGTTATGTGTGGTCATACAAATTTTGTTGAACATCTAATTATTTTGATCATTTTAAATATGAGATTAATTTGGTCAATTTAATTTAAAATTTGTTTAGTTAGCCGGGTTTGTTGAGATGAGAGAGATTGTTAGTAACTTAATTATGAAAAATGATGAAATACAAAATTTGAATTCTAAGCGTCAATGTAACAATTTTGATAAATAGAAAATATGAATTCTAAAAATATAGTCAATTACAAACAATATTGATGGGTTTTACTCCATCTCTATTTTCAAATTATAGATTATGGTGTCTGGGAAATCCTTTACCCCATTTTAATTATGTGCCTATCAACCTTCTCTAGACATTATCTTAGTGTGATTACCTTCACATGATAATTTTGTAAGAAAAAGTTAATTCGAGTAAATAATTTGATCAACTTAGTTCATTTGTGTCTATAGAAGTCATATTTGAGGTACTTATCTACAATGAAATTGATGGATGGCATGTTTCCCTTTTCCATGTCACTAGACATTGGTAACACTCCTAATGTGTTATTAACATTCTCTTTTCTCATCTTAAACTTGTTAAATTAGATGCCATATTTCTTAATTTTCTTACTCATCTATTTTTTCATTTATGCTAAAAAAAATTACCCACATCTTCCATCATGAAGTCTCATTAGGATAATACACACCTATAAGTATTTAATATACGAGTTCGTTGTTGTATGTAATTAAAGGAAAACATAAGGGAATATATATATATATATATATATATATATATATATATATATATATATATATATATATATATATATATATATAGTGTGTGTGTGTGTGTGTGTGTGTGTATGTGTGTGTGGGCGCGTGTGTGTGTTCCTTATTGAGACCTATTTTTTGAGTGAAAAACTTGAGTAAAGGTTTGTACCTAGAGATATTTGATCCCTCTCAGGGCTTGATAGATCGAGTGTTAAGATGGATCTATGCTAGTTTTAGTCATGTGTAATCATACAAAATTTGTTGAACATCTAATTATTTTGATCATTTTAAATATGAGATTAATTTGGTCAATTTAATTTAAAATTTTCTTAGTTAGCTTAGTGTTTTTAGATGAGAGAGACTGTTAGTAACTTGAATGATGAAAAATGATGAAATACAAATTTTAAATGCAAAGTGTCAGTGTCACAATTTTGATCGATAGAAAATGTGAATACTAAGAATATAGTTGATTGCAAACAATCTTCATTGCAATCAATCTGAAAATATTTCCTTCTATTGTTCCTATTGTAGCACCTATTAGGTTTTCCATTTTCTCACATCGATCACATGGAAAGAGTAGTTGGAATCATAAACCATTCAAATATTTAACTCGGCCTACTATATTAAAAAATATATAACTCCTAAAAAACATACCTTGTCTCTGTTGCTCTCCAATATTAATAGTAGTTTTCTCCAAAGTCAATCATTGTGACTTATGGAGTGTTAAACCCCAAATAATTTTCGATGGTAGTTATTTTCTATTACTACGTTTCAATGAAAAGTAATTAAGAATGTTGAATGAAGGAAAATGGGAATAATAAGAATGAACCCACTTATAAATAGTTTATAGTTTCAAGAAGAAAACATTTGGGGTAAGCAAGCATTTTGTTTAGAATGAAAATTCAAGTATTCTACTTATGGTTGAATAATTTTTATGTGCTTACATTGAGAGAGTGTGTGTGTTTTGGGGGTGAGAAGGAGAGACAAGGGTAGATGGAGATATAGATGGGGGGAGGGAAGAAGAGAGAGGCAAAGACGAGGAAGGAGGAAATATATATATATATATATATATATATATATATATATATATATGGAGAGAGAAATTTTAGAGAGAGATAGGGGGGAGGGGAAAGGGAGAGAGAGAGATATAGATATATAGAGAGAGTGTGTATGTTTAGGGGTTAAGATAGAGAGATAGAGAAGGAGAGAAAATGGGAGGTATAGATATAGATGCAGAAGGTAGATATTTACATACAATGAAATCAATGCACAATATTAATCTAATTACTTTGAAATTAATGTACATCATGCATCTTGTTGCATCAAATCAGAAATCAACATCTACAGTAAAATCAATGGAACTAGTGCAAACAATGAAATAGGATTACAAATCAACAACTGTACTAAAATCAGTGCATCTAGTGCAATAAATCAAACAAGATTAGAAATCAATATCAACATTGAAAGAAACGCATCTAATGCAAGAAATCAACTATGAGTAGAAATCAACATCTATGCTGAAATGGATGCATCTAGTGTAAGGTACTAAATATGATTAGAAATCGACATCTACACTGAAATCAATGCATCTAGCACAAGCGATCAAATATTATTCAAAATCAATATCTACACTGAAACCAATGCATCATGTGCAAGCAATGCAATAGGAGTAGAAATCAACATTGACATTCAAATCAATGTATCTAGTGTAAGGTATTAAATAGAATTATAAATCTACATCTACATTGAAATCAATGCATATAGTGCATATGATCAAATGGGATTAGAAATCAACAACTACATTGAAATCAATACATCTAGTTTAGTGAAAATATAAAATATTCATGACTTTCTAGATCTAACTTCTATTTCTGTAAATGTCTCTCTGAGAGTTTTTCTTAGTCCCTCCCTCTTTACCTTCACTTCTATGTCTATCTACCTCCCCCTCTCCTTCTCTCACTTCCACTCCCTCTCTCCCCCGTCTGACTCTATCTATCTCTCCCAAACTTTCTATATCTATCCCTTATTTCCTGTCTCACCCTGCCATCTATATTTATACCCCCCCCCCCTCTCTCTCTCTCTCTCTCTCTCTCTCTCTCTCTATATATATATATATATATATATATATATATATATATATTGCCCATCATCCCTCTTCCTCCCTCCCTCTCTTTTCTTCTCTCTTCTATGCCTCCCCTGCCCCATCTATATCTCTATATCCCATTGTTTCTCCTTCTCACCACCAAAATATAAACTCTCTCTCTCTCTCTCTCTCTCTCTCTCTCTCTCTCTCCACCTTTCTCTCCCTATGTCTTTCTTCCTCTTCCAACTCTATCTCTTGCACCCGCTCTCTCCCTCATCCCTTTTTCCTTCCTCTCTCTCCTTCTCTCCCACCTCCCTCCATCTCTCCCCACATCATACATACACTCTCTCTCCACCCTCCAACTTTGTCACAATCTCCCTCCCTCTCTCTTCCTCTCTCTTCCCCTCTCCCCCCCTCCATATCTATGTCTCCCTATCTCTCTCTTCCCCTTCTTTCCCTACCTTTATCCTCTCCTTTTCTCTCTCTTCCCTGATCTCCTCTCTCCCTCATTCCATCTTCATCCCTCCCTTGCCACTCCCTCTCTTTCCCCCTCCAAATCCATCACTATCCCTCCCTCTTTCCCAATCCTCTCTCTCTATCTTTCTCTCTCTCAGTGGGTCTCTCACCTTCATGTCTCTCTCCCACACTCTATTCCCCCTTCCATCTCACTCTCTTTCTTAAATAGTATCTCTCACCTTCATGTCTCTCTCCCACACTCTATTCCCCCTTCCATCTCACTCTCTTTCTTAAATATGATCTCGTTGTATTGTATTTAAGAAAGTATCTAAATTAATAAAAGAAATAATTGGTTGTAAAATATTAAACATATATTTTGGATGAGATATGTTAAAGAAAATATAATAATAAGATGCATCTATCCTCTTTCATTATAATATTATTTATATTATATAAATTTCACATATGTATATATAAAAGTATTCTCATTTTTTAATTTATTAAAACCTCCATTTAAACTCTATAAAGTATTGTTAGTTGTCATGAGGATGGAGGGTTTAGATATACCTAAAAAGTAATTTTGACCTTTTTTCTCTTAGATTTAATTAAAAAATATTATGAAATTAAGTTAAAATAAAATATTTGTAAAATATTTTTATTTTTAGATAAGTTATTTTTTTGGGCATAGTGGTATTGGTAAGACATGGTATTGACCCATGGTATTGCTAAACCATGGTATTATAATTTTCTTTCTCTTGTTGGTATTGGTCCATGGTATTGTAAAAAACCCTACTTAGAAGTTAATAATATCCATGGTAAATATTCATGATTTAAAATCTTGTGATATTGTAAATATTAAGTTTTTTATCAGCTTATAAATTAAATCTATAGATGGAACACATCTATATTAATTGTTATAAATATATTGATTACATAGAATATAATATTACAATATTATATGTTACCCAATATTTATAACCACCCCCACCTAATAAATAATGGCCACGCGTCGGGAGAAATACTAATTAAAATGTAATAGTATTAAATTTTACCTAATATTTTATGTCACACCCCACTCTAAATATTATCATTTTCAAAATTGAGTTTGTTAATATTAGACAATGCATTTTTTATTTTAATTAATTTTTATTCTAATTAATATTTTATTTTAAAGTAACATTACACATATCTTGAGCATATACAATATATATTAGGCTCAAGATATGTGTAACGTTACTCTAAAATAAAAAATTTAATGAAAATAAAAATTATATATATATGTTACGTTACCTCACAACATCTTTACATATTTTTTTAATATTTTTGAATGTAACAACATCTACCTCAATAGTGAGCTGTAGAGTTCCTCTGGAAACAAAAAATACATAGTTAAAATTGAAATGTTTTATCTATTATTCATATTCTACACATTAAAATATTAATATATATATCTTAATTATGTTTAAGATAAAAACATATATTTATAAAAAATTTATATATATTGGTTTGTTATTGATATTTTATATATTAATATATTTCACTTATATATATAAGTAAACCATTTGAAAAAATTAAAAATATATATTTATAAAACTCTTTATATATAAAAGTATTTTTTTTTGCTTTTATATATAAAACCAATAGTAGATTTCGAATCGAATACTATATTAATTCTGACCAATCCAGCCCTATCCCTATTTATAAGTTCAGCTGCGCGCATGCTTCATACGAATTTTTATATATAAAACATTATTTATATATAGAGGAAGTAGTAGATTCGCAGCGGAATACTATATTGTTTTTTTAATATTTTTGAATGTAACAACATTTCTCTCCATACTGAGCTGTAGAGTTTTTCTCGAAACAAATATGTATAGTTAAAATTGAAATATTTTATTTATTATTTATATTTTACATATTAAAATATTAATATATATTTTAATGATGTTTAAGATAAAAATATATTTTTATTAAAAAAACTTATATATTTGTTTGTTATTTATATTTTATCTATATATCATTTAAAAAAATAAGAAATATATATTTATAAAACTCTTTATATATAAAAGTATTTTTTTGGTTATATATATAAAACCAATAGTAGATTTCGAATGGAATACTATTTTACATTATATAGAGGGAGAGGAAGAAGTAAATTTGCGCTCCAATATTATATTATTTTTTAATATTTTTGAATGTAACAACATTTTTCTCAATACTGAATTGTAAAGCTCTTCTGGAAAAAAATATATATAATTAAAATTGAAATATTTTATTTATTATTGATATTTTATACATTAAAATATTAATATATATCTTAATTATGTTTAAGATAAAAACATATATTTATAAAAAACTTATATATATTTGTTTGTTATTAATACTTTATATATTAAAATATTAATATATTTTAATCATCTTTAAACATATAATATAATATAATATAATATAATATATATATATTTCAACCATTTAAAAAAATAAAAAATATATATATTTATAAAACTTTTTATATATAAAATTATTTCTTTTGTTATATATATAAAACCAATAGTAGATTTCGAATCGAATACTAGTTTAATTTTGACAACTCTAGCTCTATCCCTATTTATAGGTTCAGCTGCGCCCATGCTCCTATTTATAGGTTCAGCTGCGCCCATGCTTCATACGACTTCTTATATATAGAACATTTCTCAAATATATATATGAAGTAGTAGATTTCCATAGCAATACTATATTTTTTTTTAAATATTTTTGAATGTAACAACATCTCTTTCAATATTGAGCCTTAGAAAGGAACAAAAATTTATATAATATAAATTAAAATATTTTATTTATTATTTATATTCTATGCATTAAAATATTAATATATATTTTAACTATATTTAAGATAAAAAGAAATATTTATAAAAAACTTATATATATTTGTTTCTCTTGACTTTAAGAAAAAAAAAACATCTGGAAAAAAATGATGGGTTTCTATCAATAGTGTGGCTAAAAAACTGACGCATGAAATGCTCGATATGTCTATGTCTAAGAGACAATGGTTTCCACCAATTCATGACCAAAACCGAATTGATCATGGATTTTGAATCATATCTTTTTGTTATTAATGTTTTATATATTAAAATATTAATATATTTCAATCATCTTTAAAAATAAAAAATATATATAGATATTTCAATCATTTAAAAAAATTAGAAAATATACATTTATAAAACCTTTTATATATAAAAGTATTTTTTTGTTATACATATAAAACCAATGGTAGATTTGGAATCAAATACTATTTTAATTCTGATAACTCCAGCACTATCCCTGCATGCTTCATACGACTTTTTATATATAAAAAAAATATATATAGTTGTCTATAATGGCATTTTTTGGAGATTCTGGTGATAGAATCCGGCGAAAGAAATTGAGGTTAAATCTTGATTTGTTGCAGTTAAAATGGTTTTTTAACTGCATATTTGGATTCAGCACCCTGAAAACCCCTGGGACGCTTTGATTGTGCAGAAACTAACTATCAAACTTATGTTTCCAATAAATTGTTGCCGGATTTTGACTTAAAAAACCCACCAAAAAAACTTCCAAAAAATCTCATTATAAACAACTAGATAGATTTACACTCAAATACTATATTTAATTCCAGCAACTCCGGCCCTCTCCCTATTTATACGTTCAGCTCCGGTCGTTCTCTTCACCACCGCATCTCATCTCGTTTTGGTTTCGTTCATTTCATTTCATTTCTTTCTTTCTCAATTTGTCTTTCTTTCTGAGTTTGTTTTGTGTTTTCTGGGATAGATATCGATGGCAACTTCGAAGGTCGTATGAGTGTTCGGCATTTGCATTTTCTCTCTTTCTGCTGTCTCCTGTAACAGCCATAAATAATGATGCAGGTGCCTCGGGAAACAAGATAGAAAACCTGCAGGCAACAAAGACGCCACCAGGTAAAATACCACTGAATATCACGGGTGGCTCTTTTGTTTTGGCAATACCATTCAATCAGTTATATAATTTCTCTTCTAAGAAGTCTAATTTGGAAAAAAAAGATCGAACAAATTCCAGTTACAGTATAAAAAAAAATAAAAAAAATTAAGAGTTTGTAATATGGTTACTTATTGTTAAAGTTTGACATGTGTGATTTTAGGGCGGCGACCGCTGTGCATGGGTCGTAAGTCTCAGGATATTTCCGGATTAGAATGTCCCCCAGACGTGTCCTGCTGGTTTAATTTTTGTGGTACATGTTGGCAATGTTGCACTTAACAACGAAGACTCCATTACTGTTTACATTTGCAGCGATGGATTTAAATAAAGCCAGATTCCAGTATTGTTTATGTTTGCTTGCTAGTTAAAAAGATGGATAATAATGATGTAATACTTTAATCTACACATTTCTGGTTCACTTTGATGACTAGATTGTTAAATGTTTCAGTGTTTAGTTTTATGTTGACAATTTTCATATTTTTGGCTACTTTGATGATTCTTTATATAATGTTTCAAAGTTTATATCTGTTTTCTCCCAACAACTCTGAATATTTCATTATCTTTATAGTTTTCTATTTAGTTTATAAAGTCACTTTAATGACCCAATACAGTAAATGTTTTAAAGTTTGTGTGTATTCTCCATACAATTCTAAATATTTTATCTTGGTTAGGGTTTATTTTTGTTTATTCATGAGGAATTGAGCGGGAAGAATTGATTAAAAAATATTATCAGTTCTTTTTCTAAGAGGAAAAAAATCCAGTAATTAAAAAAATATTATATATTTTTTTATTAGAGATATAATTTCAATTCATAATCTTATAAATGTTATATCATTTAAAAAATGTTATATAATTTATGATTTAAAAAATGTTATATAATTTATAATTTAAGAAACAAATTACAATTGTTTAATACTGCTATTTACAGTGAACAATATATATAGATAGAAATATATGAAGTTGTTATTGGAGTTTGTTAAACTATTTAGATATTGAAATATTTTATTTAAAATAATATTGAAATATTTTTAAAAGGAAAAGGAAAATGATGTTACTATAGACATTGAAATATTTTATTTATGGCTAACATTTTTTGTTATTAATATTTATTTTTTAAATATTACATTTCAACTCTATGTTTAGCATGGAATGAATTACACATTTCTTCCATATGGCCGTGTAAGATTGCATATGTCAACTCCATATTGAGCACTAGAACAATTCCTCATCTCCTTCATAGTAAAGGCTGAAATTATAGAGGAAATTAGATGTCCTTTACAATTATCTCTATATATAAATATGATCTAAAGTTAGGTTTGACAACTAAGCTACAAAGATGGGTTGTTTTATGGAGGATGTGTGGGGAGGGGCATAAGTCCTCCACCCCATCTCTCTCTCTCTCTCTCTCTCTCTCTCTCTCTCTCTCTCTCTATATATATATATATATATATATGATGTAAAATTAAGTTTGACAACTAAGTTACAAAGATGGGTTGTTTTATGGAGGAAGTGTGCCAAGGGGCACAATTCCACCCCCTGACCATGTATTAATGGAAGAGGCATGGCATTACACCCCAAAATTATCATTTATCATGATTCACCCTTACTGACTAGGTCTATGACTAGGTTTTGGACATCTCACATACGAATTTCATCTCAAGATACTTGGTTAGCCTTGTTCTTATTGCACAAGGAAGGAAAAAATTCCACCTCAGACTATGAATAGGAGAAATTTGGTTTGATGGTCTCAGATGACGTTAGAAACGTGATATCCTAGAAATTAGTACTACTTTCTCCACTGCATTATCGTTCTTTACGGTGTAATATCTCTCCAACAACTATAAGTAGGTATTTTCTCCGATGAACTATTTAGTTTAGTTTATCAATTACTTTTTCCCTCACCTAGTGTTTGACTTAGTGTGGATGCGTTGTCCTAGTCAACTTCTCTTTGGTTCTCATCTATCTCTCCTAGAATTTTCTTAGGTTCCTTTTTCTTCTTTTTAATAATTGAAATATTGTAAATGTGTGTGAACATTTTACTTCTTACACCTATGTATCATTCCCCACTTATTCCTTATCTTCCCATCACTTTCCAATCATCATCCCCAAATTTCCACATTGTTTGGTGTCTAGGTTACCTTTATTGGTGAACTTCCATTACCAATATAATCCATAGGAGCTCATCATCACCTCCCTCCGCCACCTTCACCATCCCATCCACACACAAATATTGCATCCATAGACCATTCAACAACCCCCTCCCTACCCCACACAACCACCTTGACTACCATTGTTCCATCTCAAGTGCTTTCTCTAGATATCCCCCATGTAGTCGTTTGACCATCAATCCATAATGGCAGTCCAATGGATACAAAAATAGATGTTTCCTTTTAACATGTTGTGTATCATATCACACCTACTAATGATTCTCTATCGTTGGGAAAGACATATGCGTTCAGATTAGTCATTGATGATTTGTTTTATTTATGATGAATTCATCAGATTCTAGGTATTTTTTTTTAATTCCATGCTCTAAAAATAGTAACTATTGAAGAGTTGTATAGTAAAGAGGTTAGTGCCAGGAAGGAGGCAAACATCATCATGATTGGATAGATTATATTTGATGATTTTTATGAGCTTCAATCATGAGGTATTAGTTTGTAAGTGTGTAATATATTGTGGAAAAAACCTAATGACAATGTCATTTGTTTAAGAGTCCATACAGAGAAGAAGCATGCCCCAAAATAAAAAAATATTGAGCTCCTTTGCGTAGTAAGAGGAGAACATTCAACATCTAGGATGCAAATGATGGTGGTGATGATGGAAGTAGTCAAGAAACCCCTTTTGTATATATATCATATGCCAAATGATCATGTTTGGGCATGAGATGTTTTCAAATATTATAATCATCTTCTATATTGGTCACCTCATGCCATACCTCCATGTTTATGCATGAGATGGTGTATTGTATATTGAATACATTGTGCCATTTTGTTAAAAATGTACATTTGAGACAACTTTTAGTGTGTATGTATGTTTATTTCTATATGTATATTTTCTTTATTTATGTATGAATTAAAGATTTTATTTACTTAGAAGTTGAAGTGTTATATTGTTAAGTTGAATTTGCATCTATGTCGTGATGATGCAATATCACATATTGTGAAGTGAGCACTATGAAATGTTGTACTCTTGAAGGTGCTTCAATTGGGTTTCTAAAGACATGTTAGTTAGGAATATTCTTAGTGATATAATAGTTTATCATGTAGGGCACACTTCTCCAAGAACATGTGAAATATGAAAATAACTTTATTATAATAATTTGTGTAATAGAAAAATGGTTTTTTTGTCTTCATGTTATATATTACAACACTTAACATTTTCAACCAAACATTATATCAAATCAACATGAAAGACAAGTATTTAAAATTATTTAATCATTAAGATAATTGAATAAGAATAATCAAATTTGCAATCCCACAATTTTGGATAGCATATGATTTATAAATATATACAAGAAATGAAATACATGTGAACAAATTTATTACAAAATTGGTACAATATCTAGCTCTTAAAACTATATCATTTTAAAATTAGGAAAACCCTAGCCGCCATCAATGATTGACAACAAGTTCACATCAAGAAAAATAGGTCCTCCCTTGGGTTCAACATCCTTTTATCAAATATTATCTTCACACTCGCATTATTTTCTTCCTTTGGGTTTATGAACCCTAGCTATGCTGCATGAAAAGATGTTTATATTCATTGTCTCCATATATACCTTTCCTTACTAGGGTTTGTGTACTCAAACCCTCGGTTATCAAATCTTACATCAACATAAAAAATGACACCTACATGGACCACCATGAAATATATAGTAACCAACTTTTCTTCCAAGAAATACAATACGCCATGATCGAGACTTGTCAATTCCATCTCATGATAATCCTTCCCTATCCTCACATCCAACACCAACAATTTTATTATCATTCTCGCTACTAGCTCCATTATCCATATATTCTACTAGGTTATAAAATATAATCGTACAACAAGATCTGGTATACTCATAATTATGAATCATACCAAGTATATGTTGTTCTATATGGTATACATGGATAGCATAAATGCTAGCATCACATGATACAAATTGAAGTTCATAGAAAGGAAATATCCCCATGAAACATGCAATACATCTCTCTCTTATGTTTCTTTATTCTAGGGTTTTCTCAATCACTATAATGCCATGCTACTAAGGATTCCTCATGAAACTACCCTATTTTTCCCTACAAGCTCTAAGACAATACAATGAATATGTATTTGGCATACTCAATCCCCACCCTCCAATCCCTCTGAGAAACTCTTTTTGATCAACATGAGACCCTATATCCCACCCTTCAACATTGTGCTAATCCTTATCTTCTTGCATCACCATTCTCCTCTACACAAACCTCTAAATATCTCAAACAAGTTCCTACATGGTGGGTCAATAATTATGCCATTTGTGAATACAAAGAAACACTTTTGTTTCCCCTTGGAAGATGTATATTAATAAACTTGAAGAACTATTGAATTAATCATATTGTTACATTCCATCGATTTCAATGGAATCAAAATTAATCCTCAACCTACAAGAGAGTAATAATTAAGGCGTATATATAGATATATATATATATATATATATATATATATATATATATATATATATATTACAAAATCAAGCAATCAAGATGCGTAGCCTTGGTAAAATGGCTAATTATAGATGATCATATGGCTCCCCAAGGTTCATGAACATATTAATATTATTTATTTTTAGCATGACACTTGTCTATCCTTCCAACCAAGTTTCTCTAGTTTTTATCTCAATGAACAATAATAGTCATCTCCATTGAATCGCCTAACGCCATGTTCTAGTATATTTTAAGTGCCAACCCTTATTCAAGGATTTCAGTAGTCTCATCTATAGTGAATCTCCACTATTACACCATAGTTACATAATAACGAGGGAAATGTAAATCGTAGCAAATGAATTATGCTAGGATTTATTACTAGTAAATGCATTGAACACAAACTTACAATTCACATAGTCAATTTTCTAATTTAGCAAATAAGTTTCTAGAAATATTTGAAAGAGATGATTCATGCCCTGTTATTATCTATTTTCCAGAACTGTATTAGGGTTAGATATATCATAAAATATAGTCCAACTTTAGTATTCCACCCTCTTTAGAGAAATTAATTTAAATAATAAAAGTATAACAAGATACCAAAGTCAGTAAAAATATTTGTTAAAGTGACGACAGAAGTCAAGCTAAAGCCATATGTTTACAATCATAATTAATTAGGTAGTACCATGGCTATACATAAGCACCCTTGTCACACTGAGAAGAATATGTTATTCAAGCACCTTTAGAAGGACTGAAAATATATGAAACCCTCAAAGAAAAAGATGAATTTGGGTGGAATACATGAGCATTAATTTATGAAAGAAGTCAAAACCCCTAATTAGAAATGGCTATACATATTTATACCACACTAGTACTTTCTAAGAATATAACGAGTTTCCTATTTCCATGTTCAGTAGTGAACAATTGAGAAGCTTTCCTCAAAGGATGCATTTCATTTGGAAGGTCATTAATGTGACCTTCATTGCATGTTTACAAATAGATGCATTATAGTACATTGTTGGAAACACACTAGGTTCTACTGTTGTAAATTGGCACATCAAATGCAAATAATGTGAATCTTATTCAACTAAAATAAGCATAAATATTGAACTTGAAATATGGTTTGGGTATTCACATTGAGTTATGTTGATTCAAGCTTAAACAAGAATGCCAACAATTATAGATATAACCATAAATAAAAATATGAAAGAGAAAGAAAAGTTCATTTGATTAATATCAAATACTAAAATATGCTTACAAACCGAATGGAAATAAGACTAGATCAGATGATGGTAGCTTATCTATGGAGAAGAGATGTAGAGACTACATGCCTCTGAATTGCGTTACAATGAGGATCAGAGGCATATTTATTATTGAGAAACAATGAAAAACCATAAACATCCAAAAACCTAACCCTAGGAGATGAAGTACCAAAACTATGGACCTCGCTTGGTGAAATTGGTACATAAAATTCCCCAGGTCGTAACTTTGGCATAAAATCTTTGTTTGATGCAATAATGCCTCGTTAGAAAGATCTATCCAAAGAATAAAAATTCTTAATAGCCAACACTAGTAAAATATCCTTGTTGGCCCCTATTTACCTCAAAAATGTCGTTTATGGGCATAAAAATTGCTCGAGAAGTTTAGGGCCTCAAAAACATCCAAAATAGTAAATTGTGCTACAATTAGTGAAATTTAGAAAATGAAAGAGGCATTTGTGGGGGTATAAGTGGAATAGGTGGGTGGCCACCAACATCCACTTGGATCATTCCTCCGCCCCTAGGAAGAAATGGTCCCCATTACGTTGAGTGCATCCATGAGATGGGGGAATTTCTGCTAACCTTGGTCCTTGGTGAGCCACTTGCCTTGGTGTATGAGTTGGCCAAATTTGAGAACCTAATATAGTTGAATATTATGTTGGTTAGTGTTCTTAACTTTTGTGTACATAATTTGATCAATTATGGCATGTTCCATGCAGTTTGTGTTTAACTCCATTGGCGTGAGTTTTTCTATGATGTCAAATGTGTCCAATAATGGTGGGATGTATGGTCAAAGGTTGTCCACATTGAACAATGGGTGCAGGATAAGGAATGGGGGAATGATGAGCTCAAAATCATTGTCTCCCATATCCTTGGTAATGGTTTAAGAACCATATCAAAGTGGTATGAACTTCCAATGGGCTACAATAAGGTGTTATTTTTGCAAATGCAACCAAATTTTATTATGCACCTGAACCTTCTGTTGCATCCGATGTTGATCATGTCACTTCTTGTACTTCGAATTTGACTTCTCCAAGATGTCATGAATGTGCTGGCAAATGTGTCAGCTGCATTCAATAAATTTGGTCACTTTATCTGCCTTAGACAATACATGTGTGGATTTTGTTTGTGTACTCGCATGGGACATGGCAGCATCAATCAGAGAAAATGGTTGAAATATTAGACCGAATTGAAAGGGACTATTACCATTTCAGATATGGAGATCTTTATTATAACTGTGTTGCACATAGGGAAGACTCTCCTTCAAGGTTTATGGATGCTTGGAGTTTTACATGCAGATATGTGCACTATCATCCTATTGACGACCTTCGTCTACCCATTAGCCTTGGGATGGAACGCAGTCGACTTGGAGAGCTTGGTGTTCAATAGTGTCTAGAGGCTTGACCAGGATGTGCTTAGGAACTTGTTATCCTAATCTAATACAGTGATCTATGGGGTCCCAAAATGTACCCATATTTGTTCAAATAAGAGTTTGGTATTTTCCTCTATTGTGATATTCCTTTTGAAGGCCACCAATATAACCATCTTAGAAAATCTATCCATGACCACAAATACATGGTCGTTGCCATGGTTGGTATAAGGGATGTTAGACATATAGTTCAAGGAGATGGATTCCCATGACAAGCTAGAAGTAGGTAGAGGAGTGCACATGCCTTGTTTCTTGATGGTTGGCTTGGGGATGACACCGACAGTGCAGGATTTGATATATTTCCCAACATCCAATCAGAGTTTAGGCCAAGAAAAGTATTTTTGTAGTACAAGCACAATTTTCTCCACACCAAAGTGTCGTGTGAAACAACTATATGGGGCCTCCCAATTCAGCTTGCCACAATCACTTGAAGGAATAGAAAGGTGGTCATGGTAGCATAATAATGTGTCTTGGAGGTGGAAATCAAGGACTTATTTTCTATATACTAGAATCAGGTATGTGGAGGTGAATTTTGGATCATTGTTTTATAGTTATGACCATTTAAAGGTCTCGTACCCGTAAGAGTTGAGAACAGAAGTCAGTGCTATAACTAGGGGTCGGCTCAAGAAGTCTGTAACATTATTGATGGTGCCCTTTTTGTATCTAATGTCCAAATGGAATCATTGCAAATATGTAGACCACTTCTTATGGTGATCATTCCACAACTTCCCTTATGTCTATATAAACTAAGGATGTCGGTGATCAGTGTGGATGTCTGTCTCCTTCCGTAGAATGTAAGGCTTCCATCATGAGTAAGCCTACACAATGGAATACATAAATTTATCATAGGTGGGCTAATTCTTAATTGTATAAAAAAGTGTCTTACTATGATCGGTCGCTCGATGCTTGTGTTGGGTGAAGACTACACCAATAACATAGTCTCGGGTGTATGTCTCGATTTCAAATACTTGTTTCAGGTCTCGCAATGTGAGTAACATTGCAGAGAAGAATCATTGTTTCAACTCAACGAATGCCTTATGTCGGGACTCACACTAGGAAAAAATTTCTTTTGCCCCACCCTTCGTAATTTGATGCAAAAGCCAAGTGATATAGGAGAATCCCAAAACGAAATTCTGATAAAAATTTGCAAGGCCCAAAAAACTGTGAATCTCTGTTAGAGTGATTGGTTTCAGCCAATCCTAAATGACTTGGATCTTAGTCAGATCCACATGCACGATGCGCTCACATATGATGTAACCCAAATATTGCACCTAGCTCATGCCAAAGGTGCATTTCTCCAAGTTGGCACATAGTTTCTATTGTCGAAGAGTTTGAAGGACCCATCGAATGTGTTGTAAATGTTCTTCCTAAATCTTGTTGAAGAGGAGGATGTTGTCCAGATAAACAACCATGAATGATATGGTGAAGGGTGGAAATATGTCATCCATTAGCGCCGTAAAAGTAGGAGGGTAATTTTTCAACTTGAATGGCATAACCAACCATTCCAAAAGGCCTTCCTTGGATTTGAAGGCTATCTTCCATATATTTGTGGGCTCTATTTGAAACTGGTCATAGCTAGACTTCAAATTGATCTTGCTCAAATACGCATCCCCCTTGAGTTGGTATCGAACATCATTAATCCATGCAATTGGATACCTATTCTTAACAGTGATTTTGTTTAGTCCCCAATAATCAATGCAGAGCCTCCAGGTCCCATCCTTCTCCTTTACAAGTACAATCAGGCTCCCACAAAGTGAGGAACTTGGCTATATGTGCTCTTTTTTAAGAAACTCTTGGATCTTCCACTTGATCTCTTCATTTTCCAAAATCAAGTTGTGACATATCATCCCCTTGGGTAGAAGTGCTCCAGAAGTCAGATCAATCAAATGCTTGACCTCATAGTGAAAGGGTACCCTTCTGAGTGAGGATATGATGTCCTTGTATTCTTCCATTACTATATCCACCTGCTTCTATTGCATGGAGGAACCCTTCACTAGGGCCATTGATGTGGCTATGATCTTCCTCTAACATTGATAATGAATCAGAAAGAAAACAAATTTCCCACTCTTGGAGAAGATCTTATTACATTTCTGAGCAGAGATCAAAGAGAGGATGGTAGGCTCCAGTGTCTTGTACAACTTACTAACCAAAGAAATAATAATAGAGAGTGGTATAGACTCATATACAACATGTTTCCTCCACTAGAATGGTTTTCCTAATAATAAATTACAAACTTAATGAGGAACAACCTCACATAGTACCTCATCTGTGAAGGGTTTGATGTTGTCGGGAAGGAAACTTTGGTAGCTGATGCAAAGATCTCGTCCTTGGTGAATTCACCCAATGGTGTATGTGTGTGGATGTGATATAGTCCTTAGACCCAATAACTTCATGACCTCTTCTAAAATGAGGTTCTTTTGGCTCACACTGTCAATGATGAACTATAGTGGAGAACACTTCGCCCACATATGTGAGTGGAATAGGCATTCCCCCTCATCTAGATCTTTAGTCTCTATCCTCTGGATCTTGGTGGTGGCGACAATAACACCGGGCTTCGCTTTAATGATCTACTTCGCTTTATCATTCCACTTGTTAGGTTCTGACTCAAAGTGAGAACATGCATCTGACATGGAAGCCTTTAGCTCGACCAGGACTGATTTCTTGTCCCAACACTCACTTGTGTTGCGAGTGGAGCACTTGTGGAACTCACACCACTTTCCCATGTCCTTCTTTGCCTTGATGGTGTTGTTATTTTCTTACAACATCAACGGGTTATCCTAGGTTGCCTTGTCTTGGATTTTCCTTTTTCTCTTCGGTTTTGGGGCGCCTTTCCCTTACCTTAGATTCATAAATCCAAAGCCTCATTTTCTCTATTTAAACTTATTCTTAATATTATTAGTGTATCGATACATCGCACCAAGTGAGGAGATGTCTAGGAATTCCATCTCATCCTAGATGTACATGTGTAGGCAGTCGTGGTACTTGAGTACCAAATGTTTCTCAGAATCCTTGATACCCAACTTCGTGCGAAGGGTATGAAAAACATTGGTAAACCCTTGCACTTCTTGGTCCCTTCCCTGTTGCATCATGGTCCACTTTATGTATTTATACTCATAGATATCGACAAGGTATTACTACTCCTTGATGGTGTCCTGAAAAGAATTCGAAGGGGCTGAAACCAAAAATAGTGAGGGTGTACTTTCATCCTTCTTCTCACAATAGGTTTCCCACCACTCCTTAACGTGGCAGGTGACTTTGATCAACGAAAAGTAATATTTTCCCAACTAGAAAAATAATGAAAAAAAGAATATCCTTCTGGCATATTTAACCATTTATCTATGCCATCTACATCTATTTGAGACTCAAATATGTGGATGTCAAAGTTAAATAGTACCTTAAAGGGTGTGGTGGTTCTAGAGTCATTGCTAGAAGGACATGCATCGCCCTGGGGTAGTCATTTCATCATTCGAGGGCTTGTTCAAGAAATATTTTGAAATGACCTCTACCCCCTCATTGTTCTTATCCTCAGCCATGGGATGTTGTTAGGATTTGCGAGGATGGATTTGCCAAGGTTCGACACATTTGAGCCCTAATTGCTTATACCTTGACCTTGTTGGGGGCATGCAAAGAAAAACGAAGAAAGAGAAGAATGCTTTGATACCACTGAACCTAACCAAAACATGATTGCAAAAAATTATAGATATAACCATAAATATAGGGATGCAGTAGAAATAACACTTCATTTCATTAATATCAAATACTAATATATGCTTACAAACATAATAGAAATAAGAGTAGCTTGGGCGATGGTAGCTTATCTTTGAGAAGAGATGTGGTGACTACATGCATCTGAACTATGTTACAATGAGGCTAGGAGGCCTACTTATTATTGAGAAACAATGGGAAAACCTAAACATCAAAAAGCATAAACCTAGCTGATGAAGCACCAAAACTATGGACACCGTTTAGGTAAATTGGTACATCAACCTCTCAGGGATGTAACTTTGGCATACGATCTTCGCTTGATGCGCACATTACCTCATTAGCACGATCTATCTGAGCACTACAACTTCCTAGTGGCCAACACTTTCCAATACTTTCAATTGGCCTTAGTTTTCACAAAAAATGTCGTTTAGGGCCTCAAAACGACTTTCGAAGATCATGACCTTAAAAACTACCAAAAATAGTAAAGTGTGCTACAATTAAGGAAACTGAAAAAATTGAAAGAGATAGTGTTGGGGGTCTAAATGGAAGAGCAAGGTGGCCACCAACATCCACCTATATAATATGTTTATCAATACTACAAGAGATAATGAAAGGTGGAAGAAATTTGGTATGAGGGTTTAAATTTTTAGATGTTAAATGCATACCTCTTTAATGAACATTTTTACATGCGCTAACTAGGCTCTATGTCAAATATGTAATAATAGATGCACTACCTAGGACTATCAACATAGATGCCTTAGGCTAGTACTTGATATAAGGCACTCAATTTTTGTGATGTCTTGTGATGTCATATTTTGTGGTCTTTCACATCATCTTGCAATGAAATCACTATGATTTATAATAATCATGGTTCCTATGGAAACCTTTGCACAATTATAGTCTATATCACTCTACTTGGATCTAGAGTTATGGATATTGTGTCAGTATTCTTCACATGGTCTGTGGTTGTTTCTTCTCTATTTTACATATCTTTTTTATACAACTATTATGTCGCTAGACTCTACATAGGAATTGTGACTTCTATTGTGCTTCTTTGCCCAGTTAATAAGGCATTAATTTCACGAATGTCAGTGATATTATAAATAATATTTTATGTTGAAATCTCCATCAAAATATCATCCTAATGTCCTGTGTAATGAAGGTCTAATCCTAAATAGACTATCTCTGTCTTATGTCCTTTCCACTCAAAATTTGGAGGCAAACTTGATATGTGTCGTTGTTTCTTATCTTGCACATATTTCTCTACCATTTCCTATTTAAACTTACGATTTAGCTCTTTGTTCTTATTTTTTTGTGATTTGGACTCAAATATATACACCCCTTTTATTAGTTTGGGCCTTAATTCTTCTAGTCTCTACTCAATAACCTTATTCGTGTATGCTTGGCAATATAGAAGGTTAGGATTTATGGCATCATGTTGAAACCAACGTCAAAGTATCATCCTAATTTCCTTATGCCATGAGGGTATAATTCTAAAGAAATTATTGTGCAAGTTGGTTCAATTTCATGGATACATAAAGACATAATTATTGTTGGGTCCCAAAATAATCCATAGATAATTGCTCTTCCGGTTTATTTATGTATTTTAAATCAATTGTGCAATGCCTCTTATTGTTGTTAATTCACTGATAATTGGTATTATTGGAGTAGGATCCATAATTCGAAATTTGTCTTATAAAGTGCATATCCAAGTTAATTTACCACTATGCAAATTGAGTTACAGATGTTGAAATATTCTCAAGCACTTACCCAAAACAAAACATTGTATATCGAATTATGATTGTTTCGATGAGCTTTGTAAGAAATTTATTTTCCACCATTTCTCTCACAATTAAACATAATTATAGCAAGTTGTTCAAGTCTTTTCAATTTCATGAATACATAAAGAAGTCGTTGGAGCTAGGTTTCAAAATAGTCTATAGATAATTCCTCCTCCAATTTATGTATGTATTTAAAATAAATTGCATAGTTTCTTCTCTAGAATAAATTATGCCGAGGACATATTGTCGACAAAATGAATCTTTTAATATGTGTACAATTTGTTTTGAGCATGTTAGAGGTACGTTGAATGTGCCTTTTTGGTTTCTTGTATGTTGTTTGAAAAATTTGAGACAATAAGTGGAAAATTTCATGAAAAATGGTCAATGCATTTTTAAAAGGGAAGTGTTAAACTCATTATTTTTCCCATCTCAAATTGGAGTTGTTGGTCTTCCCTAAATGCCATGCTACAATTGTCTATGAAATATTAATAAATTGTTCTTTTGTCTCTATGTAGTATAGACAAATCTTCCTTTGAACATATACATCAAGGGATCGATTTTTATAGTAGGATGAGAAATGTTTTGTATTGAACCTCACAATATTTTTCTTCTTACCACTAGAATGTATTGGATCAGATTATATACAATTTGTAAGTGGTTATAGTGATGGGAGTGAAACCATGCAAACTACAATAAATGATCCCATGTACAAATGATGTTAATATGTTTGTTTGGATTCCTAATGTGGAGCTCAAGGGAAATGCCTGATTAATGATTGGATAAGCGTGTAGATGATATAAATATATGTATGCAAATTGTCTCGTAGGATTTCTATGGTGAACTCAAGCTATGTAAATATCGATGCTGAAATATAATATATAATGGTCCAACATGGTAATGAGAGCACAAGAGGGGCTACGATTCCATTAGAATGGAGGAGAAATAGGGTCACATGGGAAAATAACCTACTATTTCCATGTTTCAGTCTATGAACTCTGTTTTTTTACACCATATGTGTTAAATGAACCCATCCACCTCATCTTCTAAAGCCTACCATTGAATGGTTGAAGAAGTTAGTGGGAATTTTACGTATGTAGTTATTGTTCCATGGGTTGAGTACAATCATCACAGGGAAGTGTAAAAGTACTTCATTCAATCGTTAAGAGAAAATTCAAGGCTCAATTGTCATAACCTCAACTATTTTATTATAGTTCATTCGATTATTTTCTCTCATGCTAACTATGACATATTTCTCATGCCATGTTTTCCTTGGATAACTACTCAACCAAGTTTTAAATTGTCCAAATAAACTTTGTAAAATGGGATTTTGTAGACGTTTGATGAGAGATGGTTATAGGTGTGCATAGAAGTCATGTAAGTTAGGAAGCGTTCACTTGTTCGTTATTGTTGCTCATTTATCTCTTGATAGCCATGTGATATTATTATAGGCTATTCCTCTAAGGCATTTAATATATTGGATTTTTCTTTTTATAATGAAGAGGAAGCGAATAATATCCCTAAGATATAGTTGAGTAGAGAATGGGAAGACCTTGGTATTCTTTTGTAAGATAGTGAAGAGAGTCATCATGGTTGTTTGATGGCTAACAAAATTATTGAAGTGCTTTATAGTGAGTAGATCAACTCGGACATGATAAGAATTTCTTTGGGTTGAGCGAACTAGAATCTCATAACTTTGTTTCCTTTCCATTGTGGCTTCATAATATGGCCTAGGGTGGAATTTGGTTGAGCTACATATAATTGGTTTTAAGTTTGCTTGTATGAAGTGAGTTTCTTGGAATAGTTTTCATTAAAGATAAGTGTTATAACTCTCTATTTATGCATTTGTAATTTAATTTTGTTTATTAGTATGGAAACATGTATGTGAGAGGGGGATTATATTTGTTCTAGTCATGGGAATTTAGTTTCCATGAATTTATGTTCATCCATATGTGTATATTTTGTTGGATTATGGTAATATGGTATCTCGAGGGCTAGAATTTAATAACCATTTTAAACATTATCTTAGCCATGATCGGGATTTTGTGTCTGTTTCATTTGGAATGTCATTAATGTGACCATTAAATATTTACAGATGGTTACATTGTAGGAAATTGTTGGAAACCCAATATATTCTACCACCATAAACTGGTGCATCTAATAGAAATAATCCCAATATTATTCAGTTGAAAACATAGACAAATATTGATATTGAAATATTCTTTGATAATTCATGTGGAGTTATGTCAACCATTAGCACATGATAGAATGAAAAGTGGTAGAAATCTTGTATCATGTTTTATGTTTTTAGAAGATGAAAGCATATATTTTTCTTGAACCCTCTTACATGTACTAGCTAGGCTCTATGTTGAATATGTATGACTAGATGTACTACCTAGGACTATCAACATAGATGACTTAGGCTAGTATGTGATATAAGGAACTCAATTGTTGTGATGAGTTTTGATGTCAGATTTGATAGTATTTCATGTAATCTTACAATGAACTCACTATGATCTATACTAAGAGTAGTCTATATCACTCTTCCTGGCTCTAGAGTTATGGCTATTGTTTCACTACTCTTCACAGAATCCATGGTTGTTGTTCTATATTATACATTTCTCTTCTATCTATCTATTATGTTTGTACACTCTACATAGGAATTGTGATTTATATCTCATTGCTCTACCCAGAAACTAGGGCCTAACTTTCATTATTGTATGTATCATGTTGAAACCTTCCTTAAACTATCATCCGAATTTCCTATGACATGAGGGATCAATCCTAAAGAGACTATCTCAATATTGTGTTGTTTCCACCCAAAACTAGAACACAAACTTCACATGTGTGGATGCTTCTCCTCTTGCACATATTTCTCCACCATTTCCTATTTATACTAATGCTTTTGGTATCATGTCATAATATCTTTCTTTCTCATTTAAAATATCATGTCACAAGATCTCTCTTTTTCTTTCTCACTCTAATTATTACTTATTGAATACCATATCTCAAAATATAATGGTTTTGTGGTATAAGACCCCTGATATAAAAATTCCCAAAAAATGCTCAAAGAAAATGAAACAGAACTCTAAGATTGGTTACAACTAAAAATAGAGGTTTGGAATGAGAACTACGAGGCAATTTGAAAGAAACCCATGAGAGTACAATGGGTTGAGGTGAGAATGACTTGGAAAAAAATATAAGATACTGTATATAGTAAGATTCTCAGAAAATTAAGTTGGCATTTAAAAATGTATAGATTATAATTACGTCTAAATGACTATGTTTTTTTTTTTGCAAAAAAATATGATCTATCTGCAATTCCATTATTATTAGACAGTGATATAGTTAGTCATGTTTATTGCATACCTATGCTCTACTCTATCTTGGGCTAATTTATGTTTTACAAGATGAATAATGTTTTGAAAGAATTTTCAGAGAAAATTATTTCAAATTTTATACAAAATATCAAATAACAAGCTGGAACAAATCAAATTATAAGCGAAATGAAAAATAGTTAGGAGTTATCTAGTTGTTTCTATGAGGCCACATAAATTACAAGGAAGATGCTTGACTAGCCAAGAAGGCGCTATAAAAAACACCTAAAACTTACACGAAGGAAACATAGGCTTGAACCATGTCCTAAGAAATTGTTCGGATGGGTAAGTTTTCCTTTGAGTTCAAGTTCAATGCTTGTATTAGGCCCACATGTTATAATTTAATATATGATCCAAACAACATTTTACTGATGCTTTTATTTTGGCATAAATACATTTGGTGCACCATTATGAGAGCTAGAGAGGCCTAGAATATCTTTTAAAGGGAATTCAAATATTTAAAATTGTTATCCAAGTAGACTAGAACGACCAAAAATTCATGTACATTGGAATTGAAACTATGTGAGAATAAATTATTTTCTATGATCTTAGGTAACATGTCAATAGATTAAAAAGAGGGGATTTTACACTAGTTCCTCAAGCTTCTATTTATTACTACTTATTACAATAGAATTTAATATTTGATGTCCAAATCAAGAGGCGTCTCTTAAAAAATTGTGAAACCCCAAGCAATGGATAATATATACTAGCCCAAATTTTCAATTGGAGAGAATCCAATATGTGTGCCTTTCCAACCTCACAGTCCTTTATTGTATCTTGTGTTTGGCTTACCTCTAATTCCTTAGGCTAGTACATGATATAAGTAAGTAAATTGTTATGATGACTTGTGATGTCAAATTTCCTGGTGTTTCATGCCATGTTGTAATCCACTCACTATGACTTTTACTAAGGATGGCACCTATGTAAACTCCCACAAAATTGCAGCCTATATCACTCTTCTTAGCTCTAGAGTTATGGCTATTGTGTCATTTGTCTTTGCAGGATCCATGGTTTTTATTTCTCTCTTCTATGTTGCTCTACTATATAAATATTACGTGTCTATACGCTACATAGGAATTGTGATTTATATTGTACTACCTCTGACAAGGCACTAGAACCTCCATTTTATCAATGTTAGTGGGAATATAAAGCATTTATCATGTTGAAACCTACCTCGAAGTATCATCCTAATGTCCTATTCCATGAGGGTCCAATCCTAAAGACACTGTGTGACTTTTGTGCCCTTTCCACTCAAAATTAGGACATAGACTTGAAATTTGTGGTTGTTTCTCCTCTTGCACATATTTCTTTACCTTATAATATTTATATTTATGTTTTAGCTATCATGTCATAACCTCTCTATTTCTCATTAGAAAAGGATGTCACAAGCTCTCCCTCTATTTTTCTCACTCAAATGAATAATTCTTCAACACTCAGTCTCAAACACAGTAAGTCTTTTAGATGATCATGGAATATAGTGTTTTGTGGTATAAGAATTCTACTTTTTAAAGGCCTGAAAATGTACAAATAAAATGCAATAAAAGTCTATGATAGGTTGCAACTGATAATAGATCTTTGGATGTAGAACTAGAATGGAATTGGAAGGATATCAATGAGAGTATACCATATTGGGGTCAGTACAAATGTCTTTGCAAAACATACGATTATGTCAGCAAGGTATAATCTAACAGATTCTCAAAAGAAAATTCGACTGAAGCTTTTATTATGGAATAAATACAATTTTAGCAACATTATGCGAGCTAGATGTAGATAGAAAAGCTTTAAAAGGCCATTCAAATATTTAAACTTACTATCCAAGTAAGTAAAAAAGACTTTAAATTCATGTACAATGAAATTTAACCTATCTGGGGATAAGCTACCATCTATGGTCTCAGGTAACATGTAAAAAGATATGAAAGAGAGTATTTTCTACCAATTACTCACACATATATTTATTACTTCTTACTACAATATAATTTAAGATTGGATGGCCAAATGAAGATGTACCTCTGAATAATATGTAAAATCGCAAGGAATGGATAATATCCTCTAGTTCAAAGTCTCGTGGATATCGAGCTTATCATAAATAACCTCTGAACAATGGAAATTTGTCGTCAACATGGAACAAGGAGGACCCTCGGTCAAAGCACACAGACTGTTGACCGATGGTGACTATGCACTGGCAAAAATTTGGAATCGGGAGGCGACATCCAAAAACAGAGGCAGTTTCTAATACGCGATTAGTGCTTTAGTGCTAATCTCATATCGCAGGGCATCCCCCTCAGTAACGGAAAGCCCCAAATGCTCGGTCACAAGGAAAAGGCATAAATTGTATAGGAATTTCCGATTCTATCAGAAGGCAGGTCTCGTGCCAAAACTAGCAGGATATTGCGAGCACTTCAGGCGGTAAGAGGGTTCGGCTGAGTCCTATGCAATTCCATACACTGGGTGACACGTGTCCAGTGGATGAGAGAGAAACACTCACTTTGGATGAGTAAAGGTCGCGCAACTTACCCGCAAAAAATGGACGAAGACCGTAGGATTTGGAGGCTCCAGATCAGCGGCGGAGATGCAACCGATGGATGACAAAATTTGACAATATCAAAAAGCAAATTGTGTGGGATTTTGTAGTCCAATGTGGATGATGAGTTGGCAAAGATTCGTGTTTCACTGGCATTCTTGGAGTAAACAGAAATAACAGCCGTTTCAAATGATAGAGTGTTTCTGATGAACCTGACACTTATCTGTTACGGTATAGGTGGCCACTTTCCTATGAGGTGCGATGTAGTGACTGTAATAGCCGAAATAAGGGATTTGAAGAAAAAGAGGCAGGGAATGAGAGAGCTGAAAGTGGAAATGAACAATCAAGAAGCAGATGGCTTGAAGCCATAGATTGATAGAGATAGAAGGGGGAGAAGAAGAGAGAAGAACATTGAGAAAAAGCTGAATGTGCAGAGAGTCTTTGGAGTCACTAGGAGGTCAAGTGAAAAGCCAGAGAGCTCAACTGACAGTAGGATATTGTTGTTGGAGTTGCTTGGAGGTCGTCGGCGACTCATAGAGGCATGCAAAGGCCGAGAGAAAGAGCTTAGACAACCAAAGCCAAGAACTAGAGCGAGCACCAGAAGCGAGAGTTAAGAAACATAACCAGAGCCCGAGCCAAAGAGCCAAGCCTAGAGTCAGAGCCAAGAGCCAGAGCAAGAGCTAGGGCCAGAGCCAAGAGCCAGAGCTAGAAAGCCAAATAGCTCCAAGAGCCAAGGGATAAGATGGTGCTCTGAGCCCAATGTTCCTGTGTAAAACATTGGAGTTGAGTGTGGCATTTATAAAAGAACTGTTGCCATAATCCCAGGGAGCCTTGTCAAGTTTGACTAGAGCTCAAGGATATGTAGCCCAAGTGTTTCGGGTGAACTCCATATTAAATTGCCGTCTTATGTGTTTGCTTATTGCTACATTTGTCTGTTATCCTATGTATTTACATATCAGCATGAACAACAGAATTTTAAAAGCACATAAACAGTTAAAAATACATGCCAACATACACCTTATTTTCAAGCATTTCTTAATTCCATATTGGTTAACCATTAATACTTGGGAAAATTTAAAGCTTTGGAAGTGGGAGAGGTTCTTGTAGGTTAGACAAGAATCCTAAGAGCCCCATTTTCAGATCAGGTGGTATCGAAGCTTAAGGTTGATTAACCCCACCTTCAAAGAAAGTTGTATCAGAGTGCTTGATTGACAGGGCAAATATTGCTTGCCTGAAAGGTTTTTGGACAATCAAGGATTGATTGCCTCATTGGTTGTATGCTTGGTTGCAGATTGACTATTGTTTGAGTTTGCAGAGGTGAATGGAAAGCTACTGATAGCTCATTCCAGGAAGGATAAGAAGGAAGAAGGGCTGAAGGCATTCTTTTATCCCAAAGGATCTCAGGGAAATCTTTGAAGCACAAAAGGTTGTTGTAAGAGGTTACCAAATAAGCTCTTTAATAATCATGTTTGAAGTTCTTTTGTTCATTTGCATAATGACAACCTCTACAAGTGAATCCTCGAATTCTTCTTTCTTCAAAAGTTCCTTTGATGGAGACATGAAGCAAGACTTGTTCATCATGATGAACAAGGTAAGAGAAATGTATGAGGATGGAAGGAAGAGTAGCATACTTATAGAGCAGTTGAATTCCGCGGAGGAAGAGAAGCAGATGCTTGCTGGAAAATTGCATCAAATGGAGAGGTAACTTCATATTGTAAATATGAACCTGAAAAGGATGCATGAGTTGGAATCACAACTCTTTGTTGCCAAAGAAGCCTTGGTCAAGTATCAACTTGAAGAAGAGGTAAACCATTCTAGTTTGTCTTCAAATTATTTCAAGAATGTCTATATTGGTTCTCTTGAAAAACATACTAGAGGCATAGGTACCAAGCTAATGTCCAAGATGGAATATGAAGGAAAAGGATTGGGAAAATATGCACAAGGTATTATTGAGCCAATAATGGTTGAGGGAAGGCCTAAGTATTTGGGTCTTGTTTATGGACAGTTTTATGGAGAGAGTTCCAAAGCCTCCATGAAGGCCATTGAAACAGTTCCAAAAAGGAGTTTCATTGTAGTTCCTCTACCTCAAAAGTGTGAGGATTGTATTCAGGAGGAATTCAACAGCTTGAAACATCATTCGCAGGATGCAGGTGTTCAGAAGCACACACTTGAACCAGAGAGTTGTGGAAACTCTAATAGCCTTGAAGAAAGTGATGGTGTTCCAAAGGGAGCCACTTCTTCATTTGCTTCACCTACTCTTGAAGGCAATAAGGGTGAAAAAGGCAAGTATAAATTATGCCCTACACACATTCCTTTTGATTTTGTAAAGCCTGGAAAAAGAATTGAATGTTCCTTTTGTGGTTTGGATAACCATTATGTTTCTAGATGTTGGAAGAAGATGGCCACATATAGGAAACTTTTGAAGGAAAAGAAGAAAGCAGCCAAAGGTCCACAGGACAAGGCAAATCATGTTGTCAAAAGGATGCACATGTGTTGCACTTACTACCATAAGCAAGGGAATCTTGCTGAAAGGTGTTGTACTTTGAATCCAACACTGCTTCCACCAAAGCTGAAGGAGAAGGTGGAAAAAGAAAATGGCAGGGATGGAAATAAAGATTCCATGATTGATGTGCTTCACGATGATTCACATATTGATGTTGATGTGCAAACCAAGGAGGGACCTTTGAAATGGATTGGTAAGAAATGGTTAGAATTCTTATCCAATTAAGACTGCATGTCCTTTGATGCATCTATTTACATTTCTTTGTGGAATAAATGCAAGTTGCAGGATCTTACCAAAATGGTAGATGGAAAGAAGTTGAGTAGAAAACTCACTTTATTGCTACAACAATATGTTCATTCCAGCTTTGAAAGTACAGTGTACTTAAGCGAAAGTTGATAGATGGAATGCATGCATGAGCATGAGATGCATGTAATGTTGGCTTGGGAGAAGTTAACATGGTCTCCGAAATGGAGATAATGGTGAAGTGTTTCATCTTTTGGAAAAGGGTCCCAAAGGTCTTTTTCTACAAGCTTGAATTGAAGGGTCATTTGTTTTAAAAGCATGTTTTATTGGCTTGTTATCTAGTCAATCATTTGTATGCAGATATAAGACAAGGAAGGGTTCACAAGATGTGGAATATGTTTCTTTGTTGAAGCAGGAGTTAGTCTGTCTAGTTGTTGTCTGTATACCTACTATTGTTAACAGTTGTTGTTGGCAGCTTTTCAAATAGGTACAAATGAATATTTTGTGGAGCATAAGTACTTCACATTCATTTGAGCCACCTTGGATCAACAAACAAGGTAAAGAAGTTCAAACTACCTTCTATAAACTTCACAGCAGAAGTTCTACATGAAGTCAAAGAGGAAAATAGTTCTTCCCAAAACTATCAACCCATCCAAGAAGGGAAGTGGTTAAAGATTGTGGTTCAGATGCACTATGCAAAGGAAATTGTAGGAAGGCTAAAAGAAGAGGGTGTTGTTACTCTAATTTACTGCTCAGATTAGTATATCAATCTTTTGGTGGACCAAAAGTTCTTTTAGTGGGAATGTGTGACCCGAATTGGATCCTTAAACTCTCTTAAAGTTACCCAAACTCTGTAAAGAAACTCATGCCGAATTTCAAAGTCTTGTGAATATCGAGCTTATCAAAAATAACCTCCAAACAATGGCAATTTGTGGTCAGCACAGAACAATGAGGACCCTTGGTCAAAGCGCGTAGACCGTTGACCCATGGTGACCGCGCACTGGCACAAATTGGCAATCGGGAGGCCAAATCCAAAAACAGAGGCAATTTCTGATATGCGATTAGCGCTTTAATCACATATCGCAGGGCATCCCCCTTAGTAAAGGAAAGCCCCAAGCGCTCAGTCATGAGGAAAAGGCATAAAACCATACGGGAATTGCCAATTCCATTAGAAGGCGGGTCTCACGCCAAAATCAACAGGATATCGTGAGCACTTTAGGCGGTAAGAGGGTTCGACCGAGTCCTGAACGATTCCATACGCTAGGTGACATGTGTCAAGCGGATGAGAGAGAAAACCACTCACATCATGCGAGTAAAGGTCACGCAACTTACCTGCACAATATGGACGAATACTCTAGGATCTAGAGGCTCTAGATAAATGGCGGAGATGTGACCAATGGATGACTAGATCTGTCAAGATCATAATGCAGTTTGTGCGGGATTTTGAAGTCAAACGTGGATGATGAGTTGGCAGAGATTTGTGTTTCACACTCATTCTTGGAGTAAACGGAAATAACAGCCATTTCAAACAATTGAGTGTTTCTGGTGAACCTGAAACTTATCCATTACGGAATAGGTGGCCACTTCCCTCTAAGGTGTGGTGCAATGACTGCATCGACCGAAAGAAGGGATTGGAATGGGTAGAGGTAGGGAATGAGAGAGATGAAAGTGGAAACGAACAGTCAGGAAGCAGATGGCTTAAAGCCATAGACTGACATAGATAGGGGGGAGAAGAAGAGAGAAGAGTGAACAGTGAGAAAAAGTTGAATGCGCAGAGAGTCTTTGGAGTAACTCAGAGGTCGAGTGAAAAGCCAGAAAGCTCAATTAAAAGCAGGATATTGTTGTTGGATTTGCTTAGAGGTCGAGCAACTCACATAGGCATGCAAAGGCTGAGGGAAAGAGCTTAGAGAACCAGAGCGAGTGCCAGAAGTGAGAGCTGAGAGCCAGAACCAGAGCTCGAGCCAAAGAGCAAGAGCTAGAGTCAGAGCCAAGAGCCAGAGCAAGAGCCAGAGCCAGAAAGCCAAACAGCTACAAGAGCCAAGGGATAAGATGGTGTTCTGAGCCCAATGTTCCTGTGTAAAACATTGGAGTTCAGTGTGGAACTTGTAAAAGAACTGTTTCCATAATCCCAGGGAGCCTAGTCGAGTTTGAATAGAGCTCAAGGAGACGTAGCCCAAGAATTTTGAGTGAACTCGGTATTAAATTGTTGTCTTATGTGTTTTATTATTGCTACATTTGTCTATTATTATATTTATTTACATATCAACATGAACAACTGAATTTTGAAAGCACATAAACAGTTACAAATACATGAAAGCATACACCTTATTTTCAAGCATTTCTTAATTCCACATTGGTTAATCATTAAGACTTGGGAGAATTTGAAGCTTTGGAAGTGGGAGAGGTTATTGTAGGTTAGACAAGAATCCTAAGAGCCCCATTTTCAGATCATAGTCATTGAGAGATGTAGTTATGCAAATTTGATTACACTAGGATGATGCATCCACATTCATTAACCCAACTGTTTCAACATAAACTTTTGTAGGAGAATGCTCGATAATTTTAGAAGTGTGGACATGAATTATACTATTTGTACCATATTAGCAGTGGGATTTTTTGGTGTTGTAATAGTATTTCTTCTTAGGTACTCCAAGTCACCATAATTATCTACATATTATAAAAAATACATACTCTCCATATAGGTCATGAACTTGAGTATATCCTTCAACATCTTATCTTCTCCTTCCAAGTTTCCTCCATTTGTAATTGTCAAATCTTTTTTGCTAGCAACTCTAATCAACCATGATGTTTTTGCAACGTATTATACACAACCTATTTCAGCATCCTTATCATCTTATTGAATTTAAAAGTTACATACTATGCAATGTTGTGTAGCATGAGATTTGCAATACAAGGCAGAGCATGATATTACAAACCTCACAAAGCTTTGGCATACTCTTTATCCATCATCTAGTACATCTGAGAAGCTATTTGTAATCAACATTAGACCCTTTATCCCACCCATGAACATTGTCTGAATCATTTTCTTCTTCCTTCACCATTCTCCTCATCACCAACCCCTAAATCTCTCAAAGACATTCCTAGATGATGGGTCCATTATTATGCCATTTATTAATTGGGAGAAACACTTTTTCTACCCCATGGGAGATCTACATTACTAATATTGGAGTACTATTCAACTAACTAAACTATTACATTCCATTGATTTCAATGGAATCATAATTTATCATTGACCTACACCTCGCCAAAATATTTTACCCCTATAAAGGTTCTATGTGGGGTCAAAGGAAACACATAACTATCCAAGTTTGCATCATAATAATAATTGACTAACTCCCTATTAGCACATGAAATTTCAAGAAATAGTTCATTATCCATAAAATCTCAAATACAAATTAAAAACTATGTCTTCAAAAGATTAGAATTGAAATCTTTCCTTATTCTACTTGGAAAGATTGCAAAGAAGAGAGTATTCCACTTGGAAATACCCTAAATCAGAGAGTAATTGTCGAGGCTTATATATAAAAAATAATATTAGAAAAATAGAAAATAAAGATGCTTAGCCTTGGTAACAAGTCCAATTGTAGATGATCATATGGATCCCCAAGCTACGAACCATATTTATATCATCAATTTTTAACAATGTACTTCTCTCGCTTCCCCATCAAGAAGTCATGGGTTTGATTTCAATGGAGAATAATAGCCATTTCCATTGAATCACCTAAATCCATGTTCTAATGAATTTTAAGTGTCAACCCATATTCATGGATTTCGATAGTCTCATCTATAGTGAATATGCACTATCACACTAAACTTGCATAATAATAAAGGAAAGTGGATAATAACTAAGGCAATCTACTAGGGCTTATTGCTAGCTAAATTATTCAATGTAAATTTGCAATGCACATAGTTTTCTTTCTCCTTTATTAAATTATTTTGCAACATTATTTGAAAAATGTGACTCATGCCATAATATTATCTATTTTCTAGCACCATATTAAGGTCAAATATATCATGCAATACAAGCAACTTCAATATTGTATCCTCTTAGGAGAAATTATTTTAAATATGAGGAGCCTGATGAGCCTCACAAGATAATAGAGTTAGTAAAAATATTTGTTGAACTGACACTAGAAATCAAGTATAACATCCCCTGGTAAATTGTAAATAATAATTACTACTATTAAAGGTATGACAATGTTTAACAGTGTTCAAAAAGGTCAAATGATAAGTAGGAAAACATTTGATTTGATTTTAATAGATAAATCGTGCTTATAATGATGCATGAATTTGTAATTCAAAATTGTGCCTCACATGTTACGATGGTTGGATAGTTATGAGTTAGGCAATTACGTATCCATAACCTCTCCTTGAGAATTAAATTGTAAAAAAAAAGGAGGAGAGGAACACTAACAAGGAAAATCTTAAGGCAACTATGCTAAAAGGTGAGACAAATTTGTTCAAATAGTATAGCTACCTTGGACTAAGTCTGGTTGAGACCAGATAGTCACAAAAGCTAACATCATAGTGTTGTTGCAAATAATCTGCTTGTAAGGATAATGAAAGGGTAGATGTTGGGAAAAATACTAAGAGCGGGGCAGGGGGGAGGGGAGGTGAATCAATATTTCCAAGTCATTAAACTTTCCAATATCATTTCATAATTTTTGAATGTGACCTTACGGAAGGGAACACATGTGTGTATGCATTTTTTCTTAAGAAAGCAAACGTATATCGAGTAAACTTACTTTTCAATTAATTCATCTTTTGTTTATTTTGATCAAGTGAATGAGAACTTCATTAAACATTAAATATAAAGCAACCATGTGTACTAATAAAAACGTAAGCCATTACACATAAGAAACACACATGAACACCAGGATTTAAGGTGGAAATCCAATGAGGGAAAATACCACCTGCTCTTATCATCTCTATCCTCATTTTAAGATAAATAAAAGCTTTTACAATCTTTCACTAACGCAAACACATACCAGTACGCAAGAAAATTCTTGTAGAAGGCTACAACCTTGACATGTTCTCTAGTTCATACTCAAAGGGAGCTCCAACCCCTTGAGTCTTGTATTAGCATAAACTCATACCCATACATAGGCACCAATTTGCTCAAGTCTACAACCTTCACTCATTCTCTAGTTTCCACTAGAATGGAGATCCAACCCCGTAATCTAATTTACCAAGTACCACTAGAAGGGAGATCCAACTCCCTCATTTCCAGGGACCATGTTTCATAAATTTTCATACTCAATCCACTGCTACACAACATCATAACTTGTAGGCCATGGGTCATCAAATTTTCAAACTGGATCTACTACCAACATTTAAGTTCAATATCAATCATCAAAACTAAAACTCAAACATCAATCTCTGACCCAACTAAATAAACCAATCACTGAAACTTGATCATTGAAGTAACCAAAAACTCAACCAACCAACCGGAACAATTAGATCATTGTAACTAGAATACCAAACAACATACTACATATCATGATAGCCATAATCTATTACTGCAAGCCTTGATCAATAATCTCTCAAAATTGGAAATATGTACACTACTTTTCAACAACAATCCCGCATGTGTACTCAATTTTCATGAATCATACCTTTGTATAGATCTTCAACCACTTTAAAAACCTGAAAACTGAACCACTGTCACTCTAAAACAAACACGGAAACATACACAACTCTATCACATCATTCTGAAAGAACCACATAACCTTCACCAATCTTCAATTACAATAAGCAAGTAACTTCAACATTCTTCAATAAATCAATCCATAATCAAAACATACATGATTAATCCAATATTATCAAGAAGACTTCATTGAAATACAACATAAAAACATCGAAACAGATTAATTGATCAAACATCCTTTTCATCAAATCCCTACTCTATGTACGCACTTTCTTCAGAGAATATCTTCATGTGTACTCACTTTGCTGGAAACAAACCCGCATGTATGTGGCTTACCAGAAACACTTTCATGCTTGGTCATCACTACATGTAAATGCCTATAAGGCAAATCAATCCAAGCACAAAACTACGCCACTATTCAAAAACCAAGTTACTCTTCCTCTTTGACATCAGGGGAAAATGCCTCACCAATGCTAAATGAAGAGTTCCATATCTGAACTGTTAAGTATGAACATTGATAGTCCTCCCCCTTAGTAGATATTGAGGTTTCTAATAGACGTACAATGACTCTATGACTCACATGAATTGTCCTATCACCAAGCACTCAAACTTACATTAATCACCCAATCAAAGTAGGTTTACATATTTGACATGATTATTACATAAACTTCCCAATCATAACGGGGTTACAGAATACATCACATGTCGAAAAGGACTTGACCACAATAGTCCATACATGCTTGAATTTTACAATGAGTACATTATAGGTCTTTGCATGACCTTTACATTAAATTATAGATAAGACATTTATAATCAAGACAAAATACCTCAATAATACCATGATAGCCATAAGAATTTATCGTACACCATATATGATCCACACCATACGCAACTCATCATCAAATATATAAGATAGAGAAATGTATCCTCAATATCATCAAAATGTGACTTGGTATGCATCCACAACACCATAAGAGAGGACTGAGCATATCATGAAAAAGTAAGATAGGATAGTGTAACATCATTCTTCAATATCCCATGTTTATAAGTGTCAGTCAATAGATGTAGCAGTAGCATATAACCATGTCTTTGCAACATCATTCTCTTCACCCAAATTATTCATAGGAAGATTTATCACACCAAAACCACTTCATCAAGAATTTTTCCATCAATATACAACTTAACCAGACATAATAAACTATTCATCATAGTATGAGATAACATCTTCATCATTTAAGAACTTCATAAGTAGCATCACCAAAGAATCATTATATATGAAGCAAACATAATGCCAACAAACCATTATTATAAACATAGAAAAATTCTCCCCGTGAACCTGTGCCAACTGTTCACTATGAGGTCTCATCATATCATTTCATATATTTGTTAGGATATCATAAATTCTTGATTAACTAGACATCCATCAAGTCACCAAAATATTATACAAGCTAAAAGCACTTTCAAGTAGCATCAAGAGACTGTAACCTTCAACGATCAGAACATGAAAGCCAATTATAATTGGCTGAAGAAAATCAGACCCTTTTCATGACTTTGTCCCATTGTTTCTTCATCAAACAAAAATATACGTGACTATTCAGTTTAGAACTCACATATAGACTCAACTTGTCTTCATAAGAGCCCCATAAAGAAAGTGAAACACTGAAATTTCACACTTTCCATTCCCCTTGAGTTTTTTTTGTCTATAACTATTTAATATTACTACACTAGAGGCAGTGTGAGTAGTATAAGCAACATGAAAATAAAAAACAATCATGGGAATAAACATGTATTACTCCCTCTGAGATTACACATCACTGATCCTGAGGAACTAATAACCATATTTTGTTTCCATGAGGACCTTGAGAAGAAAAGACTATAAGACAAAACATATAATTGAACGTTGCATATGTTGGAATACGTAATTCCTACTTGTCTCAGTTGTGATTATTTCTATCTAGAAGAGTCTATTTCTAACTATGTTCCTAAATTTGATGTGTGGTTCAGATATTATCTCAACCAACATATTGTGTGTCTGAGATAGTTTTCCTATCTTAAGACAACACTTCCTATATATATGTAATATCATATTTGATTAGTTGAAGACATAGATTTCCCTTATGTAAATTTGAAATGATATCAGAGCCCCTGAGGGCCTGGCCCTATTGGGCCTTCCTAGCCTGAGGGAAATAAGAGAGTATATTTTGTTTTAGTTTTTAAGTTTGTCCACCGAAAAAGGTTCTTAGAGTCCAGGAAGCCTAATGTGAAAGACTGCATGCTACATGCTGGTGATATGGAGTATTGCACGAATTCATTGAATCTGCCAAACTAGTAGACATCATTCCCAAAAATGATTCCTTCACTTGGAACAATAGGAGAGGAGGAGAGAAGCTAATTGCCTCTCATTTGGATAGATTTCTGATCTCTGAAAGCATTTTACTTGAAGGAATAAAAGTGGATTCTGACATTCTTCCCAGTGGAGGATCATATCACTGGCCAATATCTTTGGAGGTAGCCTTCCTAGGGACCCCTAGAAACAAGCCCTTCAGATTCGAAAAGTTCAGGTTAACTCACCCCAATTTTGTACATTTGCTGGAGAAATGGTGGTGTGAACCATTGGATATCAGAGGAACCAGAATTTTCAAGCTCCAAAGCGAATTAAAACACATCAAAAACAGAATTAAAGATTGGAATGCAGCTGAATTTGGGAACATATTCCAATAAAAAACCATCATAGAAGGCAAGTTAAATCAAATTCATAAGGAATGGGCTTCGAGGAACTACAGTGAAGACTAAAGGGAACAGGAGAAGGCATTGATGCAACAATGGAAACTTCATTGTCAGCAAGAAGAAACACTTTGGAAACAAAAAACAAGGATCCAATGGCTAAAGGAGGGAGAAAAAAATACCAAGTTTTTCCATATATCCACGCTGGACAACAGGGGAGCAAATAAAATTCTTCGGCTCAATAATGAAGCAGGGGAAACTCTTCAAAATCACAAGGAAATATCAACTTTGCTCACTAGGCACTTCAAGTATATAGCTCAGGAAACGAAGGAAGAAAGATCAGAGGCCATAGAGGAACTAACCCAAGCTATACCCCACATCATAACTACTGAGCAAAACTCAGCTATGTTAAGAGAGGTTTCGATGGAGGAAGTGGAAGACGCTGTCAAGAGTATGCCAAATGATAAGGCACCCGGGTCTAACGGTTTTACAATAAATTTCTACAAAGCATGTTGGCATACTATTAAAACAGAGGTTTGGGAAGTTGTAGAAGATTCCAAACGCTCCTGTTCCATTCTCAAATCGCTGAACTCCACCTTCCTAGCTCTAATTCCTAAGGAAGAAGAAGCCAACTCCCCAAAAAAATTTAGACCTATAGCTTTATGTAATGTGATATATAAAATCATATCTAAATTTATAGCCAACAGACTTAAGCCTATTCTTTCAGACTTAATCTTGGAAGAGCAAGCAGGCTACGTGCAGGGTAGACAAATTTTAGACAACATCCTTTTAGCTCAGGAGATGGTTCATACCCTTTAGATAAGGAAATTACCAGGCATGCTGATGCAGCTAGATCTCTCCAAAGATTTTGACAAAGTCAACTGGAATTATCTGGAAGACATTCTGAATGCCTTTGGATTTGACAAACAATGGACCAAATGGATCCTAGCTCTGATTAAATCCACCAAATTTTCCATATTGGTCAATGGCGCCCCCTCCAAACCTTTCTCCCCCTCCTGAGGCATCAGACAAGGAGACCCTATCTCCCCATTCTTTTTTTTGATCCTTATGGAAGGGCTTAGCAGGCTCATTCACAAAGCAAGAGAGGAAGGAAAAATGAAAGGCTTACATCCACTTCCCTCCATACCTGCAACAACGCACCAGTAGTTTGTAGATGATACAATGCTGCATGGCACTCCAACTGTGAAAGAAGCCAGGGCATTCAACGACATTCTAAACCTCTTCAGCAAAGCTTCATGTATGGAGATTAATCATGCTAAATCTACTATTTTCTTCTTTAATACAAATCTAGCCATTCAAAATCATCTATCCAATATTCTCGACTTTCGAAAAGGTAGTCTTCCCTCTCAGTATCTGGGAGCCCCACTCACGACTAAACATTGGCAAAAAATTCATTGGGAAAAAATCTTAACGAAAATGGAGAAAACATGTAAACATTGGACTCATAGGGCTCTCAATTTTGCTGGAAGACTGGTCCTCACTAAAGCAATATTGCAAGCCACTCCGCAGTATCTGCTTTCCATCATGCCGGCTCGTACTGGCGTCCTACAGAAAATTAGAGCTATACAAAGATCCTTTCTGTGGAGTGGCAATGCTGAGAAAAAGAAATGGGCACTGGTGGCCTGGAACAAATTATGCAAATCGAAAGTAGCAGGGGGCTTAAATTTAGTAGATCCCTACACCATCAACATGACATGCGGAGCCAAGCTGTGGTGGTGTTGGTTGAAGGAAACCAACCTGCCATGGGAGAGAAACTGGAAGGAGAAATACAATCTCGACTGCAATGAACAGGACTTAATAAGGTTACAGGAAGTGCCTGAGGGTTCTCCAATATGGAATTCACCTAGAAGGAATCGCAACTTAGTTCAGGACCATAGCTTCTGGGAAATCCGCAATGGGGAAACTGCCCTTTTCTGGGAAGATGCTTGGAAGCAACTCTCAATGTTGGAAAAACCAGAGCTTGAAGATTTTAAAAGAGAATGCCAGAAAAGGGGAAGGTTCACCGTCCACCATTACTGGAGCCATAGCAGCAGCGACCAGGAGTGGAGAGAATGGTTACTCCATGACACTGAAAACTCAATTGAGGAAAACAATAATACAAGGGATCTGCTAAACCATATAAACAAATGAAAAATCAGAAAGACCATAGAAAATGACATGCTAATATGGGGTATGAAAGGGAGTGGTAATTTCACTCTCAAAGAGGCCAGAGAGCAGCTAGAGCATTCAGAGCAGGTGGAGGTAATGCAATGGAGAAACAAGGTCAAGGATCCCATGTTTTGGCCTAAAATAAAAACCTTTCTCTGGCTCCTAATGTGGAGAAAAACTCTTACCTAGGAGAATCTGCGCAAAAAAGTTTTCAAGGGCCCTTCTAAATGTCCTATGTGAAATCAAGCTGAAGAAACTATGAACCATTTATTCAACACCTGTGAATGGGCTGATCACCTTTGGAGAGGGATGGAAACTATAATGCAATAAGCTAACAGTGATAGGGACTCCATTAAAAACACTATTATGAATTGGCCAAGCGAGTACTCTAACAATTTAAGAATCAATAGTATATGGAAAGTCTTGCCAGGCTTCATAACTTGGACCATATGGAAAGAAAGAAGTAGAATAATTTTTCAAAATGAGCACAGAAATATAGAGCACTCAAAAATTACCTTAACCCAAAATATTCGACAATTAATATTGGTAAAATGCAGAGCCGATCCTAACAACCAAGCTTCGGCCGAGGACCAGAGAATTCTGAAAGCTTTCAACTTGAACAACGAACAAAACATGGGAACTACAGAATGCGAGCAAAAACCAAGCATTGTGCCAAAGGGCTGGAGTCGTCCGCCGGAAGGGTTCCTAAAGCTAAACTTTGATGGTGCCTCGAGAGCCAATCCTGGCCCGGTAGGCATTGGAGGAATCATCCAAAATCATAAAGGGTAAATTCTTCACATTTACAGTAAAGCTCTAGGGGAAGGCACCAATAACGAAATGGAATTTGCAGCCATGGAAAAAGGACTAAGGATTCTCAGAATGAACCAAACAAGAAACGCAGTGGTTGAAGGAGATTCAGAGGTGGCCATAACAGTGGCCAGGAAAATCTACGGGGGAATGCCAGCCAGCAAAGTTACAAAACATTGGTGACTGTACAAGGTCACAGACAATATTGACAAACTGTTAGGAGAAATGAAAGGCCTCATCTTTCAGGCGATAAGGCGAAATGCAAATTTGGTTGCTGACCACCTGGAAAATCATGGGATTGAACACCCCAACACAATGTGGGACAGCTATTGGCAGGATATTGAAAACCCAAAAATAAGAGGAAAATGCATGCAACTCTCTAGGTTAGATCTGGTGACAGCAGAGGAGTCCGACCGGAGGGTCGAATAACTCAGTGCCATAATTGATTAGACGGGTTGACTAGACATGCTCCATTAATTTCTAGCAGACCTCGAAGGACAAGCGTGATAAGGGCAACTATGACAGAAGCATGTGACAAAGATTTTTGCAGTTTCATGATCTATGGTGATATGAGCCACCAAAACATAATCAGGAAGAGGGACACTTGGCAAAATATGGAGCAAGCAGGGAGCGATGACCGTAAGGGGGTGCAATTATTCCATAACCCAGCCAACATTCCATCACGCAACAATTATGGTGATCTGACGTGCAAGCTGCACAGAGATAAGCGATCATACACCGGTAATCTCCCCGGAATTTGTTATTTAACCACTATCGAAGGCCAAAGGAAAAACATTGTTTTATCCTATAGCAAGACAGAACCTCCTCACTCTGCAAAAAAAGCTCAGGAAAACGCTAGGAGAGTTAGAAATACAATGGCAGGGGAGGGTAGCTGCAATAAGTCTGCCAACAACGACCTTTGGCAAGCGAGAGAGATGTATGAAATGCGGACCTCGCAAAGGAATAAGCATAAGATTATCGACTTAGAAGCCATAGTCCAGGAAGAGGAGAACAAGCTTTCAGACCAGCAAATTGGGAAAGAAGTGGATTGGATCCAGGACCCTGGAACACTCAGCACTCGCGCTACTCAATTTGTCAGAACCCAAGTTGAGAGATGGCGTATGAAGACCCTTCTTGCGAAAGCAATAGATACTTAGGGTGAACACGCGGAGCAGATGCGAAAGCTTCAGCAGTTAACAGAAGCTACGACGCATGATCATATGGCGGTCGTGGAGAGCAGTGAATTCAAGCTGATTGCGCTGCACCAACAGGTCGACACGATTGATAAGAAACTCACGGTCCTGATTAAACTTTTAAGACATGTCATTGGTCAAGACAGCAAGCCTTCAAATATGTAGAAGGGAGATCCGACTGAAGATCAACAGGGCAATCCTCCCAAGCCAGGATAGGTCAACATGTCAAGGTCTTCACCGGTCATGGAGATGTTTAAACATATCTGACTCTATAGTCTCTCAGTTTCCTCGTCCTCGGTGGACATTCTCTTTTGTTTCACGGCTTTCTATCCTGGCTTCCCTCTTCTTAGTGGGTTGATATGTTCACTGTCCAGGTTTCCTCTGTTTATGTCCTTTTGTTAGTTCTAGTTCCTGCTGCCCTGCGTGGTGTGCTGGATTTTAGTGTTCAGTTACTTTGTCTCCTCTAGTTTTCAGTTACTCTGTTCTCTTCTGGTCTCCTGTGGTAAGGCCTACTATTTAGCGGCCCATAGTCTGCTGAAGCAGAAGTTTTGTACTATATTTTCTTTTTGTTAATATCAAAAGCTGACTTACACAAAAAAACGATATGGAGTATTGCACGTTGGTTGAATGACGTTGTTTGAATTCTATCTGAGCACTGGAGGACTCAATTGGATGAGGAAACATGAAGACCCGTGGATGTGAGCCTCTAGGAACCTACAGTTCATTTCTAGCACTGTTGTATATTGTTGGTTTTTCATCGATCTCTATGAAGGGGCTTTGATGGTACTTACAGACCCAAAGTTTAGTGCAAGTATGTAGGAATTTACAGGGTTAAAACCAGATCTCAAATCAATACACCAGTATTTTTGACGTGGTTAAAACCCTCAGAGTGCAAGGAGGGAAACAGTCCACGGCCTGTCCCAAAGTGGGTACTACAGGCAATTTATTAATCAAAGAATGAAAATTTACATAAGCTTCTCTCATGCACAGATTACCGGAACAATGACCCTTCATGCGCTTTAAATAGAACTCATGGACCAATCGGGTGTCAAGCCACGGATCAAGTGTCGGTAATACCGAGGTGAGAGTGAACCGTCGGATCACTACATATCGTGACCGTCGGATTGTAAGTTACAAAATGTACAACGGTAAAGAAACACACTTTACCTAACTCTAACCTAACTCTATACTAGACCAAGTTGAACTTAACTATATCCTATGTGTCGGAATATCCTAACATCCCCCCTTAAGAACAACTTGGGATAGGATTGAAGGATTTACAAATATGACACAATAGGAGAAGGAAGGAGGCACTAGAGCCTATCCCCCTTTAGTGACAACTTCCTGAACTCCAAGCATATATCGAAGTTTAGTGAACTTCGCCTCTGTGAGAGCCTTTGTGAAGATGTCTGCAACCTGATCATCTGTTGGAAAATATTGCACTTCAAGAACATGGTCATGAATGAGCTTTCTGATGAAGTGCATGTGTAGTTCAATGTGTTTGTTGCGCTGATGCTAGACTGGATCTTTGCATAGCTGAATGGCACTTTGATTATCACACCAAAGTGTGGTTGGATGCTGCTGCTCAAAGCCAAACTCTGATAGGATCTGACAAAGCCACAAGGCTTCCTTACTAGCTTCCACGGCACCATGATACTCTGCTTCTGCTGACGAAAGAGAAATGGCAGCCTGTTTCTTACAAGCCCATGCAATAGGTCCTGAACCTAGAGTGAAGACATAGCCGGCAGTAGACTTCCGATCATCAGGGTCACCAGCCCAATCAGAATCAGTGAAACCAAATAACAGAGGAGCTGCTTTGGCACTGTAATGAATCCCAAACTGTATTGTACCTCGAACATAACGAAGTATTCTTTTAGCTACTTTCCAATGACTTTCACGGGGGTTTTGCATAAAACGAGCAACAAGGCCAACAACAAAGGAAAGATCAGGATGAGTATGGGTTAAATACAAGAGTTTTCCGACAAGTTGACGGTATAAGGTAGCATCAACTTCAGGAGAAGTACAAGAGACTGAAAGTTTGACTCCAGACTGAAAGGGAGAACGGGCTGGCTTACAGTCTTCCATGTGAAAATGATGAAGAATATCACAAGCATACTTGGACTGGGAAAGGAAAATACCCTCTTGGGATTGCAAGACTTGAAGACCGAGAAAATAGTGTAAGTGTCCTAAGTCTGTCATTTCAAATTTCTTTTTAAGGCTGGACTTCACATGGTTTATAAGGTTGGGATCACTACCAGTAAGAATAAGATCATCAACATAAAGAACAAGGATGATAAGAGAGTTGCCCACTTTCTTGGTGTAGACAGTATTGTCAGAATGACACCTAGAAAAGCCAGATTCTAAAAGAAAGCTATCCATTTTAGCATACCAAGCCCGAGGAGCTTGCTTGAGGCCATAAACGGATTTCTTAAGCCGACAAACAAGGCTGAAGTCTGTTTGTATGAAGCCAATGGGTTGTTCCATATAGATTTCTTCCTGCAAGTCCCCATGCAAGAAGGCAGATTTAACATCCATTTGATGGACTTCCCATTTTAAAGAGGCAACAAGGGAAAGAACAAGGCGGATAGAGTTCATTTTGGCAACAGGGGAGAAGGTTTCAGTGTAGTCAATGCCTTCGACCTGTGAAAAGCCCTTAGCAACGAGACGAGCTTTATGTTTATCAACTTTCCCATCTAGTCCATACTTGTTTCTGTAAACCCATTTACATCTAACAAGTTTGCGTCCCTTTGGTAGAGGAACAAGATCCCATGTGTCATTTGTCATTAGTGAATGATATTCTTCATTCATAGCTGCTTCCCAATGTGGATGGCTTGAAGCTTCTACAAAAGTGTCAGGATCATGATTTACTGGAGCTTGAGCCAGTAAAGAAGAGGCTCTTTCAAACTGAGAATGTGTACGTCGCAGATCTGTAGGATCACCGGCAAGATCACCTGCTGCATCCCGAGTAGCACGGACCCATCTTGGAAGTTGAGGATCCTGAGAAGGTGGGGGAGGATTATCATCCTCGCTTTCATCATCTGAAGAAGAAATGTTTTCAAAAGTAGAAGAGAGAGGAAGAGGTGGCACATCCGCCGGACTAGGCTCACAGGCCGATTTATTTTCATCAAATTTTACATCTCTTCTAATGATAACATTTTTGGACTTAAATGGAATAAGTCTATAACCTTTTACATCTTCAGAATATCCAACAAAATTACATTTCTCACTCTTAGGTTCTAAAGCTTTATGCTTTTCATCTGGAATATGGACCCATTCTTCACTTCCAAACACACGAAAGTGACTTACATCTGGTTTAATGGAACTCCAAGCTTCTTCTGGAGTGATATTCTCTAGAACCTTAGTAGGAGTGCGATTGATTATATAATTTGCACAATTAATTGCTTCGGCCCAAAAACTAAGACTGAGTCCTTTAGATTGCAGCATACAATTAGCCATTTCCTTTAAGGTGCGATTTTTCCTTTCAGCTACACCATTTTGTTGTGGAGTGTATGGAACAGTATGTTGCATTTGAATTCCATTTTCGGTTCAAAAGTTGATGAATGTGTTTTTAACATATTCTCCACCATTATCAGTTCTTAGCTTAAGAATTTGATGTCCAGATTGTTTTTCAACAAATGCTTTGAAGGCCAAAAAAGTGCTAAATACTTCGCTCTTGAGTTTCAAGAAGTATACCCAAGTGAGTCTGGAGAAATCACCAATGAAAGTTAAGAAGTACTTGCAGCCAGAGAATGAAGCAACGGGAAGAGGACCACATAAATCACTGTGCACAAGCTGTAAAGGGGCTGAGGCTTGCCAAGAGGCACGTTTGTCAAAACTGTCCCGATGATGTTTTCCGAGTACACATCCGGAACAAACACCATCTCTGCAAGATACTATAGGAAGACCTGTCACCATATTTTCTTTACATAGATGCTGAAGGGAGCGATAGTTTAAGTGACCAAATCGCTCATGCCAATGTTTGCTCACTTCATCATTATGAGCAACAAATACTGAGGGAAGATTGGATGACCCAAAGTTGTGAAACTTATACAACCTTTTGGAATCATCAGCAAGACCAGTAGCTAGAATTTGTTTAGGATCTTTTAGATCCTTGATTACAACATCATGAGGTGAAAATTCAACAATTTTACCTTCACCTGAATGAGTTATCTGATAGACAGATAGAAGGTTGCAGGATAAGGTTGGAACACATAATACATGATTAAACTGACCATTGTCTAGATGAACAGTTCCAGTCCCTACAACATTAAGAGATCTATCATCAGCAATATATATATTTTTGGTGTTACAATCATTTAAAGAAGAAAACATGGCTTGGTTTTTGGCCATGTGACAAGAGGCTCCAGAATCAATGAGCCACTCATGAGAATGAGAAGAAGAAGAAGATACATTGAATGCATAACCAGACTGAGATGATTGATAATGACATGCAGAAAGTGCCATTCCGGAAGTTGAAGTTGAAGTAGGCTCCACATGGATGTTATGTTTCTTCATTGCGGCTTCCAAGGCCTCCATCTTCTTAAAGCATTTAGATTCTAAGTGGCCATCTCGATTACAAAAGTTACAATGTCTATCAGTCTTCTTCCATTTGTTTTTATTGGTCTTATCATTTTGCTGAAATGATCTTTCATTTTGAGGCTGAGATGGTTTAGGACCATTCTTTTGAGGATATGACTTCTTAGGATTCTTTGAATTTGGTTGCTGCTAGGCGGCTAACGCTTTCTTGGAAGAGTTTCCAAGATTAAGAAGACCAAGGTGTAAGAGTTTTTCTTGTTCTCTTATTAAGGAATCACAAAACGAGTCAAAGGAAGGGGCCTTGTAGTCTTGTCCTTGACAAATGAAAGCTTCCCTTGTAGAATGGAAAGTGGAAACAAATACAGAGTAGGCTGGTCCCAACTTAGTAAGGATGGAATAAATAAGGTTACCATCTTCTTTCTTAACTTTAACACCTTCCAAGAGATATCTAAGGGTCTTGAATTTGGACAAGAAATCTTCAATGCAAGAAAAATTATTAGGATCCAAAGTAAGCAGCTCATTTTCAAGTTGATGGGCTCTAATTTCATTTTTAATCCCAAAAACTTTAGCAAGTTTTTCTAATGCTTCATGAGGAGTCTCAAGTCCTGCAATGTGGAATCTAAGATCAGGAGAAATAGACATCCCTATCAAACCACGTGCTTGATCTTGTCTATTTTCCCATTTTTCCGCCTTGTCTTCATCTTTTGGTTTCTTCTCTTGGTTTGTGGCTATTCTGAAGAGACCTTTACTTCTAAGTAAATCTTCCATGTATTCTACCCATTGGAAGTAGTTAGTGCTGTCAAGAATGACTTGGCATGGACTTTCTATTTTTAAAAAAAACTGAAGCTGAAGATGCTGAAAGTAAGTGTACCAACGGATAGATCTCAAAAAAATAGGCGGTTTTAAAAAAAACGGCTCTGAAAAAGGCTTCCGGATGAAGAAGTTATGGCTTTTTGAAAAAAACATTGTTGACGTTGCCGGCAAAGTGCGCGAATGAAAAAATCCGCCCCCACAAAATGGAGACTTGAACCCAAGGCCTCTACTCTCTTCAAATAGCTTTGAACCAATTGATCTATACAAAAAATTTGAGAGAGAGAGAGAGAGAGAGAGAGGGGGGGGGGGCCTTGGTTTGCGTGCTTGCCTTGAGAAAGCTCTTTTTCCCTACAAAACACAAAACACAAAACCCAACACAAATATGCAAAGAAAAACGAACCTTGCGGCTCGAAGTTAGCTTTAGCCAAAAAACTAGAAATTTTAAAAAAATCTCAAGGTTAGCTTTAGCCGAAAAACTAAATATTTTTCTCAATGTTTCTGATTTTCCGAGATCACACTAAGGTGCAGGGAAAAGAGCATACGCATGAGAAAAATCCTTCCTTTCTGTTTCTGATTTGCCCAGATCGCACAGAGTCGCAGGGCAAAGAGCATACGCAGAAATGAAAGGTATAAATCCGGTTAAAAAAAAGGCTGAATAAACTGAGACCGAAATAAGCAGAGAGAAATTAACAGTAAACTGCAAAAAAAACACTGTATACCTCCCGATCTGAAAAATGACGCAGCTAGGGCTACCAGAAACCTTTTCGCGTGAAACGAAAGGGGTTCCTCACTGGAACAGATGCTCCGAATGCAACAGAGCAGTCCTCTCAGCCTGAAAGCAGTCAGAAACAGCAGATCTAGGAAACGACAGCCGCATGCAGTTCTACCAGCTTCAGATTTGGATCACCAATGGACGCGGCCCTCAAATAGCTCTGATACCATGTAGGAATTTACAGGGTAAGTTCCACAGAAAGAATACCAAAAGGACACCGCTCACAACCAGATCTCAAATCAATACACCAGTATTTTTGACGTGGTTAAAACCCTCAGAGTGTAAGGAGGGAAACAGTCCACGGCCTGTCCCAACGTGGGTACTACAGGCAATTTATTAATCAAAGAATGAAAATTTACATAAGCTTCTCTCATGCACGGATTACCCGAACAATGACCCTCCATGCGCTTTAAATAGAACTCATGGACCAATCGGGTGTCAAGCCACGGATCAAGTGTCGGTAATACAGAGGTGAGAGTGAACCGTCGGATCACTACATATCGTGGCCGTCAGATTGTAAGTTACAAAATGTACAACGGTAAAGAAACACACTTTACCTAACTCTAACCTAACTCTATACTAGACCAAGTTGAACTTAACTATATCCTATGTGTCGGAATATCCTAACAAAGTATTGGATTTGTTGAATCTATTTGAGATTTTTCTGATCAGTGTGAGTGAAGAGAAAAGTTTTTGGATTCATCGGATGAGAGCAAGTGGAGGTCGTGGTTCTTGAAAGGAAAGGAAAGTGGAGATCGAATCTCGATCCATATTGGGAAGGAAAGTATGGTATCCCGGAAAGGCATTTATAGCTTGGCTTTGGAAGTGATTCGGCACGAGGATTTGTAGAGTTTCTTGAAAATAGTTTCTTGTAATTGCAAAATATCAAATATACAGTACCCTAGTTAGGTATCGAGTCAAGCAACGTGTAATTTTTGAATGTTGTGCATTTTTTTCTGGATTGGATAATTATAAATCGGTTCCTCCACTGATTTACTTAATTTTTTTCATCATTTGTGACCTTCTTTGACTAAAGGCATTTAACTATGCTTCAAGTATAATCCTGAGACTGTTCTTGTGGTTAGGATTTGTAAATTTTTTGTTTAAATATGATGACCAGTGTGCTAAGCGTAAACCCTGATAGTTTCCTCATAGCTGGAAGTCTCAATAATGTTTCCAAAGGCTGTCGTCTAATGGCCATTAGGGTGAGCCATTGGAGAAGTTCTTGTGATTTCCCTGTAGAATTTGAATTCTAATTCTGCTACATATGATGCATGCGATTTGAATGACTTTAAGTATGCAGATTGTTTTTATGAATCTGGGAGTTTTCATTATCTGTGCACTGTAATCAAAGTTGAAATTTTTTTACTGTAGTAATGATAAGGCTTCCAAGGATGTGAATTTTGGCAAGAAAATGGGTGAGCTTTACTAATTTGTATTTCATCATTTCTCATCATTTAAGTTACTAACAGTCTCTCATCTCAACAAACTAAGGTAACGAAGAAAATTCTAAATTAAAGTGACAAAATTAATCTTAGACATATTTAGCATATTTAAAATGATCAAAATAATTAGATGTTCAACAAATTTTGTATGGCTGCACACAACTAAAATCAACCTAGATCCATCTTAACATCGGAACTATCAAGTGCCAAGATGGATCAAATCTCTCGAGGTGTAAATATTCCCTCAAGTTTTGCACTCAAAAAATAGGTTTTCACCTTGAAAGATTCGATCCCTTTCGGTGCTTGATAGATCCGATGTTAAGATGGATATAGGATAATTATAATTCAATTAATATATATATATATATATATATATATATATATATATATATATATATATATATATATATATATATATATATATATATATAACTATTTAAATGGGTGCCAATTTTAAAATATGATCTATAAAATAATAATATAATACTATAAATTTTATTAATTATATATGTATGGGTTATATTTAAAAAGAAATATAATATTGAAATAAAAGGATAAAAAATATAATAATAAGAATTATTTTAATTTGATTTCCATAATTTTATTTACGTAAATAATATTATTAATCATAGAAATAGATGTTTATTTTGAAATACGATTTCTAATCAAATATAATATTATAATCTTATATTAAATTAAAATTAAGAGTTATATAACGCAATGCTTTAGCCAGTACCCGGAAATGCATACCATGATTTCTTTGTCCGTCAATAACTGCATGCATCGGGCGGTGAATGTGAAGAAGTAGGCCGTTGTCTCGGCAATAATGAGCCAAAGAAGTATTTGTGGAAAAAGCCATTTATTCTCCAACAATGTCTTTGTAATTTGATCCAATAACATTCTGTTAGATAGGAACAGATTTGATAAATATTGATAACTCTCGAATAGAGTATTATAAAGAAAAGATTCATTAGATAATAACCTATTGGTTCCGAGCCATCTTTGGCGATGAATTAACGATTGGAACTGGTCAACCCTTTCTCTCGAATTTTCGGTCAACCAACGGTTATATGAATATATAGGAAAATATGGCTATATATATATATATATATATATATATATATATATATATATAGAGAGAGAGAGAGAGAGAGAGAGAGAGAGAGAGAATTATTGTTATAATAACTGAAAATTAAAAAATAAAGTGTAAGTACCCTTAAAGTAAAGAAGTTTATTTTTTCTTATAGTTCTTGCTACTTTATATATATCTATATATATATATATCTATATCTATATATATATATATATATATATATATATATATATATATATATATATATCTATTCTTTTTTGAAACTTACTTACATGGTTACTACTTTAAAAGGTATTTTTCTAACAACATTAATTTAGCTAGTTTCTATCATATGAAAACCATTGGGTTTATACTTATTAATTCATTTTATTTGGTCCTTGTGCAAATTGGGTTGTTGACTCATTAATACATATCTCGTATGCCATTCGACGTTAACTTAAGAGTTACTAATGTGTATTATTAAATAATATGTGACTGGAGGGAAGAACTCTCTCGATCATCCTACAATTGTCTCTCACTAAAGCTATGACGTCCCTCGATCCTTGTTCTTGATTTGATGTTCTATAAGGGTAGGGTTAGATTGATGATATGGATTTTGAGGAGATAGTTTAGGTAACTATCCTCCCGCCCAGTGTTGTAGATATCCCATTCTGCAATGTTCTTAACGAGGGATCGATTGTGCAGCTTGTGGTTTCCAGATCTGATTAGGAATATTAGTTTTGTTGTTCTAACATCCTCCTTAGATTATCAACAAAATGAAATTAATATGCTTAAGCATTCATGAGTTTATTGCAAGTGAAAATGAGTTTTTATGTCAATTTTATGAGCAATTTAACATAAATAAGAAACTAAACAACAACATATAAAAGTACAGAACATCACCAACAACACACCACAATAGGAACTTGATGAAGGATTTCACCCCTCCTGAGCTACGTCTCCTTGGTCAAGCTTACAATATCTTGGGCCTCTCTATTCTGCTCAAATGTGTAAAACGATGTGTTAACAATGCTCAAATCCTTCCGTAACCTACTAAAATGAGTCCAAAATGTCCAAAAATGATGACCTAGCTTCTTTTTGCTCCCAATTTGGTTCAAAAATGGAGAAGTTATGGCCTCCCCTAGTTTCTCCACTATATCGCTCGACAAATTGCCCAAAATGTAGCACCAAACCCTCATTTTCGCCCAGATTCCCACTAACTCGCCACCAAATCTATCAAAACCTGAGCAAATTTGTCAGGCAGATAATTTGGTTGCCGAGGCCTAAAAATGGGGAAATTAAAGTCATATGGAGGGTCATGCGCCTAGGGGCTAGCCCTCAGTGCTGGCCCCTTTCCTCTTACGGTCACATAATTATTGGTGTCTTAGACAATGGTTTTCACATGGTGGTTATGTTTGTGGGATGGACCCCACTTGCTGACCTAACCTCCAAACTGCATGGTCAACATATTTTAAATATAACTCGTGCCCCTTACGATTAAGTAACAACCTCTTAGTGTATTGGCATATGGATTTACTGTGCGTTCGAAGGTCATGGGTTCAACCATTGCTGCCTCCACCTAAACTATAGGGAAAATTTTGGTGGCCTCCCATGTTGCCACGTGGCAACCTCTTAGTGGGCCACATGTTAACCCATGGTTGGCTATCATTCTAACTAAGAAAAACCACTAAAATCCCACCAGTACAAATGTGCCACTTGGGACAATATAATTCACCAAGGAGAGCCCGTTGACCAGGTCAACATCCACTTACACTACCCAATTAGCGCCACATCATCAGCATAGACTGTTGATTGGGTTGTCATTTTTTTTTAAATTTGCCTATTCGGGAAAGTGAACAAAACTTGTTTCTGGACTCAGTCATATAGAGTCCTTTTCACACAAAATGTGTTGTGCCGAAGTGAGGATGATGAGCACTATGCAGTCGCCAAAGTTCCACAATAATCTGAAAACTTTTAGTTTTGCTCTAAACTAGAAGCCTTTTGGACCCCAAAAGTTCACTTTCCATTGTCTAGCAGGTGAGTGTATAGTTCCCTCATCTTTCCAATCTTGATCTATTTGGCCTTTGAAGGATTTTTTACCTTGAGATCCACCCGAAGGTAATCCACATTCCCTCCTTTTGAAGGCCTTGTACTTCTGTCAAAAATGGTTTCTTACCTTAGTTCATTGCTGTATTAAGGAGAAAAATACTTTATGAAAGGAATTTGGACATTTTCTCCTTCATCATCAATCAACAGAGGCTCATACAACCTTAAGTTCTCAACATTAACAACAACATAAATTCACATATATGAAGGCAAATCCAATGTGAAGGCATTATTACCAATCTTTTCCAAAATTATGAATGGACCATATCCAATTGGTTTCAGTTTTTTTCCTTCTCGTTGGAGTCTCTCTTTCCTAATGTGAAGCTAAACTTCATCACTAAATTTGAGCTTGTGATCCACATGATTCTTGTCATCCCTTGCTTTGTACTTTCCTTGGCGCTTTTCAAGTTTCTCTTAAACTCTTTGGTGTACCAATTGGATTTGTTCAATGAACCTTCTTGATTTGTCTACGTCACTATGACCATCAATAGCAACATCGTTGCCAAAAATTAAATCCAAAATGGACTTAGGAAAGTATTCCAAACATGCTTGAAATGGTAATGTTTGAGTTCAAGACTACTTGGCCCAGTTGTAAGCATGTTGAATATAATGAAAATGTTCATCCCATAGCTTAGGATGCTTGCTGAAATACACATGAAGAAGATGTATCATTGTTATGTTCATCACCTACGATTGATCATCTATTTGTAGATGAAATGTTGTACTCTTTTTCAATTTGGTGTCCATGAATCCCCACAAGCTTGAGCAAAAATTCCCAACAAAGTGAGAATCTCGATCGCTAACAATGGATGTGGGCAATCCAAAATGCACCCATACATTATGAAAGAATAACTTAGTAGTTTTTTTAGTTGTAACTTTATTTTTACATGGCATCAAAATACACATTTTGCTGAAGCTATACATAACTACATAGAAATAATAATGACCTCTTTTTGAGAATGGAAGACCTCCTACAAAATCCATAGAAACACTCTCCCACAGTCGTGAAGGAATCGAAAGTGGTGTGTACAATCCTAACATCCTATTGTTAGGCTTACTAGCTACACATAATGAACATCCTTTAATAAAATATGACAGACTTTCAAGCATACAAGGCCAATAACAATACCTATGTAGATGTGCCACCATCTTACTTACACCGAAATGACCAGCAATAAGAGAAGTATGTGCCTCTCTTATGATGTTGACTCTTTCTCCTTGTGGAATACAAAACTTACCAAGCTAGTACAACAAGTTACCATACAAATGGTAATCCAATTCCTCCACTTGGTTACCTTAACTCAAGCTTGTATAAGCATCTTGAAATTATTAACAGCATCTTTCAGAAAAAATCATATAAAATATATTCTTATCGACATGTTTCGTTTTAAGAAATTTACTGCATAACATAAATAATTACTGAGAGGAATTATATAAGAAAATAACCAGCAACAACCATAAACACATAAACGCAAATGTTTATCCGGGAAAACCCAACCTAATAATATCTCATTAGCATTGGTCAAAACCCTGGCCAATCCAACCAAGTGAGCCTTCACCGCTCACCTCCAGGTCTTGCATTACAATGAAGTCCTTCCAGCCTTTTGTAAGCTCCATTACATATAATACCACGAGCAGAATACTATGGCTGCACAATACCATGTGACCCAAAACCATCATTGTTTAACCTGGTCAACTTTGACTCTATCCTAAATCAAGTTTACCTAACAATTCCCCCCTTAAACTTGACTTGGGGTTCCTAGACTAACTCCAGCCAATCCTGCTAAGTGAGGCAATCCCCCTCACTCTAGCTCTTACCCCCCTCAGAGTTTTTACCCGGGGTATTGTTAATCCGACATCCCCCCTATCACCTAGGTCTAACCTAAACTTTACCGGTGATCACTGAGGGGTACAAATGCCCTACCAAGTCTTATAGTAGTATGCCCATTTACATGCACTAATTTTGACTTCATTAAATTTTATTTTATTTTGTTTATTGCTGTTGTGATTCTGATCCATCCTCTCTCAATTTTATTTTCTCAAAAACTTCTATCAAACCGCTCCAACTGTGAGCCTGACGAGAACCTCGTGGATTCCAGCACCGGTGGCCTCAAATAGCAGAAAACAAACAATTTTCGAAACTGCATGAACAATTTTCTTCCGTTGACCTGCATGCAGTCCATGCCTACTCCATCTTTCAACAAGACATAGAACACACATGGAATATCCCTTATCGATTCCCTACGAAAAATCTCTGAATAAAATCAACCTTGAATTTTAGTATTACGAAAGGTATTTCTCAACCTTCTTTAAATAGCCGCATGAATACTGAACAATTCATCAACATGTTCCAAACCGGTAAATATCGTAAATGCACTGTGATCCCTAGCAGTTACGGCACTATCTTCTGCACATTGTCCTCGAGGTTCTTCCGTGTACAATTGTTCCACCATTATTTTCAAACCTAGATCTATAAAAAGGTTGCATTGATCTCATCAATGACTATAAACCCCTGGCATCAAATAATACCTTTGAAACCAATACCCAGCTCTGATACCAGCTATTAAGAAATTTAATGCATAACATAAATAATTACCGAGAGGAATATATATAAGAAAATAACCAGCAAGAACCATAAACACATAAACACAAATGTTTATCGAGGAAAACCCCAAATCTGGGGAAAAACCCAACCTAATAAGATCTCATTAGCATTGGCCAAAACCCTGGCCAATCCGACCAAGTGAGCCTTCATCGCTCACCTCAGGTCTTGCATTACAATGAAGTCCTTCTAGCCTTTTATAAGCTCCATTACATATAACACCCAGGGCAAAATACTATGGGTGTACAATACCATGTTCCCCAAAACCATCACTGTTTAACCTGGTTGCCTTTGGCTCTATCCTGAGTCAAGTTTACCTAACATTTCAAACAAACCAGTGTGCTTCATCTTCAGGATAAGATGATGAACCTTATCTAGGCCATGAAATAAGTAGATGTAGAGAGCTGCTTTACTAGCTATTAGCGAGTAACAACTAGTTTGACTAAGGGCAGACAAAAGATTTTACAAAAGGTTAAGGTAAAAATATAATTTAAAATTTTATTATTTTTATGAAAATATTATGTGATTCTCTGTCTAATGCATACCATTCAATATAACTTTCATGCAAAACATAATTATTCTTCAGTAAAGTAGTTGCACAAAAAATAGGCCTAGAAAGCATATCGACAACTTTATTGTAGATACCTTTCTTATATCTGGTTACCAAGTGGAATTGTTGAAGAAAACCCATCCGTCAGAAGTGCCTTGATTGCTGCAGCTTTGATTGTGATTGCAAGTATTGCAATGGCTGATGATCAACATGAATGATTGTTTCCTTACCCATCAAGTAGTGTTTCATTTTTTTCAGCCTTTGCACCAACTCATACAATTCCTTGACATATGTAGGATAATTAATCACTGCACCAGTCATGGTTTCTGAATGAAAACAGATAGGCTTACCATGTTGCACGAGGAATTCACCAATGGAATGGTCACTAGCATTATTTTGAATCTCAAATGACTATCTCAAGTCTAGAACTGCAAGTACTAGAGCTGAACTGATCTTTTCCTTCCATGCATCAAAGGCCTTTTGCAGTTTGCCTCCCCACTGAAAAACCTTTTTTACACTTTCCAATGCATGCACAGGAGCTTCTATAGAAGAGAATTTAGCAATGAATTTCCTCCAATGTTGGGCTGCTCCAAAAAAACTTCTTACCTCAGTAACTGGCTTGGGCCTTGGCCAATTCAAAATGACATCAACCTTGGAGGGATCTATTTTCAACTCACCTCCTCCAACAATATCACCCAGGTAAGCTAAATAACTTTTTCCAAACTCACACTTTGACATCTTAACATACAATTGTTCTTTCTTTAATACATCAAGTAATTTTATCACATGCATGACATGTTCATAATAAGATTTACTGAAAATTAATATGTTACCTAAGTAGATTATGATAAATTCATCAAGAAGGGACCTCAACACATCATTCAGAACACGCATGAATGTAGTAGGAGAATTACATAAACCAAAAGGCATAACTAACCATTCAAACAAATCTTGTTATTTTTGGATTTCAGAGATCTGTGGTTTGAGCTTTTTGAATTTTTGACCGGAGAACCCACAGTAATCGAATTTTTACACCAACGTTTTGAATCCCAAATGGGATCCATCATCAGGGAAAGAGAAAGATGATAAAAGAAGAGCCAGATGGAAGAAATAAATACTAATGAGGGAAAGAATAATAAAGGAGCAGCACAGGTCGGCAAGAGAGATTTAAAATGAAACCTAAAATTAATTTTAATTTTTATAAATTAATATCAATTATTTAATTTTTATAAATTAATATCAATTATTAAATATCTATAAAACAAAAACTTTAAACTAAAATCAATATTAATATTAATATCTAAAAACCAAAATATAAATTAATATTAATATCATAAATCTATAAATAACCTAAAATCTATATTAATATTAAAATCAAAAAACTAAAAAATATGCTAATGTCATAAATCATAAAATCTATGTAACATTAATACTTATATAACCTAATAACTGTCTAACTTAATATTTATGAAACCTGATCACTCTATAAACCTTAATATTTATATACCTAGAATCTATATAACTTAATATATATAATAGAATTAATATCAATAAGACCTAATAATTATATCAAAATCTAAAAACTAAAATATTAATATCATTAACATTTATATAACTAAAACTATATTAATATTATTATCTCAAAACTAATATATATTTTAATAATAATATCATAAAACCTAATATTTATATAACATTAATATTTAAATAACCTAATGCCTATGAAACTTTATATTTTATAAAACTAGATCACTATATAACTTAATAATTATATAACCTAGAATCTATCTAACTTAATATATATAAAAGAATTTATATCAATAAAGCCTAATCTATAATAATATCTAAATAAATTAATATTAAGATAACTAAATAAATTAATATTAAAATAACCTAAATTCTTTATTAAATTCTATATTAAAATCTAAACTATATTAAAACATACATTAAAGTCTAAATTATATTAAAAACATGCTTGTAATTATATTAAAAAGAGCTTTAATAGAATATAAATAACCTAATAACAAAATTAATATTAAAATCAAAATTATGCTACTATCTATAATAATATTTAAATTCATATGTAGACTTATATTAATATCTATATTAATAACTATCTTACCTATTTGACAACTTACCTGGGGCCGGGCAGACGCTTCTTGATTTCACTGATCAGTGGAAGCCAGCTTCCGCTAATCTCCAAACCGCTGTCTCTGTTCAGATTACAAGGATGCTTCAAGATTTCGAGGGCTTCTCTGATTTTCCGTCTCTGATGCTGCTCTTCTCTTGCGATAATTGATGCGTTTTCTAAGCAGATGTGGTGTTTAGTCTTCGAGGAGTGCTCTGCCAAGGTTGAGGTACGAGATCTTCCATTCCTAATGTTAGCGCCATGTTCTTTCAGTCTTGTCTGGAGGGAGCGACCAATTTCACCTATGTAGCTTTTTCCACATGAATAGTCTATTTTATAGAATCCTTTAAGCTGTTGCTTGTCAATATCATCCTTAACAGATTTTAAACTTTGTCTGATGGTACCGGGAGCTGAGAATTGAGTTATAATGTTTTTCTTTCTTAGGATCTTTGCAATTTTATCTGTGACCCCATGGATATAAGGTAGAAAAACCTTACCATCCTGAGGTTGATTCTCCTCTTTAGGTTTGGGAGAAGACAACCTCCTTTCAGCTCTCTTTATGGATTTCTTAATCTCATGATCCTTGTAGCCTATATTTTTGAAAGTTGAAACCAAATTCCTCTTTTCTTCATTTATATGATCTGAGTCAGAAATTCGGAGGGCTCTAATGGCAAGAGTGTTCAGAATGCCAAGCTTTTGGGCTGGGTGATGGTGTGAATCTGCATGAAGGTAGCTCTCCGTGTGAGTTGACTTCCTGAAAACCTTATTATTTTTTTCTTAATGTTGTCTTCCAAATGTCTCCTTCAACAATTCTAATTTGATGGTAGCCTATATTTTTGAAAGTTGAAACCAAATGCCTCTTTTCTTCATTTATATGATCTGAGTCAGAAATTCGGAGGGCTCTAATGGCGAGAGTGTTCAGAACGCCAAGCTTTTGGGCTGGGTGATGGTGGGAATCTGCATGAAGGTAGCTCTCCGTGTGAGTTGACTTCCTGGAAACCTTGTTATTTTTTTCTTAATGTTGTCTTCCAAATGTCTCCTTCAACAATTCTGATTTGATGGTAGCCACTCCTTAAGTCCAACTTATTAAAATACTTCTCATCTTTCGATTGATCAAGTAAATCATCTATTCTAGGCAGTGGGTAATAGTTCTTTACCCTAATTTTATTCAATGCATGGAAGTCCACACACATGCACCATGTTCCATCCTTATTTGGCACCAAAATAATAGGTGAACCACATGGTGAAGAAGATGGCTTGATGATTCCTTTATCCACCAAATCTTCAATTTTCTTTCTAATTTATGCACTTTCCATCACTGACATACTCTACATGCCAACGTTAGGAAGAGGATAATTTTGCTGAAACTGTATCTCATGTTGGATTCCTCTCTTGGGAGGAAATCATTTTAGTTCCTTAAAAATCTCATGATATTGGTTAACTACATCAACCAATTCATATTTCAGTTTTGAATCACAACCTTTAAAGGCTTCATTATCAACATCATTCTTGGGTTTTATCATTAGAAGCATAAAATTCTTGCTTGAATTCACTAGTCTTTTGATCTGCCCTGCATTAACAAGTGAAATATTTAGTTCCTTTCTATGAGCTCTCACAATATATTCTACTCCATCTTTCAAAAAATGGTATTTGTTTTCGTGTATATGGAAGACATCTTTTCTGTCATAAAGGTAGTGCTGTGGGGGAAAGTATCCAACTCGGAATGACCCTAACCCACTCTAAGGGTGACAGTTCCTTAGCAATAGCTGAAAGCAAAGCTATCTAAAGTTTCTTCTTTATGACATGCAAGAGATAAAAGGATAGATCCACTTACCGATGTCTTGCGCAAGTGGTCGATCCAATCTCCTTTGTTTGCCTCTTGCTCCCAGCTCCAAGTCTTTTCACGGGCCCAGCTACATGAGATCCTACAAATAAGACAAGAAAAGGAAACTACAAGAAGCATGCATGCATAAACGATTCAAGGATTAGCATAAATAAAAAACGCAAGTAAGACAATACATCATTGAAACACATGCGAATAGAAGAACCTCAAATTCTTTATTAATATATGGAAGTAAGGTTCAGGCGGTGATACAACCATGCGAGGTCCAATCTAGCATCACCTTCCCGATGGAGAGAAATCTCTTCTTCACCTCCCTCAAGCAATCACCCAATACTCTCAACTGCAAACCAACAACGATTCTTTGCACTGAATTCCGCCCCCCAGATCCCATGGGATGAGATCCTTATATAGAGTTTTGGAGTGAAGATAAGCCAGCTTGATGTGTGACTTGTTGTCCTCTTCAACTCCAGTTGTTCTTCAGTTCTTCACTTGGAGTTTCTGTCTTCCACTTGGAGTTTTAGAAGCTCTTAACTCATCATTAGGCGAATCTTATGATCAAGTGTCTTTCTGGAAGCTTCCTGGGCACTGGTACTTTGAGAAAAAGATTCCTCCACATGTCCAAGTGCGCCCAACGCAGGTAGCCTTTGTTCTACCTGCTATGCAACGCAGGTAGCCTTTGTTGCACCTGCTATGCAGCGCAGGTAGCCTTTGGAGCAGCTGCTTTGATCCAAAATTGACCTGTTTTTGAGTGTTTTTCAGTGGAGAACTGAACTGTAGTGCTGTGGTTTGCTGACCTTGTTCCTCTAAGGGTAGGAACAACATGTTTAGGGACTTTGGATTCCTTAGTTTATTGACATTTCATGCTCTATGCTGTAACGCACAAAAATGTCTATAACAGTTGCCCCCTAAAGTATGAGGTTGTTTATCGGGTGAAATGCTTTATTAGGAGGAGCCGAAGTTCATTCAATCGCCGGGAGGTGACCTGTAAAAATACAATACAATACATTGTCTTTTCATACTTTCTTTTCATGATCTAGCTGAGGCGGGCATTTCCCATGCTCAGCTTTATAAATACATTTGTTGTACATAAACAGACGATCGTCTGATAATAGACGGATAATTCTCTGCTTTTAATTATCATCCTTTTAGTAGGATAATCATCTGCTGCACATGTCTATGTTTTTATCTCCTGAATATATATCGCAGCCCGGATGGATGAAACTAGATCCGGGGTCTTCAAACTTGTCCGACCTTCACTTTAGTACAAGTCGATCCATGTGAGAATTTCCTGAAGTCGAACATGGAAAGACATCGCTTGATTACCAGTCAATAATGTAAACTGTTAACAAGCGCGAGAGGAATCACCGATAATGATGATGACCCTCAAGGTACTACATCACAATTCATGTGGTGTGAATATAGGATCTGACGTCGAACACCACGCAAAGTCTCCTGGTCGAAGGTCATTAATGTATACCTATCGCCGGGAGTGAGAAACTTGCTATTGAGGCATGCAAGCTTCAAAGTACTGAGGGGGTGTTCCTAGACCAAATTCTTGGATAATGAGCTGATGTCGACAAGAAGTGATCCGTCAAAGGAGGGCCTTAATGAATCCCACATCATTGACACGGAACGGAGCTAGTGATGATTGGTGAAAACGATCTGTGAAATATGATTCAGGGTGGCGGTCATGGAAGGATGAAAGATGATGTATGGTAGTGGATGGGACCCGGTTGACACTTTCTGAATGACATCTCTTGAACATATAATGACACTGATGGATGGATTGGTAGCATTACCCCATGTATGGATGGTATGGCGAGACCATGGTGAAGGGACCGGTGAATGATAATAACACAACCTGATATTTACGGAGGCAAAAGTGTCATGTTCAAGAGCGACTTGCTACCATTAAGCTTTGAGGTTCTTGCCAATTTTTCCCCAGTCATTTCTAACCAGTACCTCTTTATTTTTTGACAAGCTTTAGGAGGATAACATATGCTTGATCTATAACCTGCCCTTCGGGCAAGCCCATCGCTATGTTTTAACGAGCTTAGCGATAGGGAAACTCGTTCTTGTCTAAAGACAAGTTTGTCGCTATCTAATATTTTAACGAGCCCAGCGACAAAGAAAAATCGGTCCTTTTCATTTTTAGAGAGTCTGAAAAGTGTACATAAAGTAGACTCCAAGGGTCCTTTTTCGTCATCTAATCCCTTAAGTCCGAAAAAGTATAAAACAATACAGAAGGGATGAATGTTCGATATCTTTATCGAGCCGAACTAGACAAGCGCTCTATCTTTTTGTGCAATAATCCCTCAGGTCCAAAAAGATTAAAATCTAGAGGAGGGATAGCTCTTCCGGTCCTTTTAACGAGCTGGAAGGCCAAAACTCGGCAAACTTTTCATTTTTTACGAGTCAGTGAAAAGAGCTCAAAGAAGACTCATATTTTGAGGAATGAGTGATAAACAGGGATAGCAGCAGATTCCAGGTACGGGTTGGAATTTTCCAATCACGGCAGTATTACAAGGATGGCTAGGTGAGATCACTCTTCACAGTTGTTCCTCAAAATAGGTAAACAATCAAGTGGATGTGAATGATCGGCCAAATGAAAAGTGGAGGTGACGGTGCACAAACACGACCAAGGCTTTTATGGCTGATGAATTTACGGTCTCAAATGGTTATTTACCGGTTCATTTTTTCTGGATGAGCTTGAACACTGGGGGAAGCCTGCTCACAAGCTTATGTTTATTTTTTAACGAGCATGAATTTCCGCATTAAAACTGCTCGGATCTTGCGTTTATTTTTTAACGAGCATGAACTTTGCCAAAACTGCTCGTTTTTACCAGTCATAAAGTAGTAAGGCTTCATGGAAGATTCCTATTTTTTAAGGAGCTTCATCTCCCTACGCTTTGCTCCATATCCTCTCTTCATGCAAGCTGGGTATCGGCCTATCCTACGGGTTAGAGGGGTTAGTCCTACCTAAAACTAAAAAGCCGCCCGAGCTTGCATTCCAAGAGGTTTGCATGCCCCCAGGTGTAAGTCTAATTTCAAGGTTGCCCCTACTTTTCCGTCAAAAACCCTTGTTTTCAACAGGTGAGGCTTACCTCTTTCAGGTTACCCAAAGATTGTCCTGCTAATTCTTTCAAACAGAGACTTTCTTCGGCGATGTCTATCATTAGGTTACACAAAGATGGTTACAATTTGTTGCAGCAATTGAATCCCTTTCTTTGGAGGCTGCCCCTACTTATCCTTTAAAACATTTGTTTTAATGGGTGAGGCTTGCCTTTAATACAAAGATGGTTACTACTTGCTGCCGCAAACGGATCCCCTTCTTTGGTAGAGCCTACATATTTAGACAAAGGTGAATGACGTTTCTCCGCCACACACTTAACTTTAACAAAAGAATATTTTTCCAAAACAACCCCATTCCTAACAGCCCCTTCTTCCGCATGAGAGCTCTTCCTGGCTCTTCTTTCTTACGAAGAAGAAGGGGGGGACGGGGTACGGACTAGTCATATTCTCCCGCGGAAATTCTACTTTACACCCAAGGTTTTTTCTGCCTCCAGAGCAGACCAGGACGCATGCCCCCTGGGTTCCGACCTTCCTTTCCCGAATTACTCGCCCTCATCAGGAAGAAGAACCGGAGGTATAGACCTTTCTTGATCAAATAGACCATTGAGGATAGGTATGTGACTACTTGCGATGCGTGATCCCGGAAGTGAAAGTTGGTCTACGAGCTTGACCATCCTTCCTTCGTATGGAAAACACATTATTCGAAAGAGCGAGGAGACTATTGCTTCCATGCAATATATGTAGTCTCGTCCAAGGAGTAGGTTATAATCCAAGGGTCCTTGGACAACCATCAAATTCATCTTGACAGCCTTCCCTTTCAGTGCAATAGGCACATTAGGTAGAATCCCTAATGGTCGACTGGTTCCTTTGTCAAAACCCGAGAGACGCCTTGTCTCGGGCAAAAGCGCTGGGCAACCCAGTGCTTTCCAAGCAATAGAGGACAGGATACTCACAGATGCCCCTTCATCAATGATAGTTCCAGCCATCACCATTTTGTATATTTGGACTATAATTCTAAATGGTATATTGGCTGGTAACCGGGGTCTGCCTAGTTGGTTCCAATCAAAGGACACAACCAGGTTGCTTGGTGGTGGGACCGAATATACGGCCGGATATGATCCTGCCGACACTCCTTCCTGTGATAAAGGAGTGGGCACGTTGCCCTGATGTTCCTCAGAATCGGTGTTGATGAAGAGAACCTGGACGGTGTCATCCTTACTCTCTTCGGTGAGGGCGTCAACTGAAGACGAATCCTCAGTGACTGTGGTGTGTGAAGGTGAAACTTCTAAAGGGAGAACCAGGTCAACTGCCGTTTCGACCTTTGGACTTTCGTCTGGTCTGGATTCAGTAGTTTCACTTTCAGTGACTGACACTTCAGCTGGCCCTATGAGCGGGGCAGCTGTATTTTCGACCAACGAAGGACTTGGCGCGAGTTTTTGGTATCCAGGGGGAAGTAGCAATGGTGCAACCGGTTGATCTTCCAGAACTCTCTTTGCTTCGTCTAAAAAGGGACAACGGCGAAGGGTGTGATTGCCTTCACATAGTTCACAGGGGGATCTCATTCCCCTTCGTTGTCTCGGACCTTCACTTTTGCTGGTCGACGGTAAGCATTCAACCTGGTTGTCAGAGGTTGACGCTTCCAGGCTGTGCAAACAAGGGGACAAGTACCTTAGTATCCGGGGAATACTGGGACAATCACTGTGGAAGTGGTTCCCTCTACATATGACACATGGCGATTTGGGCCCGGTCCGTGCTGTGTGTGGGTTTTCGTTAGATACCTTCTGCTTTCCCCCAGGCACCTTTGGCTCCTTCTGCTTCTTTTCTTTCTTCTTCTTTTCCTTCTTCTTTTCAATGGGAGCTCCGCTTTTGGCGGCTTGACCTTTCGAAGAAGAAGGATCGGAGGAAGGCGTATAAGAAGTGGAAGGCTGGAGGGTAGCTCTAGATTGGTCTAACTGTTGACTCGACTGTTCAGGAACCGTGGTGGTCTGAACTACAGCGGTTGAGAATAGCCAAACTGGTAGGCCAATTGTCAGTCCTGGAAGTGACAATGTGGCCATGTGGGGCGCACCAACTTCTCCCCAAGAGGAGAAAGGGCTAGGGGTCCCATCATGTGGAATCCCTTTGTTGGTGTGTTCCATGTTCTCAACTTTAATATCAACGTAGGAATCAGGGGTAATTATGTTCCGTTTAAGAAGAATTTTATATGACGACGCTTTAGACACAACTTGCTTTTTCACTTTTTTAAGAGTCGAGAAAAAGCTAAAGATGACTCTAGTCTCCTTCGATGTATTAACGAGCCCGAAGTGACAAATGCTCGGATGGACTTTTTCAGTTATAGAGTTTGAAAAAGGCCAAAAGAAACTACTCTGGAGTTCTAGGCAAGGGTGTGCCAAACCTTTCGCGAAACCACAGAATACGTTTTACGGTACAAGTGGTCGATCTTCGTGAATGCTGTGTTCACTGCATCGCGATCAGTAGGGCGGCCGACACGGCTTCCTATGGATAAAGGCTTTGTTCCTATAGGGGTCCCCCAATATACGCGACGGTACGCGGGGGCACAAGTCTGTATTAGTGCTATCGTCCCTCAGGAGGAATCACCCACCTTCGTAGAGATCGATAGTCACTATGTTTAACGACGCCAGTTCACGTCTCTACCTAGACCTCTACTGTGTTTCGTTATGTTTCAAAGCGTTGTTAGATAAATTGAGCTATTTTTAGGTTGATCTTGTTTAGCAGTTTGCCTTTATGGATCACCACGTGATGTATGAGACAACTCCTAAATGCAGTCTAAGAATGATAAGCAAGCTTTTTCAATTCTTTCAACTTATGAAAACCTTAACTACTGAAGGAAAAGAAAGACATCATCTTTTCAAACAGATCATAGAGCACACACTGATGCACTTTTCCTAAATCGACATGCAAACTGTCAAAATGCACATGCACAATGCAAGTATTTCTTTTCTTCTTCCTTAATGTTGATGTATACAAAAAGAAAGTTGTTGTATAATTTCGAATTCTATTTCAAGCGTAAGCAAACAAGTTTTGTCCAATAATCAAAATAACACCTTAAGATTCACTCATTTCAACACCAGAAATACTGAAATTCGAACCATATAACGAAAGCAAATGCTCAAGCAGCTATGAACAGCAATAAACTAGCTCTTAGAATCACAACGACACTTTCTCACAGGTCTAGATCCAAGAGGTCATAGCAAGACTAGTTCGCTTTCGCTATGGGAAACAGTGAATGACAGCAAGAAATACAATAAGAACAATCATGGTTTCTTCATACAACTGAGGGGGAATGAAGGCAAAGAGAAGTGGTTTCAGCTGGGTATACAGGTTGACAAGAGGCTACAAAAACAATACTGAAAACTGGGCAATAGACAGTGGGTAATCCCAGCTGCACAAGGCAAGACTGGATCAGCGCAGGTGTTGCACTGTCAATCTGAGATGCAGCGCAGGTAGCCCCTTCGGGACCTGCGTTGTCAGTGCAGGTAGCCTTTGTTGCAGCTGCACTGATGAGACAACTCTCGTCTCTCTCAGATTTCGGCTCACAGTTTGCTCAAAAATGATCGGTTTTTGGCCAAATCAGAGGTTGTCAGTCAAGTATACTCTAGAGGATGATTAAAGGAAGATGAACACTATCACAAAGAGCAAAAAAGAGTCCTTGTGGATCAGCTCTTCAAATCATAAACATGCCCAGCACTGGGCTAGAGTAGCTGCCCCTCTACTTTGCATTCGAAGGACTCGAATGCAGTTCGATTCGGTACTCTTTTGTTTAAGAAATGAATAGCAAGAAACACAAGCTACCAACAAGACACGTTCCCCAGCGGAGTCGCCAGTCTGTTGTGGGGGAAAGTATCCAACTCGGAATGACCCTAACCCACTCTAAGGGTGACAGTTCCTTAGCAACAGCTGAAAGCAAAGCTATCTAAAGTTTCTTCTTTATGACATGCAAGAGATAAAAGGATAGATCCACTTACCGATGTCTTGCGCAAGTGGTCGATCCAATCTCCTTTGTTTGCCTCTTGCTCCCAGCTCCAAGTCTTTTCACGGGCCCAACTACACGAGATCCTGCAAATAAGACAAGAAAAGGAAACTACAAGAAGCATGCATGCATAAACGATTCAAGGATTAGCATAAATCAAAAATGCAAGTAAGACAATACATCATTGAAACACATGCGAATAGAAGAACCTCAAATGCTTTATTAATATATGGAAGTAAGGTTCAGGCAGTGATACAACCATGTGAGGTCCAATCCAGCATCACCTTCCCGACGGAGAGAAATCTCTTCTTCACCTCCCTCAAGCAATCACCCAATACTCTCAACTGCAAACCAACAACGATTCTTTGCACTGAATTCCGCCCCCCATATCCCATGGGATGAGATCCTTATATAGAGTTTTGGAGTGAAGATAAGCCAGCTTGATGTGTGACTTGTTGTCCTCTTCAACTCCAGTTGTTCTTCAGTTCTTCACTTGGAGTTTCTGTCTTCCACTTGGAGTTTTAGAAGCTCTTAACTCATCATTAGGCGAATCTTATGATCAAGTGTCTTTCTGGAAGCTTCCTGGGCACTGGTACTTTGAGAAAAAGATTCCTCCACATGTCCAAGTGCGCCCAACGCAGGTAGCCTTTGTTCTACCTGCTATGCAACGCAGGTAGCCTTTGTTGCACCTGCTATGCAGCGCAAGTAGCCTTTGGAGCAGCTGCTTTGATCCAAAATTGACCTGTTTTTGAGTGTTTTTCAGTGGAGAACTGAATTGTAGTGCTGTGGTTTGCTGACCTTGTTCCTCTAAGGGTAAGAACAACATGTTTAGGGACTTTGGATCCCTTAGTTTATTGACATTTCATGCTCTATGCTGTAAGGCACAAAAATGTCTATAACAGGTAGGGGCTCCCTAAAATTATACGGCATATGTTTAATGGAACAACATCAAGCTCCACTTCATCTATGAAATTTGTAATGCCGAATTTCAATTTACGCTTTCTAGTTACCTACAGTTGCACATTGTCACACACCCATCCAAGTGGATATGGTTTATGATGTGGAATGGTTTCAAAGTTTAACCTTTTAATAATGTTTTCAGAGATAATATTTGCTTGAGAGCCACTGTATAAAAGTGTATCAATTTTTCTATGTTTTGAGATCACCATTATGTGAAAATGTTCTATCCTCTTCTTTTCATTTGGAGTTTCATTGTGTGAATTTGAAGTACTAGTGCTAGAAATGGATTCTTTTCCCTTCACAATCATGGTTGTAATTCTAATTTCATCACCCGAATTACATCTCAAATCCTGTTGAGTGCTTGAAGTTGTCTTTTTTTTCCCTTATTATTGAATTTCTTTCGTTTTATTTTGGGATGAAGCTTCCAGCAATGAGATTCATCATGACCTTCTTTGGAACATTGCTTGCATGTTAATTTCTCTCCTTCCTTTTGATAAATGCATTTCTCTTTCCCTTCCATTTGAAACCCTTTTATTTTCCTTTACCCTTAAATGACATTTTACTACCCTCTTGCCTCAAGATGAGTGGCTTGCACACACACATCATCTAGATTATAGGGATTAAACATTAAGATAGTATGCCTAAGGTAACTATGTAAGCCCTCTATGTACTTCAACAATGTGTCTCATGATTTCAAAGCCACACCTAACATTAGAGGCATTTTTATCAATTCTTGGGTGTAATCTTGCACATTTTGACGTCTAAGTAGTCTAAAGTTCTCCCAATTCATGATGGATTTTCGCATATAATCTAGAGGGTAGAACTATAGTTTAATTGCAATAATAAAATCAAACCCAGAAATTAAGATCTTACTGTGTTTTTTTATCTCCTCTTCTGTCTTTGATTCCCACCATACTAATGTCACACCCTCCATCCTCAAGGAATCTAACTGAATCTTTATGTCATCCACTTCAACATTTTGAATTTTTCAATTGACCTTCAATGGATGAATCCAATTATCAAGATTCTCTGCATTCACTTCATCATTATACATGGGTAGATCAAATTTAACATCAAGTTTTAGTAAGGGTGATTTACCAGTTCCTTTTGAGGTATGTTGATGAGTATGAGTAAGGGTTTTGTTAGTGGAAGAGGTGGAAGATGTTTGTGAAGAAGAAGATGAAGAAGATGGTGGAGAGGGTGAAGGTTTACCTCCATTTCCATTACCTCCTCCTCAAGAACCTTCCCCTTTGGGAGGTTTGGAGATTTAACCCTGTACCCTAGTATTCCTCTCTTCATAGAGGACCTTCACCATATTTTTCATATCAAACAAAGCCTTCCTAAAGAACTTCTCATCCTCTATAACGTTTGTGGGTTCCCCTTCATAAGACATACTCATTGGAGCCTCAAATGCAAGTGGAGGAGGAACTAGTGTTGGATATTGTAGCAAACTTACCCTCCTTCCCCTTGACCTAACTTTAAGGTTTTCAACCAACTTCCCTTCTCCTATTTTTAGTTTTAACCTTGTACGCATGACATAAACTTACAAATAGTTAAATCATTCTTGCACAAAGCAAACCTAGTGCTCTAATACCAAAATGATATAATTAGGAGCATTAGTTTTGTTGTGCTAATATCCTCCTTAGATTATAAACAAAATGCTATTCATGTGCTTAACGATTTATAAGTTTATTGCAAGTGAAAATGATTTTTTATGTTAATTTTATGAGAAATTTAACATAAATAAACTGAACAACAACATATAAATGTATAGAACATCACCAACAACACATCACAACAGGAACATCATGAAGGAATTCAGCTCTCATATGCTATGTCTCCTTGTTCCAACTTCATTTCCATTACATCCTCCTGAAGAACCTTCTCATTTGGGTGGTTTGGAGCTTTCTCCCTGTACCTTGGTATTCCTCTCTTCATAGAGGACCTTCATAAGAGATACTCATTGGAGCCTCAATTGTGACTTGAGGGAGAACTAGTGTTGGAGATTGTCGCAACCTTTCCATCCTTCCCCTTGACACATGTTCAAGGCTTCAACTAGATTCCCTTCTCTGCTTTTGAGTTTTAGCCTTGTATGCATGACATAAAATTACAAACAATGAAATCCTTCTTGCACAAAGCAAGTCTAGTGCTATCATACCAAAATGATCTGATTAGGAATATTAGTTTTCTTGTACTAAGATCCTCCTCAGATTATAAACAAATGTTATTCATGTGCTTAAGAATTCATGAACTTATTGTGAGTGAAAATGATTTTTTAGGTTAATTTTATGAGTAATTTAACATAAATAAGAAATTGAACAACAAAATATAGATGTACAGAACATCACCAACAACACATCACAATAGGAGCATGATGAAGGAGGTCACCCCTCCTACGCTACGTTTCCTTGGTCTAGCTTCCAATAGCTTGGGCTTCTCTTTTATGATCAAATGTGCAAAAATATATGTTTACAATGCTCAAATGCTTATGCCACCTACGTCAATGAGTCCAAAATGTCCAAAAATGGATACCTAGCCTCTTTCTGATCCAAATTTGGTTGAAAATGATAGAATTTATGACCTCTCCTATTTTATCCACTATTCACTCCACACATTTCCCAAAATCTAGCACCGAACCGTCATTTTCGCTAAGATTCCTGCTAACTAGCCACCAAATCTCTCAAAATTTGGGCAGCTTTGTGGGGTAGATAATTTGGTCAGTGAGGCTTGAAAATGCAAAAATTAAGGTCATATGGAAGGCGATGCACCCAGGGACTAGCCCTTGGAACTGACCCTTTCCTCTAATAGTCACATAACTTCTGGTAGTTTAGATAATGGTATTCACATGGAATTTATGTCCACGGGCTCGCTGAACCTTTAAACTACGTAGTCAACATATTTTAAATATAACTCGGGCCCTTTACAGTTAACTAACAACTGCTTCGTGTATTGGCATATGGATTTGGTTTGTGCTGGGAGGTCGGAGGTCTGACCCCCACTGGCTCCGCCCAGACTATAGAGAAACTTTTGATGGGCTCCCTAGTTGCCACGTGGCAGCCTCCAGCTCAGCCATGCATTAGTGTGTGGTTGGCCATCATTCCAACCCATGAAAACCTTTAAAATCCGACTAGTATAGATCTACCACTTGGCACGTTATAATTTGTTGTGGAGCCCATTGAGTAGTTCAATGTCCACATACCCTACATAGTTAGCGTCATGTTAGCAGTACGGACTCGTGACTGGGCTATCCTTTTTTCTTTAATTCACCTATTTGGGAAATTGAACAAAAAAAACTCGTCCAAGTTCCACACCAATTCCAAAAAAAAATGATTTAGAGATAATTTTTTATCAGCTGATCATTTCCCTTGTGTTGTAAGGGCGTAATGTCATTTTCCATTCACTGCTAAAACAATTAAGAAATGGGTCGAGACTCTTATTCTGTTATGGAATAACCCTCTATTAGTTGTGGCTGTAATTTTTGTGTTGGGCTTAACTTTTTTTCCTACATAATTAGGTCTAGATCTTCATAAAGGAAATTTGGTGCAACATTTCTTACAGCTAGCTTCAATTTGCACAGGTAATAGTCTTTTTTATACAACTTATTTCTTGTTGAGCATTGGCTCTACGCATAGTTTTGACTATCCAGTTATTATTTTTTTATAATTCTCGAGGACCAGCGTGGAGCTTTCCTTCCTTCTTACAGGTGCCAACATTTACAATTTCATTTATGTAAGTTTTCTTGTGTTTTTAGTAACCAGTTCCTAACTTGATTTACAGGTGCCCCTATTGTAACGATGTTAGAAAGTGAAGGGTTCATATCCTTCTGTATTTCCATTTAAATTCTTCCACATGGCTTTGGTTCATGTGTCGTATTCAAATCATGGCTTCTCTTTTCTTCGAGGTTAGGTAATTTTCCTTTTCTATCGAGGGTTTGTCCATATTACTACTACATCATCAATTCTTCTCAACTCTATCACGATTTAGAATTTTGGGTCAAGATTTAGGCTTTTATGATTTTTTTCAAGGAACCCCAATATGAAAGTTAATGTCTTTATTTGTAAAATTTGGATACAACCTTATCTTATATGTATGTATATATGCATTTAATGCCTCTTTGTGGCATTACCATATCGTAGAAAACATGTAGAGTTTCCTTAACCATATATCTTTCTCTAGATATAAATCCCCATATTAGGTTTTGTTACGACATCTATTAAATATTAATATTGATCATAAATCCTATATCTTGGAGACTTATTAGCAGTGAGATGAGTTTGAAATTGGTTTTCTTTTCTCCAGAATGTTGTTGCAAAGTTTGGCTAATTGTTATTACTGTGTGATTATTTACTTAACTCACTAGTGCTCGACATAGACTTACTATATGCCTATCTTATCATTCTTTTTGGGTGCCTTTGTTAATCACAAAGTTTTTTCATCTTTTGGTGACTGCCAGAAATTATGTATTGTACCCAAAAAATTCAATGCACATCAGCTTATTTTAATATTGTTTTGGGTTTGTATAATTATAGTTAAAATAATTATGCTATCGCGATTTTCTACTGTGTTTGTATGAAGGTATTTGTCTTGATATTCCTTTGTGTCTAGAACTATAATTCCATAATTAAATAAAACGATTATGTTATTATGAATTCATTGACGTATTTTGAATTAAACTGTAACTCTTGAGAGGGTTGAGGGACTATTCGTGGGTTACTATAAGAGAGTGGACCTCGGAACTATTCCAAAATTCAAAACAAATTTTTTTTTATCTAAACATAACTCTAACCTATAAATAGACTTCGAATGTTGGAATAACCCTTCTTTTATTTATTAAAGTACGGTTGATATACACTACTTACCAAGAACCAATTATTTTCTCTCCTATTGAACCATGAATCTTGATGATCAATCTTGTTTATGTTATAATGTAGTCCCAAAAGAAAATGTCAGTTACATTCTCCTTTTATTTTTCAAACGAAACCTTATGTCAATAATTTATAATTTAACTAATATTTCCTCCTCTACATGACACATCATTCGAATCATAATTTTTACTTGTAGGCACAAGAATAACTATTTCATATATGGCATTAAAAGCAAATTAGTGCAATACTTATGTGTTCTTCTTTCAAGCTAGCTTATGCAAGCAGTAAAAAAGCCACATAGAAAGGAATGTTCCTCCCTACCAATGAGATTAATCTCAATATTGCATCCCCAAGTTCCATATATTTATTTACATACATCATCCAACTTTCCTCCTTTTCAATCATTTATAAACGTGAATATCCCTAATGCCCTTAAGGAAAATTATACACACAAAATAACAAAACAAACAGTGTACAAGACCATTACCCTTGCAATGCTTGACGGCTATTAACTACATTGTATATCAATGTATTATAGTGTTTCATTTACTCATGTTATATTAGTATTTCTTTGCAGTGAGATATTCCCATATCAGTCACAATACACACTGTTTACAAAACCTATATAATGTATTGAATATTTGAACTTATTTTTTAATCAAGTTGCTGTGGGAATTCAACTAGGTAATGATATTTCCACCAAACCAATGAGATTGGAAATTACATCCAATTCTCCTCCTAGCCTTTCAATTCCATAATAGTAGATAGATAGTGAACTGAAAAGGTATGTTCTTGGGCATCAAGACTACCCATCCCATCAAATAACCTTACAGACTAAAAATTCATTCTCAAGATTTCCACTGGATCTCATTCGAGCTCAAGAAATATACTGACTATCAGCATCCTTCTGACCTCAATATTGTCTTGTTAATGGTTTTTGTACTTTTTTCTATTATTTCCTTTAAGATGCCTCTAACTCTTCTCCTCCGACCTTCCATGTATTCTTTTCTCACTATGGTATTTTATCTCAAGATAGAGACATCAAGTAATTTTCTATAACTATCTAGTAATTGAATATTTAATTTAGGGTCTTTTCTCGTGAATTTCAAGACATGTCATATCTTTTTTTTTTAAATGAATTAAAATAAAACTCTTAAACTTTCTCCCTAATCTTTCCAGATAGCACATGATTTACCAAGTCTTTGTAGTAAAAGTAAATTAAACATTTAATTTTCATCGAGTGTTGTTACATCTTCCCCCCTTTAGAAAAGTATTTTCCTCCTTTTTCCCTAGCCTTTAAGACTGTTGGAATTTGCCTCGTACATAGACAAATTATTTTCATCTTCACAGGGCCTCTACTAGCTCAAGTACCCTCAGTAAATGCTTATTTTTGTAACTTAATTTTCCCTAACCGTTCATGTATAGAGGAACAAGATAACTTCATGTTGTTTGACCTACATTTATAATAATTATGGTCATTAGTGTGTGTGTGTGTGTATATATATATATATATATATATATATATATATAGTCTCAATCTTCTTTACAAACACTTTTAATTGTTATTCATATATCCAGCAAAGGTAATCAACATGCATCACAACCCAACAAGGGTTAGTAACTTGCACTCAATAAGAGTTAGCATCATCATTCCAAATGTTACATAGACGGTAGTTATGCACAAGTATATTTTAGGATAACTTCATTTTATTACCATATTCAATATGCCTATATTGTTGTCTTATTTTTCAAAGTAGATTAATTACATGAATCTTGCATTTCTTTACTATTTTCTTCTAATGCAACACCAAAAGTCCACATTGCAACATTCTCTTAATTTTGGCCTCTTTGTCGTGTTACATTATTAGTGGCAGATAAAATTTGTACGCAATTTGTGTCCATGTGTAGTCATGGAATTTCCCTACTTTTCATTTATATGTTTAGTAATTATCCCATACTCCTCTCTTAATGTAGTATAGTTCTTCTCTTAAATAATAATTATTAGAATTTCATCCACCTCATTCAATTACTATCATACATTTAGACTATAGGATGGTATTGACTACTAAAAATAAATAACAATATTAATTCATTATGGAAATCATGATCAATTTCACAGTAATCATACTTATTGTCATCATTCTCTTCTTTTTTTTAAGTTCAAGGTAGCTTCCCTTATCTTGTCTCCATGGTGGATTTGAACTAAAGATATATATTTTTAGACACATAGATAATTAGATAATATCAAATATGTCACAACAAAACATTACCAAGGTTTTAGGATAATTTCTTCACTTACCATTTTCACGACAAGTAATACCTTTATTCTTTCCTAGTACCACTTGTCCTTAAAAGGAACAGGATAATATTAATGGAGTTAGTGTGATGACTTAAGAACACAAATTGTAATAATATGGCATAATATAATCAATAAAGATGACAAAAGAAAAAAATCCACATCGCCGAAACTTGCAACATTATTTTTCTAACATCCCTCATTCATGAGTTCCTCTTAAATCTCTTGATGGGTTTTACTCCATTTCTATTTTCAAATTATAGATTATGGTGTGTGGGAAATCCTTACCCCTTTTTAATTATGTGTCTATCAACCTTCTCTACACATTATCTTAGTGTGATTACCTTCACATGATAATTTTGTAAGAAAAAGTTCATTCTAATCAATGATTTGATCGACTACGTTTGTGTCTATAGAAGTCATGTTTTAGGTACTTATCTACAATGAAATTAATGGATGGCATGTTTCCCTTTTCCATCGCGGAAGACATAAATAACACTCCTTCTAATGTGTTATCAACATTATCTTTTCTCAACTTAAACATGTTAAATTAGATGCCACATTTCTTAATTATCTTACTCATCTATTTTGTCATTTATAATAAAAAAATTACCCACATCTTCCATCAATCCTTCAAGTCTCATTAGGATAATACACACCTATGAATATTTAATATACAAGCTCATTATTGTATCTAATTAAAGTAAAACAGAAGGGAATATATATATATATATATATATATATATATAGATATAGATATATATATAGATATATTCCCGTATGTTTTATTTTCTCCAATTTAGGCTATTTTTCAAAATTTAAGAAAAAACATCGAACCAATAACGACCAAGTTAAAAATTTCCCTTGTAGTTTAAAATTTATTTCATTTAACCTTATATTTTGGTATTCTTTTCTTTTGCACTTCTCCTAGATTGCTCATAGCGCCTAACCTGTATTTATTCTTATTTATCTTGTTGTTCAAACTCAAATCAAATCGTTATATATCAGAATTACTATTAACAATCATCCCAACAAATCAAAATTTTCTGGTCATCTTATTTTCAAACAAAGTCAACCTTGAAATGGCGAGGTGGTTATAAATTAAACGAATTGACGATTCATTCCAAAATTAGATAGGACGATTATATAACTCACAACAAACCCCCTACGTCCATCACATGGAAGAGATTCAAAAGTTGTCAACATTCCATTTTTATATTTTACGGGTCATCAAAATTTATTTTTTATTCGAATTGATCCTTATCCTATTCTCTATATATTTACTAAATTCAATCATGTAAAGTGGATATCCATTAAGTTATCAAAAACACTATTTCGATCTGCTTACATATTATTGGGTGTAGAGGAATAATTAGGAAACTATTACCACGTTACTTCCAACATAAAAGTTCAAATTATAGTCTATTTTATTACTTCAGAGACTAATATTCTTCCAATATTTTTATCAGAACTTATCTCCATGTAGTGGATTCTTAAAAAAAAATTACCCAGAGATTCCACTACAGTCCTCAATTCATTGACAGCCCTTTTTGTAATTTATTTATTTTGGTCTTGATTGTTCAGGAGAAAAATAGGACTTATAGATCATGTTCGGTACCTCAGTCCTTAACTCAGTCTCGTGTAAATTGTTTGGGAGAAATTCCGTCTCTTTGGGTAACTCATAATAAATTTCTAATTACGGAAAATAAAATTTTATGGTTTCTTTTACTCGAAGTGGTTAAAGGATTACTTCTCGAAAATGTGACAACTGTAAAATCTCGTATATCTTATTGCACACTCTAGGAAGTAATGGAGAAAGCTAAACTTCAATTATTGTTATGATGATGATTTGGTTCGAAACCGGGCAGAGAATTCATCCTCTCAGGCTGATTATATAATTCTGCCCCTCAAGCATTAACACTCATAACTGGGAGAAAATCACCTTGAATGGTGTTCACCACTTCAAGGCAATTGTACACACCACTTATGGCAGATGTTTAAAGTTTTTCTTTTATTCAACGGAGCAACATTCTGTAGCCTCTAGTGATTTCACGACCTCCTGCACGCCTCCCTGAAATTCCACGCAATGGCATGATCTGGCAATCCAATGATCCAATGTTTATGCAGTTAATAAGTTTAGACATTACATCACAAGCTATGAGGTTTTTGTAAACACCAATCACTCTACCATTTGATATCTCATGGATAAAACAGTTACTAATGGCAAGATTACTAGGTGGCTTTTGTAGCTGTAGGAATTTGACATCATGATGTTGGATAGGCCTAGAAAGGAAAATGAGGTAGCTGATATCTCATCTAGACTCAACCATGCAGTTGAGGATGTTCCTGTTAATGATAGATTTCCTGATGAAAATTTGTTCGTCATTTCTGTTAAAACACCTTGGTTTGTAGACATGGCCAATTACCTTGCTACAAGGAAGTTTCCTCCTTATTTTCCATCTAGTTAGAAAGAGAGAATTATTAGAAAAAGTGTTGATTACTCTTGGAATAGGGGAGATTTTTTTTCACAAGACCTGATTTGATTATCCACAGGTGTGTCTCGGAAGATGAGATCTATGACATTTTGAGATCCTGTCACGGTGAACCGTGTGGACGACATTTTGAAGACAAGCGGACAACTTACGAGATCTTTCGATCATGTTACTATTGGTCAAATCTTTTCAAAGTTGCAAGGGAATATGTTTGGAAGTGTGATAACTACTACATATTGGGGCATCTTGTATAATCAGATGAGATGCCTTTGTAGCCACATGTTCTCATAGAACCTTTTGAGAGGTGGGATCTTGATTTTGTAGGTCCCATCAACCCTATGTCCAAAGTAGGAAGTATATTTTAGTTTGTACTGATTATGTTACAAAGTTGATGGAGGCAACATAATTACCTAGAGAAACAGAGAAAACAGTGGTAGATTTTCTTTTTTCTGATATTTTTTTTATGATCTGGGGTACCTAGGGAAATAGTCAATGATCAAGGTACTTAGTTAGTATCAAGTCTTATCCAGGGAATTGTGAAGAAATATTAGATTACTCACTGGAAGTCCACCCCTTATCATCCACAGGCCAATGGGCACACGAAATCAACAAAATATGGTGTTGGAGACAATCCTTACCAAGACGTGCAATTAAATAAGAAGGATTGGTCTAACCAACTTCCTGAAGCATTCTAGGACTACCGAAGTACATGGAGAAATACCACTAGCTTTTCTCTGTATGAATTGGTGTATGGAAAGAAAGTTTTATTGCAAATTGAATTTCATATCAAAAATTTTAAAATGGCGACAAATTTGGATATAAACATTGATGAAGCTTAGCAACAAAGAATCCTGTAGCTCAATGAGTTGGATGAGGTAGGATGCTTTTTGACATACTCAATTGATTCAGAAACAACAGGCTAAATGGCATGACAAACACATTAACAAGAATAAGTTCAAAGAGGGAGACTGGGCATTGTTGTATGATTCGAAATTTAAGAACTTTAAGGGAAAATGTAACACATATTGGCTGGGCCCCTATGAAATTGAGAAAGTATTTAATAATGGATTTGTTCGGGTTAAAACAATTAATGATGGGAATGTTACCTTCTTGGTGAATGGGTACAAACTCAAGTAATATCAAAAACCCCAATCCAAGGAGGAATTTTTGGAAGAAAATGTGAAGAAAAGAGAGCTAGAGATGGTGAGAGAAGGGATCATTCCTTCCATTATCTCTTCCTGATTTCCTGCTCACACAATGAGCTCACTTTGTTCCTCCTCTTGCTCGGTAAAACATGAGATGAATCTCTATTGGGTATAGGTTTATTCCTTCTTCCGGGCCCAATGGACTAATTATGGAAAAGGAGCCCCTTGGAGTCTTCTTTTCCAAGTATTTCAGACTTTCTAGAAATGAAATCTAGTGAGCATGGACTTCCTTAGGCTCATTAAAATTATAGTTTAGTAGATTTTCTCAAAAAATATTCTTTTCATTTAAATCTCGATTGCTCGTGTTGGACTGATGTGGGATTTCTTAAGGCCCTCCTTCCAACAATCTTGGCCCATTAACATCAACAAGTTATATGAGTGCAAGATCAGATCCTTATGATGCCTTGAAGCTTGTATGCCCTAATGATAGGTTATCTTGCTAGTAGTAATGGGGAATCACTATGGCTCCTTGACTGTTAGATCCTACAGGGGGGTTTGACATCAACATTTTAATTCACAGCCGATAGGATGCATCGGGGTACCTTGGTACTCTCTCTCATTAAAGGTGATGGGCCTCACATTGGTTAAAAATTGACCTCAATGGCGAGAAATCCAACGAGCTCGTTTCACATTTGACATCAGAACCCTTTATTCATGTGCAGTGAACTCTACACAAGCAAGGGAGAAGTGTTGGTTGGTGGTTCGATTTCCAGCAAAGGCTCTTCAAGTTGTGGTTTGATTTCCTACAGAACCTTTGCAATTCATGGTTCAATTTCCTGCAGAATTTTTGAAAGTCCCGGTTCGATTTTTTATAAGAATCAGCAGTCATGGTTCCGTTTCCTACAGAAATATTAGTAGTCCTGGTTCCATTTCCTGTAGCGACACCCTGGTTTTCTAAAAAACAAAAAGCATAGACAGAGCATTAATTTAAAATTATTTAAAAAGTACTGACGTATTTTAAATAGTATTTGAGGTCATGAATTATGAAATCATATATATAATTTAACTATTGGGTGGGTTATCATCTCAAGGACATGCACGTGTCATCTAAAGTGTTAGACTGTTGGAAGGTAGAAAGGTAAAGTACAGCTGGCAATAGGACACTTGAGGTAAAGGGTAATTAACACTTTTATTTTTAAATATTTGTATGATTTTTTGTGTATAGTCACCGTTGGGGAAAAATGCAGTCATAATCCCGAGCATTATGACTACAACTCCTCACCTGATCGCCCTGATTCTAACATTACCATTATACATATTCCCCATATCTTCCTACAGGTCAGACCATGATGACAATCATGATCACGACCCATCTCTCAAAAACCAAGTGCTTTGCAATAACTTTCTATAACAATCCCTTCCTTGTCGGGTGAGTCTATTACAAAGCTTAAGCCAATATTTCCAAAGAAGTTTATACACACTGTCTTCCAGTCTTTCACCATGTCAAAATTACGTGCCCCCGTCCACTTTGAGTTGAAGGGGCAAGAGTTGTTGGAGGTCGACCCTCACAGTAAGGCGAGATTGGAAAAAGTAGGGTGACTACCATTTTTCCTACGATTCAGTAGCCACAACTTGGAGGTGACAAAATATTTCACCCTCAACTTTAATGGTAATAAGGCTCAAGTTGGGGATGTTCAATTCAGGTTGACCGAGGGTTTGGTTGCGCGATAATGCGAGATTTCACAGTTGGGAGAATACTGGTTCAAGAACCAGCATTTCAACAAGATTTTGTGCTCATCCTTTCTCCATAGAGAGAATTCGGACCCCGACTAGAGTAAGGGAATCTCACAGGATTTATTGAAGAGTAAGTACCATAACTTATTGTTTTTCTTGCACAAATACATAACGTGTGAAGTTCGCTTCGGGCTTCTATTCCTATTTCATATTCGTCTCCTCACCTATTTCCATGACAAGCCATTAAATTTTCACTATTACTTGAGGATGTTGTTGATGAAGATGTCAACTATTGCCGAGGAAAGGGGGGCCAATTTAGAGGAGAACCTCTACCACCATGGGCTAGTGAAAATCATCTTGGTGGATGTTTTGAAAGATAAAAGGCAGACATGGGAGGAGTTCCTGGCCAAAAACTACTTTGCAAAAAATGAGGATTCTAATTCCTTAGATTCCATGGAGGAAGCATCCGAAGAGAAACTGAGGATAAAGCATAGACAATTTGGGCTACAAATAAAATCGAAAGAAGAGGATAAAAGCTCTGACCCTTCAGAGTCTATAGCAGAAAAATCAATCGAAAAAGCTAAGAAGAATTCATAGACTCAGAGGCCACTGGTAAAGAAGTAAAAGAGGGATGGGCTCGACTCTCTGAAGCCCACTGAGAAGAAACCTGAAAACAAACCAAAGAAGAATAAGAAGCCTCAGACTCTGGGGATATAGACAAAGCAAGAAGAAAGAGATGAGGAAGTATTGGTGACAAGGGAGATTGTGGGCCAAAAGCCTAAGTCGAAGAATGGCACTTTCACCTCAGTAAAACGATTTACCAAAAGGTAGGTTGTTCAGCTAGCAATAAAAGATATTGTGGATGCAGAATTATTGCTTGAGACACCGGATAAGAAGAAGGAGAAACACCATGGCCCACCCAAAGGTAAAAAGAAGATCGAGTAAGATGAGTTTATTGGCAAGGAAGTGATGTCCTTTCAGGACTCCCTACTGCATGGAAGCGGGAATAACACAAAAGGGGAACAACAAGCAGAGGAGGACCTCGAGTCCCCTCAATATCTCTAAGGAAATCAAGAAGGGGAAGTAACCTCTTGGAAGAGACAGTCTTTATAGGAATTGGAAGAAATCATCACCGAGCTCACCATTTCAGAGAGAGCCTTGATAAAGGAAAAGAAGACCCTAAAGGAGAACGGTCTGCATACATAGAATGAGCATGAAGAGTGGGTCAAGAATATGGCCCGAATTATGAAAATGAAGCAGGCTAGGATCAACCATTTGAAAAGGAAGAACGAATTGTACAAGGGTCAAATTCCTACAGAATCCAGTCATAACCAATTGAATGAGTTGGCAGAGGTAGAAAATCAGTTGGTTGCAGTAGTTGCAACTCAGGATAGGTTATGATTTCCTTCGAATTTTTTTCTTTTTGGGGAAGACGCAACAATTTTTCTTGCATAAGGGGCATGGAAAGATCTAGGTGTGGGGGAGATGTTGGGGCTTGGTTTTTCTCGATTTTGACACCTTTTTAGATACTTTACCTCTCCCATTTTTACTATATTTAAACCCTACTATGCCTATTTCGGTTATAATACTCATGTTTTTTCGAAAACGGTGTCATAGGCTCAAGGTATGAAAATTAATACTAAAAAGCATCTTTTACCGTAACTTTGAGTATTCCTTAGCTAACTATTGTTTATTTAATTAACATGCTAACTAATCTCTAGTTCCTATGCAGATTTGCTTTGGTTAGGAAACAGGTGCATAATTCCTGCAGAAAATTGTGCGATTCTATTTCTTGCAAACGCTCCATATTTCCTATAGTTGCGGATTTCGTGTAACCACCCAGATTTCCTGTACCAACATCAATGGTTAGCTATGTTCCATGAATATCCAAATGAAACAGGAACATGTGTTTTGTGGGGAATATATCACATATGTTTGCTATACTATTGGCCATTTCAGATACGCCAACAACACCGCCCAGATTCATAAGCCTTCTCTCATTAGCCGTTTCGAGGAAAGTTACAGCCATGTAATGAGTTTTTTCTAATCCATGATTTCAGTCATGGATTAGACCCGAGTATTTCTAAAATCGATATTTTCTAACATTTAGGTTAGTCGATGGCTTAGATAAGTAGTCTCCTTTATTTCAAGCCATATATGGGCTTTGTAAATGTATAAATTTTGTTCTATCTTTGTTGATAGGGGTTTTTAGAGTGATGGGTTGGTTTCAGCAGGGACTGTGTAACAGATTGTACTCGCCTGTATTTTTCAAATTAATATATAGATATATGTTTTCTCTATTTCAGTGAGTAAGCTCTTCTAATTTGAAGGGGTTGTGAGTAAGGGACGGCCCCCTTTGCTCACAACTCACATAGTTGATTCATTATGCATTTTATTTATGTCATGTAACAATAATTTATTTTTACAGCTAATGCACTCTTTCTAATATATCAGCAGCATCAGATTAAATGAACTAGTTTTCTGTTCATGTGTGGATTCAGTTAATGAAGATTTGATTTCTAATTTCGATTGAATTTATGAGTTTGTTGTAAGTTCATTTCTATATATTTTCTTAATCATCATCAACAATATTAAGAGCTATAGAGGAAAGTTTGATCCACTCTATAGCCTTTGCTACTAAGTGATTGATGCAAAAAAGAGTCATTGGTTTTGTGTGATTCATTAGTTAGATTAATCAACATTGATAGTGTTAAGCCTGCATATACTTTGCATGCATCTCACAAGATTACCTTCCTGAGTTGATGATTTATGTTAATCAAATTATGAGGTTATAACTCATTAGGAACTTCGATTGCATAGGGGTTTCCCATCAAGCTCGCGATTTCAACAAATTCATGTCATATTTTAGAGAAATTGGACTAGAAAAACTAACAGGAAAAGCTTCCAAAAAGTCTCACCAAGGAAAACTTGGTTGTGAAGGATTTCTCTTTAGTGAGACTTTCTTGACTTTCCCGTTCCTGAATCAGGCGGAAAAAATTGAGGTGAAATTTTGATTTTTGTTTTTTAACTAGATTTTTTACTGTATACATGGATTCAATGCCCTAAAAATCGCTTCGGGCACTTCGATTATGCAGGGGTTCCCCATTGTTAAACACACATGGACAACAAACAATGTGTGAAAGATAAATCAGTGAGTTCATTTTTATTAACATAAGATACACATTTATAGTACAATAGGCGACTCTTGGGATTCAGATCCCAAGGTCTCTTGGACTGCTTTTGTCCATTCGAATTCCACACTAACCCTTTAGGATTAGGTGTCCAACATTCCCCCCCTTAATCCGAAGGGTTATGTATGAGTCCAAGAAGAGAGCTGTAATAAAAAATCTGCAAAAAATGCAAGGCAGCACTAGGCTGAATGTGCTCTATGAAATGTTGGTATAAAGGGCGGTGGTTTAAGGATGACCACCAACACTGAACGCTTAGTGCAGTTCCCGGAACTCTTCCAAAACTGGCAAGAAACTGAAGTTTTCTGTTAGAGGAAGTGTTCTCAATCTGTGATGGTTTAAGGATGACCAACAACTCTGGAATGCTTAATGCAATTCCTGGAACTCTTCCAAAGCTGGCAAGAAGCTGGTGTCTTCTGCTAGAGGAAGTGTTCTCAATCTGTGATGGTTTAAGGATGACCAACAACTCTGCTGGAACTCTTCCAAAACTGGCAAGAAGCTGGAGTCTTCTGCTAGAGGAAGTCCCAGATTGCCAACTGAAGGCATGTTCAGGCATCTTGTCTCTGGCTACAACTCTGAAACTGGTGTAGCAGGTTGTGGCTCAGGCTCGCTTGATGTGGCTTTGAAGCTTGTAGATGACCATCATTTCCCCCCCTGTCAGATACAAGGTGAGAAGATGGAGAAAACTAAACTGCAAGACTGTTCAATATTCTGGAACAGGTTCTGACATGTGTTTGGAATATCTTCTTGGCTGTTGATGCCCATTGCCAAGAAGCGATCCATCCAAGATGAATCTTTGTTCTTGCAGGACGTTTGTTTTTGAAGCATCTGTGTGAAGAATGGCTGGTTTTATGACAGTGCTCACATGGATGAAGATCAAAACAGTGATCTTTCAGATGGCCAACTCGGTCACAATGTTGGCATTTCACGATGTGTTGTTGTTGTTGTTGTTGTGGAAGAGGGGCAGAGTCTGGAACAGTTGAAGCTGAACTGTCATGAGGAGTAGGTGAACTGTCATGAATAAGTCTAGCACTCTGAAACTGAATGGGCTTGGCATAGTCTGGAATATGAAAGGACAAGTCCTTGTCATATCCAAGATCGGTTCTGTGCTTGTTGTGGACAAGCTGTTCCCAAGGTCTGATGATGGGCTTGGGAAGTGCAGACTGAGTTTCTGCATCTGCATGTACAACTGCTGCTTTATTGGAATGAACAGTAACATTAATGACTTGCTGCTGATGGGTGGTTGTATCAATGTTCTGAACAAAAACAGGTTCAGAATGGTGTCTATTTTGATGTAGCTCTTCTTGCTGTAGCTGTGATTCAAGCTGTAAAAAATCGATCTTTTCCTGTGCATTCTGTAGACATGTCTGAATTTATGAGAGAGATCCTTTGCTGATTTGTAATGTGTCATCAACAGTAGATAATATCAGAGTTTTAAGGAACTGTAATACTTCATTGGTTCTGGCCATTTTTTCTTCAATGTCTGATTTACACCTTAAAAATTGATCACAACCAGCAATATTCTTTATAAATATGCAGCAAATGATTAGTGTGCAACCATGTACAGTTTTCAACATATAACTATTGCAGAAGGACCATTTAACATTATATTCACACCATTCACCGCAGTCACAAACCATGGTAATGAACCAGTCATTCAACACACTGAGGTATTAACACCAACACATGAATCAATACACAATACAAGGGTCTGACTTGAGAGAACACCAAGCTCAGGCAACAGGCACACAAAGAATGAGATAATGCAGCATACGCTCAGTCAAGTCTTCAAATCGAGGGGTTCAGTGTGCTAGAGAAGTGTACAATCGTCTCCTAGCATTACCAGGTCCAAGTCTTGACTTTTACAAACACTGTATTACATTTGAGTTACAACTTGCAGCAGTTGGTTGTGAGAAGGCTGCTCAAAATATGTGCAAACTATATGATTCTGCCTTGAAGTTTTATGATCAGAACATAGAATTATGGCTGGATTATTGCGCAGAAGAGTTAAAGGCTGGAAGATCCAATGCAGCTAGTTCAGTTTATTGGAGTGCAAGAAAGACACTCAACGATTCCTCAGCTTTTATTGGGGCATTTCAGTCACTGCAGACTTGAGTTATTAGTATTTTGCCCCCCTTGTAATATTCAGTTGCAATGGAAACGCATTGTAGCTTAGGATACATCCTCTATCTTTAAACATTTTGTGATTCTTTCTCCCCAGCACGTCAGATAAGTGCACTGTAGATTGATATTCCCATGTACGTTATACTTGAAATTTGTTTGCCTTGTATAATTCCATAAACACAGGATTTGCAGGCATAAAAAGTCAATGTGCACAGTAGATTGATATTCCCATTTCTACTATCTTTGAAGGGTTTCGGCATTTTATAGCAGACATGCCGCCCCGAGCAGTGAAAAAGTCGGCGGGAACACCAGCTCCCAAAAAGGCCGGCGTGAAAACACCAAACAAAACCTCTAAGGGTGCTAACAAGACCCCGCCACCAAAGCTGTTACACTAAAAAATGTCACCTTGACTACTTACAGTTAGTATGGCTCAAAATCAACAGTCATGCTACCCTCTTAGGCAAGTCTATGCCTCTGTTATCCATCTCAAACTCAAAGAAGAGAGAAATTCTTGTAAAAACTTTGTTTATCTCTGGGGTCGCAGGTTCTCTCTAGCCTTACCTGCGGGGACGCAGGCCATGTTCACAAAAACTGCGTCCAGGGACGCTCTGTATGTTAAAGGACAGGTGCGTCCTCCTGTAAAAGGCAAAATGCGCAAGTTTTATCTTGAGAAAGTTACTTGTGGTTACTTCTAGAACATTCTAGAGGTCGGTTTGATGAAATGGATGCGCCTCCAGTTGGTTCATGTATCTCTATAAAGAGGGAACTTATCCCATCAATAAGGGAGCTATCCCACCCATAGAGGGGGATGATCCCATTGATAGTGGACCTGAATAACCTCTTTACAGCACTATAAATAAAGGCATTGAGCCAGAAGGAGGGGAGGTTGGAGCTATACATTTTCTTTGGGTAAATGCTGCAGGATTTAGGTCTTCCATTAGAACCTTTGTGAGGAGAGATTGTCTTTACATGATTCTACTTGGAAGTGGGTGAGCTTTGTCAAAGTAGAGGAAAACACTTGATGGACCCTGGGAGGAACTTGCACAACACCAAGGCCAGGTTGTAAGAGTTTCTTTGTTTCGTTATTAATACAAACTGGTTTATTTTTCTCAATAGCTTGTGTTAATGAGTTATTTCATGTGTTCCTTGGTCTGCATGTTGAATGTATGTTTTATTATATGAAATACAAGTGCTCGGTAATTGTTTGATTGTTTGTGGTTGCAGGAATTGACTTGAAGGGGGAGCTCATCCGGATCGTCAAGAACGGACTTCAACAATAGCGTTTTGGAATAAGGTAAGCCTAAACACTTGTACTTTTCATATTGTAAAAGGTATATTTAGAGAAAGATCACTCCATTTTGTCTTGTTTGTCGCTAGAGAGTTCATACTCCTAGGGAGGTCAGTTGTGTCAGCCCAAATGACTTTTTCCGCCACGACAAATTGGCGACTCCACTGGGGACTCCATTAATGGATAAGTCTTTTCCTTTATATGAACTTTGCTTTGTGAAAATCATTTTTATTTTCTGGTTTTTGGCTGTGGGAATTAGTATTTGGGTGGTTTAGCTGTAGATTTAGTTGGCTTTAGTTTTTCTTCCTTTTTCCAGAAGGACGCAGTCTCTGTGTGCTGCACAGTGCGTCCTTGGACGCGCTGTTGTCGACTGCACAGTGCGGGGCCGCACCTGTGACAACGGGTGGCCTGCGTCTTCCTGTAAAAGTTAAGAAAATTCCATTTTTGCTTTAAATTACTTTTAGATTTTTTTTTTCCTTAGTGTTTTCTGCCCAGATCCTTTAGTACCCTGTCAAGAATTCTCACCTGAACTGGTTTTGTGAGCTTTGGTTGTTTTAGTGGATTTCAACGAAGTTTAGGCCTAGGTTTTGATTTTTGAATGGGTTCTGTAGTGACTTTGAGCTTAGAAAGTTGTCCAGCCTTAGATATCTCTGGTTAGTCAACCTTCTTAGAAGTTGAGCCTGTCGTAAAGTCTCCTTGTTTGAGCAACTTGTCATTTGAGTTGTTTTAGGTCAAATTTCGCATTGCTTGTTTTTAAAGTATTGATTTCCATTTTCAAAAAAGACAAAAAGATTAGAATTTTGTTTTGACTAGTTTTTGGTTCTGCGATAAGCTAGTCCTTGATTCGTTCATAATCAAGTAAAACACCTTAGAATAATCATTGTTAGTTTTGACCTTGTTAGAATTGCTTAGAATAACTTTATCTTTAGTTTGCTTATGAGTGCATTTTCATAGATTTTGATAATTGTCAAAGATTGCTTTTTGGTTATATTAGTTTTATTTGCTCTATTAAAAGAAAAATACAAAAACATCTTCTTTAAAAGTCTTGTTTCAAGTAGCTTTTTGTTTTTCAAAGAAGAAAAGAGTTCTTTTCGTGCATGTAAAGAGAAGTTATGTTTTTATGCTTGGAAAAGAAAATCGAATTGTTTCTTTGATTGTCTTCAATTAAGAAGTTGCTTTTATAAAGATTGCATTCTCTCAACTTTTTAGTTAAAACAATTCATCGAAAAAGCAAAAGTAGTGGATAAATCATCCTAGGTGCATTTTGTAGTGGTTTTGAGTCGAGTCAACACACCACTAGTTTCACTTCCATCACCTTTTGACTTAAAGAACAACCTTAAAAGTAACGCTTAAATTAAAATTGATCTAGTAACTTTTATTTTCTAGGGCTCTGAAGCACCAACATAGCTTAGGCTAGGGTCTTGGAGTAGGTGAGTACTTAACTCTCCAAGACTACAAAACCAAACAGTTAGTCTATCTTGAGTAGAACAAATCCAATTGTTTCAGTTACATTCTGGGAAAGCTCCTCTTAAAGGAGAAGCACGAGCTCGTGTCCAAACCAGTGAGGGGATCATTCCTCCCTCGTTGGGAACGACGCCAGTCAGTACGTATTAAAAACGGTAAACCTCGGATTAACCATTGTCGAGGAGCCAGGGGTCACTTATCGGTAAACCTTGGATTACTGTCAAGGAGCCGGTAAGGGGATTGGAGCTTGTTACTCTGCCCTTGCGTGCTGTCGGAGTTTAGACTGTTCCCCCAGGTGTAATTGTTGTGATTGGTAACCTTAGTGGCCATAATATCTAGGATTCTACCCAAGGTGATGGTGGAGGGAAGGTCCCACTGTACCTGGAGCAGACGTCGGCTATACTCACTTGGATTTTCTGGGGGGTACGCTTCACTTCGAGACGGTTAAAGTGGAGGTACTTGGTCCAGTCTATTCATTAAGCAGGTTGTCGGCGTAACTGTTCCACCCGCCATTTCTGTACTGAATCCTGCGAGGTTGGGCCTAATCACCAACTAGCGCTTTTGGTCCGGAAGATACTGTTTGTGTGTGCTTTGACGCTCTAGATTATTTAGGCGTATGCTTCAAATTTGTTTGGTTCTTTAGAAGACTTAGGTGATTTGATTTGAAATTTTTTACTTTGTTTTCATGTGTTGTAGTTAAAATCATTCATTGTGGCGGAATTACCGAGACGGTCCCGTCGAATTGGGGGCCAGTCTCCTGAGATTGTCACCGGACTAGATTTGTTAAGAAAACTCCGTCAATCGCGGAGTGAATCTCCTGAAGATATTCCGGACCAGTCTCCTGAAGTTGTTTCTGTGGCCGAATTGTTGAGAAGATCCCGTGAACTTAGGGGTTCACCTCCTCGAGACGACCCCAGTGTTTTAGAAGGTTTAAAGGTCCTTGTAACTCCTAGTGGCAGTAAAGTAGGTTCACCTGAAGAAGGAGAGTCTGCCTTGGTAGTCCATCCAGATTACCAAAGTTTAGAAACAGGTTACAATCCCGAAGCTGTTACAGTTTCCGAGCTTACAGGTAGTTTTTCATCTGCCAGTGAAACAGGCGAAGAACCTGAAATTTCCGAACCTGTTACTCCAACTCCTAGTGTTCCTGATTCACCAAGAATAGAAAGAATTATCACCGAAAATCTTCCTGTTGGGTTAATTGCAATAGAAGAACTTGTTCCAGAGGAAGAACTAGGCGTTTCTGATTCTGAAGATATAATTACCCTTGATCTAAGGGAGCGTGAGTCCATCTTTTACAGTCCTCCTAGAAGTGAACCTTGGTACCTTGCTTTAACCAATTTTTTAGACAACTCAGTAGGTTTTTCTACACCTCGTACTCCTTTTCCACCCGGAGGAATTCATAATCCTGTAAATATGTCTGGTCCGTCATCTGTGTTTTCACAAAGTCCTGAATCATTTTTACATGGTGGTCCTTCTGTTCCTGCTGGGTATCAGTCACTTTCTGGTACTTTTTCAGGAGCATCTCCTCGACCCATTGAGCATGGGTTATTCGTTGGAAACAGTGGTAACGTTCCATTGAGTGTAGGTGAAGTTTATATGATGTCAGGTTCAACTCCCGTTAACCAACCTCAAGGTGGCCAATTACCGCCTGGGGGGCAACCTTCGTTAATGCCTGGGGGGCAACCTCAAGGTACTTCATTCGCGTCTGGGGGGCAACCTCAAGGGTATCAACCCCAAGGGTATCAACCCCAGCCTCAATATGTACCCCAAAGTCAACCCCAGTATCAATATCAACCTCAAGGATGGCAACCTCAAGGATGGCAACCCCAAGGGTATCAACCCCAAGGGTATCAACCTCAAGGATACCAACCCCAAGGTCAAGGTCAACCCCAGTACTCGTATTTACCTCAAGGTTATCAACCTACGGGTCAATACCCTGGTCAAAGTTATCAACCACCTCAAGGACAGTCATATGGGACTGCACCTTACAGTTATCAACCCTATCCTCAATACGGTTATGGATCTCAGTATCCTCAACCTGTTACGAGTCAATACCCTGGAATGTTAACATGGGACCCGTCACAAGGTCAACAGATGTTGCAGCCAAGTATACAGTCAGTACCTCAAGCAGGACAACTTGTGGTTCCTGGTCCATCCCAGCAACCGCAACCTGTCCAGTCAAGTGTTCAGACCCCTGTAACTTCGGTAGTTACTCAGCCGCCAATTGCACCTGGTACTCCACCTCACACGGCTGCAGCAACTACCGCTTCATCTACCATGGTTACTTCTGGAGTATCGGCAGCTCCGGTTTCTACAGTCCCTGTAACCACACCTCAGACATCTATACCGTTGTCTGGACCTACGGTCCAAACCACAGTCCAGATGCCTGAAGGCCCACCTGGTACAAGTACGGTTGTTACTACTCAACCTCAATTTGTTCAACCTCCGTACCAGGGACCGTATCAACCTGCGCAAGCTGCCCAACAACTGGCTTACTAGTATCAACCGTATCCTGGGTACACTTATCAACAACCTCAACAACCCCAGTATGGTCCGGTTAATCCTGGTTTTCCAGGAGGATATAATATCCCCAATGCAACTCCTGTTCCTAGTTATCCTGGATATCCTCCTCCTGGGGCTGGTCTTGTGACTCAGAATTTTAGAGATCCTAACCGTCAGTTACCATTTATTGCAACTTTAGATTTACCCGACTTGACGCGCCTAAAAAATGACCCAATTCAATATCAACAGTTCTGGCCACCAATGCCAAATAAGTTGCCCAGCGATATACCCAAGTTCGAAGGTAAGTCTGGAGAGGATCCATCCAATCACGTGATGACTTACCACCTCTGGTGTGCATCAAACTCCATCTCAGATGATTCCATCCGCTTACGTCTTTTCCAGCGTACACTCATTGGTCTCGCGGCCAAGTGGTACATTGAGTTGCCACGGGCCTCTTTTTACAACTTTAGCCAGTTAGCTACCTCGTTCTTAACTCATTTTCAGTTACCAGTCAGATATGATAATGGTACAGAATTATTAACTTCACTAAAACAATCGACATCCACGTACATTTCTGATCACATCCATGAGTGGAGACGTCGAAGAAGATTAGTGAAAGTTTTTATCCCGGACCAAATCTTAGCTGAATGGTTTGTAAAATCATTATTACCACGAATTACTGAATATGTAGCTAAGGCCGGAGTAGTTACTGAGGAGCAAGTCATTGCTCAAGCACAGTACCTTGACTTAGTTTATACTCAGTCCGGTACGTTACACGAGAAAATACCGGATCTTCCCAAATCAAACCAAATCGCTGCTGCTCCTTCGGGATCTCATGCCGCTGATGGTATGATTGGTATCGTGACTACGAAGAGCAAGAAGAAGTCTTCCAAGGCTTCAACTACTCCAATTATCACTTTGCCTGATTCTCCGATAGGAGAGTCTTCTCCTGAACTCACCGCCGACATTCACGCCGTAGAGTCATCTACGGCCAAACCAAAAAACGGTGGAAAGAAGAAAGGAAAGAAGAAGACCAAAGTAGATAAGGCTCCAAAGGAGAAAGTAGAAAAATTGGAAACCAATGACGAAAAACGCAAACCTCGTTATCCTTGTCTCATTTGTGAAGAAGATCATTTTACGAGAGACTGCCCTCATCGGGCCGAGGTAGTGAAAATCGTTAAAGGTTCTTCCACTCCTGCTGTGTTAAAGAATCCATTTCCCGAGCAGGAAAATAAGATGATAGGTTCTTCTTCGAATGCCAGTGAAGAACCCATTTTGATGATGTCTCATGTCAGGATTGCGACTCGATCGCAAGATTATGGTAGTAAGGCTCCTGTTGATGGTAAAGAAGCAGAATCTTCTCACTCTAACCCATCAACCTCAACTCCTGGTTCCGATCCCCTACAGATCGAGAAACCTAACCCAGACTTAGTGATTAAGCCGCCCGCCAAGGGTGTACTTCGAAGGTCTGCTTTCAATCCACATGCGAGAGCAGCCCAGAATTACAACATTGTCGAAGACTTAGCTGTTTCACCTTCAGCAATGTCGGCACTCGAAGTGCTGCAATCATGTCCAGTGCAACGAAAATTGCTTTTGTCGGCTATCGGAGCTGTCGATGTTCAGGACCCGAACCTAATGATCTTTGATCTAGAAAATAGTACACCACGTCTCCCCCATCAAATGGCTTTCCAAATCCCAGTGATAGTCAAAAACAGGCCTATTCATCGGACTGTGATTGATGAGGGAGCTTCTACGTGTATTATGTCGATTCAATGTTGGAGATCGCTTGGTTCTCCTTCGTTGAACCAATCCCCCACCATCCTTAAGGCCTTTGATGGCCGTGGGTTCCGTCCGTTTGGTATTCTACAAGAATTGCCTATAGGGGTCGAAGGTAAAACCGTTAGTCTGGATGTGGAAGTGGTTGATGCCCCTCTAGATTACAACCTTCTTTTGGGTCGAAGTTGGTCATATGCTATGACAGCGGTCGTTTCATCGGTCTTCAGAGTCATTAAATTCCCACATAACGGTAAGATCGTGACTATTGATCAGCTGACATACTTTTCATCCGACCCATCCTCTTCAGAAACTATCCAACATGTTGGTAAAATGACAATCCCTTACAAGGACATTGGTGTAGGTTTAGTCAAAGATTCTGGTTTACTGGGAACTTTTCCTCTCCCTCCACTCAATGTAGATCCTTCATTTGCAACGATTCATATGATCACGTCAGAAAACATTATTCATGATGATCCTTGGTATGTTCCCTCTGACTCTGAGCTAGATTCACTCGGTGATGTTATGCCGTTGAGTCCGTATGAAATTGCTTATGAAGCTCTTATGTCTTTTACCGATTTTCATTCAACCGAACCCGATCAAATGAATGTGGTCAGTGAAGAGTCACTTTTCACCTCACCTTTAGAACGGATAACGTTTCCCGAAGAAGTGTCATCTGACGAACGACTTCGCGAAATCCTAAGTGTAGATGATCTACCATGGGAAGATCTCCATCACAGATCTTCGTTTTTACCTAAGGGCGATGCATTTGAAAATGATTTTTCATCTATCTTTACCGCTGATTATGTCAAAGACGCTCAGGATCCAACGAAACATTCTGATTCAGAGCTGAATTTAGGGAATATTTCTCGTACTGTTCCCATTGATATATCAGTGAAGCCCGGAATTGAGGAGAACATTCATATAGGTGCCGCTTGTACTGAAGAAGAAATCCAAACTTACAAGGCCCTATTCCAAGAATTCCGCGACGTGTTTGCCTGGTCCTACGAGGAAATGCCAGGAATCGATCCTGCCATTGTTGTTCATGAAATCAAAACCTACCCGGATGCTAAACCCATTCGGCAACGGTTGCGTCAGATTCACCCTCGAAAAGCAGCTGCAATCAAAGCCGAAGTCGAAAAGCTGTTGAAAGCAGGTTTCATTTATTAACGGATTGGGTATCGAATATTGTTCCCGTCAATAAAAAACAAGGAACAATAAGAATCTGTATCGATTATAGGGATATCAATCGAGCTTGTCCAAAAGACAACTATCCTACGCCTTATATCGATCAAATAATTGATGATTGTGCCGGAAGTGAGATGTTTTCCTTCATGGATGGTTTCTCAGGTTATAATCAAATCAATATTCTACCTGCCGATCAACCAAAAACGGCATTCATTTGTCCATGGGGGACATTTGCTTATTGCAAATTACCTTTTGGGCTTAAGAATGCCGGCGCTACTTTTCAACGGGCCATGTCTTATGCGTTTCATGACATCAAGCACATTGTGCAACCCTATCTCGATGATTTGCCTGCTCATTCTTTACGTCGAGCTGATCACCTTGTCCATTTACGAGCAATCTTTATGAGGTGTAGGCATTATCGAATTCGGTTGAATCCCCACAAGTGTGTTTTCTGTATAGAAACAGGTCGATTGCTGGGATTTGTTGTTTCCAAAGCCGGCATTCGCGTCGATCCCTCGAAAGTCGAGGCTATCATCCAATTGCCTCCTCCTTCGAGTTTGCGCCAACTCCAAAGTTTGCAAGGGAAAGCGAACTTTTTACGCCGATTCATCCCTAACTACGCCGAGGTCACTAAAGGTTTTACACGGTTGTTGAAACAGAACGTACAATTCTTTTGGGACGAGATTGCCCAACAATCTTTTGATGCACTCAAACACGCGTTGACCCATGCACCGTTATTGCATCCTCCCAACTACAACCAGGACTACTTCTTATACCTCGCAGCTTCGCATTCCACCATTGGAATGGTGTTAGTTCAAGAAGATGAATTCAAGGCAGAGCATGTGATATATTATCTTAGCAGAACCTTAAATCCAACTGAGTTAAAATATTCACATGTGGAGAAATTGGCCCTGGCAGCCGTTCAAGCTGTCCAGCGTTTTCGTCACTACATTCTTCTCCGCAAAACTACTGTTATTTCGGATTGCAACCCTATGATTTATATCTTGACAAAACAACTGCTAGGGGGCAAGTACTCTAAATGGATCGTCATCCTGCAAGAGTTCGACTTGGAGTTTGAGAAGTCCAAGTCTAAGAAATCTTTAGTCTTCGCGGAATTGATGTGTGATTTCCCGAGTGCTGACACAGAGACTGTGGCAGAGGAGTCCATTGCGGACGAATCTTTGTTTCTTATTAGCACTGTAGATCCGTGGTATGGGGATATAATCATCTATCTCCAAACCCAAACCTTTCGGCCTGAAGCTTCCAAGGAAGACCGTCGAAAAATTCGGTTTCAATCCCAGCAATACAGAATTATTGGAGATACACTTTATCGCCTGGGGGCAGACTTAGTTTTTCGACGTTGTTTAACTCACGATGAGGCTGAGAGAGTTTTGAATGATTGTCACTCTGGAGCATGTGGCGGTCATATGTCTGGGTATGCCACAGCTCAGAAGGTGTTGCGCGCTGGCTATTTCTGGCCGTCTATGTTTAAAGATTGTATCCTTGCCGTCAGAAAATGCCACAACTGTCAAGTGTTTGATCGCAAGATGCGCGCTCCACCTGCTCCTCTCCACCCTATAATTGCCGCTGGTCCATTCGCCAAATGGGGCATTGACTTTATTACTTGTAACCCTCACTCGGCCGGGGGGCATGCGTATATCATCCTTGCGGTTGATTATTTTACTAAGTGGGCCGAGGCGATGCCTACATTCGACGCAAGCGGCAAGACAGCTGCACTTTTCGTATTCAATCATATCATAACTAGGTTTGGTGTCCCACAAGCAATCATTACGGACCATGGAAGCCATTTTCGAAATGTCATGATGACTGAGCTTACAAGCCAGCTTGGTTTGCGCCACGATAGCTCTACACCTTATTATCCGCAAGCCAACGGTTTGGTTGAGTCAATCAACAAAGTTCTAGTCGTCATGATTCGACGGATCATTGGTATCCATCGAACGAATTGGCATAACATGTTATTTTCGGCGCTATGGGCATATCGAACTTCAGTGAAAAATTCAACAGGTTTCACCCCTTTTCAGCTAGTTTATGGCTTAGAAGCTGTGTTACCTATTGAGTGCGAAATCCCATCACTTCAAATGGCTGTCGAATTACTTCCAGCTACTTCCGAAGAGGAGAAACGGTTGTTATACTTGGCTAAATTAGATGAGACTCGACGTGACGCTACTTTAGCCATCGAGACTCACGCAAAACGAATGAAAGCCCAGTACGATAAAAATGTAACTCCTCGAAGTTTTTCAGAAGGAGACCTAGTACTATTATATGATCAAGCGAACGATAAGCTAGGTGCTGGAAAATTCGTTCCCATGTGGCATGGGCCCTACATTGTAAAGCGAAAGCTAGCAAAAGGGGCTTATGAGTTAGTTGATTTTGATGGGGACTCTTTGGGCAAACCCAGAAATGGACTTTACCTAAAGAGGTATTATGCTTAAAATGATGGATGGAGAAATTTTTAGATAGGTTAGATTTCCTTTCTAGCTAGCAAGTGTGTTAGTTTAGTCAGTGTGCTTAGCTTAGCAAGTGTGGTTTTCGTCATTATCCTGGCTTATCTTGGTTTTACTCTTGATATTGTAGATGTCGACGCCTCTCCAAACATACATTGGATTCGCTGATGGTGCTTGTCGTAGTACACGGAATATCTCTTCCGCAGCTTGGGTTATCTATTCACCCTCTGACGAGTTAGTTTCTATGCATGGGGTAAGCCTCGGTCAAACAACGAATAACATTGCAGAATACAGTGCAGTGGTTGAATTATTATCCGAATCTATTTCATTTGGAATTCGACGTTTGATTGTGAGGTTAGATTCTGAACTTGTTGTATTACAGCTTAATAGAGTTTATGCCATTAGAAATCCTGTGTTGTTAAGGTTGTTTTTGAGAGTGCGTCTCTTGGAACGTGAATTTGATTACATTGAATATCAACATATTCCAAGGTCTGAATACATTAGCAGATGCAATTGCTTCTCGAGTGTTGGACAGACATTTATAATAATCATGCAAGTAAATTTAAAGACATTTCATCATACATGTTAAACAAGATAAGCCGGTAATAGTGATATATAGATATAGATAGAAGTGTGTCCAAAAATATATACATCGTCTTCGATCATAGGTTTAACACACCTTATGATCGGCAAAATGATAGTACAAAAAGTCAAAAATGTCACATGTGACTACAAAAGTGACTAGTCAATCACTGGTGGTGCTCTCTGTACGACACCACTGCGCGGGCTACCTTGCGCAGAAATCTCCTAAACGGTCCAGGGACCGCGACTACAAAACGTTGAAGCCTGATAGGAATGTCGTCCATAGAAGTCTCAGGTATGTCTACCGTGAGACGATCTAGGTCATGCTCCAACTCAGCTAGTACGTCCGCAGCCGCGTCCTGTGGGGCCGGTGCCGGTGCAGCTGGATGTCGTCTGTCGTAAGGCCGGAGATTGGCTGGACGCTGTGGTCCAACATCTGCATTTTTAAAATTTTACTGTTAGTTTGAGACGATATATATGAAAAATAAAAAATACATAATTAGAAAACTTGTGAAAATGAAAGTACCTCTGTCGTCCCATTGTTCTCCCTGTGGAAGAACCATGTCCGGATCACCTCTGAAATCCATTCCGGCATATGGAAAGTCTTGTATCACAAAAAGCTGGCCCTCTAGCCAGTCGAAGTAACTGTCCGAGAATCGAACCACTGCAGCACCCTCGTCAGGATGCCGGGCCATCACCGCAACCCATCGAACAAGCTTTGGCTCCCGAGGACCCAAGTCATCAACAGTGAGTTGCTGAGGGATCAGCATAGGAACTCTCTCCAAGGCAAAGCTCACGACTATAGGCCCATATCCAAAAGTCTTTAGTCGTCCGTTCTTTGCCTTGGTCAGTTGGCTCTTCATATGAGCCGACACAGCTTCGCACCAGTTGAAGATGGTGCCTTGGTAACAGTCAACTGCCATCCGCATTTGGGATCCGGAGGCAATGTGCAAGGCGGCCGCGCCACAAATCCTGGTGACCGTAAATGCAATAACTCTAAGTTCCGCCAGAGCGATGTGTTTTATCTCCACGCCTTTTTTATGGCGAGTCCCTGGTCTGCACCACTCCTCGCGGAGATCATCAAGGGATTGGCCACCCGGCCTGGTCCCCACAAGGTTGAGTTGCTCACCTCTGTTTGGCAAGCCAGTGAGAAAGTATACATCCGAGGGCTCTATCTCGAGCTGGTGCCCTCCAATGTAAAAACATTGATCCTGAACGTTCCATCGCTCAACCAGCCATTCCAAAAATCTTACCTGGCCCCTCATGCCCGGTATGGTCCAATATTTGTACAATCCACATGTTCTTAAGGCATCCAGAGAGGGTTGGTGGTTAATCGCAGCTTCATCGTCCTCTACGTGCTCTCTCTCTCTCCAGTCTAACATGTTTAAGGTCCTGCACATCAAAAGAGTCAATTAGAAATTAATTTGAGCAAATTTGGTGGTTTTTTGAGAGAGTTGGGGTTTTGAAATGCGCCCTTTGCGGAGGACACACCCCAGCTTTGTAGCACAGGGCGTCCGGACGCAGCTTGCCTGAAGGCGGGCTGCGTCCCCCGACCTTTTTCCCGTGTGAGAAAAAGTCGGGGGACGCAGGTCACCCGAAGGGCACCTGCGTCCGCCGAGGGGCGCATTTTGAACTCAAAACCCCCCCAAAAAATGAAACAGAGACCAAAAACAACAAACTAAACGGATAGAAATGAAGAGTGGGATGTGTAAAATACCTGGGTGAAGCGGCGTTCGATTCCGACGGTCAGATTTTCCGCAGCGACCACGGGAAGTTTCTTGTCAAAAGCTCCTTTTTCAACCTCCAAAGTCAAACGGTGAAAATGACATTGTAAAAGGTCTTTTTATAGGTTTTTTGGGTGAATGAGTTCATTTTTTACCATGAAAAGATGTTTTTCGACGTATTTTTGCCTATTTTAAACAGGTATGAGTAATGTGTCGCTTTTGTGCAGGACAAAGGGATTTTGAGGGAAATTGTAATTTTCACGAATAAAAATATCAGAGTCATCTTTTAAGCCCTTTTCTGACTCCTAAAACATGAAAAGATCGTCGAGTGTCTCTTTTTCACTCGTTAAAACGGAATTAAAAGACGGTCCCCTTTTAGCTCTTTTCTGACCGTGAAATCAGGAAAAGATTGCCGGGTTTTTGTCGTTTCAAACTCGATAAGGAACTAAAACGACGTGTCTTTGATCGCTTTTTACTTTTCAGGTCGACGACACTATTATGAAAGTACTCCTTGGTCGCAAGATCAAGCGGTTCCCCCAGGTATTATTTTATACTTTTTCTGGCTTGAGGGACACAAACTTACGAAAAAGTTCAACGTGGAGTTTCCTTAAGTTTTTCAGACTCTCTAAAATTGAAAAATACCGAGTTTCTCCTATACTGGGCTCGTTAAACTTTTACAGTAAAGGACCTGTTCAATTACAAACAGGAACGAACCACTCCTTCCTAGGGTTCGAATTTAAACTAGGTTGGACTCGTCCGAAGGATGAGCTTATAACCAAGCATATGTTATCCTCCTCAAGCTTGTTAAAAATAAAGAGGTACTTGCCAGAAATGGTGGGGGAAAAGAGAGAAGAATGAACCTATTTGTCACCTTTTGTCTCAAGTGAAACTTTATCACCACTCTTGGACACGACACTTTTGCATTTCACCTGGGTTGGGAAATCTTTTACCTCACAGTTGACCAAATCACTTTGAAAATCTTTAACCGGGTTCAGGGGTTAACTTTGAGTTATTCGTCACCAAACCATTTGTCGTGTCGTTATGTGTTCAAGAGGTCTGCAAGCAAAACTTTCATCTGCAAAATACTTGTCATCCATTCGACCATCCCTGAGTCAGTCCTTACAGCAACATTTCTTCAACTTGAACAATGATTTCGTGTTGCGGGCTTGCCTGCAACGAGTCGCTTTCTATCGACATCGACACATTATCTAGAAAGATGACTTAGGAATCGACAGTACCTTGAAGTCTGCATGCATCAATGGCAGGTTTCTCGCCTTTGACTACAGTTTACATCATTGACTTTCGATCAAAGGATTCCGTGAAGTGTTCGACATCAGAACATATATTCACATTTCACGGGTTGTGCTTGGTACTTTGAGAACCATTGACATTACTGGTGGTCTCTCTCACACTTGTTAACAGTTCACATCATCGACTGGTAATCAAGTGGTTTCTAACATGTTCGACATCAAATCATTTAATCACATGCTTAGAATCGTACCAATTCGGGAAGTAGGAGTGAAGACCCTGGATCTAGTTTCTACCATCCAGGCTGCGAGGAGTTTTGTATTCATTATCTATGTAGACTAATCATAAACAGATGGCTGCGTCCATACTGTGTCTACAAAAGTCTATAAAATGATGTACTGCAAGATCATTCCTGTATCAGAATAGTTAGTCCATTAGTTAAAGTTTTGAATCTGAGTATGGGAATGCCTACCTCAGTGATGATATAATCTTATACATGTATTTTGTGTTGAAAATTGCAGGTTCTAACCAGGTCATCCACAAGTCAATCCTTGAAATGATAAAGCGCTTCACCCTTCCTAGAATTATAAAACACCAATCTATTCCAGGCTTCGCACTTTAGGGGGCAATCTGTTACACTAAAAAATGTCACCTTGACTACTTACAGTTAGTATGGCTCAAAATCAACAGTCATGCTACCCTCTTAGGCAAGTCTATGCCTCTGTTATCCATCTCAAACTCAAAGAAGAGAGAAAGTCTTGTAAAAACTTTGTTTATCTCTGGGGTCGCAGGTTCTCTCTAGCCTTACCTGCGGGGACGCAGGCCATGTTCACAAAAACTGCGTCCAGGGACGCTCTGTATGTTAAAGGACAGGTGCGTCCTCCTGTAAAAGGCAAAATGCGCAAGTTTTATCTTGAGAAAGTTACTTGTGGTTACTTCTAGAACATTCTAGAGGTCGGTTTGATGAAATGGATGCGCCTCCAGTTGGTTCATGTATCTCTATAAAGAGGGAACTTATCCCATCAATAAGGGAGTTATCCCACCCATAGAGGGGGATGATCCCATTGATAGTGGACCTGAATAACCTCTTTACAGCACTATAAATAAAGGCATTGAGCCAGAAGGAGGGGAGGTTGGAGCTATACATTTTCTTTGGGTAAATGCTGCAGGATTTAGGTCTTCCATTAGAACCTTTGTGAGGAGAGATTGTCTTTACATGATTCTACTTGGAAGTGGGTGAGCTTTGTCAAAGTAGAGGAAAACACTTGATGGACCCTGGGAGGAACTTGCACAACACCAAGGCCAGGTTGTAAGAGTTTCTTTGTTTTGTTATTAATACAAACTGGTTTATTTTTCTCAATAGCTTGTGTTAATGAGTTATTTCATGTGTTCCTTGGTCTGCATGTTGAATGTATGTTTTATTATATGAAATACAAGTGCTCGGTAATTGTTTGATTGTTTGTGGTTGCAGGAATTGACTTGAAGGGGGAGCTCATCCGGATCGTCAAGAACGGACTTCAACAATAGCGTTTTGGAATAAGGTAAGCCTAAACACTTGTACTTTTCATATTGTAAAAGGTATATTTAGAGAAAGATCACTCCATTTTGTCTTGTTTGTCGCTAGAGAGTTCATACTCCTAGGGAGGTCAGTTGTGTCAGCCCAAATGACTTTTTCCGCCACGACAAAAGCCCGAGCCTGAAATTGTTGAAAATGTGGAGAAGCCAGAAGAAGTGGCTCCTGTAGAGGACGTGAAGATTCTCGAGGTATTGATAAACGAGGAGAAAAGTATAGAATCTAGAAATTTGAAAGAGCAGTCCACCAATGATGCGGCTGCTGCAGAGAAGCCAGCCCCTGTCAATGAACCTGCGTCTACAAAACTCACATGGACAACACAAAATAATATTTATGCCGTAGGCAATACTATGTCACACCATGGATTAAGGTTCGTTTGGTGACAAAATAATATATCGTTTGAGTTTAAACCCCACAGCTTCCAAAGCCTGACGGCCGAATCAGTGAACGTTAATAATGCATCCTCTCGTGCATATAACTATATGCATCGAATATTTTGCACAGAATTAATTAAAGGAATTTTAACTATAACATAATGGAGGACAAACTTCAAAACACGCGATTCGGTATGGAGGACAAACTTCAAAACATGCGATTCGGTAGCAGCAGTTTGCTTGTGTTGAATGTCGGACAGAACTAGTATCATCGACCTCGGGCCTCGTTTAGTCGTTTCCATTCCAGGTAGTCAGTCGTTGCCATTCTTGGTAATTCATATCCTGTTGGTAAGGAATCAATTCCTTCGGTAAATCCCTGATGCCCGAGCTGCAGCAGATTGGAGAAGATTCGGTGGCGCTTGAGAAAATGACGGCAATTGAGAGCAGGCTAAATATCGCAATATAAGTATTACAAAGCCACCAAATAACCGTATCGCCAAAATAGTGCTATCTCCTTGGCAGGCATAGGAATTTCGATGACTGGCTGCACAACTCGTCAACAAGAATGAAAAGGCTGCATTTTTGGGCCTCTCTACTAGCTACTTCGGCATACAGCCCATGCCAGGCCTCTCCGTATAGCATTGCTGCACTTCCACAGCGAACGTAAGGGTAGCAGAGAATGCCCCATAGAGAACGTTAGGGTAGCAAAGAACGTGCCATAGAGAACTGACCAACGGGGTAGCAGGTACCGCTACAGAAACGCTTGACCGATAATATCAAATTTGATAGACTGAGTGGATGGCAGATGCGTTATGAATATGGAGCAGCGAATCGACAAAGTATATGGGCAGAGCGCAGACAATCAGTGCGTTTCAGGCAGACAATCAATGCGCAGATGTTTCAGGCAGATAATGGCGCAGACGATGGCAGATAACACTTCAATGTTTAAATCAAAGGACCAGCGTTACAAATTCAGGAATGCGCAGAGACTAACGTTTCAGGCAGAAAATGGCGCAGACGATGGCAGATAACACTTCAATGTTTAAATCAAAGGACCAGCGTTACAAATTCAGGAATGCGCAGAGGTCATGGTCAGGAATGCATTGCAGTCAGAGATACGTTCTTGCTGGGGCAGAAATGGCAGGTCTGAGCACATAACAGGCCACAGAAAAACAAGTGGCTCTGATCCCATGTTAAACACACATGGACAACAAACAATGTGTGAAAGATAAATCAGTGAGTTCATTTTTATTAACATAAGATACACATTTTTAGTACAATAGGTGACTCTTGGGATTCAGATCCCAAGGTCTCTTGGACTGCTTTTGTCCATTCGAATTCCACACTAACCCTTTAGGATTAGGTGTCCAACACCCATCAAGATTTTTATTTGAGTAAATTGCTGCGAGATTTTAGAAAAATTATACTCGGAAAATTCACCATAAAAGTTTCCAAAAAGTCTCACTAAAGGCAACTCGGTTGTGAAGGAATTGTCTTTAGTGCAACTTTTTGGACTTTTCGATGTTGTAATAAGGCAGAAAAATACGAGGTGAAATCTCAATTTTTGTTACTTAAACTATTTTTATGACTGTATATATGGATTAAGCACCCTGAAAAACCCCTAGCGCACTTCGATTGTGCAAGGGTTTCCCATCAAACTTATCATTTCAATAAATTCCTGTCAAATTCAAGATAAATTAGACTAGAAAAATTCCGCTGGAAAAGATTCCAAAAAATATCACAAAAGCCAACTTGGTTATGAAGGAGTTGTATTTAGTGTGAATTTTTGGACTTTCTGGTGCTCGAGTCGGGCAAAAAGAATTCAGGTGAAATCTTGATTTGTGTTATTTAAATTGGTTCATTTTACTGTATATATGGATTCACCGCCCTAAAAAACCCTTAGTGCACTTCGGTTGTGTAGGGGTTTGCCATCAATATTGTGATTTCAATAATTTCATATCATATTTTAGAGAAATTAGACTGGAAAAAACCCATTGGAAAGGCTTCCAAAAGGTCCCACTAAAGACAACTTGGTTGTGAAGGAGTTGTCTTTAGTGTGACTCTTTAGACTTTCTGGTGCTAGAATTAGCTTAAAAGTTTGACGTGAAATCTTGTTTTGTGTTATTTAAACTGGTTTTTATTACTGTATATATCGATTTAGCACCCTAGAAAACCCTTAACATGCTTGATTGTGCAGGGTTTTCCTGTGAAGCTTGTCATTTCAATAAATTATTGTTGGATTTTAGGTAAATTAGACTAGAAAAACCCATTGGAAAAGCTTCCATAAATTTTCACTAAAGATAACTCAGTTGTGAAGGAGTTGTCTTTAGTGCCTTTTTAGACTTTCTCGTGCCAGAATTGTGCAGAAAAAAATGATGTGAAATTTTGATTGTGTTATTTAAATTGGTTTTTTGTTTATATATATCGATTCAACACCCTGAAAAACCCTTAATGCACTTCGATTGTGCAGGGGTTTCCCATCTATGATACTGATAACTTTATTGATATAAAATTGTTTATAAAAATTAATTAAATTATAATTTATTTTAAAATTTATTATAATTATTGTTATTAAGTAAAACTAATTAATGTATAGCTTTAATATATATACATTTCAAAACGTAAGTAGGAATATTCTAAACCATGAAAATTTATTGTCACTTTACCAAAGAGATTTCCAACTTATGAATAAGCATTGTTACCATAACATGGGTCAATATAATGGCTTATTGATAACACATCGCCAAATAAAAATAAACTATTTTATATGGCACTAGTTTGTATGACATTTTCTAATTAATAAATTTAATTAAGAGAACAAAAAGGGGATACCTACTTTTAAGATAAATCACTATCTTTAATTTGTCACCACTATTAATAATATTATAGAATATTTTGTGGAGGTTAAATCCTTATCATCTATTTAATTTTTTTTAATAATTAAAATAAAATTCTCAAAGCCTGCTCCATGGGGTCTTGGATAAAGTGTGAGTCACTAGTTCGATTCGGGTCATGGATAGACAGAGCTTGGGTGAGCTATTAAGGAACTCCTAAATGTTAAGTCACTAGTTTTATTCCCGCCATATTCAGGTGTTACTCTTGGAAATCTAGAAGCCCTATTCCAAAATAAACACTCGGATCTAAGTAAATATAAAAAAGTTAGAGAAATATAATATTATTTTCAGGATTTAAATGTTTTTCAAAATAAAATTCCCTAACGTATATAGATAAAAGTATTAATTTATCTATTATTTATTATAAAATAATGTATATTTTTACCATTCACTTTTTAATCATTTAATATTATTATTTTATCATGATTCACCTTAAAATTCTCTACACTTTAACAAAAGGAATTTGGAGGAGTAGACATTTGCACAGATTTACTCAAGACAATCTATATATTGCACTTAAAGAGAAATTACAAGCCACATAAATAGTGCTCATGAGATCCAAAAGATTCCGAACAAGGGATTGCTTGTTGAGAAAATCTCTTAACAAAGCTCAACAACCAACAAAATAATCTTAGCTATTTACTAATGTCAGCCTTATTTGAAGTCCTCCCTTTAACACCTACATTACATCATTAAAAAAATTATTACAAGAATCATAAATTACATATAACCACATTTGTCTAGTTAGTCTTCCTTGGCACATATACCTACTCTAAAGTCTCCTAGACAACATTGTTTTCACCACCACAATCTTCAAGCTTCCCATTCAACTAATTTAAGATATAACCGCCTCTGACCATATTCGATGAAATTTTTATAATTGACACTTCTTGATCTTCTAAGGGAAAATATTGATACTAGACCACCGTGTGGACAAAATCCCAAGTATCAAAAAACAACGAACTACACTTTGATAGTTGTATAGGTGACTTTTTTGATTACTGGGAATTTTCAATTGTCAATTATGCAACTGACCTTTCTACACACATGGATCTCATAACATGACCTGTAACTAATGATCTTGAAGCCTAAAGCATAACAATATCCATTACCATATAATAGACTCACAAAATCAAAGTAGTGATACATTCTCTCAGCACTGAGAATGTTCACAACCAAAAGTTTAATTATATTATTTTTTTCATTAATTAGTTCTTCATATAATTTTACCCACAAAAGTAAATATAAAATATAGTAATAAATAATAACTAAAATGCATCCCTCCATCATAGGTCAACACAAGCATTGGATAGATCATTTTTTTTGTCTACATTATTTTTTTATCAAACAAGTTGCTATCTGCATGGCTCTTAAGCATCTATCACATTGAAAAACACTAGGGGATATCTGCTGCAATTCAACTCAGTCAAATTGCTCCTATGGTGAGCTCGATTTTCTTCCAATGGTTGTGGAGAAGCTCACAATCCATATAATCCCTCTTCCCTTTTGTCTTGTTTCTATGTTCAACAAACAAGCTTCGGGTGACATGTTCAATGTCACTTATCATCTGTAAAATCCCTAACCACTGCAAGGAAATCCCCATCAGAGTTTAACCTCTCATCCTTCAAAATATTTGTAATAAGGTCTACTGACACTTTGATCTGAAGGCCTCCAGTTAAGATGGATGAAATCAAAGGTTTTATTTTATGTACATAGATAGTTAGAGTGTGAGCATGTTTATTTTCATATTGCTATAGTGTTGATACTATTTTTTCATGTCTCACTAGGTGTAGTTGGAAGGAGCGGTGAAGAAGATTTATGTTAACTAAAGGGAGCGAAAAAACCAAGAATACCTCACTGTGGCTACAAAGGCATTTCGATGGTCAGCACAAGCTTCAAATTTGAGATTTTTATCTTGATTACAAAGTAAATATTAAGCAAAGGTCGAGGTCTGTAGAATAATGATTTAGATATTGGAGAGAGAGCTCAAATATGGAGTCATGATTATGTTTTTGAGATCGTATTAAGCGAATATTTTGAATGGCAGGTGATGTAATACCCCTCTCTCATTATAATTATTCTATATTTTTTTCTTTATTAAAGACTGAAGTATACTGGAAAGAATGGAAGAAAATCCATTAGGTAAATGAAAACATTTATGTGAATAATTAACTTTTATTAATTAAAATATTAAATAAAAGTGTTGAGGAATGAGATACTTGAATAGGATATTCTTGCCTCAAATAATGCTTGCATGGAAAGATTCTAGATAATGTTTTATATAAACTTAATGGATCAGAGAGAAAATTCCATTAAGTTTCTTAGTTGGGTAAAGATGCTAAGTTGAGGATAAACATAAAGCATCGTGAGAGATAAAGGAGAGATTTTAAGGAAAAGCCTAGGCAAGTGGTTGTGGAAGGCCACAAAAATGGGATGCCGCTAAGGGAAACATCCAACATGGAAGAAAGATATGAAATACCTAAGAAAGAATCAATAGGGGTTTTTGATTATTTGGCAAGTACTCTTAGCTTAGGCAAAACTGGAGTTGCAGTTCATGGTTGGGTGTTGAGTGTTCTCAATCAGTATGATTTGCTACTGTGATTTTCTAGTTACAGAATCGGTGCATAATTATTTCAGAGAATCATTACGTAATTATTTTTTATGCATTTTATTATGTATTTAATTTTGATGAATATTGTTATTGAAATTATTCAAACACATATATTTCAAAATTTATTGTTGAGGTGTGAAAATATTTGGAATTATCCTTTTTGATGTAGATGGATTTTTTGAGAAACTATAATGGCTATATATTTTGTATCTATTCTAATTCCTACAAATAAATGTATAGTGTTATCCAAAGAAAATATATACACTGTAATATAAGGAATTGCATGTATGAGAATGTTCAAAGTTCAATAAGGAGCATTAAATTCCTATGTATATAATCATGTGTGTTAGAAATTGCAACCCACAGAAAGGGAATACAAGTTACTAAGAATAGGCAGTGTAAACATAGAATCAAGTGGGAGCAACGTTGCTAATTATAATACACAACATATAAATCTAAAGGATTCTACTTCACCTCTCAGTACATAGTGTGGCTAATAGAAAATTGTCAATATCAAAAGGAGACAAAAATAAAAATATGCAAAGGGAATTAATTGAGGGTGGGGGGGGGGGGGGGGGGGGTGTGGAGAGGATCATGTACAATGATAATTCTGAAATCGGACTTATCGAGTTTCAACTTGTGAACATATATCAGAGTACTGTAAGACTAAAATAATGACGATGTGTAATAGATGGGAATAACCATAGTAGGAATTGTGAACAATAATCAAAATTGAGCGCTCAAATAAGATAAAAATTTAATCAGATCTACTCTAGTTGATTGTTGAATGTTACAATGAATATTTCATTGACTATGCCATATTTTTTCTAACAGTAATGAGTCTCTTTAGATCCAACATCATACACGTATCATATTAAACACTAGCGCATTAATTAAACACAAGGAATGTACACATAAGAAATTATGAATTCAACAGTTCGGCAGGCACAAAAAAAGGTTTCTTTTATTTAATATTAAATAATAAGAACGCAAGAAAAGGATAAATTTATCTCATGAAAGAGTGACCAAGAAAAATTCATATGCATAAACATATTATAAAACAATTTAGTAATTGTCACAAAAATATAAGACCCTAAGAAAACAAATATTTTTATATCTAATATCAATTTGTATGTCGAACTAACATAACCATAATTGGAAGGATAGAGAGGATAGCACGCAAGAAAAAAATTAACTTTAATAAATAGTGAATGTTTACAAAGGGTCTGAGAGGATAAAAATATACCCTCATTGATCCGAAATGGATACTAAATCAAGAAGAAAAGGTATTATAGACTCATGTGTAGGAAAATGCCTATATTACTTAATGCAACGGATCAAAAAGATTGCGAATAATATAGACAATTAACAATCAGAAAACATAATAGACATACCCATCAACACAACAAATAATCAAGGAGTTCACCAGACTTCTTGGCTATGTCTCTTGGTCCAACTTTCAATGTCCACCTCTATATTAAGTATTTAAGAATAGATTATTACAAGAGTGAGCTCAAAAACAGAGTCTCAACCAACAGTGACATCAAAGAGGGATCTGCTCGAAAACCTCAAGTCTAAAAGAGTGCACAGACTCTCCCTCTGTCTTGTTCCTCTATTCAATATGCCTCAATCTGACTGACTGACTGTCTTCCTGTGACTATATTCAACTGACTTCTCCTTTGTCTCTGACCCCCTCTGTGTTGCCATTGAATTGGTTTTAAGCCTATCGGTGTTGTTGGTTCAATCCCCTTATTGGGCTTTCTAGCTCTCGGCGTTGTCCCTTCATCTCCCTACTGAGTGTTTAAACAATCATTGGAAAAAGCTTAAGGGACAGGGCAGTTGTTTACAAATGAAAGGTTATTTGGGTGCGGGTGAAAATCCCGAAAAATACACTTTTCATTTACATAGAGAAATACACGGAATACACTCAAAACCAATGAAAAACCTGACCGCAACATTAAAGCCGGATTTCAAATGATAAAAATTATGCCCTATAATCCTCTCAAGTCCGTCTTTTATTGCCGTCATAAGCCCTTTGTATTCCATACCATTGATCTTCCTTCAATCTGACGGTTTGCATCCAACCTAAAACATCAAGTAGTCCACTCAATCTCCATCGTTGATCCATGATCTCCAATCCGACGGCTGACATCCATTTTGAGTGGCCTACTTGCACGTAGATTACCCGCCTGAAAAAGCAGTTTTCTCTCTCCTGCATCGTGCTATGTGTCGGCCAGTGTATGGAATTGGGTGAAGCCCTTCCAATACCACTTACCACCTAAAGCTTGCTCCAAAAACTGTCCACCACGGAACTCAAATCCTTCGCTCTTTAATTCATAACTCCTTCGGGTCCACCTGTGTTATGTCCTCCCTTTAGGAATCTGCGATGCGGTATCTGCAATCTCCGTCATTGATCTGCGCGCTCGATCAACGGTCCACATTAAGTCATTGGTCGCAGTAGAATTTCCCTTAGGGTCACCTTTGATATACTCTGCTGGCTTCTCCCAATGCGATATCGCCGATTTGATCTAGGCTGTTGATATTTCCGTTCCAACGGCTCTTGTGCAACAAGACTTTACGTTCCGCTTAGCTATGTTTTCCACCATTCTTAGTGTTTTTCTTCTGTGATAGTGTTTTCCAATAGTATATGTCTATAAAGACTTAGACTTAGAGGTTTGATACAAGATCAATTTTGGATCACTTTTCCTGCTACAAAATTGAATATGAAAAGCGTCTAAAAAGACCCAAAGTATATATAAAATCCTGAATAAAACATATCTTGATTAACATTCAAACAGTAAATTATTCATATCTTTGAAGGACTTATGAGTTCCTTCAGTTTGTCAGAACTTCATTGAGTAAGTACAATAGTTAATATTAGGCTCGAAAACTATGAGGAATTCCTTGAATAGCCTGACATAAAACATAAGTATATTGGATAGTTTACACTGCACTAGAAGTTGTAGATGAGGAGAGGGACATAGTTATAATCTTTGACAAATATCTTGCATCCACCACTACGGTGATCGAGAACTAAGTACAAGTTAGATAAGAACACTCTAACAATATGGTCCTATCAAAGAAGAATCAAGAACAACATGATCCTATGTGGAAATTCGAACCAACCTAAGCGCAGAGGGAGTATGGTAATTTCTTGAAAAGAAATTCAGATTTTGAGTGTGCAGTGAAGCAAAAGTAGTAAGGCACACCTACAAGAGAAGGGGATATAGCATCAACCTTCTAGGATAGAAACGGAATTGCAAAGAACCATAAAATAATAGGAAAAAAAAACACTAAAGGAGGGAGTTACCATACTTGGGTATTTTCGTGATTATCTCCTCAATTTAATGTTCTTAAATTGCAAGCATAAATTATCGACTAGGGTTAGTAAACTTATGAAGTGCAGGTGCACTATAGATGTTAGAAGCCTATCCTTTAATTTGTAAGATGATGGTTATGTTTGTTTTGAGATTTTCTTTGTTATCTAGACTCCTATTAGAATTAGATTTCTACAAATTAATATGTGGAAGCTAAGATACTATTAGAATAAGTGGAATTTAAGATACTGTTAGATTAATTTACGAGGTCATGTCTATTTGAGTATTATCCAAAAATTATGAATCTATCTAAACACCTTACTGCTTATGAAACAGAGTATTGAAATTCAAATTATTATAATGATCCTTCAAAATTTTCTCTACAAAATATATATGCAAATTCTGATTCTAAAGAGCATGAAAGAAATCTCTAATTGCAAACTGCAGGGTCGATACAAGTTCTAATTATAAAACGCACGGGAATACTAATTGTAATGAAGCAAAAAATGTTGAAGAACTAAACCATTAAATGAATGTAAGCATAAATGAAATAATGAAATGGTAAATGAAATAACTAAGTTATAAAGAGATGATGGAAACAACGAAGTAAAGGAACTTAAGGTAGAACACAATGATAAATGTAAAAGTGAGAAAATGAAAACAACATAAAGAAATGGAATGAAATAAACTAAAAACCTTGACTGTCTCCAAGGGCCCTCTGCATGCAGTAGGTGTAAATAACACTCATATACACATTGAATCACAGAAAGGTAACCTCAAATTAATATGAGAACAAAGTTCTGTTTCACAATTCTTCAACAATTAACTATTATGTTCTCCCATGTTCTTGACAGAGGATACATACTTATCTATAAAATGTGTGCTCAATAATTTGAGACTTCTATGCCTACAGGTATGTTGATCAATCCTTATTCAAATTTGAAACAAAACAGAAAAAGTGATAACTCATCGATTTTCTATTTAGAAAGAAAATCGAAGAAACATGATGCATTCAAACTTCTATTGCTACGTGTTTGACCCATGTATTGTGACTGTGCCACTGTGTGATTCTTCGATGAATTACCTCGATTTAATAGGAGGATATCCATAAGGTGATCGATCCTCAACTACCCATGTTCTTATTTTGTTCATTGGCGCACCAAATCCCCATAAACCATGGAGGTAGCTGCAAATTTATAAAATAGTTGCAGAATCATGTTAATTCTATAGCTAATGCAATCCTTAACATAACAATAAGACACATTAACAAATATGAAAAATAATACTTGTTAGAGTTTTTACCTTATCAAAATATATGATTTACTGCCTTTATTGAGTTGATAGTGATGATGAAAAAGAGGAAAATGGAGGAAAAAGGGTGTAAAATAAAAACAGTTATGGAACTGTACGTTACCCCACACTGAATATTTTGTATGACCTCAAACAAAACACAAAATTGATATCTTCAATGAACTATTGCATTTTCTTGGACACTTCTCCTAGTACATCAAGCTTCATCCTTTTCATTTTCTTTCCAGTCATTTCCATCCTCGATTTCCTCATGAGTATCTTATATTTCAAGTTTATAACATGTCTCTATAAAGCCCTTGGGATTGATCCGGTACATGGAAAATTAAACATCTCGTTGACAACTTGGGATTGATAATTTTGAAATAATTTATACCTTCGATGAGTCTACCTTAATTCCATTTCCTGAAATATGGTGACCTAAAATAGTTCCATCATTAAACATCATAAAACATTTTTTCATGACTTAAGGAAAGAATTGATTCTTTGCATCTTATGAGATTTTTTTCTAAATTTTTAGGTGCTTCTTCAAAATAATTTCCATACATTGTAAAATTATCCATATGCATTTCCGCACAGTCATGAATAAGATCAGAGAAAATTCCTAGCACTGTTATTTGAAATGTTGTTGGAGCATTTGATAATCCAAAAGGAAGTACTTGCTAAGAATAAGTCCTCCATGGAAAAGTGAATGTGGTTTTGTCTTGATCCTCAAGTGCTACCCGAGTTTGATTATACGCACTAATACCATCCAAAAATGAGAAATATTTTTTTCCTCCTAATGTATCTAAAAATTGGTCTATGAAAGGAACTGGAAAGTGATATTTCAAAGTTGCTTTATCAAATTCCCTGTCATCAATGCATACTCTCCATTTCCCATTTCTCTTCGGAACGATTACTAGAGGTGAAACCCATTGACTGTATCTGTTAGGGTCCCACCCTAACCCCCTTATTTATGTCATGCGATCACGTCATAGTCAAGAGTCAATAAAGCCCATATTAATATTTGTAAGTGGTTAACCCACAATTAATGACGGGACCATAGTTAGTTGCAAATGGGCGGTAGTATTAGATAGATGGTAAATGGGCGGTAGTATTAGATAGATGGTATTAATAAAACCCACGGTATTGGCCCGTGGTGTCGCATGTATGAGTAATATATAAAGGATAGAGACTCCCTGCGAGGAGTATCATGTCTTGTTTTGTAATCGAGCTCTGCTCTATTGGAGGTTGCCCCCTCGAAGAGGTCTGTGAACATTTCTCTCTGAGTAATAAAATCATTGCTATTCTGTGTTCTGGGTATCTTTTCTTCGCATATTCTATGTTCGGTATTACTTTGCAGGTTAAGAGCATAACAGTATCATATTGCATAGATGAAATTTACATTTAACAGTTTCTGCAATTCCTCTTTAACAATTTCTTTTAAGTTTGGATTCATTCTTCTTTGTGGTTGTTGAACAGGTCTAGCATTTTCTTCAATATAAATATGATGCACGCAGATTTTAGGATCAGTTACTTTCATATTCATGTATTCCAATGCATATGCAAAAAAATGTTTTTGCTATATTTCTACCAGTTTTTTTTTTCTGTAATTCTTCCATGTTTTCATTGATGTTCAAGATTTTTTCTAGAAAAATTTCTATTGAAGAGTTTCTAAATTTTTCCATAGAATGTAAAGACATTTGTCTAGATGATATATATTCAATATTACTTTGTTCTTGAAAATTTTGACTATTGTCACAATATAAAGAGGGTTCATTATTTTCTATTGAATTTAAAATTTGATCCTCTTCATTTATTTGTGCAAGTAAAAAATGGATGTATATCATTATCATCATCTATCCATTCTTCATTTTCTACTTCTATCAATTTTTTTGCAGGTGGGTATAATGTAAGTTTCTTTCTCAAGCTTCCATATGAGATAAACATGTCTCATGATCTATAACTGATAAAATCATCCGTTGTATCTAACCATGGCCTTCCTAAAACTAATGGATGTCCTCCTAAATTATTCTTGGGTGTTAGAATCATGAAATCAACATGATATTCTTAAGAATCTAAGCATACATATATATCTTCTAACACACCACCAGGATTAATTACAGACTTGCCTGCTAATTGTAACAATGTTGGTGTGTATTGAAGATTAGGAAGCTTCAATTTACCCATAGTTTGTTTGTTCATTATGTTTATGGCTACTCCTAGATCAATCAGTGCATTTGGTATTTTGGTTCCATCGATGTGTGTTTTCACAATGGAGCTTCCTGGACATAAATATTTTTGAATTATTATTTTCCCCATCATGATATCTATGATTCTCCCTACTAGTTGAATTCTTTTTATTTCTTTTATTTTTTTCCTAATCCTTTAGTACTCAATTCCTTAATTGCTTTCAAAAAAATCAATATTTCTTTTATTTCTTGTAATAAAGGGATTTTTATAAGAACATTTTTTAATTCATCTAACATATCATAATCAAGGAATATGATTTTTTTTTTCTACTCCTTTATCAATTTTCAACCTTTCAGGAAAAGGTGGTCTTGAGATAGATACTGAAGGTTGTTCTATAATAGGAGTATTATTAGAATTTGTAACATTTTTTTATGTTTCAATATTTTCTTTCTGAGGAAGGGAAATTTATTCTTCAGATTTATTGTTATCTTTTTTAGAATTATTTTCTATTTCCAGAATAACAACATATGGTTTTTCCCTTTCTAATACTCTAACGGACCTTAATTGAACATTATTCAGATCTAATGGAGTTATCATATAAGATTGAGGATTATGTTCTTCTAAGTTGTAAACAGGTTTTGAATTTTTATTGCTTGGAGTTGGGAGTGTTTGAATGGGTAATTGATTTGTTCTTTGTGAAAATAGAAGATAAAGTTGTGGATTTGCATTTTGAGCTTGAGCTTGAAGTAAATGGTTGGTTTGGGGGAAGTATTGTGGTGGAAAATTTGGATAAGTGGCGGATATTGTTGATATTGAGAATATCTCCCATAAGGATTTTTCTATCCTTGATTCGAAGATTATTGTCGAGTGTAAGGTTGCCATGGCATAGGTGGATTCCAATTATTTTGTGAAGATTGTGTGAATTGTTGAGGATTAAAATCTTGAGTTTGATTTCCTTAAAGATTTTGCCATTGTCTTTTGGCAATAATGTAAAGAGGGTCCATATAATTTGGCATTCCTTCTTCACTAAACATAGCATTAAGACCTAGTATAGAGGGACAATCTTTTGTATTGTGATTTTTTGAACATATGGCATAGGCTTTTATCCTTTTTAAATCTAAAGGTCATTCTCTCGGAGCATGCTTCTTTGTACACCTAGGACCAAAGATAGATAATGCAGCATTTTTAGCTTTCTTCTTGTTTTTTATTTTAAGGGTGTCAATTTTCTCAGTGAGATAGGACAAAAGATGGATAATGTATCATTTTTAGCTTTCTTCTAGTTTTGTATTTTAAGGGTGTCAATTTTCTCAGTGAGGCTCCCTAAAATATTTTCTTTAAAGTTATCAAGCAAACTACTGATTTATGCCCTACTTACTGTCTTGACTACAGATTTATTTACTCTTGATAAAAGAGGATCCTTTGCACTTTTCCCTGTTCTTGTTTTACCTCTTGAAATATGTACACATAGAGCACAAAAAATTGCAAATGGTAACTGAGAAATATATCCTTTTCCCATTAGATTGAGAAGATCAATCCACTCATCTTTAATGTATTTTAGTAATAGAGAATTCAAAGTTTCCTCATCCAGATTATTCATTTTTTCTGTTTTGATATTATAAACAAATATTTCGACAAAGTCTTTAATATTCTCATCTTATTTTTGTAACATTTTAAAGACTACATCTTTAATGCTCTAAGGCATACAATAATCCTTATATTTATCTAACAATTCATCTTTCATTTGTGCCCATGTCCTTATAGAATTATTTTCTAGCTGATAAACCATTCTAATGTTGAATCCTTTAAGATGGCAGGGAACAATTGTATTTATTGAGCATCATGCAAATAATAATATGATCTACATAATACCTCAAATTTAAAGATAAATGCATCTGGGTCTTCACTTCTTATTCCATGAAAATTGGGGAGAATAGAAGGACATATGTTTTTCATTGTTAATGTTGTATCTTCAACAAGGATATGGAACCCAAAAGGTTCTGGATTTCCTCTTCCTCTACTTATACCACCTCCTCTTCCACCTCCTCTATTTCCTCCTCCTCCTCCTCCTCCTCCTTGAATCCTATGTTGTTAACCATTGACATTGTGTACTTCTCCTTCTCCTTCATCAGCCATGATGGATTCCTCATAATAGATATCTGGTTCTATAATAGGATTATCTAGTTTTTCTTCTAGTTCTTATGGTTCCTCTATCAATGGTTTGAAGTAAGTTTCTTCCTCTTCTTCTTCAGTAGGCACTTCCAACTCTTTAGCTAAAAGTTGTTCTCCAGTTGAAGATAGGAAAATCATTCAAGTTGTTGGAGATGTGGGGTCTATTTCTATCACGACCTCTATTGATGAATTTGGTGAAACTTTAGATTGCATTTTGGATCTTAAGACTTCAAGAAGTCTATATTCGCCTACTATGGATGGAATTCGAGTTTGTGTGGGTCGTGTGGAACTATGACGTCATGGTGGAGTGAGTGATGATCTAGGAAATAATCTTCTTCCTTGACCTACAAACCTACCTCTAGAGTCTCTTTCCCTATGCATGTCATGTTTTTATCTTATTTTTTTTAAGTCCTCTACTTACATTTCCTCAGCAAACAATGCCAAAATATTTGGTAAATTTAATGTTCTTAAATTGCAAGCAGAAATTATCGACTGGAGTTGGTAAACTTATGAGGTGCAGGTGCACTATATATGATAGAAGCCTATCCTTTAGTTTGTAAGATTATGGTTATGTTTGTTTTGAGATTTTCGTTTTTATCTAGATTCTTGTTAGAGTTATATTCTACAAATTAATATGTGGAAGCTAAGCTACTGTTATAATATAGTGAAAGTTAAACTATTGTTAGATTAATTTATGAGGTCATATCTATTTGAGTATCATCCTAAAATTATGAATCTATCTAAACACCTTGCTGCTTATGAAACAAAGTATTGTGATTCAAATTATTCTAATGATCCTTCAAAAGTTTGTGTACACAATATATATAAAAATTCAGATTCTAAAGAGAATGAAGGAAATCTCTAATTTGAAACTGCAGGGTAGATACAAGTTCTAATTCTAAAAAGAATGAGAATACTAACTGTAATGAAGTGAAAAAAGTTGATTAATAAACCATTAAATGAATGTAAGCATAAACAAAATAACAAAATGGTAAACAAAATGACTGATTAGATGATGGAAACAACGAATTAAAGGAACTTAAACTAGAATGCAATGATAAATCAGAAAGTGATTAAATGAAAACAACATAAAGCGATGGAATGAAATAAAATAAAAAACTTGACTATCTCCAGGGGCCCTTCGCATCTAGTAGGTGCAAATCACACCCACATATGCATTGAATCATCAAAAGGTAACTTCAAATTGATATGAGAAAAAAGGTTTGTTTCACAATTCTTCAACAATTAACTATTACCTTCTCCCTTATTCTTGATGGAGGATACATACTTATAAATAAAATGTGTTCTCAACAGTTCGAGATTTCTACGCCTACAGGTGTGTTGATTAATCCTTATTTGAATTTGAAACTAAATAGGAAAAAGCATTATCTCATTGATTTTCTATTTGGAAAGAAAATCAAAGAAAGGTGATGCATTCAGACTTCTATTGTACGTGTTTGAGCCATTCCTTTAACCATGCCAATATGTGATTCCTTCGATAATTTAGATCACGTGAATAGGAGGAGATCCATGATGGGATCGGTCCTCAGCTACCCATGTGCCTATTTGCTTCATTAGCACACCAAAACCCTGCAAACCATAGAGGTAGTTGTAGATTTATAAAATAGCTGTAGAATCATGTTAACTCTATAGCTAATGAAATCATTAACATAACAATAAAGCACATTAATGAATATGAAAAATAAGACATGTAAGAGTTTTTACTAAAAGAGTTATGGAACTCTACAGTGAGATATGGTACGTATTACTCATTACTTTTAGATTCATGCCCATGCCAAAGTGATAAATAGTGTAGGGTTAAACCAAAGAAAAAAAAAACAATATAAGATACAAAAGCTAAACAACGATTAAATTACTTTGTACTAAAAAAACTTGAATAAACAGTCTTGGGGGAATTTTGAATTACCTATGTGAGTAGAAAAGCACTTAACCCAAACTCGAAACCATTGCTGAGGTTCACAACCCAGAAACTGTCGGTGGAGATCTGAGGCTAATAGACTTCTAGAAATGCCCCAAATAGGAAAAAATTTCATAGTCACAAGAAACACCAGAGAACAAAGATAAATAAAAAAACTCAATTATTATCCCACTTGCATTCCATACCAAAAAAAAATTGTAAACAGTACTGAAGTAAAAACTTAAGGAAAATGTAGTAGCTATGAAGATACTGTTGTACCCTACAACAACCCCCCATTTCATAACATTTTTATGACAAACAATTTACATATGAAATGGGTCCCTTTTAAAAATTTTAATTGGCATTAATAAACTTGTTCAAATAAGGTATGATAATCAAATGAATTTATGCAAAAAACCTTTGTTGAACAAATGATAAGCAATTTTTGGTTAAGTCCAAAAAAGTAATCGCAAGTTCGGTTGCCATCTTGGTTTTTCCCGATGCGATATCGCTATCGGCCATCGGCAATAGCCAATGCACACACAAAAAGGCACATACCTTTTCCCCGATGCGACGCGATATCGGCGATCAATTATCGGCGCTATTTCTTGTGAAAAATGTTTTGAAGCTTTTACCCGATGCGATATCGCATATCGGCAATCGGTACAATCCTACGCATTTTCATAAGATGGTTATATCCTTTCCCCGATGCGATATCGCTATCGGCATTCGCTAAAAGCAATTGATACACATTCAGGGGTTATGTTCACGCGCCGAATGCGATATCGCAATCGGCGTTCGCTAAAGAACTTTCCCAAGTGATAACGCCACACATACACTTCCGATGCGATATGATGACGCTTAATGATGACCTCAGTTCCAAAAGATGATTATTTCAAAGCATTAAAGTTATATTTAAACTCGATTTGACAAAAGCACAGATTTCAAAATGCCGTTAAGTAAAGGGATAAGGTAATGCATGCGTATTTAAAGCTTTGCCCCTTCGAATTAACGAGCAATTACGATTAGACCTTTGAAAAAATCTATTACATGCTTTAAGGGGTCATTCGGTTAAATAACTTAAGTAATGGTCATTTATGAAGCTGCAGGCCGTAAAATCATCATCATTGCATCTACGGTGCCTTCTCAAATCATTAGATCCGCAACCTCTTTTAGGAATAATCTCGCCACGCTTCAAATCATATATTTATCCCGTTATGGATTGTCATTGTTATTTCTTTGTTACGATTTCTCTTGCACTTGTGTAGAATTCGACTACTGAGAGAAGTCTGAATATGATGGGAAAGAAGTTCAAGAAGGTGGCAGGTTCTACTGCGACACCTGCCTCAGGCCAAGCTGCTACACCTTCAAGGAAAGGCTTAATCTCAGATACTACATGCACTGGTCTTACTGGTACTACATGGCAAGGGACATACAATTTGCTAGAAGGAGAACAACCAGAAGCGACAGTAACGGAGGCAAGTGTGGATGAATTAAGAAAGTCTGAGGCAACTCTTAAAGATTTGGCTGACTGTTTTCTGCACAGAATAGCAGCCAGGGAACAAGTCTTGCCTTATACTGATGTGGTACGTTGGGCAATTGAAGAAATTCCTCTCACTAATAGAACCTTCATTTCTAAGGATGGAAGGATTTTCGGCTCCTTCAAGCCTGACGACTTGAGACGAATGTATCATTTGCCCAATCTCGAGCAAGTCTATAACAGAGCATTTGTGGAGAAATTCGCCAGAGAGAATGAATCACCAGCCGAACCTCTCCGAGATTGGAGGCAAAATCCAGCAAAACACAAGCAGGATATGTCGGGTAAGTACTCCAATGCCTCTTTGGCTTCACCTTACTGCTATGCTGGAATTATGATGTGTAGATTGTGGGGATTTCATGATTCTGCAAATATCCATGTTGATATGGTTCCCTTAATGGAAGCAGCCGTTAATAGTATAATTATGGATTGGGCCACTATCCTGTCTGATAAGTTGGTCTTAGCTATTCGTGAGTTTAGGGCCAAAACCAGAGTCACTGAGAGAAAAATCCCACCTTTTTATTACTCTGCATACATTATGGATGCCCTTTGTTTTAATTCTGAGTTTCCTGTCCTTGGTTGGAGATGGACAACCCATGACCCAACACCTATTCATTTGTATCATCGTAAATTGTGGAAACCCTCTCACAAAGACCATTTGTACCAAATTTGCAATGGTTTTATGGTTCCCGTTCACTATTCCATTTTTGACAGACCTATCCCTAGGATTTCCTATGAAGCCTCTTTTGACCTACCAGCCGTAGCCCATTGGTTCGGCGAAGAATGTTTTTCTTATATCAGAGTTTTTGGAAGCAAGGCCAGGCCACATGTTCTCCCCTTATACATGCCAGACAAATTGCTAGCCCGAGAAATCTCCTATCAGATCATGTCTGAAGGTGTTACCCAAACTCTCAAAGAGGAGAAGAAGAGAGGATGGCCATCGTTTCCTTTAAGAATTGGATTTTATACGCTGCTAAATTATAAGCATGCAGAAAAGGAAGCAGCAAAACTCCAAATGCTATCTCTAGTTTCTATTCCCAACAGACTCTATGACCCGAAAAAGACTGCTTTCATTGCCTTGGAACAGGCTAAGCTGACAAAGGTTGTTCACCAAGAAGACCAGTTTGACGACCTGTTCATGGGTGCTGATTCAATAAGCCAAGTCCAACAACTTGCTGCGATGAGATATGAAGATATGGAATTAACTGAATTTAATAAACTTAGAAAGAAAAGGTTGCAAACTTTGCCTCTAAAGTTATTATCTACAACCCCAACTTCATCCTCAAGCGAGCCTGATCAGCCAGAAATAAATTCACCTCCCGTTACAATTAGAGAACAGGAGGAAAGTCAAAGAAAGCTGCAAGCAGAAAGGCATAGAAGAGAACAAATAGAAAGGCAGCAAAAAGCACAAATTGAACAAGAGAAAAGAAGGCAAAGGGAGCAAGAAGAGCAAAGAAGACAAAGGGAGATAGAAGAACAGAGGAAAAGAGAGGAAGAAGAAAAAGTAAGGAAAGAACTGGAAGATAGGCAGAAAAAGGAATTGGAGGAACAGCAACGGAGAGTACAAGAGGAGCAACAGCGGGAGGCATTCGAAGAACAACAGAGAATTGAAAAAGAAAAAGAACAGAGTAAGCAAATCTCTGTTGATACTGAATTGATTAAAGAATGGAATCAATTTGATTCCATTATAAGTGGTAAAGAAGCCTCCAAAGACTCAGATGCCTTAAAGACTCCCGATACTACTATTTCTCCGGTTCTTGAAGGAACCAGCGGCCCACCCACAGTACAGAACGTTGAAGAAGTTACTCAGAATCCATCTGATCAAGTTGATCTTCAGGTAGAGGAAATTCCTCCTCTAGACATTTTCTACAGCCCTAAGCATAGAGCCGTTGTAAGACGCTCAAGGAAGAGGCGAAGGCGTGATCAACCTTTTGTTTCAAATGAGCAAACAGTCACGGGCAATGTCGTCTGGAAGGGAGAATTAAGTCCCTCTGAAGATTTAACAAAGCTGTCGCAATTTGCGGGAGCTTATTCAGCAGCAACCATTGACAAAGCATCCGAAGTGAGTCTTCTTTTGAAGACTAAAGAGCATGAGGTATATGCATTGCAAGCAGAAGTGATAGAGGCAAAGAATAAGGCGACACAGGCAGAAGAACAATTGCTGGCTCAACAACAAGAGAATCATTTGTTAACCCAGCAAATTGAAAAACTAAGGATAGACCAAAGTGACATTAAAGCACAAGAATTGGCAGCGGCATTATCACAGTTGGAGGCATCAAATGAGCTGTTAATGAAATCTAAAGAGGATCAAATAGTTCAGCTCTCAGCACAGCTTGAAGGTATCAAAGGTGCCAAGAGTATTGAAGATTTCAGAGCAGAGGCAACTCTGATAAACGGCGCTTTGATATCTCAGACCAGACTTTTATGCCAACAGCTAGTTGAAGCTGAGTCACTTTGTGATATATCTACAGCAGTATGTGAGCAAATCGAGAAAGCCAGGACTAACTTGGATCAGGCCGAAGATGAAATAATAGAATATATTGAATGGCAAGATACTCCAGAAGGGCAAGCTGCTAATTTAGCCCGAATCAGTGTAACATACAAGAACATACTTTTCATGGAATGGGAAACACAGGTAATGAAGGCAGAGAGGGCAGCATCCAGGTGCAAAACAATTTCTAAAAACATGATCAATCTAGTCAATGATACATTGTATCTGGCTAACATGATTTCACAATGCACACCTGGAAACATAACAACCGCGAATATGCTGGAGAACAAGAATTATCCTAAGCTGGAAGAACAAGGGCGGTTAATTGCTGGAGTGAATACCTTGACCTCCGATGCATACTGGCTTTTCCTGATTAAACCGCATTCTCAAAGGTCGGCTCTTAACTGCCTAACCGACGCTCTCCGATACCTGATCGCCGATTTCCAAGATGCCACATATGATGCACAGCTGACTTCTCGCCTCAATACTCCACCAGAAGTAGAGCCAATGCTGGCGATATGTCAGCGAAAGAGTAAAGGCAAAGAGACAGCTGACTGAAGCATCGCCGCCGACTGCCGAATCACCCAAATGCAAAATGATATTTGTTGATGCCGATTTCTTAGTTTTCAGTTTTTAGATATTTAGTAGTTAGATTAGCATAGTATTTATAGACCCTTTCATTGTTTTGGAAAGGGTCGTAAAATTTTGTAAAAGACTAAAAGGCTGAAGTTTGCACTATTGTGCTTCAGTCTATATTCTTTTTGAAACTCGACCACTGGTCCTTAATTTTACTTGGAATGCTGTTTAAGTAAATTGTGCACTATTGTCGTTTGCTTGGAATGCTTTCTGGTTGGAAGGAAGGACCGCGACATAGCGATTAATATATTGGATTGATCAAACAGCTTGCATGGTACTATTATCTGTATTTGTTCTCTTTTCAGTTATATGAATTGCTGTGTTATTACTTTGCTATTATTGAATACATGTATGTAATACAACAACAAGTCTGCATTTCATATCACTATTGAATGTTTTGTGATTTGTTATCTTTCACTCATGTATGTATCAATGATATAAATGACTGAGTGCAGTAATTCGCTATTATAGCTCTGCGTAACTACTTACGCAGAGCAATCTCAAATGATTAAACATCTATGCTTATTGTTAGTGTCATCTATATGCCTGTCATTAAGCATAGGTTATCAAACGCTGTACTGTCTGAATTAATAAGTCCCGGGATTAGCTTATAGTTTTTGTATTTCTTTTATAGTTTAGTTATTTGTTTATTATCATTTCATATCTTAAATCATCCATCCATCCCGTTTACTTACAATCTTTGGGAAACTGGTCCAGTTATCCCCAGTCGGAGCCACTATTCCAAACGGAAAAGGAGCTGCACTAAGTTCCGGACCGGGCGGTTTCCCCGATGTTGTTGCAACGAATTTCGGGGCATCAATAGATACTTATAAACTCATTAAAGAATAATTAAAACAATATATTTGGATTACCTTATAAGGCACAAAATTGTCAATTTAGGGATCATAGGGACCTTTGAGTGGCTGTAACACCCAAAACAATGAAAATATGAAGAAAATGTGACCATAAACCTCTTCTTCACGCTAGAGAACTAAAAATATTAATAGGGAAAAATGAAATAGCGAGGTAGGAGTAATGATTAGCAGATTAAATGATAATCATAGTGTGAATGCGGAAGCAACACCAATTAGGGAGTAACTTCTATTTAGGCTCTATGGCTACAATGGCATGATCCAGCTGTGACCCGTTGGATACTATCTCTGTGGAAGAAGGATTGCAAGTCGACACCTCATTTCCTGTTATTCAAATGAGGAGAATGAATCACAAAATGGTGATTTTGGTTACACCAAACCACATGGGTTTTTATATTAGGGCAAGAACATCATAATCGTCTCTAAAACCCCTATACCGCACCAAATGGTTTCCCAAGTGGAGGAATAAGTTCATTCACATGAATAGGGTGAGTTGGCGTATAAAGGTTGGGAACCTTGTTCTAAAAAAAAAAAAAACTAGTGTTGGTCATATGCTCTTTGAATCAATACATTCCTTTGCAATATACATTATCATTGAATTAATATATGTTTTCTTAACCGAAGTCTAGAGAGTCGACGAAAAAATTATACAAGGTTGAAATAATTAACATGGAATCAACATAGTATAGAAATGAAATGTTTCCTAATAAGTGCCAATAATGTTACCACCGGGGGTGGAGTTAGTCATATGATAAGAACCTCTATAGTGTGGGAATATGAATGATCATATATCACTATTGTAAGAATGTTAAAAATGGAAGAGCCATACAATATATATTACTAATCTGAAAGGTATCAAAGACTTATCCCTAACGTAATAGTAGTTGGAGTAACAACTTTAAGATCAATAGGTGGAAAGCATTTAAGGTAAGAGTGGTCGCCATATTGAATTAGTAAAACTATTATATTATATTTAAAAAAAGCTAGACATATGATAGATGGTATCAAAGGAGGTTGAAAATACTGGGCCTTATGGAATCTCCATATAATAATAATGAAAAAATTGGGATTAAGTATGGCTGGACTAAATTTTGTATTCTCTTTAACTGCAAGGTTAAATACAACAACAAAAATGGACGACAGGGTTCCATCCATCACAGAAGGTGAAAATTTGTATGCCTAATTAGGTGATGCTACTACTCCAATAACTTCTCAGTTCATGGACATAATTAGAAAATTGCAGCAAGAACTGGCATATTTGTGGAGTAGCAATGAGTGGTTGTTAAAGGAAAGCAAGGAACAAGAAAGAATGATTAGAGGGTTGACTGTAAAATTTAGCCATAAAATAGTAGAACTTGAGATAATAAAAGGAGAGAAAGGGACGAAATATCAAGAGTGATCTGAAAGTTAGGGGGAGTCTGATAAAAGATATCATAGAACTGAGAAAAAAAAGAAACAAGGTGAACTACAAGGGGAATTTTGGAACATCAAGCCCCTTACTTTTGATGGGGAAAAGGACGAGGGCATAGAGACTTGGTTACTTACTATGATGAACTACTTTTAGGTCTATGATTATGAGAGCAACATAAAGACCATATTGGCCATTTACCAACTATAAGTTAAAACTCCTCTCTGGTGGGAGGAGGAAAGAAGTGAGCATATCCTTGAGGAAAAAAAATATCTTGGGAAGAATTTCAAAAGTAGTTTAAAGAATGTTATTTAAATTAAATTTATTATGACATTCATGCCAAGGAATTCCATGAATTGAGGTTAGGATATCTGATGATGGATGATTTTGTAGGAAATTTTACCAATTTTTTGTGGTACATACCTTATATTAAATAAGAAAAGGATAAGGTACAATGATTTGTAAATTGTTTTCCTATTGTGTGAAAGGAGCGGATTTAATTCAAAAATCTGAAGACAATGGATGAAACTATAAGGAAGGTCAGGTTGTGCTACCAACTATTCAAAAATAAGGGTGAGGTCCTATTACACAACATTTTGTCACTGTCCCTGTACTCCCTATTCCTCGATCCTAGACTAACTCTACATTCAACCATACATCCTTTCCCTTCATGAAGAAACTCCCATGGTGTCCCTCCTCATGAGCAGAGCAATTCCCTTTTGCGTCATTTCTCCAAAATATTATGTTTTCCTTAGTTTACAACACCTGCGCTAATGACCCTTGTCCTCCTCGTGTCAATATGCATGGATTAAAACTATCACTACCATCGACTGGAGTGACTAAGTTTTATTCCAGTCGCACTGATCCTCTTATGGAAAGCTTTTTGAATAAGGAGCTGAAGCTTCCAGCTCTAGAAGCTTCGTAACAGAAGTTTGGTAAATGGTTTGGCTAGATGGGGTCGAGGATGTCAATTTGGGCTCCTTTCTCCTATAAGGATGTAACTACCTCAAGAGATAAGACCTTCTCCCATGAGAAGAGGAACCATTTCCCATATATTCATGAAACCTCTCTTTTTCCAAGCACAAGCTAGTGTTAAAGTGTTGAAGTGTTAATGTTGGTGTGCTAGTTCGAATTAAGTTTGGAGTTAACAACAAGATATTCATAGTTGTAGGTCTCTAGTTTTGTGAGGAAGAAGTGTGAATTTGGTTTAGTGTGTAGCTTAAAGGAAAAAGCCTTAAAACTATTATTGTTGAGGCCATCATGGAATGCTAGCAAGAGTGTGTGGGAACCTGGTTTTGTCAGAGGAGAATGGGAATGTCAAGACAATGGTTGTAATATCTTCGTGATTCAATATATATGAAACTATTGATTCATTTCCTACATGATGTGACATCTTACATGTTCATGGATTAATGTTTGTTGACTTGATAAGTAGGTTGAATTACAATTCTTTTATTATCACAGTTGTTGTTAGATGTTGTTTACTTGTTTCAGGTGTTTGGAGAAGGAAGCGAGAGATAGTTGGAGCGAGAAAGAAAAGACATCATCAAACGAGATAAGCGTACTAAGAGGTAGGCCCTCTTAATTGGTTCTAACCTAAGGAAATCTTCCATAGAATGTATTAGTTGTGGCTGGACCCATTATCGGGCTAGAGGAATTGTTTGAGTCCACACTCATATTTTTACTTCACCACAAGTTGGAAACCATACTGGGGAGCCAATCCTTTTGTTTGTCTTGTTTGAGATTTCATGATTTCGTGTGAACCTTTCTAGTTCTAGTTTTTTCCTTTGGTTCTGTTTCTCTTCTTCTGCTTACTACAATGAGTTTTAAATTCATAGCAGCAAAATTAGTCCGAGCTTCAGTTTTTTTTATTTCTTTTCTTGGCTCCCTCGCTCAACGCACTTAATTCGTTGACAATCATACCTATTAACAGGATATGCTGAGAAATAGTGGCGTCGACCTCCCTTTGGTGCTTTTTGTCAGTTAGGCAGTCGCGCCAACACCTGTAAGTGAAGATTATGGTTTGCCCCAAATCTTGGCCAATGTGTTTTTCTCTCATGATATCGACCATGTAAGATTTTTAGACCATCTTATCCCTAACTAGAAAGCTTCATTTAGCTTGATTTCTGTGCTCTCCTTGTTTAGCCCAACCTCTGATGTGTTAAGTCTGTCCTTGTGTGGAGTTATTTTTTATTTTTTCTTTGAATCCCTCGATCAATGCTATTTTTGTCCAAAAATTTGTGTCGATGAGGCCTATAAACACTAGTTTTAGCCTGAAAGTCATGTCGGTCATGCCAATCAGCAATACATTTGGCCCAAAAGTCACTTCGGTTTCTATGTGAAGAAAAAATCGAAATTTCTCCCATTCCAGTGCTATTGTGAATTGACCTTAGACTCTCTTCTTTTGCCCAGAAGTGACTAGGATGCTTTGTTTTCAATTGAATGAGTGAAAGCGTCTCCTTTATTCTCTTATTTCAAGTGTCTCTTTTCAATTTTCAAGCATAGATTACATTGCTTGGTTTGTCAATTGAATCATTTATGTGTTTTTTTTGTTCAATTTAGGGAAGAATGTGAATAGAGGAACTGAAGTCGAACACCCATGAAATCACTCAATCGAAAGCCAATTATGTGAACTTGTCATTGAGTGCAACGAAATTTCCATTAGGGCATGCAAGGTGTAAGGTACTGGAAGAGAGTCTCTCAGTCAACTTCTCGGATAATGAGTCGAAGTTGACGGGAAGCGACCATGTCAAAGGGGGCCATAACATATCCCACATCATCGACATGAGACAAAAGGATGAAAAATGATTCTTGATGATACAGAGAATCAAAGGTAAATGCAACTATAGAAGGACAACTCTTGAACATATCGGTGACACGACTGAAAGTTAAATTATTGATGCTTGTTTTTTCGGAACTGTGAAAATATTCATTTAAAATGCTCTATGTGAAAGATTCATTTTTCATTTTATGAAAAGGAGAATATCATTCTAGTTTACTTAGGCGAAAATATTGCATTAGTAGCGTTATTGTGAAGCTAGAATTGCATCATCATAAGCATTGGAAATGAAATGAAACTTCTTATGTTGTTATAGGAATATTAAGTCCATTTAGGAGATTTATTAGTGAAATATTTCATCCTTCGATTATTGCATTAATTTTTTGTTTTCTATCTCTCAATTAGTGATAACTTTCATCGAAGACAAAGATCTCTTTTCCCATATAGCTACATATAGGAGTTTTTAGATGACACCAGTAGGGCCTTGTAATTGAAACCTAATGCAAGATCAACCGTTAAAATTTATTGCATTAACCTAAGGTAGCATTGAAACTTAATTCTCACATTTGGTGGTCTAGGCTAAAGATGTGTTCCAGCATCTTTAAACCTAGCAGTCGTCGTTCGCTTCGGCACTAGACAGCACTAGTACGGACTTGTGCTCCTCATACCATCGTGTATATGAAGGGAGACCCCACTACGTCTGCAATCCTTTATCCATAGGAAGTCGAGTTTGCCACCTTGTAAACGTGATACGCCGAACATAACATTCAGGGATATTGTCTTCCCGTACTTCTCGGATCACCAAGAGGTATTCTGCGATTCACAGCTACCTAGTAATCCTTTTGCCTAGATTATCTGAAGTAGTCATTTTGGTCTTTCTGACTCGATAAATTTAAAATATCATCGAGCACTTGTCCTTTCGAGCTCGTTTATTTTGAAAATGACTAGAGTCACCTTTAATCCTTTTCTCGACTCTTAAAATATGAAAAAGAAAAGTTTTGTGTCAGTGCCTTAAAATTAACTACCCTTGAAGTATTCTTGGTTAAAGTTATCTTCCTTAGTGTTTCTTTAAAAAATTCGATTCCAATGGCAACATTCCTAGAGTTTGCGAGTCAAGCGTTCACCTCAGATGGGAATCCTAGTCTTTTTCCTTCTTTTGGAAACGTTGGTTCTCCTTATATGGTAACATTGTCCCTTCTTGGGTTAACCATTGGTTTACCTGTCTGGTCGTTTTCGACCTTGGTGGTCCCAAGTGTCCCAACTCCTATCCAAATGTCTCCTTAATTTGAATCACGTCAAGATGATTCCAAGGTTGACCTCTCACCTTCTTCCCCTATTTCTTCATCTTCCCCTTCTACTTCACATGGTAAAAGTTTGAAATCCAGTCACCAGGAGGCTAATAAGAAGAAGAAGAAGACAGATAAGCGAGAGGCCAACTATGTGGTTGTTACTCCAAATGCACCTCCTGTAGAAAAACCTTATGATCCTCCACGAAAGGTCATATTTCCTTTCATGTTGTGTAAGGGATACCATATCATCCGGGACTATCCTAGTATATTCCCAAAGCCTTAGATGTGTGGTCTCAAGACCTGAATCAATTATCCCTGTCGGCCTCTGGAGATCATGTCGATGCTATACCTTCAGCTAATGATGGTAAGAAGAAGGGAAAGATTGGATTCCCTTGTAGGTTATGTGAAAGAGACCATCCCCTTCACCTTTTTCCTCTTATGCATAAAGCTTCCAAACTTTTGGAAAATCTTGCAGCTCCTCAACCCCAACTTACTATTGGTTATCATAGGATTTCTTCTAACTCTCTCCTAGTTGATAAGGAGATTTACTTGGATTCATCTCTTGCCCAACCTTCTCTTCCCGAGTGTGGCTCTCTTGTGTCTTTTCCCGACCAACCATTGGTAGAAAGGAGTGTCAACTTGTTTCCGCCTTTAGTTGATCACTCTATTCTAGAAGCGAGTGGTGATCATACTGCTCATGTTCTTCTCATCTCCTTAGATTCTCATGAATCGAAGAATGACCCTCCCATCCCAATTTTTCAGGAGAGTCCTTCTCCTATTCCTGTACAGGATGGGGGCAATCATATGATGCCCCCACCAATTAGCTTTGTTGTTTCTTTCGATTGGATTCACTTGACTACTTTCCACCTCCCATCTTATGTGCATTTCCAGATTACAATACAAGCCTATAATACGGTAGTACATGGCACTATATTATATGAAGAAGCATCGGTTAGCATCATGTCTTCTACTTCTTGGAAAGTTTTGGGCTCCCCACAACCTGTGCCTGTCACCCAGAATATGTTGGCTTTCAACAGAGGAAACAATCAACCCTTAAGGATCCTTCCGAAGTTGCCTATCACATTGGGAGGAAAGACTGTCTATATAGACATGATGGTACTCCAAGGTCCCTTAGATTTCAATATTCTCCTTGGATGCGACTATGTTTATATCATTGGAGCTCTTGTTTCTTCACTTTTCTGTGTAGTCTTTTTCTGCACGAAGGGAGAATTGTGACTATTGATAAACTGTCATTCATTGGTCACCCGGTGCCTCCTTTACAACCATCGTCCCATATCAGTTCTATTTTGAAACCAGTACCTTCCCTACCATAGGTTAATTATGTGGCTACCTGTTCCGTCTCCACATCTGCAAATGATCACACAAATCGTATTGTACATTATGTACTGGGGGCATTGGAACCTGATTTGTCTATGGTACCAATTGACATGTATTCCTCCAAGAATATGGTTCTTCCATCTACTGAAGACTCCTTGGGAGACACATTCTCATATTTTCCATGATCAGATTTTGAGCATAATTCCTTGTCTTGTGTCAAGCTCCCTAAAACATGAAACACTGGTTAGGAGGACAGTTCCTGGTATTGTGTCAACCTCATTAAAAAAATGGAATAGATGTCCAAGGATAGTTCTTTTGATGTGTCAACCTTGTTTAAAAAATGAAGCAACTCCATTTTCCATATTGAGACTATGATTTAGATCTCGTTAAATCCTAGTCAAGTCTTTCCCAGATCTCAAAAGTGAACCTTCATTCCATCCACCTGGCTGAATGGAATGAATCTTGGGGGACATGTAACTAAAATTGAGTCATTATGCTCGGGGCATGCAAACTTATAACAAGCATAGTTTTTCATTTCAAGCTTGTGTAAACATGAAACCAAATCACAAGTAGAGTTCTCCATGGTTCAAGCTTGTGTAAAAATGAACCCATGCCCAATTTACTACTCGTGATTACCATTTTTATCACCTAATTTCTAGTAGATGAGCCTTGGTTGTTTCATTCCATTTCCACGATCCCTTTGGCTGATCATATGCTTTCACTTGGTTGTTTCTCCTTTCTTGAGGGACCACAGTGATGAGTGATTTTATTAGCCAACCTCTTGACCATTACATGTTTTGAGCAGTTCCACCATTTCCGGAACCAGTCGCTTCCCTTTATACCTCTTATTCCTCCAGGACGAGTCACCTTTAAGCTCTTTTCTGACTCATTAAAAATGAAAATATCATTGAGTATTTTTCCCTTTTTGACTCATAAAAGAGAATAAAATGGGGGGTCCATTTTCAAGCTCTTTTCCGACCCTTTAAACATGAAAATATTACTGAGATATTATCGTTTTAAAATTGTGAAAGGTTGTGAAACGTCATTTACCCAGTATACGTTTACCCCTTTTTTTGGCTGGGATGAACTATTTACGAAAAAGTTACTCCTTGACTGAAATGGTCAAGCAATGCTCTCGAGTATCGTTTTCTACCTTTTCAAGCTCAAGAGGCACGAATGTACGTAAAGGGACCATGTGGAGTTTTCTTTTCCGTGTCTTTTTAAAACTCTCTAAACATGAAAAAGATACTGAGTTTCACCTTTATTGGACTCGTTAAAATATTAAACGACATCAGATTCGTCACTATGACGAACTTGAGCCTCTCCTTCCCAGGGCTCGTTAAACTTACTAGGTTGGATTAGCCCAAAGGATGAACGTACAATGCAAGCATATGTCATCCCCATTAATCTTGTGATTAAAAAAGAATTTGCGTACCTGCCAGGAAAGGCGGGGGAAATTTTGGAAATCTAATCAGTTGTGTTGGCAGCACACTCTTGAACATGACACTTTCTGCTTTGTGTTAGGATGGGATATCCTCCTTTTTATCGTTGACCTTCCTGGGTTGGGCCATTCATTTTTTCCTTCCATTTGATCTCTGCTACATCATCATGACCACCGATCCTATGGATCCATAAGATGCCAAACTTCTATTCATGTCGTTGATATGTTCAATAGTTGTCCTTTTGCAGTTACACTTACCCTTGATTCTCTATATCATCCAAAATCATTTTCCATCCTTTGTCTTGTGTCGATTATGTCGGATACATTATGGGCATCCTTTGACACGGTTTCTTCCTATCAACCTCAACTCACTATCTGACAAGTATACCGAGAGACTCATTTTCAGAACCTTAGAGCTTGCAAGACCTAATGGCAAGTTCTTCACACTCGACAACAATTTCACATCATTGGCTTTCGATCGAGTGATTTCATAGGTGTTCGAATTCAGTTTCTCTATTGACATTTTATGGATTTTGATGATAGTACCTTAAGGACCACTGTCATTATGGGTGGTTTCTCTCGCACTTTTTAACAGTTTACATCATTAACTGGTAATAAAGCGACTTTCTAGCATGTTCAATGTCAACACATCTATTCACATGTTAGAATTTGTACTTTGATTGGGTCATGTTGGAGTGCAAGACCTTGGACTCAGATCAATAAGTCCAGGTTATGAAGTGAAGTGACATGGTTATGTGTATATACATGTCTCTTTCAATTGGATGGCTGCGACCATACCATGTTATCATATCTGATCCTTCTCATTATTGGATAGCTGCAACCATACCTTGGTTTCATTATGATCATCTTTAATGGATGGCTTCGCCCATACCTAGATCCATTTACAGGGTCATTCTCTAGATGGCTTCATCCATACCACCATTCATGTATCATTTGACAGAGTTTTTAGTTATGTATATGTACCTTTACTTGCTTGCAGGTTTTCCGACAACAGACTATTGTTCCCTGCACTGATTCATAAAGAATTTCATCCATCACTCTAGTTCGACCTTCACACTTTAGGGGGCATATGTTACACAACATTTTCCCACTGTCCCTATACTCCCCATTCCTTGATCCTCGAGGACCACTACAGTGAACCCTATATGCTTTCCCTTCATGAAGAAACTTCCATTATGTCCCCATTCATGAGCACAACAATTCCCTTTCACACCATTTCCCCAAACTCTTCTGTTTTTCGTAGTTTACAAGACCGGCGGTAATGACCCTTGTCCTCCTAGTGGATATGTGCAGGGATTAACACTGTCTATAGCATCGACTCAAGCGGCTGAGCTTTGTTCCACTCATGTCGATCCTCTTATGGAAAGCTTTTTAAATAAGGAGCTGAATCTTACAGCTCTAGAAGCTTTGTAATGGAAGTCTGGTAAATGGTTTGGCTGGATGGAGTGGAGGATGTTAGTTTGGGCTCCTTCCCCCTATAAGGATGGAATTACCTCAAGATATAAGACCTTCTCCCATTAGAAGAAGAACGATCTCCCACTCATTCATGCTATATAAACCTCTCTCTTTCCCAAGCACAAGCTAGTTTTAGAGTGTTGAAGTGTTAATGTTGGTGCACTAGTGCTAATTAAGTTTGGAGTAAACAACAAAGTATTCATAGTTGTAGCTCTATAATTGTGTGAGAATGTGAATTTGGTTTAGTGTGAAGCTTAAAGGGAAGAGCCTTAAAACTATTATTGTTGAGGCCATCATGGAATTCTAGCAAAAGTGTGTGGGAACCTGGTTTTGTCTGAGGAGAATGGCAATGTCAAGTAAATGTTTGTAATTTCTTGATTCCATATATATGCAACTATCGATTGATTTTCTACATGATGTGTCATCTTACATGTTCATGGCTTAATGTTTCTAGATTTTTTGAGTAGGTTCAATTAAAAATTATCTATTATCACGATTATTGCTTATTATTGTTTACTTGTTTTAGGTGTTTGAATAAGGAAGCGAGAGATATCTGGAGCGAGCAAGCAAAGACATCGTCAAACAGGATTAGCATGCTAAGAGGTCGACCCTCTTAATTGGTTCTAACCTGAGGAAATATTCCATAGAATGCATCAGTTGTGGCTAGACCCATTATCGGGTTGGAAGAGTTGTTTGTGTCCACACTCATAATTTTACTTCACCACAAGGCCCTAAATTATAGAAAAATAAGGATAGAACTAAACCTGTAGTGGAGCTAAGCGACAAAAACTAGGATATCTTAAGAATTTTGGTATGCACCATCAATGGAAAAATTTCATTAAGGTGAATTTAAACCAACTAGCACACTCCCCAACGGGATCAAAACCCATGGACCTGAATTTTAGAAGAAATAATGGGGAAAAAGAGAAAGAACCACTAAAGTGTTGGGGTTTTGGTGAACCTCATATGTTGAAGGATTTTCCACATAATCCCATATCTTTCCAAAATATTAAAGCTGTCCATGAAGCCACCACAATGAATGATATTTAGACTAATATTCCCAGGATAAGTGTAGATTTGGAGGAAAAACATGCATAACATCAATCAACAATGATTGAGATTAAAGATACTCGTTCCAACCAACCTGTTTTTATTTTAATAGATCTTGGGGCTAGTTTAAGTTACATTAGATTGAAAGTTCTAGAAAAATGTAAACTAAAAAGTGAAAAATATAAGAATGGTTGCCTGGTACAATTAGGAACTGGTAGCAAGAGAAGAGTGACCAGTCAAGTAAGGCAATTTCAGTTGGATTTAAAGGGTTATACCACAACAATAAACCTAAATGTACTTCCCCTAGGATCCTATGACATATTAATTGGAATGGATTAGATGGAAAGCCAAGGGGCCATTTTAAATTTTTGAGCAAAAATTGTGACTTCTGTAAATCAAAAAGGACAAACTCAAGCAATTCAAGGCATACCAAAACTTATATCTCTTAGGAAAATTTCAGCTATACAAGTGAAAAAAAATGCACAAAAAGGGTGTTAGTTGTTTATGATTCATGTGGAAGAGAGTAAACAAAAAAGTGAGGAGCCAAGCTTATATACTTTTCCTATTATTAATATATTCGAGGAAGTATTTTCTGAGGAAGTCCCTAATTTTCCACCTCATAGAGATATAAAATTTTCCATTGATTTGGTACCTGATGTAGCCTCAGTGTTTAGAGCACCTTGCTAGATGAGTCCACCTAAAATATTGGAGCTTAAAATGCAACTACAAGAGCTATTGGATAAAGGTTACATTAGACCTAGTGTGTCAGCGTGTGGGCACCTATGTTATTTGTTAAAAAGAAGAATGGCACATTCCAAATGTGCATTGATTATCGACAGGTAAATAAGTTAACTATGAAAAACAAGTACCCAGTTCCCTATATTGATTACCGATTTGATAAGGTAAGGGAGAACCATTTTTTCAAAATTTGACTTAAGGACAAGATGTCATCAATTAAGAATAAAAAACTAAGATATTCATAAAATAGCCTTTAGGACCAGATATGGACACTACGATTTTGTAGTGTTTCCACTTGGTCTTACTAATGCCCCAACAACCTTTATTTGTTCAATGAAAAGTATACTCAACAAATATCTGGATAATTTTTTGCTGGTATTTATTGACAACATTTTAGTGTATTCAAGGGATGAAGAAGATCATAAAGAACACTTAAAATTGATGCTGCAAACTTAAAGGGAAAATCAGTTATATGCTAAATACAACAAATGTGAGTTGTATAGAATGAGTATACAATGTCATTTCTAGGGAAGGACTAGTAGTTGATCCTGAAAAGGTAAAATCCATGATTAATTGGCCCATACCAAAGGATGTGTCTGTTTTTCAAAAATTTATGGGACTTGCAAGATATTACCATAGATTTATAGAAGGATTTGCAAGAATAACATATCCTATCAAAACTTTACAAAAAAAAGGATTAAAAATTAAATGGAGTACAAAATGTCAAAAAAAAATGATAACCTAAAACATATACTCACAATTGCGTAGGTCCAAATAAAGAATTTACAGTTTGTGCTAATTCTTGTATAGAAGGGTTAGGGGGAGTTTTATTGCAATATAATTAAGTGATAGCTTATGAGTCTTGAATGTTGAAAGTCCATGAACTAAATTACGTTCTATATGATTTAGAGCTAGTTGTTGTCATACATGCCTTAAAGATGTGGAGGCATTATCTGTTAGGGATGACATTCACTTTGGTATCTGATCATATGTGCTTGAAATACCTTTTTATCCAACCATATCTCAATGCTAGACAAGCTAGATGGATGGCATTCCATAGTGAATTTGAATTCGACATCAAACACCTACAAGGGAAGGAAAAAAATCTATCAAATGCTTTGAGTAGATATTATGATAATATAATGAAGTGGTTGTTAGTAGCACTAATAAATCTTTCCTAGATGATACTAAAAGTTCCATAACCATTGACCCAAAATTCTTGGAAATTCAACCAAAATTACAACAGATTAATATTCCTGGTTATGGTGAAAATCCTGAAAAGTTGTTGATTTACAGGAAAAGACTGACATTCCTAATGCACCTACTTTGAAACAAATGATTCTTGATGAAAATCATAAGAAACCATACGTGGTACATCCTAGGTATAAAACCATGATCACAACATTGAGAAAAAAAATTATTTTGACTAAGTATGAAGAAATAGATGACTGAATATTTATCGAAATGTTTAGAATGAAAACATGTAAATGTGGAATATCAACACCCTATCATGTTACTAAATCCATTAACTATCCATGAATGGAAGTGGGAAATAACCTCTTTATATTTTATCACAGTGCTACCAAGAACAAAGCGGTTGCATGACGCCATGATAATGGTGGTAGATACCCTGAGTAAAACAACACATTTCATACATGTGCTATATACCTTTGGCATGACACAAATTTCTAACATCTTCATGAGAGAAAGTTTTCAGTTCCATGGGATACCCAAGATGATAGTGTTAGACATGGATAACAAATTCACTTCAAAATTTTGGATTGCATTGTTTGGAGGCATGGAAACTCAACTAAATTTCAATATATAATACAATCCTCAGATGGACGAACAAATTGAGAGGACAAATTAGACCTTGGAAGATATGATAAGAATGTATGTTATGTACATACCTACAAAATGTGAGAATTTCATGCATTAGATGAGTTTTCCTACAATAATAGTTAACAAACGTCTATAAAAATGAGACCTTTCGAAGTCTTGTATGGAATAAAATGGCAGACACCTATTAGGTGGAGCCAACTAGAGGGTAAACTACTACTAGCATTAGATGCCTTGGAAGAAATGGAACAAATAGCGCGGAGGATTCAACAAAACGTTAAAGCCACACAAGATAGCCAAAGAAGATATGCATATAAGAAAAGAGTGCACAAGGAGTTCAAATTTCGAGATCATGTTTATTTAGGGATGAAACCAAGGAAATGTACATTAAGAACGATCACCTGTCCAAAACTAGCAAAATGTTTTTTTGGATAGTTTGAAATTATGAACATAATTGGAATCGTAGCTTATCAATTAGCCTTACCCAACCACATTGAAGTTCATAATGTTTTTCATGTGTCTTACTTAAGAAATATGAACATGATAGTTCTCACATTATTGATTAGAAAATACTACATGTGGAACCCGGATGAGACTTTCTGGCAGAACGTTTATGTATCCTAAATTGGAAATAAACTTGGCTCTGGAATTGAGCTTTCATTCTGGTTAAAGTACAATGGAAGCATTTTACTCTTGAAGAGGCTACATGGGAGCAAGAAGGTGAAATGTAGAACAACTATTCAACATTGTTTCAAAAAGGAGGAAATTATAAAATAAACACAGAGGCTAGTGCGAATAAAAGGTGGGAATACCCCCTTTCATTAGAATTATTTTGTAATTGTTTTCTAAATTGAAGAATGAAGTATACTAAACAATTATCCAACATTTATTCAAAAAAGAGGAAATTAGAAAATAAACACCGAGGATGGTTCGAATAAAAGGTGGGAACTTTGTAATACCCATGTGTCATTATAATTATTTTGTAATTGTTTTATAACTTGAAGAATGAAGTGCACTTGAAAAAAGGCAGAAGATCCATTAGGTACATGAAAACATTTATGTAACTAAATAATTTTTATTAATAAAAATATGAAATAAAAGTGGTGAGGAATGAGATTCGAGACGAGATTCTTGCCTAAAATAATGCTTCTATGCAAAAGTTTGAAATAACATTATAGATAAATTTAATGGATGGGAGAGAAAAATCTATTAAGCTATTTAGCAGGGGAAATATGCTAAGTTGAGAATAAGCATAAAAGGTCACGAGAGATAAAAGCGCGCTTGTAAGTAAAAGCCTAGATAAGTGGCTGAGGAAGACCACAAAAGTGAGATACCGCTAATGGAAACATCTAACATAAAAGAAAGGTATGAAATACGTTAAAAAGAAGAAATAGGGGTTGTTGGTTCTTTGGTAAGTACTCTTAGATCGAGGGATATGGAGGTGTAGTTCATGGTTGGGGGGCGATTGTGCTCACTCGGTACGATTTTCTGTTGCGATTTTTTGTTAGAGAATCAATGCATAATTCTCTTCGAAAATCATTCTGAAATTATTTTTGATGCGTTTGAATTCAGTAATTAGTTCTGATGCATATTTTTATTGAAATTATTCAAATACATATAGTTTGACAGTTGTTGTTGAGGCCTGTGGACCTTTCGAATTATCCTTTTGTATGTACATGGATTTTGTAACCAACTCTAATGCCTAGATATTTTGTATCTATTCTAATTCCTACGAATAAATATATATCGTTATCGAGGAAAAATATATACACTGTAATATAAGGAATTTCATGCATACAAATGTTCACAGTTTATAGGGAGCGTTAAATTCCAAGGTATGTAATTATGCATGGTAGAAATTGCAACCCAAATAAAGGGAATATAAGTTACTAAGAATAGGCACTATAAACATAGAATCGAGGGGGATAAACATTGTTAAGTATAATATGCACCATTTAAATATAAAGGATTGCACTCCACTTCTCGGTACAGAGTATCTAATAGAAAATGGTCGATAACGTAAGGAGAAAAAAGTAAAAGTATACAAAGAGAATTAATTGGGAGGGGGATGGCTAGGCGGGGCGGGCGTGCAGAGCATGTACCATAGTTACCAAATTCGGCCGTATCGTCGAAAAAAATTATTAAATTTGACGGTTCGATTTGATTTGCGAATTAAAACGGCAATTCGAGTTCGGCTTCGATAAAATATACTCGATATCGGAATTCACTGTATCAGATTCTTTGCAGACTTTTAATCATAGTTACAGATTCGAACATCCATTTATTATGAATGGCATACGATTAACGTTAATAAATGATAATGGTGGAGCATCCCATTTATAATGAATGGCATCCGATTAACGTTAATAAATGATAATGGTGGATGTAGTTTTATGCAATAAGAAATTTACATGAAATGAAATACTTAGAAACCTATGATAATTATGTTTTTCTAAACTAAAGTAAATAATTTATAATTTATAAATTGTAGATTTATCAAATTTCATTTATAATTTATAGTTTTATCAAATTTAAATTGAGGAGAAAATTTGTATAAATTATTCGATGAAATTCGATTCGGTTTTCAAGTATACGTGGTTGGATAAGCGGTTAAATGAAAAATTAAATGCCTTAAAATCCGCGATTGGTGGTTTACCTAAACGGAACAGATTGTTCATTTAAGAGCGAATGTTAATGGTGGAACAAATAGTGGTAGGATGGCATCCGCGTAGAAGGAAAGAAACTGGAAAAATTGGAAAATCACAGTGGAATAGAAAAGTTTATAATTTTCCAATTCCATTATTGTTTTTATGGATTAAAAAGCTAGTAAATTAGGAAAAGAATCTGTTACACTGCATCCGCTCAGAAGGAAAGAAACTGCAAAAATTGGAAAATCACATTGGAATAAGAAAGTTTATAATTTTCCAATCTCATTATTGTTTTTATGGATTAAAAAGTTAGTAAATTAGGAAAAGGAAAAAACTGTTTTCTTTTTTCACTTCTGGTTCACAGATACCCGGGTCAATGGGTAGCTGCTACATCCAAGATTGTTCAACACTGAGTGGACGCACCCCAAGGCATCAACACCCCTCGGCCTATTCACTGACCTAACCCCAAGAGCTTTAGGGATTCGACCCTGTGACCTCCCATTGGCGAGGCACTTGATTGGACCGATTGAGCTAACTCTTGGGGCTCAAAAGGAAGAAATTGTTACACCGAATTTCTAATAGTTTGTTAATTTGTAATACGTGTTAATTTTGCAATGACTAATTTTATGAAATTTTAGATATTTTTAATGAAGAGGTACAATGGTTTCTTGTTACATATCGAGGTGCTACTGCGGTCGGGGGTTACGGGCATATGACTCAAAACTAGACAATTAGAGCAACTAAACGAAATAATGGCCCTGCTTTCATTGGCAGGGAAAGAAAAGTAAGCTCAGGGTTGGACCGACCAGCAACGACCCGCATTTCTTCAACCCACCTAGTCTGAAGGTGGATGAATCCGTCAATCCATAAATAGATTTGTTGTATTACTCATATAATTGGGATCTAACTCTGATGAATTATATCCCTATATTTACTAGCAATTGTCCCAAAAGGTACAAATAGACGCCGATAGGATTATTAAATTGGAATTGTTGAATTTTTTTAGAAGAGATATTGGTTCAATCAGCCTAGTTTCCTACACTGCCACAACTCTTCCCGGTAAACCCTGACAATGATTCTGCTTTTGTGAAAAATTAAAATTTGCACCAGTAAACGTCATACATATACCTATACAGCTGGATTGTTGATTGATATCTTTGGACGTTGAATAATTTAAGGTAAATCTATTCGCTATTACGCATTTGTGAAAAAATGAAAATTTGCACCAGTGAGCATCACAAATATATACAGTTGGATTGTTGATTCATACCTTTAGACATGCTCGATTAATGAATAATTTAGGGTATAATCTATTACGTAAACAAAGGATCAAAGGGGGAAGGGGTAGGGTTTGTGTACTGGATCAAGCCTTTGAGATTCATGGGAGAAGAGAAGGAAGAATCCCCGCCCAAAACCTCCTCTGCAATCATCGATTGTACCCTCTCAGTTGGATGAAATTTGTCCCAGTAAACATATTCCTTGGGATCCTTGCAGATTGAGCACCCTGGATCCAACCCACAGCCTACATGGCCATTGTATGGACCATCTCCACAGAAAACCTATTGACCCACCACGTACCTCCTAGTCTTCGTCATCCAAAATGAGGTCTAGTATGCAGCACCCTAGGCCGATGGCTTAGGCTGCCCTGGTTCGAGTCCTCCTGCCGACAGAGCCCTCATCGCTCTCTTTTTCACATCCCCCCTCAAGTGAGAAAGGATTCATAACCCTATATAATCTTATTAATGAATATTATTATATATAATATTATATTAATATTAAGGTTTAATCCTATTCATATTATCGAAAATAATTTAAGAGAGTCATAAACTAAGAAATATGGGGATTAACAAAAAAAATTAATTAATTAATCTATAAATAAATAAAAATAATTTTTTAGGAAGAAAGCGCAGGAATCTAGCATCTGTTGATACTCCAGCCATCATCTCTATTTAAATTAACAAGTCTTTTTTTTTCAATTTCTAAGGCCTCTCTAAATTTACGATAATGAAAATGGTCAATCCTCGCAATGACTTTAGCCTCTTCAATGGAGATGTGATGATTGGTTTTTTCTGCATGCTCTACCAAAGCGGAGGAGCGAGACCTTCCATGCCTGATGTCGACAGCATGTTCACAAATCCTTTGGTTAATGGATTGACTGGTCTCACCAATATAAGGAGCTCGACAAGAACATGGAATGATATAAACACCCTTCTAATCCTTGGGGTTAATCGGGTCCTTAACAAAATGAAGAAAACTTCATATAGTGTTAAGAGGTCTAAAAGAAGAATGAATCTCATGCTTCCTCAAGATCCTAGCAATTTTATCCGTGGTCCCTTGAATAAAGGGAAGATGAACACCGAAAGACCAATCCTTGGGGTCAATCTTACTCTTAGGACCCTTTTCAGCATTTTGAAAAGCCTTAAGACCTTGAGACCTACTATAACCATTCTTATTAAAAAATTCCAGGACGTAAGTTTTCTCATCTTCAAGGTGATTTTCGTCATGAACTTGCAACGCCCGCCGAAGTAGCTAAGGTGTTGAGAACGCCTATCTTTTGAGCAGGAAAATGATGGGAGCTAGCATGGAATTAAATTGAATTTAATTATTTTAGAGAGATGTTACAATGTTTAACATTTTGACTTAGTCAAATTAAAATTAAAATATAAAATATAAAATTTTCCAACCCATGGTTTTTCCTTATCATATTTTTAATCTATGGCTTTTTTCCATGGTATTTTTCTCTAATGTGAGTTATTTAATGATTAATATTTAAACTAATCTAAATTCATTTTAACTCTACATCTACCAAATGCCAAAAAAATCAAATCTCTTTTCACTTTAAAAAAATCGAAGTGTCAAAAAAAATCCCTCTTAACACATAATAAACTTACAACTAAAAATAAATCTAAACTAATTTTTAAATTTAAAATTTAAAATTTATATTTCAATTAAATTATAAAAATAAATTAATAATACATTGCATTTAAAAATTAAAAATCCTCAAAAATCTTTGCTTTTCTGAGCTTTTTTCTTTCGATTTTTTATTTTTATGATCTTTTTCGTGCTTTCTTGATTTTTTTGCATTGAATCTTTTTTGAGCTTTTGTGCTTTCTTGACTTTCCGTGCTTTCTTGATTTTCCGTTGTTTTGTTTTCGGTTCAGATCAACCGTTGAAAGTGTTTCATCTGATCTAACGGATCAAAGTAAAAGTGTTGACGAAAAGTTGATGCATAGGAAAGGCCTATCGGCCTAAAAATAAATTAATAATACATTGCATTTAAAAATTAAAAATCCTCAAAAATATTTGCTTTCCTAAGCTTTTTCTTTCTATCTTTGATTTTTATGATCTTTTTCGTGCTTTCTTGATTTTTTTGCATAGAATCTTTTTTGAGCTTTTGTGCTTTCTTGACTTTCCATTGTTTTGTTTTCTGGTTCAGATCAATGGTTGAAAGTGTTTCATCTGATCTAAGGGATCAAAGTAAAAGTGTTGACGAAAAGTTGATGCATAGAAAAGGCCTATCGGCCTAATGAGAAAGTAATGAGAAAGGATTATAGATAAATCATTTTAAAATTAGAAAAATATTTTAGATTTAAATTTAGAAATAAAAAAGTATTGAAGGGAAGGGAAGTTTTTTTTGGTGAATTGTATTTGTAAAATTATTATATTATCTAATTTATTCAATGTTATTCAAAATTCAAAATAAATTTAGAAAAAAATGGGCTGAAAATATCTCAAAGACAACAATTTTTTTTTTTAAATGATAGTTTTCAATATATATAGTGTCTAAATTTTTATCGTATCGTATCGTATCGAATTCGAATCCGAATTCGAATTCGAACTCGAACTTGGTAGCTATGTCATGTAAAATGATCATTCTAAAATCAGAATTACAGAATTTTGACGTGTGAACATGTATCAGAGTACTGTAAGACTAACATAACGACGACATGTAATAGATGGGGATAACCATAGTACGAATTGTGAACAGTAATCAAAATGGAGCGGCGTTGGGGATAACATAAACGTTACGTTAGATCTACTCTGGCTAATTGTTGAATATTACAATGAATATTTCATTGAGTGTGCTATGTTTTTTCTAACACTAATGATTCCCTTTAGAGCCAACTTCATACAGGTAGCATATTAAATACCTGGAATTGTACCCATAAGAAATTCTGAATTCAACAGTTTGACAGGCACAAAAAAACGGGGATTTCTTCTATTAAATATAAAATAAGTAGAAAGCAAGTAGAGGATAAACTTCTCTCGTGAGAGAGCGACCGAAAGAAGTCAAATAAACATACTATAAAATAATTTATCAATTGTTACACAAATATAAGACACGGAGGAAACACAAATTTTTATATCTAATATTGATTTTTATATCGAACTAACAAAACCCTATGAAAGAGAGCATAACGTGCAAGGAAAAAAGACTTTAATAAACATTGAACATTTACATAGGATCTCAGATGATAAGAATATACCCTCGCCGTGATACAAAAGTGAATATGAAAAGTGTCTTAAAAGACACACACCATAAATAAAATCATAAAAAAAACATATGTTGAATACCATTCAAAGAGTAAATAGTTCATATCATTGAAGGACTCATGAGTCCCTTCATTTTGTCAACACTTCGTTGAATTAGTACAGTGGTCAAGATAAGCCTCCATAACCATGAGGAATGTCTTGAATAACTTGACAGACAATATAAGTATATTGGACAGTTTAAACTACAATAGAAGTCGCAAGAGGAGAGAAACATAGTTATAATCTTTGAGAAATACCTTGCATCCACCACAACGGTGCTCAGGAATAAAGTACAAACCAAATAAGCATGCTCTAACAATATGGTCCTATTAAACCGGGAACAACATGAGCCTTTGTGGAAGGGCGAACCAACCTGAGCGCACAAGGAGTATGTCAATTTCGACTAAAGAAATTCAGATTGAACGCGCAGTGAAGGCAAAGCAGAAAGGCATGGCTTCCAAACAAGGGGATTCGAGATCAGCCTTCCATGACATAAAATGAATCACACAGAACCATGAAAGAATAGGAAAAATGACAGAAAAAAAACAAGTAACCGTACTTAGGTATTGTCGTGAGATAGGGTATGTATTACTCATTACTTTGAGAGTCATGCCCAAGCCAAAGTGATAAAAATCGTAGGGTTAAACCCTACAAAAGCTGGAAGAACCAAAGAAAAAAACTAATGTAAGCTACATAACTTAAACGATGATTAAATTACTTTGTACCGAAAAGACTTGAGTAAACAGTCTTGGGGGAAAGTCGAATTGCTTGTTTCAGCTGAAAGGAACCACACCTAAACTCGAAACCATTGCTAGGGCTCACAAGCCATAAATCGCCCCTGAAAATCCGAGGCTGGCGGAATTTTTGAAATGCTCTAGAAAATGAAAAATTCCTATGGTTAGACGAAATGCGAGAGAACGAAGATAAACAAAAGATAAACAAAAGAACTCAGATATTATCCCACTTGAATTCCATACTGAAACAAAATTTGCAAATATTATTGAAGTAAAAGATTAAGAAAAATGTAGTAGCTATGAAGATACTCGTAAACTCATTAAAGAATACTTAAGACAATATATGTGGAAAGGCACAAAATTGTCGGCGAAGGGAGCGAATGGACCTTTGAGAGGTTGCAACACCCAAAACAATGACAATACCAAGCAAATGCGACCATAAACCTCTGCCTCATGCTAGCTAACTGTAAAATATTAATGGGGAAAAACGAAATAGCGAGTTAGGAGTAAAGATTAGAAGATTAGATCACAATGTCAGTGTGAATGATGAAATGACACTAATTAGGGAATAACTCACCTCTAGGCCACATGGCTTCCATGGCATGATACAGGTGTGAGTTAGTGGATACTGTCTATGTGGAAGAAGGATTCCGAGTCGACACCTCAGTTCCTGTTGTCCAAATGAGGAGAATGAATCGCAAAATGGTGATAAAGGTTGCACCAAACCACATGGGTCATTAGATCGGCGCAGGAACATCAGAACCGTCCCTACAAACCCTGTACCACACCGTATGGTTCCCCAAGTGGAGGCATAAGCCATTCACGCGAATGGAGCGGGCTGGAATATTAAGGTTGGGCACCTTGTTCGAAAAAGAAAATAAAAAAAAAATCAAACCAACGTCGGTTATGTGTTCCTTGAATTAATACATGCCCTTGGAATATGCATTCTTCTTAAGTTAATATAGGTTTAAGTTAATATATGTATCCTTAACCGTAGAGTAATGTGTTGTTTGATAGTAAGTTTCATGTGTGGTTTGATAGTAAGTTTATTTAGGTGAAGTTCAAGAGATCACGGTTCAAATCTCATTGAGTACATGACTTGCTGTGGTGGCGGCTCGAGTGCAGATTCCCCACCCCCGCATTGGTGGCACGAGAGTCTTTCTTTGCTAAAATCATAGTATCCTAGTATATCGACTTGCAGGTAGTTGAATGTACTCTTGGTGTTACAGTGGCAACTACGAGGATTGATCCTAGGTCTATGGTAGGATCTTAGTATATCGACTAGTTGGATGTACTCTTGGTGTTGGTCTATGGTAGGATCTTAGTATATCGACTAGCAGGTAGTTTGATGTACTCTTGGTGTTATAGTGGCAGTTATAGGATCTTAGTATATCGACTAGCAGGTAGTTGGATGTACTCTTGGTGTTATAGTGGCAGCTATGAAGATTGATATGTACACTTGGTGTTATAGTGGCAGTTATAAGGTCTTAGTATATCGACTTGCAGGTAGTTGGATGTACTCTTGTTGTTATAGTGGCAACTACGAGGATTGATCCTAGGTCTATGGTAGGATCTTAGTATATCGACTAGCAAGTAGTTGGATGTACTCTTGGTGTTATAGTGGCAGCTATGAAGATTGATATGTACACTTGGTGTTATAGTGGCAGCTATGAGGATTGATCCTAGGTCTCCCATAAATTAGGACTGACAGTTACCCATTCACTGTATAGTTAATATATATATATATGTTTGTTTAACCAAAATTTAAAATAAGAAAAAAAAAATTATATAGGATAATTAACATCAAATCAACATAATCTAAAAATAAAATGTTTCCTCATAAGTGCACATAAGGTTACCATGGGAGGCGGAATCACTTATATGATAAGAACCTCTATCGTGTGAGAAGCTAAATTATCATGTATCACTATTGTAAGTATGTTAACCATAAAAGAGCCATACAATATACATTACTAATCCGAAAGGCATCAAATAATTTTCCCCAATGTAATACTTGTTGGAATAACAACCTTAAGATCAAAAGCTGGAAAGTATACAAGGTAAGAGTGGCTGCCATATTGAATTAATAAAATTATTATATTATATTAAAATAAATGGACATAAAACAGATGATATATGACAAGGGTGAAGGGAAGCATAGAGGAGTTCACAAGACAGGATTCTCTTCATCGTATTCGTCTTCTTTCATACTGCACAATGTGAAGCTGAAGCGAGTGATTCTCGCGAGGAAACGAAGGCGATCGCGCACACCCATTCCCACATGGAAGATGTCGTCCGAGACGCCTCCTTCCATGGTATCTCCCCTCACTGAGCCTTCCTTTGTTTGACTTCAGAGTAACATATTTGATGCTTCTATGAGGAACCAAGCCGCTACTCTATGGGCTCAAAGCTAGTGCTGACTTTTGCGGCCTTTGCTCTATGGCTAACTCCACGTTTGGAATCATGTAAGCCACCATTAGAATGGTTGCCACTGTGATACCAAAAAAGAAAAGAATTTGGAAGAGTAGATACGTGCACAATTCACTTAAAATAATTGGTATGTTATACTCAAAGTAAAATTAGAAATCATAAAAATAGTGTTTATAACATCTAATTAATTCTAAACAAAAAATTATTTGTTGAGTAATCTCTCCATAAAACTCAACAAGAAATAAAATAATGTTACCTATTTACTAATGTAAATATATTTCAAATTTAATAAATAAATAATAAAAACTCCACGAGAGTGGGTAAAGTGAGTTGTGGAACTGCTACAGTGGCCAATTCCTTTGTTAAAAAAAAAAAATAACAAAAAAAATCATTCCCATCCTATTAAAAAAATGAACCTTAACATTAATGTTTATAAAAAGTTTACTTTCCGTAAAAACCATGGAAAAAGTAATAATGTTCATGATGATTGAATTTAAAAGATACTCCTGACTAATTTAATTTTAATGAGTATTTTCCATAGCTAATAAGCACTTTTACTATTATACTGGTCGAGTTGCCAATTTCTTTGTTAACAAAAATAAATAAATAATAAAAAAAATCATTCCCATCCTATTAAAAAAAATGAAACCATTAACATTAGTGTTTGTAAAAAGTTTACTTTGCGTGAAAACCATGGAAAAAGTTATGATTGAATTTAAAGGTACTCCGGGCTAATTTAATTTTAATGAGTATTTTCTATAGCTAGAAAGCACTTGCTATTATGAGATCACAAGTTCGATTCTTTTAGGTTGAAGTGATTTTTTTGAAGTAAATTTCTTTTTAAAAATATTTTGTAATAGAATTGAATCACCCATCTTTAGTGAAAAAATAAATTTCAATATTTTTATGAATTTCTTTTTATAAATTATAATTTTAACTAATCTTTTATATATATATATATATATATATATATATATATATATAATTATTTACATAAAATTAATAAAATAAAATAAATATTAAGAAAAATAACTTAAATACATTAAAAATATAGGCAAAACATGTGCACATATCTTTTTTTTTAACACGTGGTGAATCAGTAACTATCAAATTTAATCCACGGAAAACCCAAGATCAAATTTCAAAACATATACACGTATCACTAAAAGTAATTACAAAATGGCAAAGGCACCCAAAAAAATTGTGTGAACCACATTGTGCCACATGCTAGACTTCCACCACCTACAACTCCTTGTATCGACCAAATCCAAGATAACGATTGCATCAGTTGAAACGTTGCGTCGAACAATGATCGTTACTTACAACTAACTGTCCCACTAGAGTTGGACACACAATTGTCGAATATGTCTTCAAGTAATGTTAAACGGTTTCATAAAATACAAAGGCGGTGAGTGGATATGTTAAAGGAATGGACAAACTTTTATCCCCTATTATGTGGTAATAGATATTACCGACATTTTCCAGTTTTTGTTTGATTTTATTTATTTTAATTAGTTCAAACTATTTTTTTTGATAATGGATTATTTTTTTGGATTTGAAGATTTGACAACTTTAGTATATTACTATGGAAAATCTAAAATTTCTATATAAAAAAACAAGCTACATAATTCTAAAACCCCCCCTCACAAAATTCAGCCGACTAAGAATTAACATTTCCATAATTTCTATATACAAAACAAGCCACATAAGTCTAAAACCTCCCCTCACAAAATTCAGCCGACTAAGAATTAACATTTCCATAATTTCTATATACAAAACAAGCCACATAAGTCTAAAACCTCCCCTCACAAAATTCAGCAGACTAAGAATTAACATTATCAAATTAGTTGATATATAGTCATTCTCTGTGGGTTAGGGATGATTAGCAAATTATGACTAACACAAGCACATTAATGATACACATGGATAGACATATATCATTAATACTATGACTCATATTGTTAGAGTGAATATAACTTTTACTTTTTATTTTTAATAATAATTATATTATTAATTATTAGAAATGTCTAATCTATCAGAAACATATTTTAATATAAATGCATTGATTAAGGTGATGCAGATGAGGAAAATAAAATCATTCATATGAATGCTTTTTGACAAAAATTGTTTCGCGAGAAGCATCATATTCTTTCGGCGGTTACTTGTATCTCTCCATTTGATCGATGCCAAGAGCTGTTATGAACACAACCATGCTACTATTTCATCTCATTAGAGCAGCATTAGGAAAAGATTGTGGTTAAAGCATATTTGTTTTACTCAAAATCATGGTAGATTCAAATCCATGCACTCTTAATAATTGAACCAAATTGGAGAAACAATTGAAATTGTCATCGATAAAGAAGTGAAAATGAATGATAGTAGATTTGAATGACAACATCTCTGGTAAATTCATATCACCTTGCAAAAATTGGAAATAAATTTTGAAGCCCAAAATAATTTCATTTAGGATTTGTAACTCTTAGTTTCATCCATCATATTTTGTATATGTTTAAGAATGTTCCGAGTTTATCAAATTTGCGATATCCTTTTCATATAGACTATGCCTATCGACGTGATTAATTTTGGTTAATTATGGTTAAATATGATTATTGCTTTATGAGGTTTGATTATAATTGACTATGGTTGACATTTGTTGGCCGTGGTTGATGATTGTTAATTATGGTTATCAAGTGTCAACTAGCATGGATGATGGTTGAAAAGGGTTGGGGAAGGCTAATCATTGTAGTCTCTAGGTGTCAAGGTCTCATGATGATTAATGATAGTAAAATATGGTACACCATGGTGACAATGGTTGACCATTGTCGCACTAGTTTTATCTTTGTTAAACACGGTTGACTATGGTTGAACTTGTTGACCATGTTTGACTATGATAAACTATGGTTCATTATGGATTAACATGGTTGACTATAATCACTAATGGTTAACTATCGTTGGCCATGGTTGTCAATACTTAACTATAAATGAAAATGATTTAGCATATTGACTATGGTTGACAAATTTGAGTATGGTGTGAGTTATTAAGCTTTGATGAATATGACAATGTTGACCATGATTAACCATAAAATTATTAGTGATCATGGTCAACTATAATTGAATATGCTTAAACATAATTGACAACAATTTTGTTAAAAAAATTGTAACATTTTGACATAAAAACCTACAATTAACATACATAGACACATTATTATCATTACTCGATCATAACTACATGGATAAGCATCACCTATTTCAAAAACAAATCTATAAAATAAATTTTGTCATTGAAACACATTGGTGTATCATAACTACAAGGCAATCATCTCCTATTTCAAAAGAAAATTTCCACCATATAAATTTGGTGATTAAAAGAAATTAAGGTTGTCGTAGTCAACTAAAATGTCAAATAAAGTTTCTCTCTTTACTTGTATCTTTGTAGTTTTAATTAACATGTTTCTCCCATGACTTCCTCCATTACAAGTGTCTTTTTCTTCATTATAAACCCTAGTTCCTCTTTCCTGAGTCATGCTTTCCTTACGTAGATGAGTGTCCATTTCCACATATCCCCACTACTTGGACTAATATTATGAACCATCTATTCCCCTTCTGGTGCTCAGGATTTTCTTATAGAGAGAAAAGGGCTCATTCCCATATATCCCCACTCCATGTAATATCGTTTTAGTTACACATGTTTCAACTTCACTTCGTATTTCACCAAATTCGTTCTCTATTATTTTGTTGAATAAATTAATATTTCCATGGATAATCTACTCTTTTTCCAATTTTTGTACCCATATTTCACCCATTTTGATTTTTTCCATTTTGCAAGTTAAATATCATAGGTTCAATTTCACATGTCGCAGGCTCAATAATGTTGCACCACAGATTCAATTTCAGATGCATAGATTCAATTACTACATCTAAATTTTGGTTTTCTTCTTCGATCCGTAATAGTTTTACTACATTAAGATCTGCCTAGATTCGGTTTTGTGTAGTAAACACAAGATTTTAGATTACTAATTTATGTTTTCCTTCGAGTTTTTATGTATACATGTGATAAATTTTAAGAAATTTTAGTTTTTATCAATGTACCCAACCTTAACCAGATTTAATTTTCATATATATATATATATATATATATCAAATTGATTCACATTTTCATATTTATATGAAACAATTTCTCCCTTGATCAAAGAAATTTGGACTATAAATGTTATGTTTATAGGATGGTCCTTGTGATTGCAATGCTACTGCTGTACTGTATGGCACTAGGTCTTTGCGGCTGTGACCGAAAACTTTTTGCTATGAGGCGACGACGTGACATGAAGATCATGCAAAGAAATAGAATGCAACAAAGAATGAGTTTCATGTGCTCAAGCAGCAACTCAAGGAAGAACATGAGCTTCACAAACAAGAGAATGAGTTGGACCAGGAAAAGGAATAGCATGGGGTGCAACATTCACTCACGAATGAAATTGTGGCCGTACAATTTATAGATCCATCCTAGCAACTGGCATAGAGTAGACATGGTGAGAAGTGTTGTTGATCGCTTGTAAGGGATTCAACACCATGCATGTCATTGCACAAACACATGTGATGCACCCCATTCAGCACACTCACTAATGCGAAGACAAGAAGCAAGTCCAACTGGAGCTGAACATGTAGTTGACAGTTGATGCGCATGACCACCATTAGACACTGGAAGATTGGCATGGAAACTATGCATCAGTGTATTACCGATTCGTTCGCACCCAAGAAGATGATGTGCATGGTGGAAACCCAGTTGGATGAAGGCGCCATACCAATGCACTTGGATGCAATGGAGGCAAGAGTTTTCTTCAGCAAGATGTCACCATCAGTGCATGCACACCGTCACAGATGACAAAGATTCACATCAGCTCACCAACTTCACCATCATAAGCATATGAAAGAGTTGGTCTCATCACAATGGACCGAGTGTCATTGATGTCTTGCATGGATTTCTCAAGCCATTTGTCTCACATGAGCACATGTGCATTATAATGTAATGTCCTGTCAAATGGAATTTCAAGTGTCAATAGTTCAATGTAATAGTCATAGAGTAGATGAAGAGTCATGAGGATAGATGAACTCTAACAAAGGGGAACGTCAAGGGTCACCCCACCCTTTACTATAAATATAACCTCATAACTCATTGTAAGAAATTTTGGTCATCCAAGCTTCTGATAATACTAACTTGGAGAGAGCTTGGACATTATTGGAATGAGGCTTGGCTTCTCCACTGTGCATAGCTAGTACATCTCTTTGGAGGAGAAGGTGGTCGTGACTGTAATGCTCCACTATTGGAACTAGTGGTTGGACATGCATGTATTGTATGGATGGAACTTACACTTCTTAATATAACAAGAGCCAACATGTTTCATGCATATGTTGTATTATATTCTATGCTATCAGGTTTACTCTAAATGATATATGTATTGGTTTTCTTACACATGCATGTATGGACTATTATGTTTAAGTATGTATGATTATTTCTAAATTTTGTTGTCGGTTTAACCATCACTTTGGATTGCTCGCTAAATCTCCTTACATGTTGTGATGTATCTTTTCTTGTCTGTTCCCTTCCAAGCTGAGTGCTATCATAGGTTTTCCAAGGGGCGCACTCATCTCAACCCCCATTTATTAGAACCTCTCATGCACCTTCCTTGACTCACTGCAAATATCACACCCTATCTCTAAACAGAGTTATCTTACTTTCCTTTGTGAGAAATCACAGGTAAGGAATTACCGTACGACCCATTGCTGGGACTCCTACACAAAACGGCCTGAGGTCTAATTAGGACTTCTTGCTGAGGTGATCCCCTTACATGTTGGTGGGTCCAGCATTGTCAACACTAAGCTATGAAGCTCCATGGGCACTATGTTTTCCTTTTGGTAGTCTTGCTCAGGTCTTGGTTTGGTTTAACATCAAGGATAATTTTCCCCAAGGGGGAGGGTTCTGTAACAATCCTGGTGAAAATTTCATGTAATAAAGTTAACAAAGGAAAAAAAATACCACGGGTAAGGGACACGTATTCCAAGTTGAAGGTTGGGAAACAATATCCTAGTGGGAATCACTAGATGTGTCTTTTGGCTGACGAAAGTTTGCAAAGGCTATGGCTAAGGCATTAAAAGGAAAAATGGAATTTTTGGGACATTTATGTATGAAAATAAATGAAAATAGTAGAAAAGGAGGGTAAAAGGTCACATGTTGCATGTGTGGATGAAATTGAAGGAAAATAATGGAAAATAAAGAAATTATATGCCTCCTTAATAAAAATTCTTCTAAGCATCAGTTAGAAGGCTCTTATTCAGTGTAAGCTCTTGGTCAGTTGAAGTTTGAAGCTCTCTCATTATTATCTCTCTCTCTCACACTCTTGGTCACTTAGAGTTTTCTTGGAGCATTCTAGCTTTGGATCAAGGCAGGAGAAATAGGCAAAGGGATAGGAGGAAGAGGAGGCTAGGAAGCTTCATCATGAATACTTGCAGGTAACATATTGCATGTGTGATTTCCTAGATGGTTTTGACATGCATGGCTTTTCATGTTGGTGTATGGTTCTCTTGCTATTTGTGGCATGGTTTTTCCTATGACAATGGTTTTTAGCCTAGCCCTTCCTTTTTCTGGATGTTATGGTGTTGGGATGTTAATTTTGGATTTTGAGCTCTAGTTTTGAGGATGGATTTCAGAATCCAGGAGAGAGGTGGTCTCAAGTTTTATTCCCAAAGGCCTATAAATCCCTTGACTCATTTGGGTGATATACAAGGTAAATATTGAGGGAGAAGTACCAGTTTAGGGCCTAGTGGTTAGAGTTTAGATTGTGGTAAAGCTTGAGAGATTGGTCTCGGTTTAGGGCCTACTGATACTAGATTGGATTACTGTAAAGCCAAAGAGACAAGGAGATAGAAAATTCCTCAAGGATAATGATGGATTCTGGATGGCATTCCAAGTTCATTTCGATTGTGATCAGATCGCCAGTTTTGGTGTCCTTAGGGTTTAATGAGGGTGGAGGTGGTTTAACCTCAGTATTCCATTGGGTGTTCTTGAATTGGTTGTTCTATGAGATCTGCCATTCATGCTTGGAATATGTCATGTGGATGACTGGCTGAAAGAAATATTTGGTTTAGCCATGTCTACGATCGGGTGGTACGTGGAAGTACCAAACCTAGTCAGATTTTCCTATGATTAATAGAAGTTAAGTTCTCTTACTTTTACACCTGTTTATATGTGGATTTAATGGTTTTCATATCTTTGATATTTATATGGTTTTATGTTGGTTGTAAGAATTGTTATATGACTAGTTCATCTCACGGTTATCTAATGTTTTTACTTGTAAATGAATGGATAATGGATATGTGACCTAATAGATGATAATGCAACAAGTAACATGAGGGAACAATGGTTTATAGTGAATATTAGGTAAGTATGACACCCCTATGATTAGAACTATTATTTACACCTATTGGTTGCATGTTTACTAAGTGTTTGACAAAAAGTTTGTCATGGTTAGGCTTGGTTAGGTAATGCTATCACCCCAAGAAACTCTCCTAGGTTGTATCTCAAAGATGCTCGGGAACATTACAAACTCAAAAAAATGTTGGAAATGGATGAATGAAAGGAATGATGCATATTAAGGCCATATAACCACTTCTACTATGCTTAACTCCAGACATGGGTGAACACCCCCGGACTACAAGGCTTTAGACCACCAATTAATCACAATTTAAGGAATAGGTGAACATGGAGAATACTGACCACACCAGCAGATGCATAGGACCCTATGATGGCTAGATGCAACAGTAAAGAGGTCTGCAAATCTATTTCCTAATGTACAGACAGGATGACATCTCTCTGGCAACAAGTAAAAAGAAACCTGCTTAACATATTCAATAATACATACAAGATTCTAACACAGAGGTGGGATGACAACCCCTCTAATGCTAAATATCAAGAGAACAAGAATAAATGCATAACATGCACAACCTAGAACAAAGAAGAAGTGGAAATTGAGCAATTAACAGCAAAAGAAGCTTGTATTAGCTAAAAAATGAAGACGAGACGCTGCAAGTATCAAAGTAGTTATAGTCTCCAAAAGTTGAACTTTACATCAAAACCAAAACCATCAATCCTTATCACATTGTGTTTTTGGGTATATATAGAGGTTGATTACAAAATGCTCTGTTATTTTATGCATGGAAGGGTCATAATGGATCACCAACCACATTAATTCTCTGATGGAGTATCTGTTATGATTTGCTGGATTCAATGAACAAAAATGATCTTTTCTAATATTCTGTTGTCCTTCTTGAGCAGGTAGAATGTCCTATGAAAGAATGATCCATAACTGATAAATGCTATGATCTGCTCGAGGAACGTTCTTTTTGTTCTTCGGCCACTCTACTTCGTGAATGCGGTTGTTGTGGATTAACTGCATAAGGTACTGGTAGTTGATCGTTGTCGTCCTTGGAATGCACAGAAAAATCAATGAGCATGGACTTCATGGCAGGTAGACGAACTAAAAGGAGGAGCGAGGCTGACTGTTGGATTGTGTGGATGGACGGCAGAGATTGCTTTGTAGAGGGAATCAGGAGATATGCAGGCAGGACGAACACAGACCGTTGGATCTCAGGCGGGTAGATCCAATGGTCGTCGGGCACGGTAGTTGCATGGAGTTTATCAGGTGGGGAGAGCGGGGTAAGCGGTAAGCAGTATTTCCCGCACCGCTTATCAGAGGAACGCGGTAAATGTACAGAGGCCAGTGATTACAATAGGAGGGTGACACGTGATGGATGGGACGCATAGAAACCATTTTCCCTGCGAGTTAAAATGTGGGTAAGTTTCAGCATCGGGATGAGCGAATACCCTTGGATTAGGAGGTGGAAAATCGGACGGTGGGGAGATTAGCACAGAAGTTTTATGAATGATTTGATGGGAAAGATTATGTGGAAATGCGCGGTTATATGGATTAATGCCTTAGCTCCGAGGAGATTTACAGAAAAGGGCTTATGTTGGGACTTGGGAAAAAGGAGATAGCAGGGTTTATAAAGGTATAAATGGAGTGAAGGTGCAGGAGAGGAACAACTGATGCACATATTTTTTTAGCCTAAACAACCTGATCAGACCTGTGTTTGCCTCTCAAATTTTCCAGAATGTATCAGAGCTAACACTGACTCCTTCTGGGCATGAGATCCTCCCCGTGAGGTCTCAAGAACCTGCAGATCAATGCCTTCATACATAACAAGCTTAAAAACATTGCCTAGTATTCCATTGGGCATGGAGTCTGACTGATCCTACACTAAAACTGATAAAAATAAAATGTTTACAATTTTAAGGCCAAGAGACCTTAAATCACATAAATTTTCAGAAAACACCCACTCACTGGGCCATCAAAAACTACTTCTCCTCCCATGCTTTGCAGTAGGAAGGTGTTGTTCCCTTGGATTTGAGAAATAATAAAAGGCCCTGTCTAGAAAGCATCAAATTTCCTGTGGTTGCCTTTCTTTTCTTTCAGTGCATCCCACTTCAGAACCAAGTCTCCAACCTGAAAATTATCTGATTTTGTCCTTTTATGGAAAGCTTCCTTGATCTTTTTCTGATGTGATGCATCCCTTTCAACCAGATGTTCTCTGATTTGATGTAACTCTGCTAAATCTTTGATCCTCTTTGCCAAGACTTCTTCCTCATTCTGCTCTGATTGCATGAACTTTGCCACAGGGAGAGTAAGCTGAATTGGAAATACTGCTTTTGTGCCATACACTAGCTTAAATGGAGAATTCCCTGTGGATCTCTTAATGGTCATTCTGTCAGCCCAAAGTGAATATTTGAGCTTGGAATCCCAATTCTTTTTGTTGTCCTCCAACAGCTTCTTAATTATCATTATCAAACTTTTGATGGAAGATTCTACTAGACTATTTTCTTGAGGGTAATATGAGGTGGAATGAACTAGTTTAATGCCCATTTAATTGCACATGTCCACCAATTCTTTTTCTTTGAAGGCTATTGCATTGTTTGTGACTATTTTATCTAGACAACCAAATCTAGTAAATATATTTTCAATTAAAAACTTCATGACCACCTTATGATCAACTTTCCTACTAGGGATTGCTTCAATCCACTTATTAAAATAATCAGTTGCTACTAATATCCTTCTGTGCTGGCCACTAGAATGTGGATTGATCTCTCCAATGAAATCCAAGCCCCATTGCTGAAAAGGTCCTTTTGCATGTATTCGTTTTAACGATAGGGACTTCAATTGTTGCTTCCCTTCAAATCTTTGGCACCTGCCACAAGATTTAACAAATGAAAATACATCATAAAATAAAGTGGGCCAATAATATCCAGCCCTGAGGATTTTTTGGGCAGTGGTTTTCCAATAGTGGTGTCCTCCACACATGCTAGAATGAAATTGCTGCATAACTGCCATAGTTTGTTCTTTGTCCAGACACCTCAAAAGCATTCCAGATGTATCCCTCCAGTATAGCAGATTTTCATAAATGCCATATCTTGCTACCCTAAGATTAATAGTTCTTGCTTGGCTCTGAGTAAAGCTGGGGGGGATTTCTAGCTTCAACAAGAATTTAACTATCGCAGAATACCAATCAAAGAAGCTAGATTTTCGGCCACTGACTGCTTTCTCTCTGGTTTAGCTACTTCTTCTTCTTCTGTTTGACCATTTTTTGCAATTGAGCCCATGCAATTTATATCCAATATTCTGTAATTTTCTTCAGCTAACAATCTGGCAAGACCCTGACCTCTGACAAGTTTGGTGGGCTTCAGTTCTATATTAAACTCAATTAACTTTGAAATCCATTTAGCCCTTCTTCCTTCAACATAAGGCTGTGTTAGGACATCTTTTATTGTAGTAGAGGGTACATATGCAATTATCTTGGAATGTAGAATATAAACCCTGAAAGCTTTCAAAGATTTGATAAGAGCATATGCTTGTTTCTCAATACTATCATATCTCTGCTCACCATCCCTTAACGTCTTGCTAAAAAATTCCAATGGATGCTCTGAGCCTTCTTCATCTTCTTGCAATAATATAGCTACAACGGTGTCATTAGAGGCAAAAGAAAATATATGGAACTCCTTGCTGTAATCTGGACTTATTAAAGTAGGAGATTCCATAATAGCTTTTTTAATGGAATCAATTGATTTTCTTGTTTCTTCCGTCCATTTGATTTCTAACCCCTTTTTCAACATGGAGTTAATATGCTTCACTAGTTCTGCAAAATTTGGTATAAACCTCCTCACAAAGTTTATTTTGCCCAGAAAGGACTGGATATCCTTCTTTGATCTTGGCACAGACAAAGTCCGTATTGCATTTATTCTTTCTGGGTCAATTTGGACACCTGCAATAGACACAACATGTCCTAACAACGTGCCTTCCTCTAAAGAAAATTGTGATTTTTGATTAACTGAAATCCCAAACCTCCTGCAATTCAGGAAAACTTTTTTCAAATGTTGCAAATGGTCTTGATGGCTGCTAGAGTATACTGTTATGTCATCAAGGTAGATAAGGACAAATTTATCCTTTTCTCCCACAAATTCTATATCCATAGCTCTCTAAAAGGTGGCTCCAACATTCATCATTCCAAAAGGCATCTTGCCATACATAAAAGTGCCCCAAGGTGTGGTGAATGCAGTCTTCTCTTGGTCATTTGGATGTATAGCAATCTGATTAAAGCCTAAAAATCCATCCAAGAAAGACATCACTTTGGCCCCTGAGATCTTCTGCAACAAATGCTCCATCTTGGGTAAAGGATAGTTGTCTTTCTTAGAGCATTTGTTTAAGTTTTTGAAATCAACACAAAGTCTGATTTCTCCACTTTTCTTCCTCACCACTACTAAATTGGCTACCCATTTTGAGTACCTGAGAGGGACTATGATCTTGATAGCCAACAAATTTTTAATTTCTTTTTCAATCATAGGGAGGAGCATAGGATTTATTGGTCTTATATTCTGTTTGAAAGGGATGGTGTCTTTCTCTAATGGGATTTTATGCTAGATAATCTTCTTGGCATATGTTTTTAGGTCACTCTATTCCCAGGCAAAGACATCAGCAAATTACTTCATCAAATTTCAGTATTCAAAACAATGATCAACATACAGATGCGTGGACATATTTATGTATCTAGGCTAACCTGGACTCCCTATATCATGCTTACAGACTGCATATTGGTCTTCCTTTTGAGCAGCCTTGTAAGACACATCATTTTGCTCAAACAATCTTTCTAAAGGAATTAGATCGTTAGGAATATGATTGCTGGGGAGCTGGAGAATACTATCTTTACCAATTTTATTTCTAAGCTGCGGTTGGGGGCTTTCTTCTAAGGCTTCACTCTCTTGGTCAATTTGCATCTCAGAGAATTCATCAATAACTTGCAGGAACCTATTCACTTCATCATCTTCTTCAAAAACTTTCCAATGCTAGACATTATCAGGAAAGGATGGTCTATATTTCATTTGAACTTCATAAACTAGTCTGGGAGGCATGGGAGGGATGAACATGCTAGCAGACATAGCAAGGGAATTAGCAAGATGGATTTTGGCCCTAGGGATATATGAGATACAAAAACTGTCAAAAGAATCTTTGAGTCTCCATACCTCATCTTTGTATTCTTTCAGCCTTGGGTGCTTAGCTTGAAATGTTTTGTTTACTTGATGAATGATCAAACCGACATCTTAAAACACCTTTATGTTCTTCATTCTTCTGTCTCTAGCTATCTTCAGGCCCAATATCAGAGCCTCATACTCTACTATATTGTTGGTGACTTGAAAGGCTAGCTTAAAAGAGAGTTGTGTGCCTTCTTGTTGTGGAGATATAAACACCACCCCTGCTCCTGCAGTCTCCCTGGTACATGCTCCATCAAAGAACATCTCCCAAACTTGACTTCCTTGATCTTCCTCGGCTTGAATTGTTTGTTTCCTAATCTGCATTGAGGCCTTCTGAGATTCTTCTATTTGGAGAATAGATGCTCCAAAATCAGTGTCCACAAAATAAATAGGATGATTGGACTGGCTCTTCTCATCACTAATGATGTATGCCAGTTGTACTTTTCTGTACAATCTCCTGCTTTCTCCTCCAAAAACTGGGACAGTGGCATAAGATAGATCATTCTGTAACGTACCACATAGTCTCTTAATCCATCCTCTGGACAACAACATACCAAACTTAGGAGGGACATCTGCTACCACAATGTCCATCACCATCCTCTTCATGGGCAGCTGAGTTAGAGTAATAGCTAGATATTTAATCAACCCTAGAAATTTCACTTTTCTTGAATCAAATGAAAATAGATCATGATATGGTATGGTGATATCAAGGCCTAACTCTTCCATGATAGCTTTTGGCATTATATTGTGGCTAGCCCGTGTGTCTAGCAGGCAATTGTGGAGGATTTTATCATGAATGGCCAAGGAGACATAAAAATATGGCTAATTATCATCAGCAGGCTCAGTCATAGGGCTTAGCACAACTATAGGCTTATCATCTTGCAAATTGACAGAGTCTGTGGAGGTTTGTGTGGCTTTCAGTTCAAGAGATTTAAGGATAGGATTTCTAAACACTTCGCTCTTTACCAGTTCTAATAGAAGCATACATATTTTTAATTTCTGGACTTCTCCTTCACAACTGAAAGGAGAAGGGGATTTAGCAGGACCTCTTACCTCTTGAACTGGTGCTTTGAGGATGACTAGATCACATGTTGGTCTTTTCTGTCTGGTATTTTGTAACTCCGTTTGGACATCAGTTCTTTGGGCAGGATTCTCCTTGACATTATTTGCATGTGACCTCAAGTTATATCTTCACTGTTCACCAATCTACAGAACAACCTCTCTGTCCCACTCTTGACTGGTTTAGTTCTGCAGAAGCGGTTCTTCATATGCAGCTAATGTCAAGAAGACAACACTACCTTTATCTTCCATACAGTGAATTTCATCCTCATCTTCAAATTGTTCCTCCTCAATGACTACATTTTGAAAAGGAGCTTTAGCTTTGTGTTCTTCATTTGGTTCTTTTCCCCTCTGAATGATTTGCAATTGCTCATTTGCTATCATGTATGGATTTGAATTTCTAGGAGCAAATGCGTTCTACTGCCTTGTCTTTCCTGAGTTCTACTCAATCTTCAGCTTAGATATCTTAACATCCAATGACTCTATCATTCTGTTCATTTTGTCTAATTTAGGCTTTGATGATTAGACAGAGGAAGAAGAAGCCTCACCTCTCTGCCTCCTTCTGTCTGCATGACTTTTGAGTTTTTCTGCAGCCATAATATTAGATTCAAGTTCTAGAGTTGCATCTTGCATATCAGCCAGAGTGGCACATCTTCTCTCTCTTAATAATAGGCAAAAATCAGAGTCAAAGGCATTAGCATAAGTGAGTTTGGCTGAAGTGGGGGTTGGCTTTACTTCAGCTGGTCTCTTACTATACATATGATTGAATCTTTTATTAAAATCAGGCAATGATTGCTCATTTTCCTTCTTTAGGTTACCAAACTCAGTATGGTAACACAGCAAGTCCTTTTTATCTCCCCATTTCTTAAAAAATGCATCATCTAAGGCTTCAATATTAGCAATAGATCTAGGGGTCAATTCTCTAAACCACTTTCTAGCCTCTCCATCAAAGCTGTGGACAAAAACTCTCATCCACACATCATTTTCACTAATATCCAAGTTATTAGCATAGCTATAAAAAGATTGAAGGTGGTCTTCAGCTATTACCCCATCTATACCAGTGAACATGGGCATATATTTTTGGTATTCTCCTGCAGCCATCTCGTTTAAAGGCATAGGAAAAAATAGGGGTCCATACCTAGCAGCTATAATTCTTTCCATCTTCGTAGGTGCTTTCTGACCTGCCATGGTCGGGGTAGGTGGAAGGATACTGGTAGATTGAATAGTCGGGAACAATGAAATGGATGACAGAGACAAGGGAATATGATGGAGTGTATGGGATACAATCTTTGGACTGAGATCCAAAGGGGAACTAAATGAACAAGGAGCTGTATGGATCTCTGTAGGAAATTTCTCACTAGCAACACTGGTCTCTATATCTTCAAATGATACATTCTCAACTATAGCCTCCTCTTGCAGAGATACATAAGATTTCTTAGGCTTACCTGATCCTAATTCTCCTTTCTGTGAAGCTTTCTTCACTTTGATAATCTTCTCAGGGTCAAGTACTGGTTCAGCTGGTGATTTCTGAAGATTTCTCCGAGTATGTCTCGCAAACTAAGCCAGAACTGAAATGTGGAGTCGCCACCAAGTTGTTTCTCCAACAGAGTCACTAGATAGATGATTAAAACTAGAAATGTGCCCAGATTTTGTCTATCATCAAAATCTGGAACTGTGTCGTTTCGTAGGGAAGTTGAGCTTCAATCTCCTCTCCCCGGCAACGATGCCAATTTTTGTTATCACCCCAGGAAACTCTCCTAGGTTGTATCTTAGAGATGCTCAGGAACATTACAAACTCAACAAAATGTTGGAAATGGATGAATGGAAGGAATGATGCATATTGAAGCCAGATAACCACTTCTACTATGCTTAACTCTAGACATGGGTGAACACCCCCAAACTACAAGGCTTTTGACCACCAATTAGTCACAGTTTAAGGAATAGGTGAACATGGAGAATACTGACCACACTAGCAAATGCATAGGAAATTGTGATGGATGGCTACAACCAGTAAAGAGGTCTGCAAATATATTTCCTAATGCACAGACAATATGACAACTCTCTGGAAACAAGTAAAAAGAAACCTGCTTAACACATTAAATAATATATACAAGATTCTAACACAGAGGTGGGATGATAGCCCCTCTAATGCTAAATATCAAGAGCACATGAATAAATGCATAACAGGCACAACCTAGAACAAAGAAGAAGTGGAAAGTGAGCAATTAAGAACAAAAGAAGCTTGTATTAGCTGAAAATGAAGACCAGATGCTGCAAGTATCACAGTAGTTACCGTCTCCAGAAGTTGAACTTTACATCAAAACCAAAACCATCAATCCTCATTACATTGTCTTTTTGGGTATATATAGAGGTTGATTACAAAATGTTCTTCGATTCTATGCATGGAAGGGTCATAATGGATCACCTACCACATTAATTCTATGATGGAGTATCTGTTATGATCTGTTGGCTTTAATGAACAAAATTGATCTTTTCTGATATTCTGTTATCCTTCTTGAGCAGGTAGAATTTCCTATGAAAGAATGATTCCTAACTAATAAATGTTGTGATCTTCTCGAGGAACGTCCTTTTTGTTCTTCCACCACTCTGCTTCATGAATGCGGTTGTTGTGGATTAACTGCATAAGGTACTGGTAGTTGATCATTGTCGTCCTTCGAATGCACAGAGAAATCAATGAGCGTGGACTTCATGGCAGGTAGACAAACTAAAAGGAGGAGCGAGGCTGACCATTGGATTACACGGATGGACGACAGAGATTACCTTGCAAAGGGAATCAGGAGATATACGGGTGGGATGAACAAACACCGTTGGATCTCAGGCAAGTAGATCCAATGGTCGTCGGGCGCAGTAGTTGCACAGAGTTTATTAGGCAGCGAGAGCAGGGTAAGCGGTATTTCCCGCACCACTTATCGGAGGAAGGCGGTAAATGTACAGAGGCCAGCGATTACAGTAGGGGGTGACACATGGTAGATGGGACGCGTAGAAACCGTTTTACCCACGAGTTAAAATGCAGGTAAGTTTCGACATCGGGATGAGCGAATACCCTTGGATCAGGAGGTGGACAATCGGACGACGGGGAAATTAGTGCACAAGTTTTATGAATGATGTGATGAGAAATATTATGTGGAAACGCGCGGTTATATGGATTAATACCTCAGTACCAAGGAGCTTGATGGAAAGGGGCTTATTCCGGGACTTGGGAAAAAGGAGATAGCAGGGTTTATGAGGGTATAAACGGAGTGAAGGTGTAGGAGAGGAACAAATGATGCACATCCTTTTTAGCCTAAACAACCCGATCAGACCTTCATTTACCTCTCAAATTTTGCAAAATGTAGAAGAGCTAACAATGGCTCCTTCTGGGGATGAGATTCTCCCTGAGAGGTCTCAAGAACCTGTAGATCAATGCCTCCATACAAAACAAGTTTAAAAACATTGCCTAGTATTCCATTGGGCATGGAGTCTGACTGATCCTACACTAAAACTGGTAAAAATAAAATATTTACAATTTTAAGGCCAAGAGACCTTAAATCACATAAATTTTCAGAAAACGCCAATTCACTGGGCCATCAAAAACTGCATCTCCTCCAATGCTTTGCAGTAGGGAGGTGTTGTTCCCTTGGATTTGAGAAATAATAAAAGGTCTTGTCTAGAAAGCATAAAATTTCCCGTGGTTGCCTTTCTTTTCTTTCAGTGCATCCCACTTCAGAACCAATTCTCCCACCTAAAAATTATCTGATTTTATCCTTTTATCAAAAGCTTCTTTGATCATTTTCTGATGTGCTGTATCCCTTTCAACCAGCCGTTCTTTAATTTGATGTACCTCTGCTAAATCTGTGATACTCTTTGCCATGACTTCTTCCTCATTCTGCTTTGATTGCATGAACTTTGCCACAAGGAGAGTAAGCTAAATTGGAAATACTGCCTCTGTTCCATACACTAGCTTAAATGGAGAATTTCCTATGGATCTCTTAATGGTCATTTTTTGAGCCCAAAGTGCATATTTGAGCTTGGAATCCCAATTCTTTTTGTTGTCCTCCAACAGCTTCTTAATTATCCTTATCAAAATTTTGTTGGAAGATTCTGCTAGACCATTTCCTTGAGGGTAATATGAGGTGGAATGAACTAGTTTAATGCCCATTGAATTGCACATGTCCACCAATTCTTTTGCTCTTAAGGTTGTTCAATTGTCTGTGACTATTTTATATGGACAACTAAATCTGGTAAGGGTATTTTCAATTAAAAACTTCATGACCACCTTATGATCAGCCTTCCTAGTAGGGATTGCTTCAATCCACTTAGTAAAATAATCAGTGGCTACTAATATCCATCTGTGATGGCCACTAGAATGTGGATTGATCTCTCTAATGAAATCCAAGCCCCACTGCTGAAAAGGTCCTTTTTCATGTATTGGTTTTAAGGGCAGGGACTTCAATTGTTGCTTCCCTTCAAATCTTTGGCACCTGACACAAGATTTAACAGATGAAAATACATTAGAAAATAAAGTGGGCGAATGATATCTAGCCATGAGGATTTTGTGGGCAGTGGTTTTCCAATAGTGGTGTCCTCCACACATGCTGGAATGAAATTGCTGCATAACTTCCATAGCTTGTTCTTTTTCCAGGCACCTCAAAAGAATTCCAGATGGATCCCTCCAGTATAGCAGATTTTCATAAATGCAATATTTTGTTGCCCTAATATTAATAGCTCTCGCTTGGCTCTGAGTAAAGCTCGAAGGGATTTCTAGCTTCAGCAAGAATTTAACTATTGCAGAATACCAATCACAAGAAGCTAGATTTTCGGTCACTGACTACTTTCTCTCTGGTTTAGCTACTTCCTCTTCTTCTGTTTCACCATTTTCTGCAATTGAGCCCATGCAATTTATATCCAATGTTCTGCAATTTTCTTCAACTAACAATCTGGCAAGACCCTGACCTCTGACAAGTTTGGTGGGCTTCAGTTTTATATTAAACTCAATTAAATTTGCAATCAATTTAGGACATCTTTTATTGCAATAGAGGGTACATATGCAATTATCTTGGAATGTAGAATATAAACCCTAAAAGCTTTCAAAGATTTGATAAGAGCATATGCTTGTTTCTCAATATTGCCATATCTCAGCTCAACATCCCTTAATGTCTTGCTAAAAAATGCCACTGGATGCTTTGAGCCTTCTTCATCTGCTTGCAATAAGACAACTGCAAGGGTCTCATTAGAGGAAAAAGAAAATATATGGAACTCCTTGTTGTAATCTGGAATAATTAAAGTAGGAGCCTCCATAATAGTTTTTTTAATGGAATCAAATGATTTTCTTGTTGCTTCAGGCCATTCGATTTCTGACCCCTTCTTGAACATGGAGGTAATATGCTTCACTAGTTCTGCAAAAGTTGGTATAAACCTCCTCACAAAGTTTATTTTTCCCAGGAAGGACTGGATATCCTTCTTTGATCTCAGCACAGACAAAGCTCGTATTGCATTTATTATTTCTAGGTGGATTCGGACAACTGTAGCAGACACGACATGTCCTAACAACTTGCCTTCCTCTAAATAAAATTGTGACTTTTTAGGATTAACTAAAATCCCAAATCTCCTGCACTTCAGGAAAACTTTTTTCAAATGTTGCAAATGGTCTTGATGGCTGCTGGAGTATACTATTATGTCATAAAGGTAGATAAGAACGAATTTATCCTTTTCTCCCAAAAATGCTATATCCATAGCTCTCTGAAATGTGGCTATAGCATTCATCAATTCAAAAGGAACCTTGGCATACATAAAAGTTCCCCATGCTGTGGTGAATGCAGTCTTCTCTTGGTCATCTGGATGTACAACAATATGGTTAGAGCCTGAAAATCCATACAAGAAAGACGTCACTTTGGCCCCTGAGACCTTCTGCAACAAATGCTCCATCTTGGGTAGAGGATAGTTGTCTTTCTTGGTGCATTTGTTTAAGTTTCTGAAATCAACACAAAGTCTGATTTCTCCACTTTTCTTCCTCACCACTTCTAAATTGGCTACCCATTTTGAATATCTGAGAGGGACTATGATCTTGGCAGCCATCAACTTTTTAATTTCTTTTTGAATCAGAGGGAGGAGCATAGGATTTATTGGTATCAGCTTCTACTTGAAAGGGATGGTGTCTTTCTCTAAAGGGATTTTATGCTAGATAATATTCTTGTCATATGTTTTCAGGTCACTATATTCCCAAGCAAAGACATCAACAAATTGTTTCATTAAATTGCAGTATTCAGAACATTGATCAGCAGATAGATGCATGCACAAATTTATGTATCTAGGCTGACCTGGACTCTTTATATCATGCTTACAGACTGCAGATTGGTCTTCCCTTTAAGAAGCCTTGTAAGGGACATCATTTTGGTCAAACAATCTTTCTAAAAGAATTATACCCTTAGGAATATGATTGCTAGGAAGCTGGACAATACTATCTTTACCAATTTTATTTCTAAGCTGTGGTTGGGGGCTTTCTTCTAAAACTTCATTCTTTTTGTCAATTTTCATTTCAGAGAATTCATCAATAACATGCAGGAACCCATTCACTTCAACATCATCTTAAAAAACTTTCCAATGCTGGACATTATCAGACAAGGATGGTCTATATTTCATTTGAACTTCATAAACTAGTCTGGGAGGCATGGGAGGGATGAACATGCTAGCAGACACAGCAAGGGAATCAGCAAGCTGATTTTTGACAGTTTTTGGCCCTAGGGATATATGAGATACAAAAACTGTCAAAATAATCTTTGAGTCTCCATACCTCATCTCTATATGCTTTCAACCTTGGGTACTTTGCTTGAATTGTTGTGTTTACTTGCTGAATGATCAGATCAACATCTCAAAACACCTTTATGTTCTTGATTCTTCTGTGTTTAGTTGTATTCAGAAACAATATCGGAGCCTCTTACTCTGCTATATTGTTGGTGACTTGAAAGGCCAGCTTAAAAGAGAGTTGTGTGCTTTCTTGCTGTGGAGATATCAGTGCCACCCCTACTCTTGCAGTCTCCCTGGTACATGGTCCATCAAAGAACATCTCCCAAACTTGACTTCCTTGCTCCTCCTTGGCCTGAACTGTTTGTTTCCTGATCTGCATTGAGGCCTTCTGAGATTCTTCTATTTGGAGAATACATGCTCCAAAATCAGTGTTCACAGCATAAATAGGATGATTGGACAAGCTCTTCTCATCACTGATGATGTATGCCAGCTGTGCTTCTCTGTACAATCTCCTGCTTTCTCCTCCAAAAACTGGGACAGTGGCATAGGATAGATCATTCTATAATGTCCCACCTAGTCTCTTAATCCATCCTCTGGACAACAACATGACAAACTTAGGAGGGATGACAGAGATTTCTTTGTAGAGGGAATCAAGAGATATGCGGGCGGGACGAACACAGACTGTTGGATCTTAGGAGGGTAGATCCAACGGTCATAGGGCATGACAGTTGCATGGAGTTTATCATGCGGGGAGAGCAGGGTAAGCGGTAAGCAATATTTCCCGCATCGCTTATCAGAGGAAGGTGGTATAAGTACAAAGGCCAACGATTATAGTAGGAGGGCGATGCGTGGTGGATGGGACACGTAGAAACCGTTTTCCTCGCGAGTTAAAATGTGGGTAAGTTTCGGCATCGGGATGAACGAATACCCTTGGATCAGGAGGTGGAAAATCGGATGGCGGGGAAATTAGCGTACAAGTTTTATGAATGATGTGACAGGAAAGATTATGTGGAAACACGCGGTTATATGAATTAACAGCTTAGCGCAAAGGAGCTTGATAGAAAGGGGCTTATTCTTGGACTTGGGAAAAAGGAGATAGCAGGGTTTATGAGGGTATAAACAGAGTGAAGGTGCAGGAGAGGAACAACTGATGCACATCCTTTTTAGCCTAAACAACCCGATCAAACCTGCTTTTGTCTCTCAAATTTTGTAGAATGTAGCAGAGCTAACAGGTAAAGCCCTTGATAAATGTTTTTGTTAGAGGCTTTTCCTTAGTGTTAGTTATTGTCTTGTAAAGTCTCATCAACTTCTAGACATTATTTTGGAGACTAGCCTTGAAAAGTGGCTTAAATCTCATAGTCTCTAACACAGAATTGGGTGGAAAAGACTGCAGTCTCTCCCATGCAGGAATTCTGGGAGCGACTATAGGGTTCTAGTAACATGCATGCCTTGTCATGGGAATGACTATGGGTTTAATTCATTACAATGCTAGGTTAACTCAGGGGTTGGACACCTAGAGTCGTGCATTAGCTCTTGGGGGTCCTGAAGCACCTAAGGGAAGTTTGTACGGTCTTGTTTTGTCAAATCCATTTCTTTAAGGTTACGTATGAGGTTGATTCTTATCATAGTGGCCTCTCATCGCATGTTCACCTCGGCTGACCAATTACTTGGGTAGATGTGGGAGGAGGGTGTTACAACAATTGTCTTTTAATCAGAAATAAAAATACAAATAATCTTCCACTAACAAAAATTATCCTCGAATTATACAAGATAACAAAGGTTGTCTACCAATCCTACAAAAGAGGACAAATATTTTCTTTCAATTTCACAACAAGAGAAAAAATTCCTTTCAACTACAAAGGAAAAAAAAAAAAAAATTCCCATTTCTCAAAGACATAATAATTTTCTTCAAAATACTCAAATTTCCTTATAATTACATAAAAATTATCTTCAAATCTTTGTAATGTTCTATCTTCAAATTAATTTGGCATCCTTGGAGGTAGTAATGATTCATTGTGCAATTACAAGATGAATGTGCATCTAGTTGTGGTATAAGGTTGTGCATGGTGTAGTTCATGGAGGTAGACTGGAAGGGTGGTTTGTTGGGAATGAAACACTCAAGAAAAGTGCTAAGTGTTGGATCACTAAGGCGAGAGATGAAATCAAAACATGTGTTGAAGATGATCACAAAACCATACATGATCAACCACACAAGAATGAAACACTTAACATCAGGAATTAGCATGAACTCATTGAAAAAACAAAAAATGATACTTACCTCCAAGTGAGAGACTTAAGACACAATTTGCGACACAAGTGATGAAAACAATAAAACAATGCATAGAACATGGAAATCAATCTAGTTCATGTCTCTATTGTTGTGTGTGCTTTATATTCTTTCCAAGCATCATCGGGCTTAGGGTAGTGCCCCAGAAGAAAAAAAGGTTGTTTTATGTGGACTCAATAATAGTTTTTTAGGCCAGAGGATGGGTGGTGGACCTAGAGATGGTGGGAGAACCTACCCATGGTTTTGTGCATTATTTTGGCACATGGTTTTAGTCATGATAGTTTTATTCTCATGGTATTTTATAGATCTAGTAAAAGAAACTATGATTATGTTCTAATCCAAGGTTAGTGGATTGGGGTTTATGAATGCTTTGACATGTATATTATATGTATTGTAACATTCAAAAGAATATAAGTAAAAATCAATCTAGTAGTCTCGGTTTTGGGTTCCAAGTGAAAATCTATGTGTATATTTGTTTTATGTTCTTTCCCTTATATATTTTTATGTTTTGAGAATTTATTTGAAGGTAATTTATGTATATGGTTAAAACCTACATGTGGTATTAAAATAGTTGCGAATTCAAGGGGATGCCTTTGCTACTGAGGGATTATTGGTCAGGCGTGTGGTAGACCATGTTCAGTGACAGATCATTGGGATTAATTCTTGTGGTGAAAGAAGATGGTGAACAATGGAAAGATAGAGATCAATAAATTTAATTGTCATAGTTTTGAGTTGTGCAAGCTCAAGATGGAGGACTTATTAGTGGACCAAAATTAGTGGATTATTGTAGATCCAGGTACGACACCAGCACGATTATCACTATAAGACTAGGAGAATTTAGATCAGAAAGAGAAGAGCACAATATGATTGTGTCTCTTAGATTCGGTATTGTTCGATGTCTAAGGGGAAGTGTTGAACCTGAAAATTACTCTTTCCCTAGAAACTCTTCTCATTCCTTTTCTTTGTTTTTCCATAAGAAATATGCATTCTCATCACTAACAATTGGTATATATCATCTTGAGGAGGACATTTAGTGATTTACATGTTATGATTTTTATGTTTTTCTATTTGAATAAACTTTTGCATATTCGCTACGGAACGCAGCCTATTTTGCAGCTAACTAACTGTTCCGTAGCTACCTCCATGCTTTAATAGGTTCCAGGTGTCATAAGGAGAAACTAGCCACATGTCTAGCTTTGAAATCATCATGACATGGACCTTGTCCTACCCATTCAGCCCAGGTCAACAAAGAAGATGGAATAAGACTACGGTCAATGGATAGGTCAAACACAAGGAGACCAAAGGTAACAAGACTCTATTTTGTGGTTAATTAATGTGTTTCACAGTGATGGGAAGTGTTATCTAGAGCAACTAGTTGTACCTATGGACTTCAATAGCCACCATGTATTGGATTTATTTCTTGAGTAGCCCAGGAAGAAATTTTGCATATCTATCTTATATGTGTTTGGTTGTAGCATGTTTTTCTCCACAAACAATTATATGATTTTTCTTATAAGTACCTATGTAAGGAACTGAAGAAGTTAGTAATAGTTTTTATGTGAAATCGAAGTTCTAGACTTTGTAATTCCTAGGTGTTTTGTGTACTTGTTTTAATATCAGAAGACCGCATGTTTTTATGAACATATAAAAGAAGTTTTCTTAGAGTTGATTGAGCAAGCGCAGCCTAATCAGTTGTGGAGGGCCCCTGCGCTGAAGAAGGTTCCATTTTATTTATTTTTCTTTTCTTGTTAACTGTAAAATCATCATCTTCTTCCTAAAACAATGTTTATAGTCATTTTCTTATTGACAGTGTTTATAATTTAGAGTAGTTTCCATTAGCTTGATTTCTTCTTAGTTCTTATCAGTAGTTTAGAAGATAGAACTCAATAGTGTAATCTTGTTTCTTCAATTAAAAACTAACCTTGTTTCGGGATGAGAGTAGGATTGGAGAACAACAAGGATACATTGTTGGATAGTTTACTTCATTCACTGTTTTTCTAGTTTAAATTCTCAATTAAACTGATTAGTGTCATTTACTGTCTTTACCATTTCATTTTTAGTTTAAAATACTAACTCGTGGTTTTAATGAATGTTTATGGAAAACCCTTCAAGTTGATAACTCATCCTTAACTAAGTGGTTGAACATTTCATCCATGCAATGAGTTATTTTTTGCATCTTTGTATTTGCTTTCTCTTAGATTAATGAAGTGCAAAATTACTTAAATGTCATCCCAAGGAGAATTTCTCCCAAAATTGAGAGGCAGAGTAACCAAGTATTTCATTTACTTTTATTTTGTAACTAGTTAGACATCAATTGCAAACTTCACTTTCAATTTTAATTCATGATTTGGAAATAATGGTAAAATAATGATAGGAACTTTGTTTTCATTTCTTTCTTAGCTCTTTTTTCATTTTAGATTTTGAGCAGTCATTAAGAAAGTTTGATTTAGTTTTGATAATTTACATTATAAATCATTAGGAATTAATAGACCAAAGACCCCCAAAAACAACACAAAACATAAAACAACGAAGTAAGAAGGGTCAGCTAGCACAAACAGTGCACTACACTTCATCAGTTTACGATACCTGGATTGATAATTTATGTAGACAATTTAGGACACTAAATTGACCAAACATTTTGACGTTTTTTCCGGGGAAGTGTAATAACATAAATTTATCTTTTACATTAAAAAAAAAATATATCCATAGAAAAAGAGACTCTAGGGGTAGGATTTGAGCTATAGGAAGGAGTTCAATTCCTACAACACCATCTACTCCATTAATAGTAAGAAGAGATACACATCCATCTCAAGCTCATACTCCTATTTCATCAACTGAGGCAGTCCTAGAGGAAATAAATCTTGACACTCCAACAAAAGGAGTAATCTTTTTCACCTCTAGAGGGGAGCACATCTTAGTTGAAGAATTAGAAATACCGAGTGAGGAAGAAGAAGTAGAACCTCTCTCCCACACACCTTTGATAGAATAACCAGATGAAGAGGAAGTCACCTTGCAGGTTGAACCTTATACTGACTCTGAAGAAACTATAATGGAAGAAGAAGGAGAGGATGGAGAATTGAGAATGTTTGGAGGAGGACGTAGAGGAAATAATGGAAGAGGTAGAGGAAATAATGGAGGAGGCAGAGGAAATAGGGAAACATATGGTTCTTTTGGATTCCCTATAGTAGATGAAGGAACAAATGCCACAATGAAAACTATCTCACCATCAGTCCTCCCAAACTTCCATTCGTTAAAAAGTAAGGATCCGAAAATAGTTCTATTTGAATTTGAAGTCTTGTTCAAAACCTATGATTACTTAGAAGACTCTCAAAAACTTAAGTTGTTTCCTTCAACATTGAAAGGAACTGTTTTGAAATGGTTCATGGGGTTGGTCCCTCAGTCCATTAGAACATGGAATGATATGAAGGAAGTCTTTTTGGACAAGTATTTGGATTATTGCATGCCTACCAATCACAAAGATGTAGTGGTAAAAATGATGCAAAGACAGGATGAAAACATAGAGGATTTCATTGAGAGATTCAACTATAATTTGAGAAGAGAAAAGATGGACAATTTAGATGGAGATACCTTGAAAGCTATTTTATTGAAAGCTATTAGAGATGAGTGGATATATATCCTTAACATGATGGGGAAGGGAGATATCTCTCAACTCCCATTAAGTGACATAACAGAATTATGTGTTCATCTCTCAAGAGGGAAATCCAAAATAGGGAAAGGTCCAAGAGATCCTTCTCTTGTTAGAGTAAATAAGTCTGCCACCAGATCAGTGAGTAGGGTAGAAATTGGTAATATGCTTGATGAATTCAAAACAGATATCCTATGGAGTCTTAGTGAGAAAATAGACACCCTTAAGTTGCAAAACAAGCAGAAAACCAAGGTTGATGATTTAGCTATTTTCTGTCCAAAATGCAGAAAAAACTTGCTTTAAGAGAATGACCTTTAGATGTAAAAATTGTAGAGACTTCTATGATTTTCTCAGAGAATCATGAAACCAAGGGTTGTCCTTCGATTCCAAGTCTTAAGGCTATTTTTCAAGAATAAAAAATTCAAAATTCAGCAGAGCCTCTTTTCTTTGTCTCTAGAAGACCTTGGTAGGGGCAACCAAATTAGGGATTTAATAATCAAACATATCTTCAGCCCCCATCAAACTAGAATTCTTGGGAGCAACCTTGTCCTTAATCTCTATCTCAAGGGATACAAAATCCTTATGGAAGATTTTCTCAATATTATTAATATCCTCCATCATATCAGAATTATCCTCCCACACAAATTCCACAACAAAATCAGTAGCTACAATTCCAAAATCTATTAGCATTATGAAACAGGTTTGGCGCTATGACACATGTGTTGTCCTTGATGGCAACTCACTCCGATGACAAATCACAATTCAGGCTCTCAGAATGAAGGAAAAGATATATATGCAGGTTCCACTTGACCAAGACGCATATACACATGGGTTAGAAGTCTAGAAGGTGCATATGCGTCTACACACACTTTCACGCAAGGAAAAGCGTGTACATGTCAGAAAACTTGGTTTTGGTCCATGGTATTTTGACCCATGGTATTGATCCAAGGTATCTTGACCGAAGTGTTGACTCAAGGTATTAGGCAAAGGTACTCAAGTATTGAATATCTAATGAAGAGCAAGATCTAGAATATTGGTGATTTGGTTATGATCCATAGCTGGATCTGAATCAAGGAGGATCCTCAGCACTAGAAGAAGGATAAGTTCTATTAATAAAGATCTTCAGGCTTGATGAGAAATATCTTTGTGTGATTTTGATCTTTTATATTTGGCGCATGTCTTGATCTGTAAATCTGATAATCTGGGTATAACTAATGTATGAATAGTTGAAAAGGGTAAATTATCTTTTACAGATCTGTACGTAGGTTCAATATAGAAAAGGTGTGTATACATGCTGGTGCAGTAATTCAAAATGGCGTATATGCAGGTATTCCTTCATATAGAAGTGTATGCATGCGGTTTCTACATATTGAAGTAGCATACATCTCATAAAATATGTTTTAGCTACTTCTGTTTACTGTTGTAGTGTTCTGGGTTCTAATTGGGTTCTAGTACTATTATTGTATTCTGGTTACAACATTCAGAGAAGTGATTGTTTGATTCAGTTTTTTTTATTACAAGGGAGCCTGATTGATGCAGATATATTTTGATGTTTAATTGATGCTATTGATGGATCCAGTCTGAAAATTTATGAAACGTGGTCCCTGGAAGAAAAGATAAGGTTGTAGCTTTCTGTAGGTTAGCACCTACGTACTAGACATCAGCTAGTACAAGAGCTAAGGCGGTTGTAGCTCCCTTCTAGGAGAAGATGGAGAATGAGAGAAGGTTGTAGCCTTCTGCAGGTAGAAGCCTGCGTACTGGTATAAGACTGCACAAGTACTAAAATATTGTAAAAAGAAATTTTTTATTAAAATAAGATAGAGACAAATTGTAGCAGGTGGTTTTCACCCACATTGGGTTTCCACCTTATATCTTGTGTTCATGTGTGTGATTTCCTATATTGTTTACTGCACTTGATTATTTTTTTATGTTTCTTATACACAGATTAAGATTAGCTAACTAAATTATAATTCTGTAAGATATACGTGGTTTTCTCTAAACATAGTTGTGTATATACGTTGTTTGAATTAACATAAGTAGTGTATATCAATCTGTTTATGGAAATGAAAAATTGTTAAATTTCTAATACTGATTCACCCCCCCTCTTAGTATTATTTCCAACAATTGGTATCAGAGCAGATTGTTCAGAAGAAGATTGATCGCTTGAAGGAAGATCTATCATCATGAGCAACTACAAAAAAGAGGCATCCATCAGGCCACCAATTTTCAATGGGAGCAACTTCGTCTATTGGAAGGTAAGAAACACAACCTATATTCAATCTCTTGGAACAGAAGTTTGGGATATCGTGGAAGGAGGATACACATTTCCAACAACAACTCCTACAGGTACGACAGGTAAAAAGTAGTATTAAACAAATGCAAAGGATGTCAATACTCTATTGGGCAGTCTATCACAATCAGAATTCGTCAAGGTTATGCAGCTCAAAACCGCCAAAGAAATATGGGACAAGATCATTCTAAGCTATGAAGGAGATCATCAAGTAAAATGTGCAAAACTACAATCTCTCAAAATTCAATATGAAACTCTCAAAATTCACAATGATGAAAGTGTAGCTAATTATTTCCTACATATAGATGAAATTGTTAACTGCATGAAAAATTTGGGTGAAGAGATAAAAGAAGTTACTTTAGTTGGAAAGGTTCTAAGATCCTTGTCGTCTAATTTTTAATCAAAAGTTTCTGCCATAGAAGAAAAGCAAAATCTTCATAGTATTACTACGTCACAGCTGCACAGAATCCTAACTTCTTTTGAAATGAGAAAAGTGGGTCCATCATACATGAGAGAAGCCACATTCAAGGCTTCAGGAAAAGGGGAATATAATGAGTCAGGGCATACATCAGAAGGAGAGGAAGAATAAAATTTTGTCAAGAACCTTCAACGGTGTTTTGGAAGATTCAGAGGTAAGTTACCTTTCAAATGCTTTTCTTGTGGAAGAGTCGGTCGCTATGCAGCCAAATGTCCTCATAAAGATAAGCTTGATAAAGATAAGGAACTGGTTAAATGGAATAGAAAACAGAGTGTAAGTAAGAAGAGCTATTATACACATGAAGACGATGATGGAATTTCCAATAGTGATGAAGATGAATATGGTAATGATTATAGACTTTTGATGGCTTTTGATGATGATGATTTCTTGGATGCTATAGATGAAGATGATCTTTATGAAGAAATTTCTAAACTTAAAATATGTTTTAAAGAAAAGTGTATGATTATAGATACTTTGACATTCGAACTTGCTGAAAGGGAAAAACATAATGAAAAGTTAGAATGTGAAATTGTGGGACTTAGAAAAGATATTGAGAAAACAAAAGCTCTTAATATCAGATTTGCTAAAGGATTTGAAACTTTAGATGAGATTATCAAAGTGCAACGTTCTCCTCTAATAAAGACAGGTCTTGGATATACTGAAGAAGCATCTCAAGAACATAAGCTATCCACCTCGAAAAGTTATCTTGATGTAGCAAGGAGAAGTGAATAGGTTGATAATCATCAGAAAAGGCATAAAGTAGATCACCAGGTAAATCTAATTCAAGGATGAACGGAAGCTACAACCAACCGTAGGTAAATCATGCCCAATTTTCTTCAAGAATGAATGTCAATGATCACCTGGTCAGTAGACTTGATAATCGCAAGAATTTCCTTAATGGCCAATGTTTCTCATGTCATAACTTTGGACACAAAGCTGCTCAATGTTTGTCCTACAACACCATCATGACTAGAGAAAAATGAAATCAAAGGAGTGTGACTGGGATCATGAAGAGGACCTACAATAATTTTCCTTCTCTTGAAAATGAAATAGAATTCTCTATTTGTAACAACTTCAGTCATGATGATTCTGAATGTAGGAGTAAGTTTCGGCAAACATCTTAGAAGGAGAAAGCTTCATTGGGTCCCAAAACATGGAGAAAGAAAGAACCACAAACAGAAAGATGTGGTATAGCCTTATATGCAGAAGGAAAGGAAAATCAGTGGTACATCGACAGTGGATGCTGGAAACATACATTGACAGTGGATGCTCGAAACATACATCGACAGTGGATGCTTGAAACATATGATAGGTTATAAAGAAAAACTTCAGTCATATAGTGCCTTAGAAAAGGAAACGAAGGTTTCATTTGGAAATGACACCCCTGCACTCATAAAAGGTAAAGGCTCTGTTCTTTTAAAAGAAAAGGTCAAAGTTAGAAATGTTATGTATGTTGATGGCTTAAAGCATAATCTATTGAGTGTTAGTTAAATGCATGATCAAGGAAATGAGGTATTATTTCGATCAAATGGATGTATTGTCATGAGCTTAATCAAGGAGAAACAATAATCAAAGGCATAAGAACTACAAATAATTTATACATACTCAAGGGAGGACAACAACAATGTTATCTAAGAAAAAATCATGAACATTGGCTATGGCACAGAAGATTTGGGCTTCTATGCTTCCCTCAGATAAGGAAAGCATGCAAATATCAGGTTTTTCATGATGTTCCTGACATCAGAATTCCAGACAATACAATATGAAAATCATGTTAGTTCGACAAGCAAACCAGAACACATTTCCATGAGAAGGAAGGATTAGCTAGTAAGCCACTTGAACTTGTCCATACTGATTTATGTGCTCGATCAAGGAAAAAGTCACCTCGTGGAGAACAATACTTTATATTGTTCATTGACACCTTTTCCAGGATGTGTTGGATAGGAATTCTGAAGCATAAACACGAAGCCTTCGAAAAGTTCAAAGCTTTCAAAGCCTTGGTTGAAAATGAATCAAATCGCAAAATCAAATGCCTCAGGCCCGATCGAGGGGTATTTACCTCGGATGAATTTTTCAACTTTTGTGAAGAACATGGAATAAGAATGTAATTCTCTACTGCAAGGACTCCTCATCAAAATGGTGTGGTATAAAGGATGAATAGAACGATTCAAAAAATGGCTCATGCTATGCTTGATGAGTCTGGAACTCCTGCAACCTTCAGGGGTGAAGCTGCATTTGCTGCCATTACTATTCTCAACAAAACAAACATCTGGGTAAACAACACACAAACTCCTCATGAACTGTGGTATGGTAAGACTCCTACTGCAAAATACTTCAAAGTTTTTGAAATCAAATGTTACATCAAAAGGACTGATGAAAACCTTGGCAAGTTTGAACGTAGAGAAGATGAAGGCATTCTCCTTGTTCACTCTTCCCAAAGTAATGGATATAAGTGTTGTAATAAAAGACTTGGTAACATTGTTGAAATTATTGATGTGCTAGTTGATGAAGCAGGCAACAATCCAAAACAGATAAAAACCAAAGATTTTGAAGATGATGAGGACTATCCTTCAACATCAAATTAGACTAATTCTGAAGAAGAAACTTATGAGGCACCAGAAGAACAGATGAGGTTAAAAGAAAAGACTCCATCCAGATACGTCCAAAAGAACCATCCAGAGACTCAAATTTTGAGGCAGAAAGAGGTAGGTGTACAAATAAGAAGAACTATTACAGAAGCTTCTACCTATCTAACATTGCTCTCCTCTGTCAAACCACGAAATATAAGTGAAGCATGCAAAGATGAATGTCGGGTCAAGGCCATGAATGAAGAACTTGAGCAGATTGAAAAGAATAACACTTGGGAATTGGTTCCTAGGCCTAATGATAAGAATGTCATAGTGACCAAATGGATATTAAAAACAATCTGAATGAAAATGGAGATGTTATTAGAAACAAGGCCAGACTTGTTTGTAAATGGTATGCTCAACAAGAAGGTATAGACTTTGAAGAAACCTTTGCATCGGTTGCCAGACTTAAAGCCATAAGAACGTTCCTTGCTCTTTCTAGCTTTCAGAAGTTCAAAGTATATCAAATGGATGTGAAATCTTCCTTTCTAAATGGAGACTTAGAAGAAGAAGTGTATATTGAGAAACTAGATGGATTTATCCTTGGAAATGATCCAAAACTTGTATGCAAACTCAGAAAGGCTCTCTATGGTCTTAAATAGGCTCCAAGGGCTTGGTATTATCATCTAGACAAATACCTCCATCAACAAGGTTTTTCAAAAGGATCAACAGATAGCAATCTATATATAAAAATTGACAATGATAAATTGCTAATACTTGTTGTGTATGTTGATGATATCATATTTGGTAGTAATAAAGAAGCCATGAGTCAAAACTTTGTTTTAGTGATGCAGAAAGAATTTTAAATGTCCCTACTTGGTGAGCGCAAAATACTTTCTTGGTTTACAAGTCCAACAAAACAAAGACGGTATCTTTCTATCACAAACCAAGTACCTCAAGTAGATCTTGAAGAAATATGGCATGGAAGATTCGAAACTAGTATGTACCCCTATGGTAACAGGATGCAGCCTCAACGCAAATGATGAATCAGCAGTAGTACATCAACCAACCTATAGATCCATGATTGGTAGTCTGCTCTATCTAACCGGTACCCGACCAGACATCATCCATGCAGTTGGAATAGTTGGAAGATTTTAGGCAAATCCAAAGGAAGCACACCTTCAGGTAGCTAAAAGGATTTTCAAATATCTTCAAGGAACTCAAATCTATGGCTTATGGTATCTGTTAGAGCCTAGATTTTCCTCACGCTAAAAAGACATGGTTCTAGGTCCACATCAAACCACACTCAACCTCATAGCTAGCCCTAAAAGGACAAGAGAGGGCTCTCTCCAAGTCGATCTCGGCAAAGATAATCGATGGGGCTCGAGATGACTATAATAAATGCTAATTATAGGCTAGGTATGAAGTACAAAGGTTTTATTTGAGTTTTTTGGGGTTTTGTTGAAAAATGGGAAAGGAAAATTTGGGCTCGAGGATGAGACACAGTTTCTGCAGAGTTCTGATTGGGGCAACGAAGGCAATCGTTTTGATGCTTTAAGGTAAGTGGATGGATGGATCAGATCGGTGAGGAGCTAAGGAGAGCAATAGAGTCTCAAGAATTCTCCTTAAACAGATGAAAACATGAAAATTTAAACAAATTCAAAGGCAGAGCATAGCAGTTATGGATTCTACCTTAATCACTCATTTGTTCAAATTCAGAAGAAGAAGCATGAAAATGATACACATAACATTAATGAACTTACAATTACTCAGAGAAGCACACCATCAAAACATAAAACCACATGAATCCCAAACAATGTTGCAAAACCCTAGTCTTTCCTTAGCCAAAAATGTAAAAGTGAATGTACAATAGAGTGCCAAAATTTTCCTAAGAGGCCAACCCTGAAAATGACTTAGAAATTACATAATATAGGCAAGCCAACCTATTCCCTTGCCTCTAGGGGTTAAGCTCATCATTCTAGGAGTTGTTTGAACCAATTCTAAACAAAGCACTACAATCTAGGCAGTCAAAACAACTTGCCTCTATAAGGTAGGAAACTGATTCATTCATTAAATTTTCACTTTTTGGTGAATGAATCCTCTAGAACAAGTAACTAAGTGCCAAAATAACATCCTGTTCATCCAATTACATCAATATAGTTCGAAAATAACATCACAAAGCTAAACTAGTCAAACTGGTCAAATTTCTGAGTTGGAATGTGAAAATTTGGTTAAAAAACCTCTGTGCACCACGCCAATTTATATATGCATCAGGTCACTTTGATGCTCATTTTGAGGCACTTTCTAAAGTCCAAATTGAGCCTAGGTGTGCTCGTTGGAAAGCCTACCTGTCTACTTTCCAACCCAAGTAGAATTTCTGAATTTGGTGCCCATTTGCCCCTCCAAAACCTAAATCTCCCAAGACTGCTTCCTGTGTGTCAAAATAGGGGCAGAGAGGTCATTTTTACAGTGTTTTTGACCCCCTAAGGACTCAAAACTTGCCCAAACTTCTTGTCCATGCACCAAAAGTCATGATGTTTGATGAAAAATCCAAAACTATAAACGTTTTTGCATTTGGAGCCTCCTATCGTAAGCGCGCGCCACGTGGCGCTATGCAGAGGGAGAAAAACCCTATTTTTTGCACAAAAATTTACAAAAATACCAAAAATGCCGCAAATTGCTTGAAATTTGGGCTGGAGTTTCTTCATCAATTTTTATGTTAGGCTAAAGAGGTCGCGGCCAATATCTGAAGACGATCGAGCTCCCTTTGCATCTTTTGCTTCCTTATTGCCTTCCTCAATTTTGCCTTCGAACTCCTGATTCGGGCCTTGCACACCTTGTTCCACACCCTGTAGTGGGAAGCCATGTGTCTCAGCAAAGCATGGTCCTTGTCATCCTTGTCCAACAGCCTCTCTAAGTGCATGTTAACTCTCTTGAGATTAGCCTCCCGATCCTCATTAATATCTTGCTCCAATGAAGTGAGCTCAATTCTTCTCCTTTGTGTAGCTTGGTGATTTTCGCGGATCTTTTGTAGCTCCATGATTGCTTGTTGATCTTAAAGATCTTTGTTCCTCTGATGCAAGTATTTCATGGTCCACTTAGCCCTCTCCAATTCAAGGGATAAGGCTTTGATCTCTGTTTTGCTGCTCTTGAATGATCTCTCTAAGCTGTGCACATTCCGGACCTGTATCTATATCATCGTCATGAAGGAGAATGAAGTCGGTATCTCGTTCACCTGATGGCCCCTCATCCTGCATTGGCCTCTTTCCCCTTTCCTGTACCTGTGGTGTTGATGTCGGAAGCGAGGCCCCTTCCACCCCAGGTGGAGATAACACTCGCTTTGTTGCTCCAAACAAATGTCTGGTGCCTCTCTGATATGTGATGAATACTGGCACACTAGCAGTCTCATGGTGCTCATACTAATGAGAAGTTTCACCTTCATGCTTAGCCTCCGATAATGCCTGTGAAGCTCTGAAGAAGTCACGAGAGATGAAATCATCCCAAGTGATGCCCTGCAATCCAAGCTAATGAACCAGGAAAATCTTAATAAGAGAAAAATGATAGACACTATTAAGTTGCTCCTGAGAGGTTTTATGCTGTAGAAAGGTGGTCATCCTCTCTATGTTCTGGAAAAATAAATACGGAATTTTCATCATCCGTACCCTGGTGAAATGCATGAGCAACCTGATGTGATAAGCATAGAGACGAGAGAACCGTCCCTCAGAGCTGAAATATTTCATGATCAATCTCATTAGTGGAGCATATTCATCTTTCAGATATCAGAATGGGAACACTCCCTTGAGCTGCCTCAAGAAACTTGTTTTAATGTAGGGCTCATAATCCTGTCGGTCAGTCTTTTTATTCTTGTGCCATGGTTCACTAATGTTCGGTATACCAGTTGCTAATGAGACAGCTTCTGGTGTAAACGTAAAGGTGATACCGGCTAAGGTAGCTTGATCTCCACGTAAGTGTAGCACAAAATGACGAGCTAGCTCATGATGAAATTGAACACTAGCAACCTTCTGACAAAACTCATAGCATGACTGATGCTGAAAAGACTACATAGCAAGAGGGCAGGCCTGCAATTTTGTAAGGGTGTTTGGTTCTTCTCTAACATGTCTGCCACCTTATTGAGGACTCTGGGGTGCCTTTTTTTTCAAGGGTGAGTCACTTTGGGTTTCTACTTCATAGTTCGATGAATGCTCAGATGCCATGAATGTTGTACAAATACCTTGAAGAAAAGATGTTGTTGTATATGAAAACTATTTAATTTCTCCTTAATAATGTATGAAACTGCTATGTTGTAATTCAATACTGTTGGATTCTGGCAAATTCACGCAAGGAATGAGAAATTTGGAGAAGTCTGAAACAATTTCGGGCTTTGGACTGTATGCGCCGCGCCAAGAGCCCAGTGCGTCGTGTGCCTCCTGTGCGCTGCGCATGTTAAAAATAACACTGGGCAGTTTCTCCCAGTGTGCCACGCGCATCCAGTGCACCGCGCCACCTGTTTTGTGCGCCGCGCTGGCTAGTTGCAAACCATTTCTCTCCAAAACATGCACTGCTCACCCAAATTCGCTTTGACATGTTTTCCTTCGATATTCGGATGCAAAAAGACATTCATATTCATAGCAAAAGCTTATAAAGACATTGGTTTGATTTTTGGTTCTTCAAAAACCCATTTTGTAATGTTTTGAATTTGGCACTTTTTGACAATTAATAGAACTCTCACTTTCTGTTTCCTCCTTGATTCTTGTTTTAAATGATGAATTTCTTGGTTTTTTTTGCAGGAATAGCTCACATGGAACTTGGCAAAGGAGATCAGGGTCGCGCTTGAAGAATTCAAGAACTGAAAATTATTACAAAAAACAAAAAATGTCGACTTGTCTTCAAAACATAGTTTTGAAGAAAAGTCATAATCCATCCATATGACGATAAAAATCTTTGAAATAACAACTTATCAGGAACCTCCCTCTGGCCTACTGGCTTTTATTAGACCTTGTTGAAGACCATATTGACTAACTCTAGACCTAATGACTAAAATGACTGTTATGACCTAGAAACTGAAACAGGAATGCAAATGACTTTTAAGACTTGATTTTGATGGACAGACCTGAGCCAGCAGTGCAAAGCACGAGGGGAATGAATGAAAGAACCTATTCTAACAAGTTTATGGCATGCTCCTAATGGAATGCAACTGATCGAGTGAGATGGGACACCTAAAAGTGAAATGCAAAAAGAGTTTTGATCTCTGACGGAGGGATGACCAAACCGACTCTAACAGTATCCAAAAGATACAAATCTCACACTTCATGCATATACAGATGCAGATTGGGCAGGAAGCGTGGACGACAGAAAAAGCACTAGTGGTGGTGCATTCTTTATGGGTTCCAGATTATTGTTTTGGTTAAGCAAGAAACAAAGTTCAATTGCATTATCTACAGCTAAAGCAAAATATGTGGTTGATGCATCTTGTTGCACACAACTCCTTTGGATGATGCAAACATTGCAAGACATTCAAATCACTTGTACTCCACCCATCTCCATTCTATGTGATAATACAAGTGTAATCAATATTTAGAAGAATCCTGTCATGCATTCCAAGACCAAGCACATACCTATCAAATATCGTTTTCTTTGGGAACAAGTGCTTGAACAAAAAGCCAAATTGGAGTATGTTCCCTCCAAGGAATAGGTTGTTGATATATTTACCAAACCACTACTTAGAGAGACATTTTAATACCTCAGACAGAAGCTAGGAGTAGTTGATGCATCAACTTGCTATTGACACTTATTTGTTTCATAGAACAATGGTTGTACGCGAGTTTCATGAAGTGTATCTACGTACATACACCAGTTTTTGTGGATATAGTCGTGTATATGTTGGTTTGAAGAATATCAGTGGGTCAGACTCAGGATCAAAAAAGTTTGATGTGGGTGTAACTATCTGGCACAGGTTCAGGGGGAGCATATACTTCTAATAGTGCATTGTTGGTACAATTTCATAGTTGTTTTTTATTTAGGTGGAATAGGTGTAGAGGAAGATCATGGCTACTGGTCTGGATGGTGATTGACAGATGCTGCTGATTATAGTTGTTGATGACTATCATAGTCTTGTCTTAAATATTTGGTCTCCATGTCATGTATTTCTTTTATTATCAAGGTCATGTAACGACCTATTTTGTTTCCCCACTATGCCTGGGATGGATGATGTATTATTCTTGTTTTATCATGTATAAATTTTTTGTATATCCCCACTGGTTGGGTGCATGAGTCAATTTTGGTATATCCCCACTTGGTTGGGAGATGGATGTATGCATGAGTCTTTGGTGATAGGAAGGTATTTCTTGTAGAACATGTTTTTGTAGACCTTGCCTACAGTTGGGGGAGCATGGACAACACAACAGGACAGAGATTTCAACACGTACTCAGGGGGAGCATAACTCTTTGCCCTTGATAACAAGGAGGGAGAATGACTTTGAGTGAGTTGGAGTTGCCATCAAGTCCAAAGGGGGAGATTCTTGGCATTATGACATAGAGTTGGTGCTATGACACAGGTGTTGTCCTTGATGGCAACTCACTCAGTTGACAGATCATAGTTCAGGCTCTCAGAATGAAGGAAAAGAGATATACGCAGGTTCTACTTGACCAAGCCACATATACACGTGGGTTAGAAGTCGAGAAGGCACGTATGCCTATACACACACTTTCACGTAAAGAAAAGTGCATACATGTTGGAAAACTTGGTTTTGGTCCGTGGTATTTGGTCCCTGGCATTTTGAACCATGGTATTGATCCAAGATATCTTGACCGAAGTGTTGACTCCAGGTATTTCGTGTAAGGTATTTCTTCTAAGTGGTTTTGGACCATGTTATTGAGTAAGGCCTAAGACTATAAAAGGAGGAGGACATCATTAGGCAAAGGCACTCAAGTATTGAATATCTAATGAAGAGAAAGATCTAGAATACTGGTGATTGGGTTATGGTACATAGCTAGATTTGAATCAAGGAGGAACCTGAGTGCTAGAAGAAGGATAAGTTCTATTGATAAAGATCTTAAGGCTTGATGAGAAGTATCTTTGTGTGGTTTTGATCTTTTATATTTTGTGCATGTATTGATCTATAAATCTGATAATCTGGGTATAACTAATGTCTGAATATTTGAAAAGGGTAAATTCTCTTTTACAGATCTGTACGCAGGTTCAGTATAGAAAAGGTGCATATACATGATGGTGTGGTAATTCAAAACATCGTATACGCAGGTTTTACTTCATATAGAAGCGTATGCATGTAGGTTCTACATATTGAAGTAGTGTACATCTCATAAAATATGTTTTAGATACTTCTGTTTACTGTTGTAGTGTTCTGGGTTCTGATTGGGTTCTGGTACTGTTACTGTATTTTGGTTACAAGATTCATACAAGTGATTGTTTGCTTCAGTTTTGGTTAGTTCAAGGGAGACTGATGATGCAAATATATTTTGATGTTTGATTGATGGCATTGATGGATCTAGTCTAAAAATTTATGAAACGTGGTCCCTGGAAGAAAAGAGAAGTTTGTAGCCTTCTGTAGGTCAGCACATACGTACTAGTACATGAGCTAGTACAAGAGCTAAGGGGGTTGTAGCTCCCTTCCAGGAGAAGCTGGAGAATGAGAGAAGGTTGTAGCCTTCTGCAAGTAGAAGCATGCATACTGGTATAAGACTGCACCAGTATTGAAATATTGTAAAAGGAAGTTTCTTATTAAAAGAAGATAGAGGTGAATTGCAGCAGGTGGTTTTCATGCACATTGGGTTTCCACCTTATATCTTATGTTCATGTGTGTGATTTCCTGTATTGTTTACTGCACCTCATTACTATTTTATGGTTCTGATACACATATTAAGATCAACTAACTAAATTATAAGTTTGTAAGATATACATGGTTTTCTCTAAACAAAGTTGCGTATATACGTTGGTTGAATTAACAGAAGTACCGTATATCAATCTGTTTATGGAAATGAAAAATTGTTAAATTTCTAATACTGATTCACCGCCCCTCTCAATATTATTTCCAACAAAATCAGGACCCTCAACTTTCATTACCATTTCCACAACAAAATCCACCACAAAACCAAAATCCTCAACTCTTACTTCCATTTTAGCAGAAACCAAATTAGCTACCTGCCCAACCATTACCAAACCCCAACAATAAAAATCCTTGGAATGCTTACATGGTAGAAGAACAACAATTTCCAACTTATATGATCACTCCTCTAGATCTTAATGATGTTCAACTCAAATTTGGTAGGATATTAGAAAAGGAAAGACCTTTTGTAGTTTTTCAGGAACGAGACAGTTCTGAGGAGGATTCTCTAAAGGTCAATAAAATTTTTGAGGGAACATCTCTCCAAAACCAAAACATTGAAAAAGAAAAACAAAAAGAATCAGTGAACACAACTCCTATCATTGAGAAGCTAGCATCTACTTCTACACCTCCTTTTCCTGAAAGATTACAAATTGATAGAGGAGTAGAAAAGTAGATTATGTTGCCCAATTATGATTTTCTATATGAATTGAAGAATGTTTGTATCAAAATTCCAATTCTATCCAAAACAATAAACGAGTTGAGCATGAAGAAGCCAGGAAGAAAAGCAAAGGAAATAAAAAGAATTCACCTGGTAGGAAAAATAGTGGACATAATGATGGGAAAAATTTCCATACAAAAATAAGTGGATCTAGGAAGTCCAATTGTGAAAACACATATCAATGGAATTGAAATTCCAAATACATTGATTGACTTAGGGGTAACAATAAACATCATGAGAAAACAAACTACGGAGCAAATCAAGCTTCCTAATCTTCTTTACACACCTACCTTACTTCAACTAGAAGATAGATCAGTAAGCAAACCAGATGGAGTGTTAGAAGATATTTCACTATCCTTAAATTCTTGGGAATATCATATTGATTTCATGACCTTAACTCCAAAGAACAATCTAGGAGGACATCCACTCTTATTAAGAAGACCTTGGCTGGCCACAACTGATGCTTTTATTAGCTCTAGATCTAGTGACATGTATATTTTTTATGATAATTCAACAAAAAAATTTACTTTATATCCTCCGGCAAAAGCAATCATAGAAATAGATGACAAAGAATGGATTGATGATGAAGATGATATTTAGCCTGTCTTTACTATTTCAGATATTAGTGAAGATAGTCAAATTTTAAACACAATTGAAAATTTTGAATCGTCTTCAGAATACGACCATGAGAAATTTCAAGAAAAATCTAATGTTGAATATTTTTCATCTAGGTAGATGTCTCTCTATTCTATGGAAGAGTTTTGCAGCTCTACAATTGAAATTTTTCTAGGGAGAACATTGAACATAAACAACAACTTGGAGAAATTACAAAAGGAGAAGCTAATCAAGACATTACAACAACATTCTGTTGCATATGCATGGGAATACACCGACATCAAAGGCATTAATCCTAAGACTTGTATCCATCACCTCTACATTGAGGAAAATTTTAGATGTGTCAGACAACCTCAAAGAAGGATGAATCCAAATCTTAGAGAGATTATGAAATAAGAGCTCCAAAAATTACTGAATGTAAACTTCATTTACCCAATTTTAGATAGCAAATGGGTTTCCCCTGTGGTGATTGTACCTAAAAAGAATTGTAAATGGAGGGTATGCATTGATTATCAAGAATTGAAGAAAGCTACCCTTAAAGATCATTTTCCTTTTCCTTTTATACGTCAAGTTTTAGATACATTAACAGATAAAAAGTATTTCTCATTCTTGGATGGTTTTAGTGGTTATAATCAGATTTAGGTGGCACCTAATGATCAAGACAAAACCACATTTACTTGTCGATGGGGAACTTATGCCTACTGAGTACTTCCTTCTGGGTTATGTAATGCACCTACAACATTCCAAAGAGCAGTACTAGGGATTTTTTCTAATCTAATACATGATTGTGTAGAGGTATATATGGATGAATTTATAGTCTATGGTAATACATTTGAAGAAGCTTTAGGGAATTTGGAAAAAGTTTTTAAAAGATGTAAAGAAGAAAACCTTTCCCTAAGCCATGAACAATGCTTTATGATGTTTACAGAAGGTATTGTTTTAGGACATCACATTTCAGGAGATGGGATTAATGTTGACAAATCTAAATTTGAAGTCACTTCTAAATTATCAATTCCAAATTGCCAAAAGGATGTTAGAAGTTTTCTAGGATTTATAGGATATTATAGAAGGTTTATAGAAAATTTCACTAAGATAGCATCCCCACTATTCAAATTTATTACCAAAGATTGTGAATTAAATTGGAATTTTGATTTCTAGTTGGCATTTGAAACCTTAAGAACAAGAATTTCTGATGCAACCATTTTAAGAGGTCCAAATTGGAAACTTCCTTTCCATATTTCAACAGATGCTTCAGATACAACTCTTGGAGATGTATTGAGAAAAAAGATTTGATTCCTTATGCCATTTACTATACAAGTAAGAATTTGACTCCCATTGAGTTAAATTATACTGTGACTAAAAAGAAATTTTTAGCTGTTGTTCATGCAATTAATAAGTTCAGACACTATATAACAGGCTATGAAACCTTTGTTCATATAGATCACTCTGCAATTATATATTTAATGAATAAACCTATTACTAATGGCAGAGTTACAAGATGGATTTTACTTTTGCAAGAGTTCAACATTATTGTGCTAGATAGACCTGCAAAACAAAACACAGTTGTTGATTTCTTGTCCAGGATTCAGAATATCAAAGAAGATTCTCTGGTTGAAGATAGGTTTCCTGATGAATATCATTTTATAGTAACTACTCAAACTCCTTGGTTCACAGATATTGCTGACTATTTAGTCATAGGGAAGTTACCTTCACATTTTTTTCCTAGAGAGAAAATAAAAATTATTCAGGTAAGTGAAAGATATTCATGGATCACTATTGAATTTTATAAAACAGGCCCAGATCTTATGATCAAAAGGTGTTTCAGATAAGATGAAATGTTCGAGATTCTTAAGGCATGTCATAATGAGCTCTGTGGTGGACACTTTTCTGACAAGAAGAAAACCTATAAAATCCTTTCTTTATGATATTATTGGCCATCCATCTTCAAAGATGCTAAAGAATATGTCAGGAGATTTGATGGCTGCCAAAGGGTAGGGAAACCTGCTCCCTCAAATGAAATGCCATCACAAATTCAGGTACTCATCGAACCTTTTGAAAAATGGGCCTTAGATTTTTTTGGGCCAATTAATCCTCCATCTAAGTAGAAGAACTATATATTGGTATGCAGTGATTATGTCACTAAATGGATAGAAGCTAAAGCATTACCTTTTTCTAATGAAAAATATGTAGTGAATTTTCTTTTTGAGGACATCTTTACTTGTTTTGGTGTTCCAAGAGAAATTGTGACAGATCAGGGATCTCAATTTGCATCTAACATGGTGGAAGTGCTTGTGGAAGAATACAAGATCAAACATAGGAAATCTACTCCTTATCATCCTTAAGAAAATGGTCAAGTAGAAGCTACAAATAAAGTGATTGAACGAATCCTCACCAAGACTGTGCATCTACATAGAAGAGATTGGGCAAAAAAGGCTTCCTGGAGCCTTATGGGCCTATAGAACTACATGGAGGAACAAAACGGGACATGCACCTTATGAACTTGTTTATGCGAACAAGTCTCATTCCTTATAGAGTTCCAAATCAGAACTTTCAAAGATGGCAGTCCAACTGGGAGTAGATTTATCAGAGGCACAAAAGCATAGGCTGGAGCAACTAAATGAACTTGATGAAAGCAGGCAAGAGGCAGTTCAAAGGACTAGTATAGTCCAACAACAGAGGGCTAAATGGCATGACAAATATATCAAGGACAAGAGGTTTCAAGTGGGAGATTGGGAGCTATTGTTTGATTCAAAATTTAAAGATTTTCAAGGGAAGTTTCAAACTCATTGGCTTGTGACTTATGAGATTGAACAATTCTTTAGTAATGGAGTAGCAAGGGTAAGAACGATAGATGAAAGTAAAACTCCTCTTCTTGTGAATGGCCATAGATTAAAGATATATTAGAAACCGATTTCAAAAGAGGAGTTCATTAAGATTTTCCAAGACAGTTCTGAAATGAAGCTAGTCAAGAAGAATCCTTCTTCTCCACTAACTTAGTGTTTATTTTTCCTTTGAAAAAAAATTGTACAAGTTTGAAAACCAATCATTGATTGACATACTTATATAGAAAATACAGGGTGAAAATCGGAGGTTTCTGACATCCTATATTTTCCATTCTCTTTTTGTAATAACTAGTGACAAAAAGCTACAATCGCTTTACAATTTAGATCCTGCAAATTCATCATCTCATCTCACCTCACTCCGTTTTATTTTTGTAGTTTCACTTCATCTCATTGTTATATTTCATCAATCAATTTTTCAATTTTTCATCCTTCACTCCATTTTTCATTTCATTTATCATCTTGTATTACATCTCATTTCATTTCACTTACATAGCCACTTCTACTTCATTCATGATCCATAAGCCATAGTTCACTTTCTTTTCCACGTTTTGCAGTTGATTCTATTCTACAACTAATCTAATTCTGCAGCTACAATTTGTTTATCAGTTCAGGCACACATGTACAACTCATAAAAAAATAACATATGTAGGGAATTGAAAAAAAATCATCAATTTTTTAATACTAACCATTCTCAAGGTACCTGTGGATCAACGTAAAAAAAAATTAGCAAGCAAAAGGAAAATGTTCCAAAGGTAAATGCAAAGATTTATTTCAAAAAGCAATTTCAAACATAAGTTTGCGTAGTATGTATAATCACATGTCTCCTTAATCAACCATCATTTGATTTGACCGCCACTATATCCCCGTCATATCCTCCATCTTTAATGATAAACGGTCTCAATGATTCTTTCATAACAAATCTTCGCTTCAAACTCTATAACCTGTACTTAAACGGTCCTCCACAACTCCACATGTTAATGGTCAAGATGATGATGTGACCTACCTATCTACGAATCTCTAAACCATTGCTGTCTATTTATTACACACAAACCCTTAAGTTTATCTCTCTTATAACACGAAGTCATTTTCTATATACACAGTCATTCCATTTTTCATATACACATAGTCTTTCCATTTTCATATATACACAGTCATTCCATTTCCATACACATAGTCATTCCATTTCTTAAATAACGCTCATTTTATAGACAGTAAGAGTAATTTCGAAGGTTAACTGAAAACAAGGGATATGGGGCTTATTGTCAGGATAGAGCCCGTAGGGATAAAGTACCTGAAGGGGTATTCACAACTTAAAGGGATGCTACAGAAGTATGGATGGTTAAATTTTACTGAGAAATTTGACGGCTACCACAAGGAAATTACCAAGTCTTTTTCAAGGTCATTCGATGGCATAGAAGTGGAGATAGGAGATATTAAATTTGCAGTCATAGAATCCTTCATAGGAAAAGCAATAGAGCTACCGAGACAAGGAGAAAACCAAGGAATTTCATGGTGACTCTTGGAAAGTGATCCTCAGAAACCTAGGTATGGATGTTACAGTATTTAGGAAGGGAATTCCTATTTCAGCACTCAAGAACAAATGTGGTAATATGTTGTTGATATTGCAAAAATTCATTACATGTGAAGGAAGATTTAGGGTTATGTGTGTTTGCCATATCCGCTTATTAATGAATTTCTTATAAATTTGAACCATCAACCTTCCCTTCTTCCATCTAAACATTCTAAGAAGGATGGCTACAAATGTCCAAAATAAAATTGAATCCATCGAAACAACTATGTATCATCATGGATTAGTAGAAATACTAGTTGAATTCCATTTGAAAAGTATAGGGGATACGTGGGAAGACTTCTTGGTAAGAATTTTTTTTCCAAGATGCTCTAGAGTCACTTGAGGAGAGTTATGTAAAGAAAATTAGGAGGAGAAAGATAAGCATTAACATTCAAAACAAATCTAGAACCTTCTCACAAAAGAATTATGTATAGATATATTCTAAATTATAGGTTAGAAAGGAGACTAAACAGAAAGGAAACATGAAAGAGAGAGTTGAAGAAATCAATGAAGACATTCCTAAACCTTCATCACCACAAGAAGATGAACAATTACTCTTTGAAAGACTGACCAAGATTAGGGAGCAAATCAAGATAAAGGAGATACGAAAGAATAAGAAGGACATAAGAGAAGAAACCATAAGCTTCCAAAACCTAAGAAGAAGCTCTAGACTCTGAGGTAAGGTGAGGAAGGTAACATCAAAAGGAGCCTAGATCATAAAATTTGAGGAAGAAACCCCAGTTCAATCTCCTGATAGTATTCCACCTGAACACAGTCCACAAAACTCTCCTCCACAGAATTTTGAAGGCAGCCCAAGGAGAGCTTCTCCTGTCATAGATCTAGTACAACAACAAGTCTATGACTACATAGAGTCATTAGAGAGGAAGGATACCTCAATGGATCCAGGATCCTCAACCAATCTAGAGAAACTTGTCAATCCACAAGAACCTCTAACTAGCTCTCTCAAACAAGAAATCTATGAGTTAGAGATATTAAATAGGCATATCAAGAAAGAAAATGAAACCTTGAGGGAACAGAGTAAACTAGATAAATCTATTCATGATAATACCATACTGCAGCTAGGGTTGTGGTACAAGAAGAATAGGAAGCTGAAGAGGAAAAATAGGAATTTGAACAAAGTACTTATCAACCTCAAATACAGACTTCTTATGAGGAAGCCCAGGGTGGTAGTCAATCCAAGGAGAAGTAAGAAATGGAAGTTTGATGTGTTGGCAGAAGTGTCAGAATAGATGCAATAGGAGAAAGAAGTTCAAATTTCTGAAAATTGCATGGGGACATGCAATGATTTTGCAGTGAGGGTATGTTGAGCCTCAAAATTACTCTTTCCCTAGAAACTCTTCTCATTCCTTTTCTTTGTTTCTCCATAAGAAATATGCATTCTCATCACTAATAATTGGTATATACCATCTTGAGGATGACATTTAGTGATTTACATTCCATGCTTTTTATGTTTTTCTATTTGAATAATTTTTTGTATATTAGCTACGAAACACAGCCTATTTTGTAGCTAACCGGTTGTTCTGCAGCTACCTCCATGCTTTAACAGTTCCAGTGTCAAAAGGAGAAACAAGCAACATGGTCAGCTATGAAATCATCATGACATGGACCCTGTCCTATTCATTCAACCCAGGTTGACAAAGAAGATGCCATAAGATTACGGTCAATGGATAAGTCAAATACAAAGAGACCGTGAGTAACAAGACTCTATTTTGTGGTTAATTAATGCGTTTCATAGTGATGGGAAGCGTTATCTGGAGCAACTACCTGTACCTACAGACTCCAATAGTCACGTGTACAAATGAATCCAACAGCCACTATGTCTTGGATTTATTTCTCCAATAGCCGAGGAAGAAATTCCTCATATATGTCTTCTACGTGTTTGGTTGTAGCATGTTTTTCTCCACAAATAGTTATATGATTTTTCTTATAAATACCTGTGTAAGGAACCGAAGAAGTTAGTAATAGTTTTATGTGAAATTGAATTTCTAGACTCTGTAAATTCTGGGCATTTTGTGTCCTTGTTTTAATATAAGAAGACCACATGAGTTTATCAACATCTGAAGGAAGTTTTCTTGGAGTTGATTGAGCAGGCGTAGCTGAAGGTTCCATTTTATTTATTTTTCTTTTTCTTGTTAACTGAAAATTCATCATCTTCTTCCTAAAACAACATTTATAATCATTTCCTAAAACAACGTTTATAATCATTTTCTTACGGACAGTGTTTATATACTAATTAAAACTTAATATTATTAAATTTTACCTAATATTTTAGGTCACACCCCACTCTAAATATTATAGTTTTCAAAATTTACTTTGTTAATATTAGCCAATATATATATTTTTTTATTTTAATTAATTTTTTATTTTAAAGTAACTTTACACATATCTTGAACATATACAATATATATTAGGCTCAAGATATGTGTAACGTTACTTTAAAATAAAAAATTTAATTAAAATAAAAATTATATATATATATATATTACGTTACCTCACAACTTCTCCTCATATTTTTTTAGTATTTTTGAATGTAACAACATCTACTTTAATAGTAAGCTGTAGAGCTCCTCTAGAAACAAAAATATACATAGTTAAATTTGAAATATTTTATCTATTATTCATATTCTACACATTAAAATATTAATATATATCTTAATTATGTTTAAGATAAAAATATATATTTATAAAAAAATTATATATATTTGTTTGTTATTGATATTTTATATATTAAAATATTAATATATTTCAATCATATTCATATATAAATATATATAAATTAAAAAATATATATTTATAAAACTCTTTATATATAAAAGTATTTTTTTTTGTTATATATAAAAAACCAATAGTAGATTTCGACTCGAATACTATTTTAATTCTGACAAACCCAGCCCTATCCCTATTTATAAGTTCAGCTGCGCGCATTTTTCATACGACTTTATCTATATATAGGAAGTAGTAGATTTACACTGCAATATTATATTGCTTTTTTAATATTTTAGAATGTAACAACATTATCTATTATTTATATTTTACATATTAAAATATTAATATATATTTTAATTATGTTTAAGTTAAAACATATTTTGAGTGGGCCTAATGGTTAAGAGCATGTGTTTCCTCTTAAGAGGTCACAGGTTCAAAACTAGAGGGGTAGAGTATGTATGCCTTCGTAGACTTAGCAGTCCCACAAACAAGGGGGTCTCATACACCAATTTAGTGTCTGGCTTGACTGTGACCTTAAAAATAGATATTATTATTATTAAAAAACTTATATATATTTATTTGTTATTTATATTTTATGTATTAAAATATTAATATATTTTAATTATATATATAGATATCCTTTAAAAAATAAAGAATATATATTTATAAAACTCTTTATATATAAAAGTATTTTTTTGGTTATATATATAAAACCGAATCGAATACTATTTTACTATTTACAAGTTCAGCTGCGTGCATGCTTCATACTAGTTTCTATATATAAAACATTATATATATATAGAGGAAGTAGTAGATTTGCATTCCAATATTATATTATTTTTTTAAATGTAACAATATTTTTCTCAATACTGAAATGTAATGTTCCTCTCGGAACAAATATATAGTTAAAACTGAAATATTTCATCTTATTTATATTTTACACATTAAAATATTAATATATATTTTAATTATATTTAAGATAAAAACATATATTTATAAAAAATTTATATATATTTATTTGTTATTCATATTAAAATATTAATATATTTTAATCATTTTAAAAATGATATATATATATATATATATATATATATATATATATATATATATATATATATCAACCATTTAAAAAAATAAAAATATATATATTTATAAAACTCTTTATATATAAAATTATTTGTTTGTTGTATATATAAAACCAAAATTATGAAACTCCAGCCCTATCCCTATTTATAAGTTCAGCTGCGTGAATGCTTTATACGACTTTTTATATATAAAACATCTGTGATTTATATATATATATATGAAGTAGTAGATTTGTATTGAAATACTATACTGTTTTTTTAATATATTTGGATGTAACAGTATTTCTCTCAATATTGAACTGTAAAGCTTTTTTAGATAAAAATATATATAATTAAAATTGAAATATTTTATCTATTATCTATATTTTACATATTAAAATATTAATATATATTTTAATTATATTTAAGATAAAAACATAAACTTATGAAAAACTTATATATATTTGTTTGTTATTAATGTTTTATATATTAAAATATTAATATATTTTAATCATCTTTAAAAATAATATATATAGATATTTCAACCATTTAAAAAAATTAAAAAACATATATTTATAAAACTTTTTATATATAAAACATTTTATATATAAAACATTATATATATATATATATATATATATATATATATATAGAGGAAGTAGTAGATTTGCATTTGAATACTATATTTAATTCCGGCAACTCCGGCCCCTCCCTATTTATACGTCCAGCTCAGGTCGTTCTCTTCACCACCGCATCTCATCTCGTTTTGGTTCAGTTCATTTCTTTCGTCTTTCTTTCGGAATTGGTTTTGTGTTTTCTGGGATAGATATCGATGGCAACTTCGAAGGTCGTATTAGTGTTCGGCATTTGCATTTTCTCTCTCTTTCTGCTGTCTCCTGTAACAGCCATGAACAATGATGCAGGTGCCTCTGGAAACAAGATAGAAAACCTGCAGGCAACAAAGACGGCACCAGGTAAAACACCACTGAATATCCCTGGTGGCTCTTTTGTTTTGGCAATACCATTCAATCAGTTATATAATTTCTCTTCTAACAAATCTAATTGGAAAAAAAAAGATTGAACAAATTCCAGTTACAGTATAAAAAAAAAAAAAATTAAGAGTTTGTAGTTACACTATAAAAATAAAAATAAAAATTAGGAGTTTGTAATATGGATACTTATTGTTAAAGTTTGATGTGTGTGATTTTAGGGCCGCGACCGCTGTGCATGGGTCATAAGTCTCAGGATATTGCCGGATTAGAATGCGACTGCTGCTTTTTTTTTTGCGGTACATGTTGGCGATGTTGCACTTAACAACGAAGACTCCATTAGCCAGACTCCAGTATTGTTTATGTTTGCTTGCTAATTAAAAAGATGGATAATAATGATGTAATACTTTAATCTACACATTTCTGGTTCACTTCGATGACTAGATTGTTGAATGTTTCTAGTTTTATGTTGACATTTTTCATATTTTTGGCTACTTTGATGATTCTTTATATCATGTTTCAAAGTTTATATCTGTTTTCTCCCAACAACTCTGAATAGTCCATTATCTTTATAGTTTTCTATTTAGTTTATAAAGTCACTTTAATGACCCAATACAGTAAATGTTTCAAAGTTTGTGTGTATTCTCCATACAATTCTGAATATTTCATCTTGGTTATGGTTTATTTATGTTTCTTCATGAGGAATTGAGTAGGAAGAATTGATTAAAAAATATTATCAGTTTTTTTTGGCAGGAAAAAAATCCAGTAATTAAAAAAAATTGTATTTTTTATTAGAGGTATAATTTCAATTCATAATCTTATAAATGTTATATTATTTAAAAAATGTTATATAATTTATAATTTAAGAAACAAATTATAATGGTTTAATACTGAAATATGTTATTTACAGTGAACAATATATATGGATAGATATATATGAAGTTGTTATTGGAGTTTTTTAAACTATTTAGATACTGAAATATTTTTAAAACGAAAAGGAAAATGATGTTACTATAGACATTGAAATATTTTATTTATGGCTAACATTTTTTGTTATTAATATTTATTTTTTAAATATTATATGTCAACTCTATGTTTAGCATGGAATGAATTACACATTTCTTCCATATGGGGGTGTAAGATTGCAGATGTCAACTCAATATTGAGCACTAGAACAATTCCTCATCTCCTTGATAGTAAAGGCTGAAATTATAGAGGAAATTAGATGTCCTTTACAATTATCTCTATATATAAATATGATGTAAAGTTAGGTTTGACAACTAAGCTACAAAGATGGGTTGTTTTATGGAGGATGTGTGGGGAGGGCATAATTCCACCCCCCCATCTCCACATATATATATATATATATATATATATATATATATATATATATATATATATATATATATATATATATATGATGTAAAATTAAGTTTGACAACTAAGTTACAAAGATGGGTTGTTTTATGGAGGAAGTGTGCGGAGGGGCACAATTCCACAGTTCCACCCCCTGACCATGTATTAATGGAAGAGACATGGCATTACACCCCAAAATTATCATTTATCATGATTCACCCGTACTATGAATAGGTATATGACTAGGTTCTGGACATCTCACATAGGAATTTCATCTCAAGATACTTGGTTAGCCTTGTTCTTATTGCACAAGGAATGAAAAAATGCCACCTCATACTATGAATAGGAGAAATTTGGTTTGATGGTCTCAGATGGCATAAGAGACGTGATATCCTAGAAATCAGTACTACTTTCTCCACTGTGGTGTAATATCTCTCCAACAACTATAAGCAGGTATTTTCTCCAGTGAACTATTTAGTTTAGTTTATCAATTACTTTTTCACTCACCTAGTGTTTGACTTATTGTGGAGGCGTTGTCCTAGTCAACTTCTCTTTGGTTCTCATCCTCAAAAGATGTTATCTCTCCTAGCATTTTTTTCTTACATTCCCTTTTCTTCTTTTTAATAATTGAAATATTGTAAATGTGTGTGCAAATTCCTTGTTTTTCTCAAATTTTGCTTCTTACACCTATGTATCATTCCCCACTTATTCCTTATCTTCCCATCGTTTTCCAATCATCATCCCCAAATTTCCACACTGTTTGGTATCTTGGTTACCTTTATTGGTGAACTTCCATTATCAATATAATCCATGGGTGCTCATCATCACCTCCCTCCACCACCTTCACCATCATATCCACACACAAATAGTGCATCGATAGACTATTCAACAACCCCCTCCCTATCCCACACAACCACCTTGACTACATTGTTCCATCCCAAGTGCTTTCTCTAGATAGCCCCCATGTAGTCGTTTGACCATCAATCCATAATGGCAGTCCAATGGATGCAAAAATAGATGTTTCCTTTTAACATGTTGTGTAGCATACTACACCTATTAATGACTCTCTATCATTGGGAAAGACATTTGCGTTCACATCAGTCATTGATGATTTGTATTATTTATGATGAATTCATCTATTTCTAGGTATTTTTTTTAATTCCATGCTCTAAATATAGTAACTATTGAAGAGTGGTATAGTAAAGAGGTTAGTGCCACAAAGGAGGCAAACATCATCATGATTGAATAGATTATATTTGATGATTTTTATGAGCTTCAGTTATGAAGTATTAGTTTGTAAGTGTGTAATATATTGTGGAAAAAATCTAAAGACAATGTCATTTGTTTAAGAGTCCATAGAGAGAAGAAGCATGCCCCAAAATAAAAAAATATTGAGCTCCTTTGCCTAGTAAGAGGAGAACGTTCGACATCTATAATGCAAATGATGGTGGTGATGGTGGAAGTAGTCAAGAGACCCCTTTTGTATATATAACATCATATGCCAAATGATCATGTTTAGGCAGGAAATGTTTTTCATATATTATAATCATCTTCTATATAGGTCACCTCATGCCATACCTCCATGTTTATGCATGAGATGGTGTATTTTATATTGAACACATTGTGCCATTTTGTTGAAAATGTACATTTGAGACAATTTTTAGTGTGTATGTATGTTTATTTCTATATGTATATTTTCTTTATTTATGTATGAACTAAAGATTTTATTTACTTAGAAGTTAAAGTGTTATATTGTTAAGTTGAATTTGCATCTATGTCGTGATGATGCAATATCACATATTGTGAAGTGAGCACTATGAATGGTTGTACTCTTGAAGGTGCTTAAATTGGGTTTCTAAAGACATGTCAGTTAGGAATATTCTTAGTGATATATTAGTTTATCCCTTAGGGCACACTTCTTTGAGAACATGCGGAATATGAAAATAACTTTATTATAATAATTTGTGTAATAGAAAAATGTTTTTTTATCTTCATGTTATATATTACAACACTTAACATTTTCAACCAAACTTTATATCAAATCAACATGAAAGACAAGTATTGAAAATTATTTAATCATGAAGATAATTGAATAAGAATAATCAAATTTGCAATCCCACAATTTTAGATAGCAATATGATTTATAAATATATAGAAGAAATGAAATACATGTGAACAAATTTATTACAAAATAGGTACAATATATAGCTCTTCAAACTATATCATTTTAAAATTAAGAAAACCCTAGCCACCATCAATGATCGACAACAAGTTCACATCAAGAATAGTAGGTCCTCCCTTGGCTTCAACATACTTTTATCAAATATTATCTTCACACTCGCATTATTTTCTTCCTTTGGGTTTATGAACCCTAGCTATGTTGCATGAAAAAAGTGCATGAAAAGATGTTTATATTCATTGTCTCCATATATACCTATCCTTCCTAGGGTTTGTGTACTCAAACCCTCGATTATCAACTCTTACATCAACATAAACAATGACACCTACATGGACCACCATGAAATATATAGTAACCAACTTTTCTTCCAAGAAATACAATACACCATGCTCGAGACTTGTCAATTCCATCTCATGATAATCTTTCCCTATCCTCACATCCAACATCAACAATTTTATTATCATTCTCGCTACTAGCTCCATTATCCATATATTCTACTAGGTTATAAAATATAATCATACAACAAGATCCACTATACTCATAATTATGAATCATACCAAGTATATGTTGTTCTATATGGTATACATGCATAGCATAAATGCTAGCATCACATGATACAAAGTAAAGTTCATAGAAAGGATATATCCCCATGAAACATGCAATACATCTCTCTCTCTCATGTTTCTTTATTCTAGGGTTTTCTCAATCACGATATTTCCATGCTACTAGGGCTTCCTCATGAAACTACCCTATTTTTTCGTACAAGCTCTACGACAATACAATGAATATGTATTCGTCATACTCATTCCCCACCCTCCAATCCCTCTTAGAAAATCTTTTTGATCAAAATGAGACCCTATATCCCACCCTTCAACATTATGCAAATCCTTATCTTCTTGCATCATCATTCTCCTCTACACGAACCTCTAAATATCTCAAACAATTCCTGCATGGTGGGTGAATTATTATGCCCTTTGTTAATATGAAGAAACAATTTTGTTTCCCCTTGGAAGATGTGTATTAATAAACTTGAAGAACTATTAAATTAATCATATTGTTACATTCCATCGATTTCAATGGAAACAAAATTTATCCTCAACCTACGAGAGAGTAATAATTAAGGCATATATATATATATATATATATATATATATATATATATATGAATATTACAAAATCAAACAATCAAGATGCCTAGCCTTGGTAAAAAGGCTAATTATAGATGATCATATGGCTCCCCAAGGTTCATAAACATATTTATATTATTTATTTTTAACATGACACTTGTTTATCCTTCCCACCAAGTTTCTCTAGTTTTTATCTCAATGAACAATAATAGTCATCTCCATTGAATCACCTAATGCCATGTTCTAGTAAATTTTAAGTGCCAACCCTTATTCAAGGATTCCAGTAGTCTCATCTATAGTGAATCTCCACTGCTACACCATAGTTAAATAATAACTAAGGAAAATTAAATAGTAGCAAATGAATTATGCTAGGATTTATTACTAGTAAATGTATTGAACACAAACTTACAATGAACATAGTTAATTTTCTCATTTAGCAAATGAGTTTCTAGAACTATTTGAAAGAGATGATTCATGCCATGTTATTATCTATTTTCCATAACTGTGTTGGGGTTAGATATATCATAAAATATAGTCCAACTTTAGTATTCCATCCTATTTAGGGAAATTAATTTAAATAATAAAAATATAACAAGATACCCAAGTGAGTCAAAATCTTTGTTAAAGTGACGACAGAAATCAAGCTAAATCCATATGTTTACAATGATAATTAATTAGGTAGTACCATGGGTATGCATAAGCACCCTTGTCACACTGAGAAGAATATGTTATTCAAGCACCTTTAGAAGGACTGAAAATATATGAAACCCTCAAAGAAAAAGATAAATTTGGGTGGAATACGTGAGCATTAATTTATGAAATAAGTCAAAACCCCTAATTAGAAATGGTTATACATATTTATACCACACTAGTACTTTCTAAGAATATGAGGAGTTTCCTGTTTCCATGTTGAATAGTGAAAAATCGAAAAGCTTTCCTCAAAGGATGCATTTCATTTGGAAGGTCATTAATGTCACCTTCATTGAATGTTTACAAATAGATGCATTATATTACATTGTTGGAAACACACTAGGTTCTACCACTGTAAATTGGCACATCAAATGCAAATAATGTGAATCTTATTCAGTTGAAAATAAGCATAAATATTGAACTTGAAATATGTTTTGGGCATTCACATTGAGTTATGTTGATTCGAGCTTAAATAGGAATGCTAACAATTATATATATAACCATAAATAAAAATATGAAAGAGAAATAAAAGTTCATTTGATTAATATCAAATACTGAAATATGCTTACAAACGGAATGGAAATAAGACTAGATCAGACGATGGTAGCTTATCTATGAGAAGAGATATAGTGACTACATGCCTCTGAATTGTGTTATAATGAGGATCAGAGGCATATTTATTATTAAGAAACAATGAAAAACCCTAAACATCCAAAAACCTAACCCTAGGAGATGAAGTACCAAAACTATGGACCTCGCTTGGTGAAATTGGTATGTAAAATTCCCCAGGTCATAACTTTGGCATACAATCTTTGTTTGATGTGATAATGCCTCGTTAGAAAGATCTATCCAAAGAATAAAAATTCTTAATAGCCAACACTAGTAAAATATCCTTGTTGGCCCCGATTTACCACAAAAATGTTGTTTATGGGCCTAAAAATGGGTCGAGAAGTTTAGGGCCTCAAAAACATCCAAAATAGTAAATTGTTCTACAATTAATGAAATTTAGAAAATGAAAGAGACATTTGTGGGGGTCTAAGTGGAATAGGTAGGTGGCCACCAACATCCACTTGGATCAGTCCTCCCCCCTTAGGAGGAAATGGTCCCCACTACATTGAGTGCATCCATGAGATGGGGGAATTTCTGTTGACCTTGGTCCTTGGTGAGCCACTTGCCTTGGTGTAGGAGTTGGCCAACTTTGAGAACCCAATATAGTTGGACATTATGTTGGTTAGTGTTCTTAACTTTTGTGTACATAATTCGATCAATTATCGCCTGTTCCATGTAGTTTGTGTTTAACTCTATTGGTGTGAATTTTTCTATGATGTCAGATGTGTCCAATAATGGTGGGATGTATGGTTGAAGGTGGTCCACATTGAACATTGGGTGTAGGCTAAGGAATGGGGGAATGATGAGCTCAAAATCATTGTCTCCCATATCCTTGGTAATGGTTTAAGGACCATATCGAAGTGGTATGAACTTCCAATGGGCTACAATAAGGTGTTATTTTTGAAAATGAAACCAAATGTTATTGTGCACATGAACCTTTTGTTGCATCCAATGTTGATCATGTCACTTCTTGTACTTCGAATTTTACTTCTCCAAGATGTCATGAACATGCTGGCGAATGCGCAAGATGCATTCAATAAATTTGGTCACTTTATCAGCATTAGACAATATGTGTGGATTTTGTCTATGTACTCACATGAGACATGGCAGCGTCAATTAGAGACAATGGTTGAAATATTAGACTGAATTGAATGGGACTATGATCAGTCAAGATATGAAGAGCTTTATTATAACTGTGTTGCACATAGGGAAGACTCTCCTTTGAGGTTTATGGATGCTTGGATTTGTACATGCAAATATATGCACTATCATCCTATTGACGACCTTCGTCTACCCATTAGCCTTGGGATGGAAGGTAGTTGACTTGGAGAGCTTGGCATTCAATAGTGTCTAGAGGTGACCAATATGTGCTTAGGAACTTGTTATCCTGATATAATACAATGATCTGTGGGATCCCAAAATGTACCCATACTCGTTCAAATAAGAGTTTGGTAGTTTCCTCTGTTGTGATATTCCTTTTGTAGGCCACCAATATAACCATCTTAGAAAATCTATCCGTGACCACAAATACACGGTCATTGCCATGGTTCGTATAAGGGATGTTAGACATATAGTTCATGGAGATGGATTCCCATGACAAGCTGGAAGTAGGTAGAGGAGTGCACATGCCTTGTTTCTTGATGGTTGGCTTGGGGATGACACCGACAGTGTAGGATTTGATATATTTCCCAACATCTAGATAGAGTTTAGGCCAATAAAAGTACTTTTGTAGTACAACCACAATTTTCTCCACACCAAAGTGTCATGTGAAACGACTATATGGGGCCTCCCAATTCAGCTTGCCACGCTCGCTTGAAGGAATAGAAAGGTGGTCATGGTAGCATAATAATGTGTTTTGGAGGTGGAAATCAAGGACTTATTTTCCATATACTAGAATCAGGTATGTGGAGGTGAATTTTGGATCATTATTTTATAGTTATGACCATCCAGAGGTCTCGTAGCCACAAGAGTTGGGAACAGTACTTAGTGCTATAACTAGGGGTCGGCTCAGGTAGTCGGTAATATTATTTATGTTGTCCTTTTTGTATCTAATGTTCAAATGGAATTGTTGCAAATATGTAGACCACTTCTTATGGTGATCATTCCACAACTTCCCTTATTTCTATATAAACTGAAGATGTCGGTGATTGGTGTGGATGTCCATCTCCTTCCCTAGAATTTATGGCTTCGATCATCGGTAAGCCTGCACAATGGAATACATAAATTTATCATAGGTGGGCTACTTCTTAACTGTACCAAAAAGTGTCTTACTATGATCGACCACTCGATGCCTATGTTGGGTGAAGACTGCACCAATAACATAGTCTCGGGTGTATGTCTTGATTTCAAATACTTGTTTTAGGTCTCGTAATGTGAGTAACATTGCAGAGCAGAGTCATTGTTTCAACTCAACGAATGCCTTATGTCAGGACTCACACTAGGAAAAATTTTCTTTTGCCCCACCCTTAGTAATTTGATGCAAAGGCCAAGTGATATAGGAGAATCCCAAAATGAACCTCTGATAAAAATTTTGCAAGGCCCAAAAAATCGTGAATCTCTGTTAGAGTGATCGGTGCCATCCAATCCTGAATGACTTGGATCTTAGTTAGATACACATGCAAAATGCACTCATACATGACGTAACCCAAATATTGCACCTATTTCATGCCAAAGGTGCATTTCTCCAAGTTGGCACACAATTTCTATTGTCGAAGAGTTTGAAGGACCTGTCGAATGTGTTGAAAATGTTCTTCCTAAATCATGCTGAAGAAGAGGATGTCATCTAGATAAAAAACCATGAATGAGATGGTGAAGGGTGGAAATATGTCATCCATTAGCATCGTAAAAGTAGGAGGGTAATTTTTCAACTTGAATGGCATAACCAACCATTCCAAAAGGCCTTCCTTTCATTTGAAGGCTATCTTCCATATATTTGTGGGCTCTATTTGAACCTGGTCATAGCTAGACTTCAGATTGATCTTTCTCAAATACTCATCCCCCTTGAGTTGGTATCGAACATCGTTAATCCATGCGATTGGATACCTATTATTAACAGTGATTTTGTTTAGTCCCTAGTAATCAATGCAGAGCCTCCAGGTCCCATCCTTCTCCTTTACAAGTACAATCAGGCTCCCACAAAGTGAGGAACTTGGTTGGATGTGCTTTTTTTAAGAAACTCCTCAATCTTCCACTTGATCTCTTCATTTTCCGAAATCGAGCTATGACATATCATCCCCTTGGGTAGAGTTGCTCCGAGAGTCAGATCAATCAAATGCTTGACCTCATAGTGAAAGGGTACCCTTGTGAGTGACGATATGATGTCATTGTATTCTTCCATTACTGTATCCACCAGCTTCTACTGCATGGAGGAACCCTTCACTAGGTCCGTTGACGTGGCTATGATCTTCCTCTAACATTGATAATGAATCAGAAAGAAAACAAATTTCCCACTCTTGGAGAAGATCTTATTACATTTTTGAGCAAAGATCAAAGAGAGGGTGGTGGGCAAGGCTACCTCCAATGTCCTGTACAACTTACTACCCAAAGAAATAATAATAGAGTGGGGTATAGACTCATATACAACATGTTGCCTCCACTAGAATGGTTTTCCTAATAATAAATTACAAACTTAATGAGGAACAAATTCACACAGTACCTCATTTGTGAAGGGTTTGATGTTGCAGGGAAGGAAACTTTGGTAGCTGATGCAAAGATCTCATCCTTAGTTAATTCACCCGATGGTGTATGTGTGCAGATGTGATATAGGCCTTAGACCCAGTAACTTCACGACCTCTTCTAAAATGATGTTCTTTTGGCTCGCACTGTCAATGATGAACTACAGTGAAGAACACTTCGCCCACATTTGTGAGTGGAATAGGTGTTCCCCCTCCTCTAGATCTTCAGTCTCAATCCTTTGGATCTTGGTGGTGGCTACAACAGCACTGGGCTTCACGTCAATGATCTACTTCCCTTTATCATTCCACTTGTTGGGTTCTGACTTAGATTGAGAACATGCATCTGACATGGAAGCCTTTAGCTCAACCAATACTGATTGCTTGGCCCAACACTCACTTGTGTTGCGAGTGGAGAACTTGTGTAACTCACACCACTTTCCCATGTCCTTCTTTTCCTTGATGGTGTTGTTATTTTCTTGCAACATCAATGGGCTATCCTGGGTCACCATGTCTTGGATTTTCCCTTTTCTCTTTGGTTTTGGGGCGCCTTTCCCTTACCTTAGATTCGTAGATCCAAAGTCTCATTTTTCTATTTAAACTTCTTCTTAATCTTCTTAGTGTATCGATACATCGCATCAAGTGAGGAGATGTCTAGGAATTCCATCTTATCCTAGATGTAAATGTGTAGGCAGTCGTGTTACTTGAGTACCAAATGTTTCTGAGAATCCTTGATACCCAACTTCGTGTGAAAGATATGAAAAACATTAGTAAACCCTTACACTTCTTGGTCCCTTCCCTACTACATCATGGTCCACTTTATGTATTTATACTCATAGCTATCGACAAGGTAGTACTGCTCCTTGATGGTGTCCCAAAACGAATTCGAATGGGGTGAAACCAAAAATAGTGACGGTGTACTTTCCTCCTTCTTCTCACAGGAGGTTTCCCACCACTCCTTGACGTGGGGGGCGACTTTGATCAGTGAAAAAGTAATATTTTCCCAACTAGAAAAATAATGAACAAAAGAATATCCTTCTAGCATATTTAACCATTTATCTATGCCATCTACATCTATTTGACACTCAAATATGCGGATGTCAAAGTTGAATAGTACCTTAAAGGCTGTGGTGGTTCTAGAGTCGTTGCTAGAAGGAGATGCATCACCCTCGGGTAGTCATTTTGTCGTTCGAGGGCTTCTTCAAGCAACATTTTGAAATGATCTCTTGTCCCCTCATTGTTCTTATCCTCAGCCATGGGATGTTGTTAGGATTTGCGAGGATGGTTTCGCAAAGGTTCAACACGTTTGAGGCCTAAGTGCTTATATCTCAACCTCGTTGGGGGCATGTAAAGAAAAATAGAGAAAGAGCAGAATGCTTTAGTACCACTGAACCTAATCAAAACATGATTGCAAAAAATTATAGATTATAACCATAAATATAAGGATGCAACAGAAATAACACTTTATTTCATTAATATGAAAATACTAATATATGCTTACAAACATAATGGAAATAAGACTAGCTTGGGTGATGGTAGATTATCTCTGAGAAGAGATGTGGTGACTACATGCCTTTGAACTATGCTACAATGAGGCTAGGAGGCCTACTTATTATTGAAAAACAATGGGAAAACCTAAACATCAAAAAGCATAACCCTAGGTGATGAAGCACCAAAACTATGGACACCGTTTAGGTAAATTGGTACATCAATCTCTCAGGGTCATAACTTTGGCATACGATATTCATTTTATGTGCACATTACCTCGTTAGCAAGATCTATCTGAGCACTACAACTTCCTAGTGGCTAACATTTTCCAATACTTTCAGTTGGCCTCGGTTTTCAAAAAAAATGTTGTTTAGGGCCTCAAAATGACTCTGGAAGATCATGACCTTAAAAACTACCAAGAATAGTAAAGTGTGCTACAATTAAGGAAACTAAAAAAAATTGAAAGAGATAGTGTTGGGGGTCCAAGTGGAATAGCAAGGTGGCCACCAACATCCACATATATAATATGTTTATCAATACTACAATAGATAATGAAAGGTGGAAGAAATTTGGTATGAGGGTTTAAATTTTTAGAAGTTAAATGCATACCTCTTTAATGAACATTTTTACATGTGCTAAATAGGACCTATGTCAAATATGTAATAATAGATGCACTACCTAGGACTATCTACAGAGATGCCTTAGGCTAGTACTTGATATAAGGCACTCAACTTTTGTGATGTCTTGTGATGTCATATTTGGTGGTCTTTCACATCATCTTGCAATGAACTCACTATGATTTATAATAAGCATGGTGCCTATGGAAACCTTTGAAAATTATAGTCGATATCACTCTACTTGGATCTAGAGTTATGAATATTGTGTCACTACTCTTCACATGGTTTGTGGTTGTTTCTTCTCTATTTTACATTTCTTTGTTATACGACCATTATGTCGCTAGACTGTACATAGGAATTATAACTTCTATTGTGCTTCTTTGCCCAGTCAATACGACATTAATTTCAAGAATGTTAGTGAGATTATAAATAATATTCTATGTTGAAATCTCCATCAAAGTATCATCCTAATGGCCTATGTAATGAGGGTCTAATCCTAAATAGACTATCTCTGTCTTATGTCCTTTCCACTCAAAATTTGGAGGAAAACTTGATATGTGTGGTTGTTTCTCATCATGCACATATTTCTCTACCATTTCCTATTTAAACTTATGATTTAGCTCTTTGTTCTTATTTTTTGGGGATTTCGACTCAAATATATACACCCCTTTTATTAGTTTGGGCCTTAATTCTTCTAGTTTCTACTCAATATCCTTATTCGTGTATGCTTGGCAATATAGAAGGGTAGGATTTATGGCATCATGTTGAAACCAACGTCAAAGTATCATCCTAATTTCCTTATGCCATGAGGGTCTAATTCTAAAGACATTATTGTGCAAGTTGGTTCAATTTCATGGATACATAAAGAAATAATTATTGTTGCGTCCCAAAATAATCCATAGATAATTTCTCTTCCGGTTTATTTATGTATTTTAAATCAATTGTGCAATGAATCTTCTTGTTGTTAATCCACTGATAATAGGTATTATTGGAGTAGGACCCATAATTCGAAATTTGTCTTATAAAGTGCATATCCAAGTTAATTTACCACTATGCAAATTGAGTTACAGATGTTGAAATATTCTCAAGCACTTACCCAAAAAAAAAAATTGTATACCGAATTATGACTGTTTGGATGAGCTTTGTAAGAAATTTATTTTCCACTATTTCTCTTACAATTAAACATAATTATAGCAAGTTGTTCAAGTCTTTTCAATTTCATGAATACATAAAGAAGCCGTTGGATCTAGGTTTCAAAATAGTCTATGGATAATTCCTCCTCCAATTTATGTATGTATTTAAAATAAATTGCATAGTTTCTTCTCTAGAATAAATTATGCCAAGGACATATTGTCGACAAAATGAATCTTTTAATATGTGTACAATTTGTTCTGGGGATGTTAGAGCTACGTTGAATGTGCCTTTCTAGTTTCCTGTCTGTTGTTTGAAAAATTTGAGACAATAAGTGGAAAATTTCATCAAAAATGGTCAATGCTTTTTTAAAAGGGAAAGTGTTAAACTCATTATTTTTCCCATCTCAAATTGGATTTGTTGGTCTTCCCTAAATTTCATGCTACAATTGTCTATGAAATATTAATAAATTGTTCTTTTGTCTCTATATACTATAGACAAATCTTCCTTTCAACATATACATCAAGGGATCGATTTTTATAGTAGGATGAGAAATGTTTTCTATTGAACCTCGCAATATTTTTCTTCTTACCACTAGAATGTATTGGATCAGATTATATACAATTTTTAGGTGGTTATAGTGATGGGAGTGAAACCATGAAAAATAAAATAAACGATCTCGTGTACAAATGATGTTAATGTGTTTGTTTAGATTCCTAATGTGTAGCTCAATGGAAATTCTTGATTAATGATTGGCTAAGCATGTAGATGATATAAATATTTGTATGCAAATTTTCTGGTAGGCTTTCTATGATGAACTCAAGTTATGTAAATATCGATACTGAAATATAATATATAATGGTCCAACATGGTAATGAGAGCACAAGAGGGGCTACGACTCCATTAAAATGGAGGAGAAATAGGGGCACATGGGAAAATAAACTACTATTTCCATCTCTTAGTCTATGAACTCTTTTTTTTTACACTATATGTGTTAAATGATCACATCCACCTCATCTTCTAAAGCCTATCATTGAATGGTTGAGGAAGTTAGTGGGAATTTTACGTATGTAGTTATTGGACCATGGGTTGAGTACAATCATCACAGGGAAGTGTAAAAGTACATCATTCAATCGTTAAGAGAAAATTCAAGGCTCAATTGTCATAACCTCAACTATTTTATTATAGTTCATTCGATTATTTTCTCTGAAGCTAACTATGACATATTTCTTATGCCATGTTTTCCTTGGATAACTACTCAACCAAGTTTTAAATTGTCCAAATGGGCTTTTGTAGACGTGTGACGAGAGATGGTTATAGGTGTGCAGAGAAGTCAAGTAAGTTAGGAAGCCTTCACCTGTTTGATATTGTTGCTCATTTTTCTCTTGATAGCCATGTGATATTACTATAGACTATTCCTCTAAGGCATTTAATATATTGGATTTTTCTATTTATAATGAAGAGGAAGCGAATAATATCCCTAAGATATAGTTGAGCAAAGAATGGGAAGACCTTGGTATTGTTTTGTAAGATAGTGAAGAGAGTCATCATGGTTGTTTGATGGTTAACAAAATTCTTGAAGTGCTTTATAGTGAATATATCAACTCAGACATGATAAGAATTTCTTTGGGTTGAGCGAACTAGAATCCCATAACTTTGTTTCCTTTCCTTAGTGGCTTCATAATATGGCCTAGGGTGGAATTTGGTTGAGCTACATATAATTGGGTTAAAGTTTGCTTGTATGAAGTGAGTTTATTCGAATAGTTTTCATGAAAGGTAAGTGCTATGACTCTCTATTTATGAATTTGTAATTGAATTTTGTTTATTAGTATGGAAACATGTATGTGAGAGGGGGATTATATTTAGTTTTGGACATGGGAATTTAGTTTCCATGAATTTATGTTCATCCATATGTGTATATTTTGTTTGATTATGGTAATATGGTATCTCTAGGGCTAGAATTTAATACCATTTTAAACATTATCTAACCCATGATCGAGATTTTGTGGCTATTTCATTTGTAATGTCATTAATGTGACCATTAAATATTTAAAAATGGTTACATTGTACGAAATTGTTGGAAACCAAATATATTCTACCACCATAAACTGGTGCATCTAATAGAAATAATCCCAATATTATTTAGTTGAAAACATAGACAAATATTGATCTTCAAATATTCTTTGATAATTCATGTGGAGTTATGTCAACCATTAGTACATGATAGAACGAAAAGTGGTAGAGATCTTGTATCATGTTTTAAGTTTTTAGAAGATGAAAGTATATCTATTTGTTGAACCCTCTTACATGTACTAGCTAGGCTCTATGTTGTATATGTACTACTAGATGTACTACCTAGGACTATCAACATAGATGACTTAGGCTAGTATGTGATATAAGGCACTCAATTGTTGTGATGACTTGTGATGTCAAATTTGATAGTATTTCATGTAATCTTAAAATTAACTCACTATGATCTATACTAAGAGTAGTCTATATCACTCTTCCTAGCTTTAGATTTATGGCTATTGTTTCATTACTCTTCACAAAATCCATGGCTTTTGTTCTATATTATACATTTCTCTTCTATCTATCTATTATGTTTGTACACTCTACATAGGAATTGTGTTTTATATCTCATTGCTCTACCGAGAAACTAGGGCCTACCTTTCATTATTGTATTTATCATGTTAAAACCTTCCTTAAACTATCATCCAAATTTCCTATGTCATGAGGGATCAATCCTAAAGAGACTATCTCAATATTGGGTTGTTTCCACCCAAAACTAGGACAGAGACTTGACATGTTTGGATGTTTCTCCTCTTGCACATATTTCTCCACCATTTCCTATGTATAATGATGCTTTTAGTAACATGTCATAATATCTCTCTTTCTCATTTAAAATATCATGTCACAAGATCTCTCTTTGTCTTTCTCACTCTAATTATTACTTATTGAATACCATATCTCAAAATATAATGGTTTTGTGGTATAAGACCCTTGATATAAAAAGTCCCAAAAATTCTCAAAGAAAATGAAACAGAATTCTAAGACAGGTTGTAGCTAAAAATAGAGGTTTGGAATGAGGAGTACGAGGTAATTTGAAAGAAACCCATGAGAGTACAATGGATTTAAGTGAGAATGACTTGGAAAAACATATAAGGTACAACATATAGTAAGATTCTCACAAAATTAAGTTGGCATTTAAAAATGTATGGATTATAATTAGGTATAAATGATTATGTTTTTTTTTTGTGAAGAAATAGGATATATCTGTAATTCCATTATTATTATACAATGATATAGTTAGTCATGTTTATTCCATTCCTATGCTTTACTCTAGCTTGGGCTAATTTAAGTTTTACAAAATGAATAATGTTTTGAAAGAATTTTCAAAGAAAATTATTTCAAATTTTATACAAAATATCAAATAATAAGTTGGAACAAATCAAATTATAAGGGAAATAAAAAATAGTTAGGAGTTATCTAGTTGTTTCTATAAGGCCACATAAATTACAAGGAAGATGCTTGACTAGCCAAGAAGGTGCTATGAAAAACACCTAAAACTTACAGGAAGGAAACATAGGCTTGAACCTTGTCCTAAGAAATTGTTCAAATGGATAAGTTTTCCTTTGAGTTCAAGTTCAATGCTTGTATTAGGCCCACATGTTATAATTTAATAGATGATCAAAACAACATTTTACTTATGCTTTTATTTTGGCATAAATACATTTGACGCACCATTATGAGAGCTAGAGAGGTCTAGAAAATCTTTTAAAGGGAATTCAAATACTTAAAATTGTTATCCAAGTAGACCAGAAAGACCAAAAATTCATGTACATTGGAATTGGAACTAGGTGAGAATAAATTATTTTCTATGATCTCAGGTAACATGTCGATAGATTAAAAAGAGGGGATTTTACACTAGTTCCTCAGGCTTCTATTTATTACTACTTATTACAATAGAATTTAATATTTGATGTCCAAATCAAGAGGCGTCTCTTAAAAAATTGTGAAACCCCAAGAAATGGATAATATATACTAGCCCAAATTTTCAATTGGAGAGAATCTAATATGTGTGCTTTTCCAACCTCACAGTCCTTTATTCTATCTTGTGTTTGGCTTACCTCGGATTCCTTAGGCTAGTACATGATATAAGTAAGTAAATTGTTATGATGACTTGTGATGTCAAATTTCCTGGTGTTTCATGCCATCTTGTAATCCATTCACTATGACTTGTACTAAGGATGGCACCTATGTAAATTCCCACAAAATTGCAGCCTATATCACTCTTCTTAACTCTAGAGTTATGGCTATTGTGTCATTTGTATTTGCAGGATCCATGGTTTTTATTTCTCTCTTCTATGTTTCTCTCCTATATGAATATTATGTGTCTACATGCTACATAGGAATTGTGGTTTCTATTGTACTACCTCTGACAAGGCACTAGAACCTCCATTTCATCAATGTTAGTGGTATTATAAAGCATTTATCATGTTGAAACCTACCTCAAAGGATCATCCTAATGTCCTATTCCATGAGGGTCCAATCCTAAAGACACTACGTCACTTTTGTGCCCTTTCCACTCAAAATTAGGACATAGAATTGAAATTTGTGGTTGTTTCTCCTCTTACACATATTTATTTACCTTATAGTATTTATATTTATTTTTTAGCTATCATGTCATAACCTCTCTATTTCTCATTAAAAAAGGATGTTAAAAGCTCTCCCTCTATTTTTCTCCCTCAAATGATTAGTTCTTCAACACTAAGTCTCAAACACAGTAAGTCTTTTAGATCATCATGGAATATAGTGTTTTGTGGTATAAGAATCCTACTTTTTGAAGGCCCAAAAATGTACAAATAAAATGCAATAAAACTCTATGATAGGTTACAATTGATAATAGATCTTTGGATGTAGAACTAGAATGGAATAGGAAAGATATCCATGAGAGTATACCATATTGGGGTGAGTACAAATGTCTTTGCAAAACATATGATTATGTCAGCAAGGTATAATCTAACAAATGCTCAAAAGAAAATTTGACTGAAGCTTTTATTATGGCATAAATACAATTTTAGCAACATTATGTTAGCTAGATGTAGATAGAAAATCTTTAAAAGGCCATTCAAATATTTAAACTTACTATCCAAGTAAAAAATACTTGAAATTCATGTACAATGGAATTTAACCTATGTGGGCATAAGTTACCATCTATGGTCTTAGGTAACATGTAAAAAGATAAGAAAGAGAGTATTTTCCACCAATTACTCACACATATATTTATTACTGCTTACTACAGTAGAATTTAAGATTGGATGGCCAAATGAAGACGTACCTTTGAATAATATGTAAAATCCCAAGGAATGGATAATATCCTCTAGGCCAAATTTTCAATTGAAGGGAATCCATGATGTGTGTATTTCAACCCTCAAAAATTCATTATTTTAACTTGTGTTTAGGTTACCTGTGACTAGAAATTTCCCTGAAAGGTTCTGAGTTTTTGTCTTCTTTTAAGGAACCCATTGGATAAGATTTCCAGAATTTCTAGGTAAATAATAAACCAAAGAATTTTAGAAACTCTATAAATATATATATATATATACCTTCATGGAACTTAGTAAGATATTTTTAGGATTAACCCTTCAAAGACTCAGCCAAGGGGGTCAAGAAAGGGGTTGGATATGGTTTCCATAAGGTTTTTGATGGTTAGAAGGAAGTGTATGTACATATTTAGTTAAATATAATAGATCACTTGAGAAACCAACATGACAAATTTTATTACATAGTATGATCCAAATTGGATCCTTAAACTCTCTTAAAGTTACCCAAAATCTGTAAAGAAACTCATGTCGAAGTTCAAAGTCTTGTGGATATAAAGCCTATCAGAAATAACCTCTGAACAATGGGAATTTGTGGTCAGCATGGAACAACGAGGGCGGTCAGTCAAACTGCGTAGACCGTTGACACATGGTGACTGTGCACTGGCACAAATTTGCAATCGGGAGGCCAAATCCAAAAACAGAGGCAGTTTCTGATACGCGATTAGTGCTTTAGCGCTAATCGCGTATCATAGGGCATCCCCCTTAGTAAAGGAAAGCCACAAGCACTCGGTCACAAGGAAAAGGCATAAAACTGTACATGAATTGTTGATTCTATCAGAAGGCAGGTCCCATGCCAAAACGAGCAGGATATTGCGAGCACTTTAGGTGGTAAGTGGGTTCGGCTAAGTCCTGCACGATTCCATACACTGGGTGACACGTGTCCAGCGGATGAGAGAGAAAACTGCTCACTTGACGCGAGTAAAAGTCACGCAACTTGTCCGCGCAATATCGATGAAGACCGTAGGATCTGGAGGCTCCAGATTAACGACAAAGATGCAACCGATTGATGACCAGATTTGACAAGATCATAAAGTAGATTGTGTGGGATTTTGAAGTCCGATGTGGATGATGATTTGGCAAAGATTCGTGTTTCATGGGCATTCTTGGAGTAAATAGAAATAACGATTTTTTAAACGATAGAGTGTTTCCGATGAACCTGGCACTTATCCGTTATGGAATAGGTGGCCAATTCCCTATCAGTTGTGATGTAGTGACTGTAACAGCCGAAAGAAGGGATTTAAATAGACAGCGATAGGGAATGAGAGAGCTAAAAGTGGAAACGAATAGTTAAGAAGCAGATGGCTCAAAGCCACAGACTGACAAAGATAGAAGGGGGAGAAGAAGAGAGAGGAAAGAACAATGAGAAAAATCTGAATGTGCAGAGAGTCTTTGGAGTCACTCGGAGGTCGAGTGAAAAGCCAGAGAGCTCAATTGATAGTAGGATATTGTTGTTAGAGTTGCTTGGAGGTCGATGCGACTCGTAGAGGCATGGGAAGGCCAAGAAAAAGAGCTTAGAGAGCCAGAGCTAAGAGCCATAGCGAGTGCCAAAAGTGAGAGCTAAGAGCCAGAACCAGAGCTTGAGCCAAAGAGCCAAAGCTAGAGTCAGAGCCAAGAGCTAGAGCAAGAGCCAGAGCCAGAGCCCAGAGCCAGAGGTAGAAAGCCAAAGAGCTTCAAGAGCTAAGGGATAAGATGGTGCCCTGAGCCCAATGTTCCTGTGTAAACAATTGGTGTTGAGTGTGGCACTTGTAAAAGAACTGTTGCCATAATCCTAGGGAGCCTAGTCGAGTTTGACTAGAGCTTAAGGAGATGTAGCCCAAGAATTTTGGGTGAACTCCGTATTAAATTATTGTCTTATGTGTTTGCTTATTATTGCATTTGTCTATTATCATATGTATTTACATATCAACATGAACAGCCAAATTTTAAAAGCATATAAACAGTTAAAAATACATGCCAACATACAACTTAATTTCAAGCCTTTCTTCATTCCGCATTGGTTAATCATTAAGACTTGGGAAAATTTAAAGCTTTGGAAGTGGGAGAGGTTCTTGTAGGTTAGACAAGAATCCTAAGAACCCCATTTTCAGATCATGTGGTATCGGAGCTTAAGGTTGATTAACCCCACCTTCAAAGAAAGTTGTATCAGAGTGCTTGATTGACAGGGAAAACATTGTTTGTCTGAAAGGTTTTTGGATAGTTAAGGACTGATTGCCTCATTGGCTATATGCTTGGTTGCAGACTGACTATTGTTTGAGTTTGCAGAGTTGAAAGAAAAGCTATTGATAGCTCAATCTAGGAAGGACAAGAAGGAAGAAGGGTTGAAGGCATTCTTCTATCCTAAAGGACCTTAGGGAAATATTTGAAGCACAAAAGGTTGTCGTAAGAGGTTACTGAATAAGATCTTTAATAATCTTGTTTGAAGTTGTTTTGTTCATTTGCATAATGACAACCTCTACAAGTGAATCTTAAAATTCTTCTTTCTTCACAGGTTCCTTTGATGGAGACATGAAACAAGACTTGTTCATCATGATGAAAAAGGTAAGGGAAATGTATGAGGATGGAAGGAAGAGCAATATACTTAGAGAGCAATTGAATTCCATGGAGGAAGAGAAGCAACTGCTTTCTGGCAAATTGCAGGAAATGGAGAGGTAACTTCATATTGCAAATATGAACTTGAAAAGGATGCATGAGTTGGAGTCACAACTCTTTGTTGCCAAAGAAGCCTTGGTCAAGTATCATCTTGAAGAAGAGGTAAACCATTCCAGTTTGTCTTCAAATTCTTTTAAGAATGCCTATATTGGTTCTTTTGAAAAACATACTAGAGGCATAGGTTCCAAGCTAATGTCCAAGATGTGATATGAAGGAAAAGGATTGGGAAAATATGCACAAGGTATTGTTGAGCCAATAACGGTTGAGGAAAGGCCTAAGTATTTGGATCTTGTTTATGGACAGTTTTATGGAGAGAATTCCAAAGCTTCCATGAAGGCCATTGAAATAGTTGCAAAAAGGAGTTTCATTACAGGTCCTCTACCTCAGAAGTGTGAGGATTGTATTCAGGATGAATGCAACAGCTCGAAACATCATTCACATGATGTAGGTGTTCAGAAGCACACACTTGAAGCAGATAGTTGTGGAAACTCTAACAGCCTTGAAGAAAGTGATGGTGTTCCAAAGGGAGCCACTTCCTCATTTGCTTCACCTACTCCTGATGGCAATAAAGGTGAAAAGGGCAAGTATAAATATGGCTCTAAACACATTCCTTTTGATTCTATAAATCCTAGAAAAAGAATTGCATGTTCCTTTTGTGGTTTGGATAACCATTATGTTTTTATATGTTGGAAGAAGATGGCCACATACAGGAAACTTTTGAAGGAAAAGAAGCAAGAAACCAAAGGTCCATAGGACAAGGCAAACATGTTGTCAAAAGGATGCACATGTGTTGCACTTACTACCATAAGGAAGGGCATCTTGCTGAAAGGTGTTGCACTTTGAATCCAGCACTGCTTCCACCAAAGTTGAAGGAGAAGGTGGAAAAAGAAAATGGCAAGGATGGAAATAAAGATTCCATGATTGATGTGTTTCAAGATGATTCACATATTGATGCTGATGTGAAAACCAAGGAGGGATCTTTGAAATGTATTGGTAGTAAATGGTTATAATTCTTATCCAATTAACGTTGCATGTCCTTTTATGCATCTGTTTTGCATTTCTTTGTGGAATAAATGCAAGTTGCAGGATCTTACCAAAATGGTAGATGGAAAGAAGTTGAGTAGGAAACTCACTTTATTGCTGCAACAATATGTTCATTCCAGCTTCTAAAGTACAATGTACTTAATCAAAAAGTTGATAGATGGAATGCATGCATGAGCATGAGATGCATGTAATGTTGGCTTGGGAGAAGTTAACATCGCCTCCAAAATGGAGATAATGATGAAGTGTTTCAACTTTTGGAAAAGAGTCCTAAAGGTCTTTTTCTACAGGCTTGACATGAAGGTTCATTTGTTTTAATGGCATGTTTTATTGGCTTGTTATCTAGTCAATCATTTGTATGCATATATAAGACAAGGAATGGTTCAAAAGATGTGGAATATGTTTCTTTCTTGAAGTAGGAATTAGTTCGTCAAGTTTTTGTCTATATACCTACTGTTGTTAACAGTTGTTGTTGGAAGCTTTTCAAATAGGTACAAATGAAATTTTTGTGGAGCATATGTACTTCACATTCATTTGAGCCACCTTGGATCAAGGATCAAGGTAAAGAATTTCAAACTACCTTCTGTAAACTTCATAGCAGAAGTTTTGCATGAAGTCAAGGAGGAAAACAGTTCTTCCCAAAACTACCAACCCATCCAAGAAGGGAAGTGGTTGAAGATTGTGGTTCAGACGCACTATGCAAAGGAAAGTGTAGGGAGGCTAAAACATGAGGGTGTTGTTACTCTAGTTTACTGCTCAGATCAATATATCAGACTTTTGGTGGACCAAAAGTTCTTTTAGTGGGAAGGCATGATCCGAATTGGATCCTTAAACTCTCTTAAAGTCACCCAAACTCTGTAAAGAAACTCATGCCGAAGTTCAAAGTCTTGTGGATATCGAGCTTATCAAAAATAACCTCTAAACAATGGAAATTTGTGGTCAGCACGGAAAAACGAGGACCCTTGGTCAAAGTGTGCAAACCGTTGGCCCATGGTGACCACGCACTGGCACAAATTGCCAATCGGGAGGCCAAATCCAAAAACAGAAGTAGTTTCTGATAGGCGATTAGTGCTCTAATCGTGTATCGCGGGGCATCCCACTTAGTAAAGGAAAGCCCCAAGCACTCAGTCACGAGGAAAAGGCATAAAACAGTATGGGAATTGCCGATTCCATTAGAAGGTGGGTCCCACACCAAAACCGGCAGGATATCACAAGCACTTTAGGTAGTAAGCGGGTTCAACCAAGTCCTGCGTGATTCCATACACTGGGTGACACATGTCTAGTGGATGAGAGAGAAAACCACTCACATCACGTGATTAAAGGTCACGCAACTTACCCACATGATATGGACGAAGACTATAGGATCTGGAGGCTCCTGATGAACAAAGAAGATGCAATCGATGGATGACCGGATTTGTCAAGATCATAATGTAGATTGTGCGGGATATTTAAGTTCGACATGGATGATGAGTTGTCAGAGATTCGTGTTTCGTGGGCATTCTTGGAGTAAACAAAAATAATGGCCATTTCAAACAATCAAGTGTTTCCGGTGAACATGACACTTATCTGTTATGGAATGGGTGGCCACTTCCCTCTGAGGTGTGATGCAATGACTACAACAGCTAAAAGAAGGGATTTGAATAGACAGAGGCAGAGAATGAGAGAGATGAAAGTGGAAATGAACAACGAGGAAGCATATGGCTTAAAGCCACAGACTGACAGAGATAGGGGGGGAGAAGAAGAGAGAAGAGCGAACAGTGAGAAAACGTCGAATGAGCAGAGAGTCTTTGGAGTCACTCGGAGGTCGCGTGAAAAGCCAGAGAGTTCAATTGACAATAGGATATTGTTGTCGGAGTTTCTTGGAGGTCGAGCAACTCACAGAGGCGTGAAAAGGCTGAGAGAAAGAGCTTAGAGAGTTAGAGCGAGCGCCAAAAGTGATAGCTGAGAACCAGAACTAGAGACTAAGCCAAAGAGCCAGAGCTAGAGTTAGAGCCAAGAGCCGGAGCAAGAGCCAGAGCTAGAAATTCGAAGAGCTCCCAGAGCCAAGGGATAAGATGGTGCTCTGAGCCCAATGTTCCTATGTAAAACATTGGAGTTCAGTGTGGAACTTGTAAAAGAACTGTTGCCACCATCCCAGGGAGCCTAGTCGAGTTTGACTAGAGCTCAAGGAGACGTAGCCCAAGCGTTTCGGGTGAACTCCTTATTAAATTTCTCCCTTATGTGTTTTCTTATTGTTGCATTTGTCTATTATCATATTTATTTACATATAAACACAAACAACTGAATTTTAAAAGCACATAAACAATTAAAAATACATGCCAGCATACATCTTATTTTCAAGCATTTCTTAATTCCACATTGGTTAATCATTAAGAATTGGGAAAATTTAAAGCTTTGGAAGTGGGAGAGGTTCTTGTAGGTTAGACAAGAATCCTAAGAGCCCCATTTTCAGATCATATTCGTTTAGAGGTGTAGTTATGTAAATGTGATTGCACTTGGATGATGCATCCACATTCATTAACCCAACTATTTCAATATAAACTTTTGTAGGAGAATGCTCGATAATTTTAGAAGTGTAGACATGAAATATACTATTTGTCCCCATATTGGAAGTGGGATTTTTTGGTGTTGTAATAGTAGTTCTTCTCAGGTACTCCAAATCGCCATAATTATCTACATATTATAAAAAGTACATACTCTCCATATAGGTTGTGAACTTGAGTATTTCCTTCAACATCTTATCCTCTCCTTCCAAGTTTCCTCCATTTGTAATTGTCAAATTATTTTTGCTAGCAACACTAATCAACCATGATGTTGTTGCAACCTCTTATACACAACCTATTTCAACATCCTTATCATCTTATTGAATTTAAAAGTTACATACTATGCAATGTTGTGTAGTATGAGATTTATCATACAAGGTAGAGCATGATATTACAAACCTCACAAAGCTTTGCCATACTCATTATCCATCATCTAGTACATCCGAGAATCTTTTTGTAATCAACATGAGACCCTTTGTCCCACCCATGAACATTTTCTGAATCCTTTTCTTCTTCCTTCACCATTCTCCTCATCACCAACCCCTAAATCTCTCAAAGACATTCCTACATGATGGGTTCGTTATTATGCCATTTATTGATCGGGAGAAGCACTTTTTATACCCCATGGGAGATCTACATTACTAATATTGGAGTACTATTCAACTAACTAAACTATTACATTCCATTGAATTCAATGGAATCATAATTTACCATTGACCTACACCTTGCCAAAATATTTTACCCCTATAAAGGCTCTATGTGGGGTCAAAGAAAACACATAACTATCCAAGTTTGCATCATGATAATAATTGACTAACTCCCTATTAGCACATGAAATTCCAAGAAATAGTTCGTTATCCATAAAAGCTCAAACACAAATTAAAAACTATGTCTTCAAAAGATTAGAATTGAAATCTTTCCTTATTCTACTTGGAATGATTGCAAAGAAGAGAGTATTCCACTTGGAAATACCCTAAATTAGAGAGTAATTGTCGAGGCTTATATATAAAAAATAATATTAGAAAAATAGAAAATAAAGATGCTTAGCCTTGGTAACAAGTCCAATTGTAGATGATCATATCGATCCCCAAGCTACGAACCATATTTATATCATCAATTTTTAACAATGTACTTGTCTCACTTCCCCACCAAGAAGTCATGGCTTTGATCTCAATGGACAATAATAGCCATTTCCATTGAATCACCTAACTCCATGTCTTAATGAATTTTAAGTGTCAGCCTATATTCATGGATTTCGATAGTCTTATCTATAGTGAATATGCACTATCACACTAAACTTGCATAATAATAAAGGAAAGTGGATAATAACCAAGGCAATCTACTAGGGATTATTGCTAGCTAAATTATTCAATGTAAATTTGCAATGCACATAGTTGTCTTTCTCCTTTATTAAATTATTTTGCAACATTATTTGAAAAATATGATTCATGCCATAATATTATCTATTTTCTAGCACCATATTAACGTCAAATATATCATACAATACATGCAACTTCAATATTGTATCCACTTAGGAGAAATTAGTTTAAATATGAGGAGCCTCACAAGATAATAGAGTTAGTAAAAATATTTGTTGAATTGACACTAGAAATCAAGTATAACATCCCCTGGTAAATTGTAAATAATAATTACTACTGTTAAAGGTATGACAACGTTTAACAATGTTCGAAAAGGTCAAATGATAAGTAGGAAAACATTTGATTTGATTTTAATAAATAGATCATGTTTATAATGATGCTTGAATTTGTAATTCAAAATTGTGCCTCACATGTTACGATGGTTAGAAAATTATGAGTTAGGCGATTACGTATCCATAACCTCTCCTTGAGAATTAAATTCTGAAAAAAAAAAGGAGGAGAGGAACACTAACAAGGAAAAACTTAAGGCAACTATGCTGAAAGGTGAGACAAATTTGTTCAAATAGTATAGCTACCTTGGACTGAGTCTGGTTGAGACCAAATAGTCACAAAAGCTAGCCTCATAGTTTTGTTGCAAATACCCTGCTTGTAAGGATAATGCAAGGGCAGATGTTGGGAAAATTACTAAGAGCAGGGCGGGGGGAATGTGAATCAATATTTCAAAATCATTAAACTTCCCAATATCATTTCATGATTTTTGAATGTGACTTTACAAAAGGGAACCCATGTGTGTATGCAATTTTTCTTAAGACAAAAAACGTATATCGAGTAAACTTACTTTTCAGTTAATTCATCATTTTTTTTATTTTTATCAAGTGCATGAGTACTTCACTAAACATTAAATATAATGTAACGATGTGTATTAATAAAAAAATAAGCCATTACACATAAGAAACACACATGAACACTAGGATTTAAGGTGGAAATCCAATGAGGGAAAATACCACCTGCTCTTATCGTCTTTATCCTCATTTTAATATAAATAAAAGCTTCTACAATCTTGCATTAACACAAACACATACCAATACCCAAGAAAACGCTTGTAGAAGGCTACAATGTTCACACATTCTCTAGTTCATACTCAAAGGGAGCTCCAACCCCTTGAGTCTTGTATTTGCATAAAATCATACCAGTACGTAGGCACCAACTTACTCAAGGCTACAACCTTGCTCATTCTCTAGTTTCCACTAGAAGGGAGATGCAACCCCATAATCTAATTTATCAACTACCACTGGAAGGGAGATCCAACTCCCTCATTTGCAGGGACCATGTTTCATAAATTTTAATACTCAATCCACCTTCTACACAACATCATAACTTGTAGGACATGTTTCATCAAATTTTCAAACTGGATCCACTACCAATATTTAAGTTCAATATCAATCATCAAAACTAAAACTCAAGCATCAATCTCTGACCCAACTAGATAAACCAATCACTAAAATTCGATCATTGAAGTAACCAAAAACTAAACCAACCAACCAAAACAATCAAATCATTGTATCTAGAATACCAAACAACATACTGCATATCATGATAGCCATATTCTATTCTACAAGACTTGATCAACCATCTCTCAAAATATGTACACTACATTTCAGCAACAAACCTACATGTGTACTCAATTTTCATGAAGCATACCCTTGTATAGATCTTCAACCACTTTAAAAACCTGAAAACTAAACCACTATCACTCTGAAATGAACACGGAAAAATACGCAACTTTATCACATCATTCTGAAAGAACCACAGAACCTTCATCAATCTTCAATTACAATAAGCAAGTAACTTCAACATTCTTCAATAAATCAATCCATAATCAAAACATACATGTTTAAGCCGATATTATCCAGAAGACTTCATTGAAATACAACATAAAAACATCGAAATTGATTAATTGATCAAACATCCTTTTCATCAAATCCCTACTCTATGTATGCACTTTCTTTAGAGAATATCTTCATGTGTACTCACTTTTCTGGAAACAAACCCGTGCGTATGTGGCTTACTAGAAACACCTTCATGCTTGGTCACCACTACATGTAAATACCTATAAGACAAATCAATCCAAGCACAAAACCAAGCTACTATCCAAAAACCAAGCTACTCTTCCTCTTTGACATCAAGGGAAAATGGCTCACCAATGCTAAATGAAGAGTTCCATATCTGAACTATTGAGTATGAACATTGATCATCCTCCCCCTTAGTAGATGTTGAAGTTTCTAATAGATGTACAATGACTCTATGACTCACATGAATTGTCCTATCACGAAGCACTCAAACTTACATCAATCACCCAATCAAAATAGGTTTACATATTTGACATGATTATTACATAAACTTCCCAATCACAATGGGGTTACAAATTACATCACATGTTGAAAAGGACTTCACCACAATAGTCCATACATGCCTGAATTTTACAATGAGTACATTACAGGCCTTTGCATGACCTTTACATTAAATGACAGATAAGACATTTATAATCAAGAAAAAATACCTCAATAATACCATGATAGTCATAAGAAACTATCGTACACCATATATGATCCATGCCATATGAAACTCATCAACAAATACATAATATAGAGCAATGTATCTTCAATATCATCAACTTGTGACCTAGTATGCATCCACAACACCATAAGAGAGGACTGAGCATATCATGATAAAGTAAGATAGGATAGTGCAGCGCCATTCTTCAATATCCCATGTTTATAAGTGTCATTCAATAGATGTAGTAGTAGCATATAACCATGTCTTTGCAACATCATTCTCTTCGCCCAAATTATTCATAGGAAGAATTATCACACCAAAACCACTTCATCAAGAGTTATTCCATCAATATAAAACTTAACCAGACATAATCAACTGTTCATCATAGCATGAGATAACATCTTCATCATTCAAGAACTTCGTAAGTGGCATCACCAAAGACTCATTATACATGAAGAAAACATAATGCCAACAAACCATTATTATAAGCATAGAAAAATTCTCCCCGTGAACCTGTGCCAACTGTTCACTATGAGGTCTCATCATATCATTTCATATATTAGTTAGGATATCATATAATCTTCATTAACTAGACATCCATCAAGTCACAAAAATGTTATACAAGTTAAAAGCACTTTCAAGTAGCATCAAGAGACTGTAACATTTAACGATTAGAACATGAAAGCCAATTGATAATTGGATGAAGAAAATCAGACCCTTTTCATGCGTTTGTCCCATTGTTTCTTCATCAAACCAAAATATACGTGATTATTCAGTTTAGAACTCACATATAGACTCAACCTGTCTTCATAAGAGCCCCATAAAGAAAGTGAAATATTGAAATTTCACACTTTTCATTCCCCTTGAGTTTGTTTTGTCTATAACTATTTAATATTACTACACCAGAGGCAGTGTGAGTAGTATAAGCATCATGAAAATAAAAAACAATCATGGGAATAAACATGTATTACTCCCTCTGAGATTACATATCACCGATCTCGAGGAACTAATAATCATCTTTTGTTTTCATGAGGACCTTGACTAGAAAAGACTATAAGACAAAATATATAATTGAACGTATGTTGGAATATGTAATTCCTACTTGTCTCAGTTGTGATTATTTCTATCTAGAAGAGTCTATTTATAACTATGTTCCTAAATTTGATGTGTGGTTCAGATATTATCTCAACCAACATATTGTGTGTTCGAGACAGTTTTCCTATCTTAAGACAACACTTCCTATATATATGTAATAATATATTTGATTACTTGAATACATAGATTTCCCTTATGTAAATTTAAAATGGTATCAGAGCCCTTGAGGGCCTGGCCCTGTTGGGCTTGGCCCTTCCTGGCCTGAGGGAAATAAGAGAGTATATTTTGTTTTAGCTTTTAAGTTTGTCCACCGAATAAGGTTCTCTGAGTCCAGGGAACCTGCTGTGAAAGACTGCATGCTACATGCTAGTTATATGGAGTATTGCACATTGGTCGAATGACGTTGCTTGAAGTCTGTCTGAGCACTAAAGGGCTCAATTGGATGAGGCGAGCATGAAGAGCCATTGATGTGAGCCTCTAGGAACCTACAATTCATTTCTAGCACTGATGTATATTGTTAGTTTTTCATCGATATCCTGCGAAGGGGCTTTGATGGTATTTACAGACCTAAAGTTCAGTGCAAGTATTGGATTTGGTGAATCTATTTTAGATTCATCTGATCAGTGTGAGTGAAGACAAAAGTTTTTGGATTCATTGGATGAGAGAAAGTGGAGGTCATGGTTCTTGAAAGGAAAGGAAAGTGGAGATCGAATCTCGATCTATATTGGGAAGGAAAGTATGGTATCCAGGGAAGGCATTTATAGCCTAGCCTTGGAAGTGATCCGGCATGAGGATTTGGAAAGTTTCTTGAAAATAGTTTCTTGTAATTGCGAAATATCGAATCTACATCGCCCTAGTTAGGTATCGAGTCAAGCAACGTGTAATTTTTGAATGTTGTGCATTTTTTTCTGGATTGTATAACTATCAATTGGTTCCTCCATTGATTTATTTAATTTTTTTCGCCGTTTGTGACCTTCTTTGCCTAAAGGCATTTAATTGTGCTTCAAGTATAATCCTGAGACTGGTTCTTGTGGTTAGAATTTGTAAATTTTTTGTTTAAATAGGATTACCAGTGTGCCAAGCGTAAACCCTGATAGTTTCTTCATAGCTGGAAGTCTCAATAATGTTTCCAAAGGCTGTCATCTGATGGCCATTGGGGTGAGCCATTGGAGAAGTTCTTGTGATTTCCCCGTAGAATTTGAATTCTAATTCTGATATCTATGATGCATGCGATTTGAATGAGATTAAGTATGCAGATTGTTTTTATGAATCTGAGAGTTTTCTTTATTTGTGCACTATAATCAAAGTTGGAGTTTTTTTTATTGTGGTAATGATCAGGCTTCCAAGTATGCCAATACAGGCAAGAAAATGGGTGAGCTTCAGCTCACAGTGGGGTTCATTTTCTCATCTCTAATGAACATGATGTAGAAGTTGCTGTTATGGAAGAGGTGTTCTCTCCACTAAGATCAGTTCATATTCATAAATTTTTTGTACTGAAAATAATAGAGCATTGCCAAGAATGTTCAACTGCTCTAGTCACCGAACAAATTTTGGGTTTGGATATTGGAAGTGTTATGGAGATCACCAATGGTTTCCCATTCCTGAGCTAGGCAGTGTAGAGGATTTTGGTGATTTCTTCGATTTACAGAACTTGACGATGCTTGAGCGGTACAGAATTAGGTAGTTGGAAATTGTTGGTCAAATCATAAAGGTGACAACAGTATTTAATCAAGTTGAATGCAGGATTTTGGGGCTATTTCTATTAGTTTTTTTTGTGTCATGGTATTTCTGGTTATTATTAAACTGACTTTGGTCTGACCAACTATTGTCACATTTTTTTAGTGTATGTTACAACTGGTCATTCCAACAATACAAAAATTTGTAGGATATGATGAAGACATGACACTTAAGATGGCATTAGACGAGCTACATCAAAGATTAAACGATGATGGACAATTCAGTTTGTGTGAGTGTGTGGAATAGACACTTGAGCATGATGTATTAGTGTATCACATAAATTTTATTAGTAAGCAAGTCTAAGATGTTTTGTAGTGGTCTTTTTAATGTATGTACATGGTAATTCCAAAAGTTGGAGTTATTTTGTAAGCCTTGTAAGTCATGTGTTCCCCCATACAGTTCATGGTAATCTAAAAACCAATTTGTATTTGTAGTGTCAGTTTGTGGTAAGACAAAAACCACATGGAAGAGTGAAGTTGGACAAATATTCTTGTTGGCATGGTTTAGGGTTAGTGAAGAAAACCCTCGGCCTGGTTGAGTTAGGTCTTTGGTGAGCCTTAGTGGCTAGAGTTCCTTAGTGGCATGTTTGTAGCCGAGAGTGGCTAGAGTGCCCTAGTGGCAGGTTTGTGGCCCAGAGTCGTTGGAGTGCCTTAGTGGCAGATTTCTGGCCTAAAGCGGTTGGAGAGCCTTTATGGTTGAGTTGCGCCTTCGTGGTTGTGTTGAGACTTGGTGGCTAAGTTGAGCTGTTGTGGCTAAGAGCCCTTGGGGGCATGGTTCAAAGTGATCTGATAAAACCCATAGCATGGTTGCGGGTAATTCGATAAAACCCATGATGATGATATTGGAGGGGGATTTACAGGTACGTACATGTATGAAGTTATAATGATTGAAAGAACCATTTATGCGAAGGACATCCTACAAGACTGGCAGTTGAAGCAGTTGGCACCCATGCATTCCGGTGGATGGTTGCTCCTTTATATGGACATTAACATATTTTTCTATTAGGTTTGACCACAACTAGACTTTACAGATTGATATCAAGACAAGTAGTCATTAAGGGGGTGTGTTGGAATATGTAATTCCTACCTGTCTCACTTGTGATTATTTCTATCTGGGAGAGTGTCTTTCTAAATATGTTCCTAAATTTGTTGTGTGGTTGAGATATTCTCTCAACCAACACATTATGTTTCCAAGATAGTTTTCCTATCTTAAGACAACACTTCCTATATATATGTAATATCATATTTGATTAATTGAAGACATAGATTTCCCTAATGTAAATTTGAGAGCATAGGGACGTAGGATGCTACCATAAAAAGAGTTCTTGAGCTAGTTGGCTAGTAGAACTCTATATCAAGGCAAAGTGCTGAGATTAAAGTCCTCAGAGTGAATCTGGATGGGATCAGGTAGTCTTGGGTGGACATCTTGAAGTTGTTGTTCTAAAATTATATTGGATATGAAGTTAGATTGAGCAAGGGGGCGAAGGGATTTGTAGAGGTACTTATTCACATAAGTTTAGAGAAGCATTATATTCCCTCTCATTTTGTGGTTGGCTAAATCAATTAAAGGAACAAAAAAGATAAGTGGAGTTTACTTTTATGAGATGTTATTTACTTTCTACATGTTTTCTCTATGATTATGTAATCATATGCCTTAAGTTCTATGTGGAGACTAAGGATTTTTTGTTATAATATATAATGTATAATAAAAAAATGTGTGCATAAACGTTTGCTCTACGCCAGAGCCAACTTGGGCCAACTAGCTTAGAACAATCCTTGCTTTATCTCTTTTAAAGATATCAGGTCATAATATTAGGTTATTTCAAGCCCGAGAGAATAATGTGTTGTTATTTACATGAAACTGACGAATACAATTAAAAAGAATAATGGAAAAGCCTATCTTCAGCTAATAGAAAATTTTATAATCACTATACAGGGATTGGTTTCATATGGCATAATTCTGATCCAGATTGGATTCTCCAAGAAAAAGGTATGTCAAATCTCCCACAATGACCTGATTATAGATTGGTTCAGTAGAGAGAACTTGTATGAAGTTCCACGTGTCAATGTTTGAACCTTCGAACCTAAATATGACACATAAAAAAACACATTTTGTGCTATATCTGTAAATTTTTACAAAATTTGAATGAAATGCTAATAAGAAAATTCATAACGCTTTTCCTAATGTGACCTGTTTGAGATTGAATTTGGGAGCCTCCAAAAACCTTAACTTCCTTAGATCATATCTCCGAAAATATAGCGAGACAAGATCTGAAATTATGTTGTGAGGTTAATCTCAATCGTGGTTCAAATGGATGTTAATTTTAGCTTCTGAAGCTTATTAGAAACACAGTTATAGTAAAAATGCCACGATGACCAGTTTGAAGTAGCGAAACCCTAGAATCAAAAGGCCTGATAACAATTTTTATGCGACCAGCTCACAAAATAGAAGAATGAGATGGATCAATCACTTCAAAAGTAGATTATTAGAGGGGGAAACTTTATTTACATAAAAAAATGAAAAATTATTTGATGATGCAAATGAAAAGACCTCCTTTCTATATATAGGAGTCTAAGGGGTCACAATATAATTAGAGCCAACATAAAAATAATAATGTAAGGGAACAAAAATAATAGTAGTGGGTTTCTATGGGGAACAACAATAATAATATGGGGACAACATGGGAACAACAATAACAATAAGGGGCCACAATGACAATAATAATAAGGGAATACATTAGTATTATAGGGACCTAATATTAAGCTCATCATTCTAAATTCTTTTACTTACCCAATGGTCATTACCATTAACAAATGCTTAACCACCTTGTTCCACGATAACTTTTCAACCATAAAGGTATAAGTTTTGTCTGCACTATTTTCTTAAAGCTAATTATGTGTTCATAAATAATTTATTGTTCATATTTTATGAGATATTGTACTAGATAATGTTACTATATATTATCTTAATTCAAATGCTATGTACACACTAGTTATGCAGAGGTAGAGTTTACGATAAATTCCTTTTCTTCCCATATTCAATCTGGCCATATTTTTGTCTTATTTGTCCAAGTAAATTAAGTATGTCCATCTTGGATTGCTTTAGTATTTTCTTCTAAAGTAACACCAAAAGTCCACTTTGCAGTACTCTCTCACTTTTGGCTTTTTGTCGTGTCGCATTATTGGTGGTGGATAAAATTTGTACACAAGTTGTGTCCATGTATAGTCATGAAATTTACCTCTTTTCTATTTATATGTTCAGTAATTATCCCACACTCGTATATTGTAACACCCCTCCATTATTTGTAACAATTTGTTGTTATCATGTTAGACCTAAGCTTAGACTCAATTCTAACAAAAAGGGTAAGTTTGAGGTGTAACGATGAAAGTAAATACTCCATTATTAAATAAATAAAGACAATTTAATTAATTGGGAAAACAGACACCAAGATATGAGATACTTTCCAAATGAAATCCCATAGGTGAATGGGAACAGATAATCCCTTCATGATAAGACTTTTAGATCCAAATCTAGATAAGATTAATGAATTGGGATATGAATATCCTTTAAGTTACTGAGCTGGAGAAAGATATTAGGTTTAAGAAGAAATAAAATCTTTGTGGGAGAGAAAGGAAAGCTTTTATCAGGAAAAGCCTCGCGGGAGAGAAAGGCGAACATTTTTGGGACAAGACTAGGCAAATGGATAAAAAGATCAATGAAAGAGAAACACCGCTAAAGGAAACCATATCATGAAAGAAGGTATTAAATACCCATTGAAGAGATCAACAAGAGGCAATTGATCCATGGCAAGAACTCTCGGCTCGAGGGTGAACTGGAGGAATTCAGTTCTAGGTTGGATGGTCAAGCTCGGTTTTCCAAGTGACATTCTTTCTACAAATCCGAGTTGATTTAAGTGCATCAGATGTTTTGTATGTTGGTTCTTTACTCTTTATGTTATGTTGTCAAATATTTAAGCATATGAGTATAATTTCATGTGATATCTTTGTGTGTAAAATGATTTAATACTTATGCATGTGACAACTACTGTATATATAAAAGAAATCAAAGTTAGATGTAGTGATTGGAGCATTGTAGGTGGTTTTTGATATTGGGTCAAGGAGGTATGTGACAAATGGTATTAGAGCCCTAAGTTAAAACATTGAAACCTATGGGACAATCCACCTCTGTGAGATATGACTAAGTTGTACATCCTAAATAAATAAGAGGTTTTACTGAAGGGGTTGGTTATAAAATTGCTATAAGAAAACTAAATTCCAATGAGTTCTAGATTAGTGCCTAAGGCCTTAGAATCCATAAAGGTTTCAACTAAATCTTAAAATGATTTATTTAGGAAGGAATTTGAAATAAAAGGTAGTTTTGAACTGAGGTTTTCTTTAAAATTTGTGACTCGCTTTATGGTTGTAATTATGTCTTTAAGGTTTGCAATTATATAGTCGGTTCCTCATGTTATCTATGTTATGAATTCTGCGTCATGGTTTGAACTGAATCCATTGAGGCTTATGCTGACTATGATAAACATTATTCACTATGATCTTTATTGTAGTAATAACATCGACTATGACAGTAGGACTATGAACATGCTATATGGCAATGCTCGCTACTATGTAGTTATGACAATGTAAGCATGTGGGTGACAGTTTACCCATTAAATGTGAAGTTGTAAAATGCATTAATCCTTGTTTTTCTCATCAAAGGAATGAAATCAAAATGCCTAATCGTACCATGTTGAATGCCCATGTTGATTCTTTCCTCTGAATATAATATATGCATAGTAAATGTGAAGTGTTGATTTGGAATGTAGTAAATAAATCTATTAATTTGGACCTAAAATTCCACATCGTTGATCTAGTGTAGCCACTATATGTATATATCTATATATATATATATATATATATATATATATATATATATATATATATATATATATATATATATATATATATATATCTATATATATATATATATATATATAGATATATAGATATATATATATATATAGAGAGAGAGAGAGAGAGAGAGTTAAAATACATATTTTAGTTATTATTTCAGTGAGTTTTAGAACAAATAAAGCATTATTGTGTGCATGGATCACTAAAAAATAGTGAGGGTTGAAGTGTTATGATAATTATGTGCATGGTTAATCCTGAAGGCCGATTGATATCTTATTTTTCAAATATCGACATAAATGATATATGTTATAATTGTATGTAATGGTCGATACTTGAAGGGTATTACATGAAAACAAAATAAGGAGAAATTCCCAATGGATTATGTTACCACGAGTACCTATCCTGAATAATCAATATCGTGCTCCTCCCTGTAGCCTCGAGACCACAAACTAGTTTCAGTAACCAGATTAATAGTGTTATCAAAGAAATTTACAATCTGAATGACTCATGTATACCATGGGTATATTTTCTTGTGTCTGTAAAACTTTAAAAATAATTGGTGAAGGTGGGCGAAAGTTTAGTGGGACACATCAAGTTTCCATTTCTTTTTAAAACTTCATGTCATCTAAACTTTATGTCTTGTTAATAATTGGTGGTAGGAACTTCGTCGGACATTATTTACAAACATGGATGATGTTGGAAGGGAAGAAGTTGAACGTGCTCCTATGAAAGTGTTGAGGGCCCCGAAATCGGGTCAAAAACAAGGGGGATACCCACCCGGTCGGGAACCTAGTTGGTGGCTCCTTGCTCGTTTGGTGTAGTGGGTCCGACTGGGGATGATGGGACCAGCTTCCCAATATAAAAAATGTGTGTGTGTGTGTAGATTTTTGAAGATACTAATCTAAAGGCAATTTTAAACTAATTTAATTCTAGACTCTAAACTAACTTTATGCTACTGTAATCTAACAAAAACAGCACATCTAGTCTATACTAACCCGGGGTAAAATTCTTTCATTATGCGATCTAAAAAGATTTCATACAACAACTGGTAATAAAGATCATTCAGCTATCATAAGAATATAAATCAATTAAGATGAACCATTCTGCATAAAAAGTTAGGCAAAATAGTTGTGAACAACATATCGCATAATTAGTTATTCATATGTTAAGCACAAACAAATGATTCCACCGTACAAAAGTGCCAAATGGTAATCTAGACATTCATACATTAACATATAAACAAATCAGCTGTATATCACTCTAAGAATTTGAGCAGAAATTAATCAAGAGATAAAAATACCATTTATGACTGATTTCACTCACAAACTTCAAGCAATAACGATTTATCTCTACTTACTTCTAACATCTACTAAGAGTACAGAAGTGCAACATCAGTAGCAGACATTAAAATGCAAACATAAATAAATCTCGATCCATCCATTCATCAAAAACCCCCTCCGAGGGTGCAAAAGTGCATGTTCTGAGGACACGTTTTCTGACAAATTTCCTGACCTTCTCCAAATGCCATGAGAAGGGTTAAATACTACTAACTAACTAATCTTAATTACACAAATTTAGGGAACGGCTTCAAATGACCGCCCTTTTACTAAAGCAAATTTATTTCTAAAAATTGAATCTAATTTCTAACCGTTTCTGTATCTGCTCCTTAGTGCTGTAAGCAATGTGAGGTTCGCCTGGAAAGAGTCGGCTGGTTGTCTTTTCCTTTTACTCAGGCGATTAAAGTAGAAATAACAAAAGCTGTCACCTCTTTCTGACAACCTAGAAGATATTTTTGAAAATCTACCTATGGCTGGGTGTTTTTTGCTGTGTGTATACTTAGTATAACCTAGATTTCTTTCAAACTGATTGTGCTATTGTTATTTCGGTTTCCGGCCGTGTGAATGACTCAATGAGTTAGGGATTTCGTTACCTGAACAATCTTACATATTTGAAAATTTCTTCCATTCTTTGTTCCAGGCTTTTCTGAAGCATCATCCCTTTTCAGCGTTTTTCTTTTTGCTTTACCCAATCTGAGCTTCAGGATCTTTTGCAAACATGCTGCTTTTGTGCGTCTTTGACTCTGAGTCTTGGATAGTCTATTTTCATCAGTGTCTATGGAGTGATACTCTGGACTCCGCGGCTCTACTGCATGCGGCATTCATTTGCGAAGGAAACTCCTCTCTGTTCTTCAAGTATTGGTGCTTTCCCCTTTTCCTTAGATGCTTCCTACATATAGATTTATATCAGTTACTGCCTTACAGCTTACGCAAAGGAAAAGAGATATGATGAAAAGATTGACATGAATGCTTTAAACTCTAATGAATGCATAATCATGACACTCATAAGGACTTGACTCTTCGAAAAACGCAACATGATCATCTTTGGATACTCAGGCGTGCAATCATTAATTTCCCTTAAGGTGAGCGCTCGATTTTGGGTTTACAGATCATGTCGAAGAAACTTTGCGATGAGTGGTTTCTGCGATTCGTATTGCAACAATTAATATTTTCATTCGTCGCAGATCGCAAATCGCAAAATCGCAGTTTGTAGGATCGCAGATCGCAATATCGCAATTTTCATTTGCTCATTGTGTGCTGCTTTTGCGACGTTTGCGATATGCGACGTCGCATATCAGCCGTCGGCGATTCCTTTTTATTTTCTTTTAAGGGTGCTTTCAAAATATGCGATGCGATGAATTTCGCATCGCTTTCTTTGCAGCTTATTTATGCGCATAGGAAAACTCTTCACTTTCTCTTTGCCATGCGATATAGCTTTTAGGGAGTTAAAATACAAAACAAAGAGGGGGGTTGTTGGAGACCACAACAATGGTGATTCACTGTGAAGAACCAGTTATCTCTGCTTTTCTATTGACATTTCCACTTTCGAAACAGAAAAATTTTCATATGTCTAAATTTTGTTATGGACAGATAGAGTAGATTACCCTTCATCCTGTCAATGAAATTTTTTTTAAACCTTTCTTTTATTCCAATTGTCTGCTTCCCTAGGTTTAGTTCTTGCATTCATACCAGACATTACTCGGTCCTTTTTAAAAGATAAAATAAGGTCTTCTCTGCGTGCTGACTTTAAAATATGCTCATTTGTCGTAGGTAGAGCCTCTGCTTCCCGTAAGCGTCCATAGCCTCGACAGGGTTACCATGTTATCCAGCAATGATCCTTTTTCCTACTTGAGGTTATTTAGAACATTTCAGAGAAAAATCCCTTTTGGAACTTTTTCCTTTTTTACTCTCTAAAGAACGATGTCTTCGTTTGGTGGCCAAATTATGACACAATCATTCACTTGATTTACACTTTTGCTGAACAAGTTGGCTCGTGATGAGACCCCTTGTCTTTTGATTGCAACAATCTTGAGTCGTTGCCTTGTTTTGATAGACAGTATTGGCAAAGTCAGCAAGTTATAATATCTGTGATCATGATAAGTCGGCTCGTGATGAGACCTCTTATTCTTTGAGATATAGTGCTTTCTCGGATTGTTTCTCTGAATGTTGCGGTTTCCTTTGGCAGGGAGGAAGTCATTGTTTTTCCTTAAGAAAGCTCTGGACGACAATAATATAGTTTTGAAAATAACAACTTTGCAGAGAATATTTATTTTATTATTGATGATACCTTTCATTGTGCTGGGATGAAACAATTTTTAACCAAAGGTTGATTTCATCAAAGTCTTTTGAAAGGTTGAAACTAATATCATTATTCAGGCTAAAGTTAACTCTATTTGTCAATAATAAAAATCATATTTTTCGAAAAGTTTTGCTATTTGTACAAGTGAAATTAAAATCTGATAGAAAGTTAGTCTGCTCTTTCATGAATCTTATTCAATGATCATTTACAACCGGTTTTATTTATAAGAAAGAGAAAACAAAATAAAAGAAACTAAAACTATCCTACAAAAATATAGAAGAGTGATCTTCTATGGAAAATACATTTTAAGAATCTGTCCATTCATAGGCAAAGAATCTCTTCTACCTGCCAAATACCGCAACAAAAACATCGATGGGCCTATGACTTCTACAATCTGAAAAGGACCAAGCCATAGCTTCTGAAATTTCGTATGTTTTCCCTTTTCTTCATGAGCCTTATCCCATTTCAAAACTAAATCTCCTATCTGAAAGTTCTTTCTGGTTATGATGGCTGAGTCAAAAGAGGATTTTATTAGCGCTTGGTGGTGAGCATGGGTTTTCTTAGCTTGTTCTCGGTGTTCTTCTAGTTTGATTATTTCCATTTGTCTTAATTGCAAAGAGGAAGTAGATACTTCATCGATGTGTTGCACTAAAGACAAAGAGGGAATGACTAAGTGAGTTGGAAGAACCACTTCTTTCCCATAAACTAAATTAAAGGGAGAAGTGCCGATTGAAGCTTTCTTCATGATTCTATCTGCCCATAAAGCATTTACCAGCGCTTTGTGCCAATTTTTTTGGTTTTGGTCGACTGTTCTTTTGATAATCCTGATTAGGTTTTTGTTCGTTGATTCATCCAACCCATTACCTTGAGGATAGTAATTAGCAGAATATTTCAATTTGAACCCTCTTTTTAATGCAAACTCAGTCATTGCATTTCCAGAAAAGTATGATGCATTATCAAACATTAAGGCCGTTAGCAATCCAAACCTAGTGATGATAAATTGATCTATGAATTCAATAATGTTTTCAGAATTAACTGTCTTGAGAGGAACTGCTTCTACCCATTTAGTAAAATAATCTGTTGCCGTGAGGATATACCTATGCTACTTAGAAGAGTGAGGAACGATCGCACCTATTATGTCCAAGCCCCATTGGTTGAATGGTTTCTCGATGTTGACCGGCTGTAGTGGCATGGACGATTTCCTTTGTTTTCCCGGAGCAGTCCGACAGATTTGGCATTTCCTTAGGTAATTGTATGAGTCTTTGAACAACGTGGGCCAGTAATATCCTGCACGTAAGATCTTATGCGCAGTAGTCTCTCCAGCATAGTTTCCACCTGTTGGTCCATCATGGAGTTCCTGCAAAACCTTTTCGGATTCAGTTTTCTCAAGACACCTAAGAAGTATAGAATCATAATTCCTTTTAAACAGAACATCATTTATGAGCTGGTATTGTTTAGCTTTCAACCTCAGAGCTCTTTTCTTGGTGTGATCCAGGTGTGATGGAGCATACATGTTCTTAAGATAATAAATGGTGTTCGCATATAATGATTATGCGTCGTTTACGCTTACCTCATACGTGTGTACCTCTTCAGATGAGTTCTCCGGAATTTGTAATGCTCCAGCTAACATCTTGTAGAAGCCTTGACCTCTTACAGTGCTTGCTGGTTTGATCTCAAGATCGTATTCTTGTAGAGCGGTAATCCAATTTGCTCTCCTTTCGCCCACATCTTTCTGTACCAAAAGGTTCCTTACCGCTAGAAACAGTATTACGACTTTGGTATGGGCTTTAAGTAAGAAAGGTCTGAAATATTTGATCGCTTTGAAAACAACATAAGCCTGTTTCTCCACGTCTGAGTAATTGAGTTCAGCATCTTGTAAGTTCGAGCTAAAGAATGCGATTGGAGCTTCCTCCTTCTCTTGATTTACTTGAGTCAAAATCGCGGCATAAGATTTCTCTAAGGCAAAAGTGTATAAGATGAAGGATTCTGAAAAATTTGGGGTAGCTAAAGATGGAGCATTGATGATAGCTTGTTTGATCAAGTTGAATGCTTCGTGCTCATCTATGCCCCATTCAAAATTTGAATTCTTTTTTATCATATTTTGTAAAAGAGAAATAATACGTGAAAAATTGGGGACAAACCTTTTTACAAAATTGATTTGTCCAAGGAAAGATTGCATGGCCTTTTTGTTATGCGGTATGGATATTTCGTAAATTTCTTTGATTCTGTCAGGTTCAATGTGAATACCAGATTTCGACACTATGAATCCGAGCAATTTCCCTTCACTTAATGCGAAAAAATATTTCTTTGGGTTAAGTGAAAGTCCATACCGTAAGCATCTTTGAAAGATCTGTTTCAAATCTTTGAGATGGTCGCTTCGCTTCTTGGAGTACACTGTTATATCATCCAGGTAAATCACTCCCCATTTATTGACCAAACCTTTAAATGCGATGTCCATGGCTCTCTGAAAGGTAGCGCTGACATTGATCAGACCAAATGGCATCTTCCGATATGCGTATGTGCCCCACTTGGTTCGTAATGTGGTTTTCAACTGATCATCGGGATGCACCAGCACTTGATTGTATCCTGAAAATCCATCCAGGAAAGACATTAATTCTGAGACAGCTACTGCCTATAGTATTTTCTCCATAGGTGGGAGGGGAAAATTGTCTTTCTGACAGGCTTTGTTGAGATTCCGGAAATCAATACAGATTCTAATATCTCCGTTTTTCTTCCTAACAGGCACCATATTGGATACCCATTTGGAGTGTCTGACGGGGAAAATTATTCTGGCTCTCAACAATTTATTTAGCTCAGTCTTTATCTGATTTTCTAAGTTGGGGTGGATTTTTCTGAGCTTCTGCTGGACAGGTTTTTCATTGTCAATCATAGGGATAGTGTGTTGAATGATAGAAGTGTTGTATGTTTTCAACTCATCGTAATTCCATGCAAAAACGTTTTTGAATTGTCTCAGAAGACGGATATATGCTGATTTTTCTTCACGAGTTAGGCCGTGGCCTAGATTAACGTTTTGCAGCTTCTGATCAGTCCCTAGGTTCACTAATTCATAGTTCAGAGTTGAACTGTAGAGTTTAGAATTGGCAAACCTTTTAAATCGACTTTTCCAATCATATAAATCTTCTAACTTAACCACCGATTTAGGTATAGCGTTATCAATGCTATTTTGCTGAATTTGGTGATCATGATGGTCTTCGTCAATTATTTGATTTGAGTAGGATCCTTCAGAAGTAAGGAAATTTACAATGTCTGGATCGTCATTGAATACTCTCCAGTTGGTGATGTTGTCAAGGATGGATGGTTCAAAGATTATTTCTATTGAAAACCTATCGGGACTAAAATCTTCGGAGGGAATCAGTCTAGAGGCTACGTTAGCTAACAGGTCTGCGCTCGCATTTTGGAGTCTTGGGATTGACGAAATATTGAATGCTATGAAATGTGAAGTCAGATCTTGTACTAAAGATTGATAGTGCTTTAAATGACTTGACAGCCAATGTATGGTGTTACGTACCTGTTTGACGACAATTTCGGAATCTCCAAAGACTTGAAGATACTTAACATTCAAGCCGATTTCTTTGTATAGGCCTTGCACCAAGGCTTCGTATTCCGCAGTATTGTTTGTGCAATCGAACTCAAGTCTGCATGTAAGCATGGTCTCGTTCCCATCTGGGTTAACCAGAACGCATCCTGCTCCTGCTCCCTCGTTAGATTTATAGCCATCAAAATATAATTTCCAAAATAAAGATGTATTTACAAAACTATCTAAAAAATTAAAACACCTTGAATCATCAGTTTGGGAAAAGTTTTCAACTTGGGACACAGCTGAATTTTCTAAGGTGAAGTGTGAGCATTGAAATTGCGGAGGAAAGAATCTACCGAGTAATTGCCTATGATACTGTTGTTGTATGCTATTGCTTCGTTCTCTCCTTCCAATTCTGTCACTATGTACTTTTGGTGCGATTCTCGTTCAACCTTTATTTGATTGGGTTTGACGTTGTAGGGTAACCACATGTGCGACCAGTCGGTTGAGAAATATCCGTGGAGTTTCTCGGACCAATGCCTGCTAAGAATTAAACCATAGAATTTAGGAATATCAGCTACTAGAATGTCGATAACCTGACATACTTTCGGGTTAGACGACAATCTTATGGTCACCTGGTTAAGTTCACCAATCACTTCGACTTGAGGTCGATCAAGTTGAACTATGCGCACTGCAGATTTCTGAGGTTGAACATTTAATTTGGCACAAATTGATCTGGGTAGAATATTCGTTGAAGCACCAGAATCAATCAGGAAATTGTTCACGTTTTTATTGAATATTTCATAAGTGAGGAGAAAAGGAGGAGTATGGGATCTTGACCTTCCTCCAATCAAGGCAATGTCATTCGGATCAATCTTATTGATCATGTTGGTTGGAGGTCTTGCCATGTTGTGGGAAGCTACAGCTATAGGTAAAGATGTAGTAGGCACGACATGTAATTCTTTCATCATTATTTTTTGTTGATGTTTTAGTTTGCTCAATTCGTAAAGAGTGATATTAGCCCTAGTCTTTTTCATGTCATCGATAATATTATACTCCATTTCATCCGACACTATCAGTGTTCTTGATGGAGGTGCTTGATCTGATTGGACTGGGCTAAGTTAGGTCACTCTAGCGGTTGTTTTCTTTGTTGCGACCTTATCTTTTGTTGCAGGGCTTGCGCCCTTCTATTTAGGGGTACTTTGGGGAGGATCAAGTTGATTTTTGCTTCGTGTGCTAACCGGAAATGCTTCTTGATCCTCTTCTTGTGGGAGGATGAAATCCCACATTCCTTGGAGTTCCACAACTTCTTCATCATCGGTCTGCCCTTCAGTGGTATTCTCTTCTTCTTCTTCTTCAGATTCGACGTTTGAGACAGCATTGGGTGGTTTCACCTCCATGGGAAGGTTTCTTTTAAAAGATCTGTAGGGCTTTTTTGATGAAGTTTCTGCTACTTGCTTTCTTATGTCAATCATCTCGTTGGACATGGCCTTTAACACCTTTTGTAATCCTTCCATATCGAAAGGATATTTCGTTTGCTTCTTCTTGGTGTCTTCTTTGAAAGAGATCTTCTTAGATTTGCGTTCTTCTATTGCAGATCTCTTTTCTAGGGCAACTACGCATTTTTATAGTGCTAGCGCCTCAGTTAAGTTTTCAACTAAGGTCGTCTTGCTTGCCCTATCTACGAAGATAGCCAAGTTAGATGGTAAGGCTGTGATGTACCATTCACATCTTACTTCCATGCTGGGTTGAGAAGCAGCGGGAATCTTGTTGAGGATCTTATTGAACCGTAAATTGAAATCTTTAATGGGTTCTCTAGCCTCAGCTTTAAGATTAGATAGGTCATTGATCAATGTCGCTGTTGATCTGTCATCGCCAAACTTGGTGAGGAATTGACTTTGAAAAATGTCCCAACTTGTGATGGACCCGGAAGGTAATGAAAAGTACCATGATCCGGTTGTTCCTTGCATTGTGTAAGGAAAAAGTCAGACGACAACATCTGCGTTGGTAACTCCGTTGAGACTAACAGAAAGCATGAAATTATTGATATGCTCTTAAGCTAGCATGCCTATTTCGGGATTGAATTTAGGTAGCCACTTCTCAGGATGGGCCGATATTGGGCTCAGGGGTGGATGCATTAAAACCACCCCAGGATTGTTCCATGGAGACTGGGCCATCGTTGAGCCGCTAGTTAATGAGAGTGCAGAAGACGGACCCTGATGCTGAGAAGATGAAGGTATTATGATCTTTGGTGATTGAAGAGGAAGTGTGGAAGATGGATGAGTGATTTGGGATGAGGATGTGGGTGGTTGACTTCGCGGTGAGGGTGTTTAAATGGACGAAGTGGATGAAAGAGTCTCACGGTCAGACTCGGGTGGTGCTTTCCTTGCTCTTTTCCTAGTAGGGAGAGGGAGTTCACTTGGTTGAATACCAAATTTTTCGCTCTTCAATCTGGTCAGAGGGTGAGCAGGGTTGTACTGCGAAGTCACGCTGTTGTTAGATTTATCAGACCTATGAGAAAAAATAGAGAACCCCTGGAGTTTACGAATCAAAGTTTGAATTTCAAGGGGTTCAATAATGAGTTTGTCTAATATATTGGAGTATGTAGCAACAGTGGATACTCGAGCGACTTGTAACTCCAGGTTTAACCGTAGTGGAGAAGTCGGGGGAGTTGATGAGGTTGATTTACTCTTAGAATGGCATTTAGATTTTGACTTAGTTGCCATTCATAGTTCGTGCCCTCCTTCTAGCACCAAATATGTTGGGGGCCCCGAAATCGGGTCAACAACAAGGGGGATACCCGCCTGGTTGGGAACCTGGTTGGCGGCTCCTTGCCCGTTTGGTGTAGCGGGTCCGACTGGGGATGATGGGACCAGCTTCCCAATCTAAAAGATGTGTGTGTGTGTGTAGATTTTTGAAGATACTAATCTAAAGGTAATTTTAAACTAATTTAATTCTAGACTCTAAATTGACTCTATGCTTCTGTAATCTAACAAAAACAGCACATCTAATCTATACTAACCCGGGGTAAAATTCTTTCATTATGCGATCTAAAAAGATTTCATACAACAACTGGTAATAAAGATCATTCAGCTATCATAAGAATATAAATCAATTAAGATGAACCATTCTGCATAAAAAGTTATGCAAAACAGTTGTGAACAACAAATCGCATAATCAGTTATTCATATGTTAAGCACAAACAAATGATTCCACCGTAAAAAATTGCCAAATGGTAATCTAGACATTCATACATTAACATATAAACAAATCAGCTGTATACCACTCTAAGAATATGAGCAGAAATTAATCAAGAAATAAAAGTACCATTTATGACTGATTTCACTCACAAACTTCAAGCAATAACGATTTATCTCTACTTCTAACATCTACTAAGAGTACAGAAGTGCAACATCAATAGCAGACATTAAAATGCAAACATAAATAAATCTCGATCCATCCATTCATCAAAAACCCCCTCCGAGGGTGCAAAAGTGCATGTTCCGAGGACAAGGTTTTTGACAAATTTCCGGACCCTTCTCCAAATTCCATGAGAAGGGTTGAATACTACTAACTAACTAATCTTAATTACACAAATTTAGGGGAGAGCTTCAAATGACCGCCCTTTTACTAAAGCAAATTTTTTTCTAAAAATTGAATCTAATTTCTAACCGTTTCTGTATCTGCTCCTTAGTGTTGTAAGCAATGTGAGGTTCGCCTGGAAAGAGTCGGCTGTTTGTCTTTTCCTTTTTCTCGGGCAATGAAAGTAGAAATAACAAAAGCTGGCACCTCTTTCTGACAACCTAGAAGATATTTTTGAAAATCTTTCTCTGGCTGGGTGTTTTTTGCTGTGTGTATACTTAGTATAACCCAGATTTCTTTCAAACGGTTTCTGCTGTTGCTATTTCGGTTTCCGGCTGTGTGAATGAGTCAATGAGTTAGGGATTTCCTTGCCTGAACAATCTTACATATTTGAAAATTTCTTCCATTCTTTGTTCCAGGCTTTTCTGAAGCATCATCCCTTTTCAGCGTTTTTCTTTTTTCTCTACCCAATCTGAGCTTCAGGATCTTTTGCAAACATGCTGCTTCTGTGCGCCTTTGACTCTGAGTCTTGGATAGTCTATTTTCATCAGTGTCTGTGGAGTGATACTTTGGACTCCGCGGCTCTGTTGCATACGGCATTCATTTGCGAAGGGACCTCCTCTCTGTTCTTCAAGTATTGGCGCTTTCCCCTTTTCCTTAGATGTTTCCTGCATATAGATTTATATCAGTTACTGCCTTACAGCTTAGGTAAAGTAAAAGAGATATGACGAAAAGATTGACATGAAAGATTTAAACTCTAATGAATGCATAATCATGACACTCATAAGGACTTGACTCTTTGAAAAACGCAACATGATCATCTTTGGATACTCAGGCGTTCAATCATTAATTTCCCTTAAGGTGAGCGCTCGATTTTGGGTTTACAGATCATGCCGAAGAAACTTTGCGATGAGTGGTTTCTACAATTCGTATTGCAGCAATTAATAGTTTCATTCGTCGCAAATCGCAAATCGCAAAATCGCAGTTTGTAGGATCGTAAATCGCAATATCGCAATTTTCATTTGCTCATTGTGTGCTGCTTTTGTGACGTTTGCGATATGCGACATCACATATCGGTCGTCGGCGATTCCTTTTTATTTTCTTTTCAGGGTGGTTTCAAAATATGTGATGCGATGAATTTCGCATCGCTTTCTTTGCAGCTTATTTATGCGCATAGGAAAACTCTTCACTTTCTCTTTGCGACGCGATATAGCTTTTAGGGAGTTAAAATACAAAAATTTGGATAAAAATATTTTTGGGTTTTCTTGTTAAGGGTCCCCCTTTGCTTGGTATTATTGCTAATACTAAACAAAGAGGGGGGTTGTTGGTGACCACAATAGAAAGTTAGAGAGATCTCGGTGGGAGAATTTCGCAATCTAGTACTAACTAGGGATGGATGTGTTTATGAAAGGGTATGTTTGGTTGTCTAGTGACTGGTAGGGTTACAAATGAGCTTCTCCCTGTATATATCCCTATAGAAATTAATGGGAGAAAGAAACTTCATCTGGGAATATAAATTTAGATAATGTAAAAAAACATTGAGATGTGAAAAATTTTGCAATTACAACCGGGGAGTAGCATAACATTGTTAGATTAGGGGCCACTTTGGCCATGGGGCTACAATTCCTATAAGTGTTGAAATATAACAATGAATTGACATGGCCCTTTGCAGTGCTTGAAATAGAGCAGTGCCAATCAACCCCAGCCCGAACTATGGATGCCATGACAAGCTAGATAGAGACATCCATGACACTATTTAATTAATAGATACCTATGTCTTTTGTAGTTACTATTTCTGATTTTTTTTCAAAAAGTCACGCCATTAAGCTCCATGGACACATGTTATTTAAAGAAAATGAAACCTTTCCAATTTGATGGTCATAGAAAAGCTCATTGTTAATTGTTGTTTCCCTTTCAATACTAGTTTTTCTACTTTCTTTATTCACTCAGCTGAAGATGTTTTGATAATGAGCATACCCATTGGATAATGGTTATCCTTATTGTTGTGGGGAAAAGTATCCGATGCGGATGACCCTATCCCTACTCTAAAGGTGACAGTCTTTAGCAACAACTGAAAGTAAAGTTTTGATGTTTCACTTTATGAAAATACAGAGAGAATGAAAAGAAGGTCAACCAACCTGGTGTCTTTCGCTTAGTCGATCCTTGTCCTCTCTCTTTGTCTCTTGTTCCCAGCTCCTTGCTCTCTTTGCCGGTCCAGCTACACACAGATCCTGCACAAAACAAGAGAGCAAACTACAAGATACATGTACTCATAACTGAAGCATGGATTAGGGTGCATCAAATATACATGTAAACACAAAACATCTATGCAATACAAGTATATAAGAGAACATGCAAAACTTTATTGATAGAAGTAACAGGGTTCTGAGAAGGTTACAACCAATGATGATTGCTCCAATCCAGCAGCACCTCCCCAGCAGCAAGAACTCTCCTCTTCACCTCTAGTAAAACAATCACCCAATAGCTCTAACTGTAAACCAACAACACCTCCTTGCTTTACACAAAATTCCATCCCCCTTAGACCTCATAGAAGAGCTCTATATATAGGAGAGAAGAAGAGAGGATGAGTCAGCTTGAGGCTGGCATAGAGCTGACTAGTGTCCTCTCCCTCTTCAGTTAATCTTCAGTCCTTGAGTCCACTTGGAGATCCTTGCTTACACATGGTGATCAAGTACCTCTTACTCATCACAGGGCGAATCTCATGAACCAAGTGTCAGTTTGGAAGCTTCCTGGGCAGTTGACACCTTGCAGAATGACTATGCCACTTGGCCAATCTCGCCCAGCGCAGGTAGCCTTCATTCGATTTGACTTCCAGTGCAGGTACAAGGAGGAGCAGTTGCATTCCAGCGCAGATGCTCAGTGGAGCAGCTGACATGATCCAAAATAAGCCTGTTTTGAAGTGTTTTCAGGTGGAGAACTGATTGGAAGTGCTGTTGTTTGATGACCTTGTTATTTTAGGGGTAAGAACAACATGTTTAGGGACTGAGGATCCCTGTAATTATTGACATTTCATGCTCCATGTCGCGAGGCACAAAAATGTCTATAACAGTTGCCCCCTAAAGTATGAGGCCGTTTATCGGGTGAAATGCTTTATCTAGAGGGTCCGAAGTTCATTCCAGTGCTGAGGAGGCGCCCTGTAATACAATACAATACAATACATTATTTTTCATTCTGTTTTCATGATCTAGCTGAGGCGGGCATTCCTAGGCTCAGCTTTTATAAATACATTTTGGTACATATGACAGACGATCGTCTGAAGGTAGACTGATAATTTTCTGCTGAAATTATCATCCTTTGAATAGGATGATCATCTGCTGCAATGATGTACATGAAAAATGCTTTTATATTTCCTGAATATATATCGCAGCCCGGATGGATGAAACTAGATCCGGGGTCTTCAAACTCGTTCGATCTTCACTCTAAGTACAAGTCGATCCATGTGAGAATTTCGCTGAAGTCGAACATGGAAAGACATCGCTTGATTACCGGTCAATAATGAAAACCGTTAACAAGCGCGAGAGGAATCACCAATAATGACGATGACCCTCAAGGTACTGCAGTACAATTCACGTGGCGTGAATAAAGGACTTGGCGTCGAACGCCACGCAAAATCTTCTGGTCGAAGGTCATTGATGTATACCTGTCGCCGGAAGTGAGAAACTTGCCATTGAGGCATGCAAGCTTCAAAGTACTGATGGGGGTGTTCCTAGATCAACTTCTTGGATAATGAGTTGAAGTCGACAAGAAGCGATCTGTCAAAGGAGGGCCTTAATGAATCCCACATCAATGACACAGAACAGAGCTAATGATTTTAGTGGAGGTGAAAACAAACTGTGACATATGATTCAGGGTGGCGATCATGAATGGATGAAGGATAATGTATGGCAGTGGATGGGACACGGTTGACACTTTCAGAATGACCCCTCTTGAACATATAACGACACTGATGCGATGGATCGGTAGCATTACCCCAAGTGTGGATGGTTTGGCGAGGACCATGGTGATGAGACCGGTGAATGAAACAACCCAACCCGATGTGGTACGGAGGAAAAGTGTCATGTTCAAGAGTGACTTGCTACCTTTAAACTTTGATGTTCTCCCAATTTTTCCCGAGTCATTTCTGACCAGTACCTCTTTATTTTTGTCAAGCTTGAGGAGGATAACATATGCTTGTTCTATAACCTGCCCTTCGGGCAAGCCCATCGCTATGATTTAACGAGCCTAGCGATAGGGAAACTCGTTCTCGTCTAAAGACAAGTTTGTCGCTATTTAATCATTTTAACGAGTCTAACGACAAAGAAAACTCGGTCCTTTTCATTTTTAGAGAGTCTGAAAAGGTACGGAAAGTTAACTCCATAATTCCTTTTTCGTCAGCATATCCCTTAAGTCTGAAAAAGTATAAAACAATACAGAAGGGATGGCTGTTCGGTACTTTTAACGAGCCAAACAAGACAAGCGCTCGATCCTTTTGTGTAATAATCCCCCAGGTCCAAAAAGATTAAAATTTAGAGGAGGGATAGCGTTCCGGTCATTTAACGAGCTAGAAGGCCAAAACTCGGCAAACTTTTCATATTTTACGAGTCAGTGAAAAGAGCTGAAAGAAGACTCGTCTTTTGAGGAACGGGTGATAAACAGGGATAGCTACAGATTCCAGGTACAGGTTGGAATTTTCCAATCACGGTAGTGTTACGAGGATGGCTAGGTGAAATCACTCTTCGCAACCGTTTCTCAAAAGAGGTAAACACACAAATGGAAGTGAATGATCGGCCAAATGAACGGTGGAGGTGATGGATGACAACACGATCAAGGCTCTTATGGCTGATGAATTTACGATCTCAAAAGGTTATTTACCGGTTCATTTTTTCCATGAGCTTGAACTCTGGGGGAAACTTTTGCTCACACTTTTCTATTTTTTAACGAGCATAAATTCAGTCCTAAAACTGCTCGGATTTGCGTTTATTTTTTAACGAGCATGAACTATATGCTAAAACTGCTCGAATATTTTGCATGCCCCCAGCATCATAATAACGCATGTCAAAGGAGGGTGCCCCCCAAGCTTCATTGCGTTCAACTTGGTGATTGGAATGAAGGTTTACCTTTGAATTTTGAAAAGGGGATTTGTTTCATTTTTTAATGAGGTTGACTTAATAAAAGAACTATCCTCATGACTCCTTGTTTCATTTTTTAACGAGGTTGACACGAGATAAGAACCGTCCTTGGATCTTCATTTTTTAACGAGGTTGACCTGAGATAGGAACTATCCTCGGATCTGACAAAATATCTAGGAATCTTCCGAATCCAACCAGAAGATTGGATTAGATTTCATTTTGTAGGTTTCCACTGTGGCCGCTTCCGCCAGATTACTTGGAGGCGGTAGGGCGAAAGTACCCATTAAGGCAGGGTCTTTTAGGAGACCTATTCCGATATTTTGGAAAAAATGATTCCTTGCATGGATCATTGGAATGCTTCCTGTAACTTGTGAACTGTTGGGGAGAAAAGTTTCTTGGTCGACGATTGTAATTCCTTCTTGGGAGGGAAATGCAATCCTCCTGAAATAGGTCGACACAACCGCGGCCATGGCATAGATCCAGGGCCTTCCTAGTAGGATGTTGTAATCGAGGTTTCCATCAATTACTTCAACATCAATTCCTACTGTTTTGCCCCCCAGTTCAACTTGCAAGTTACTTAAAATCCCGTATGGAGTGTATGATCGTCCATCAAATGCTTTTAACGTCGTTGACGATTTCGACAAAGGTGGTGATCCTAATTCTTTCCAGCAACTCATCGACATAAGACATGTAGATGCCCCCTCATCAATAATTGTTCGATGAACAGTTTTGTTGAGGGCTTTCACTTGAATAAGGAAAGCTAGTTGAGCTGGTAACTGAGGGTCATATCCTTTACGGTTAAAGGTCACAAGATTGGAATCCATTGGGCCAATCCCACCTATTGCTGATAATAAAGCTTGCTCTTGTGGGGGGTAATTTTGTGGTACCTCAAGTGTCGACATAGTGGATGGCGATTGGGCCAGGTCCTTTACTATATTATAATTCTGTGCTTCTTTGGCACGAGGATTAAATGTCGATTTGTGTACTACTCCCTTTGGCAGCTTTATCATTGGCTCAGGAACGATGGGTGGCACAACTTCGGTCAAAGTTGTTGTTGAACTACTAGGTCTTTCATTAACCTTGTTGTTCGACAACTTTGGATTCCCGTAATCTTTACCCCTTGTCAAAGCATTATTCTGTTGTTTTGAGGTAGACAACATAAGTACTTGGGATCCGGAAGCATTTTGATTAGCAACCATATTTTGACTTGGATTAGGAAACGGATCAGTCAATACTGCTGGGGTTTTTGAACTCTTGAAGAGTTTCTTAACTTCAGCTATATGTGGACAATCTTTCGTCCAATGATCCTCATCGCATATATGACACCCTGTCGGGGGTCTCCCTTTCCTTTTCTTTATCTTCTTGCCCCCTGGTTGCTTCAGTTGTTTGCCCTTGTCGGTCGACATGGCATTTACTTCTGAGGCAAGAAGTCGCTCATTTGCATTTTGACTAGAAATTTTGCGTTTGCCAGTCACGCCATTACTGGCGTGAGAGTTAGTATTCGATCCAGGAGGGGGAGGAATTGAAAATTCAGGTTTAGGGGCGTCAGGTATTTTGTCGTAGAGCGTGCCCGACTGAGTATATACTAAGTCTAAATACTGAGCACGAGCAATGACTTGCTCCTCTGTTACGACTCCTCCCTTGGCCACATCTTCCGTTATAGCTGGAAGTAACGACTTTATAAACCATTCAGCTAACAGCTGATCGGGAACGTAAGTTTTCACCATCCTACGACGACGTCGCCACTCATGTATATGATCAGATATGTGAGTGGTCGTTATCTGTTTGAAGTTGGTAAGGAGTTCTGTCCCTGTTTCATACCTTATCGGTAATTGAAAATGGGTTAAGAAAGTCGTGGCTAAGGAGCTAAAATTGTCGAAAGAGGCTCTTGGCAATTCAATGTACCATTTAGCCGCTGGACCTGTCAATGTCCTCTGGAAGAGGCGAAGCCTTATCAAATCATCATTCAAGGTATTCGACGAACACCACAGATGGAATGTCATCACATGATTCGATGGGTCTTCACCCGGATTTCCATTAAATTTAGGAATATCTGACGGAAGTTTATGTGGAATCGCTGGCCACCAAGGGGCATAAGCAATTGGATCATTCGTCAGCCGGTTTAGATCTGGTACTTCTAGAGTTGCTACAAAGGGAAACTGTTGGTTCAGGTTAGGCGAAGCATATCCAGGATAAGATGGTATCGCCTGAGCAATGGGTCTTTGCAGACCATCATTATGCTGACAACTTAGACAAGGTTGATGGGCGTAACCATTATAGTATGGTTTCCCATTACTTACAAACACTTGTTGCTCAGGTCCTTGATATGATTGCTGGAAAGGCGGTTGTTGAGATTGAAGCAGCTCTGGTTGTTGGACCATTTGCTGTTGACCAATACTGGATGATTGACCAGGATGAGGAGTCACAGTACTTGTTTGGGCCTGAGTCGCTCCAGATAAGGAGGCATTACCCTGAGATTGTGATTGAGTCACTGAGCCAAGAGGTTGTTGTATTACAACAGGTAACGCTTGTACTTGCGACACATTCGCCATAGCAGGTGTGGTGGTAATATTCGACACAGGGTGGACTGGTTGCATAGAATATACAACTCCTGGTTGTTGAGGCAGTATTGGTACCCAACTGTTGGATGTAATTCCAGTTTGACCTAAACTTTGTTGTGAACTCACGGATGGGCATCCTACCGGAGGAGGTAATGAAAAAGCATACTGCCCCCCATATGGTATCAATCCGGAACTCAAGGGGATCGATTGCCCAGGTTGACCTCCAAATGGATCAATTTGGCGAGTTTCAACATAAGAAATACCAGATGATAATCCGGACGAAGAAATAGGAACTAACCATGTCATCGTCCCTGATGGGACTCCGGCTTGTTGTTGACAACTTGCCGAGACAGATGGTATACCAGCGAACATCATTGGAGTAGCAGTAGGAGCCTCTGCTGCTGCTGTGTCGGACGACACAGTCCTAGATGTCGACGGTTGTTCAGACATATCTAGTCTATCCAAAATATTTCTTAGCGATTTTACAGGAACTTCCACTTGTGGTGGACTAACTTCGAAGATCAACGAGGGAAGGGTGATGATTATTCCGCTTAAAATAAATTTTATAACGACGCTTTAGACACAACTTGCTTTTTCATGTTTTAAGAGTCGAGAAAAAGCTAAAGATGACTCTAGTCGCCTTCGATGTATTAACGAGCCCGAAGTGACAAATGCTCGGTTGGAATTTTTCAGTTATAGAGTTTGAAAAAGGCCAAAAGAAACTGCTCTGGAGATCTAGGCAGAGGGTGTGCCAAACCTTTCGCGAAACCACAGAATACGTTTTACGGTACGGGTGGTCGATCTTCGTGAATGCTGTGTTCACTGCATCGCGATCAGTAGGGCGGCCGACACGGCTTCCTAAGGATAAAGGATAAAAGCCTATAGGGGTCTCCCAATATACGCGACGGTACGCGGGAGCACAAGTCCGTATTAGTGCCACCGACTCTCAGGAGGAATCACCCACCTTCGTAGAGATCGACAGTCACTATGTTTAACGATGCCAGAACAGGTCTCTACCTAGACCTCTAGATGTTTGCGTTATGTTACAAAGCGTTGTTATGTAAATTGGGTTTATTTTAATGTTGATCTTGTTTAACAGTTTGTCTTTCAGGATCACCACGAGATGTATTGGTACAAATTCCTAGATGCAGCTAAAATGATAAGCAAGCTTTTACAATCTTTTTAGCTTTGAAAATCCTAGCTACTGAGGGGAGAGAAAAACAATATCTTTCCACACAGAGCACAAAGCACAAACTAATGCACTTTCTCCTAGATCAGACACGCAAACTTATCAAAAATGCAAATGCAAAATGCATGTATTTCTTTTCTTTTCCTTTAATGTTGATGTAGACAAAAGGAAATCGTTGTATAATTTTCGAATTCAATTTGAAGCGTAAACAAACAAGTTTCGTCTAAAATGAAAAGACACCTTACAGGTACTTGTTTCAACACTAAAAATATAGGAATTCAAACCATAATATGAAAAACAAACAAACTCAAACAGCCATGAACAGTAATGAAACTAACTCTTAAGACCATACAGACACTTTTACAGTTCAGGATCTAAGAGGTCACAGCTATACTGGTTCGCTTTTCACAATGGGAAACTGGAACAGAAACAAGAAATACTGAAAGAACATTCACAGTTTCATCACACAACTGAGGCGGAATAATGTCAAGGAGAAGTGGTCTACAACAAGTACAATGACCAGCAAGCAATCAGCAAGAAAATCAGTGAAAACAGGGCCAAGACACAAAGGAAGAGCTGAGCTAGACTAAGGCTAACTGGACCAGCGCAGGTGCTAGTCTGCCAGTTTCACTCTCAGCGCAGTTCCCGAAGGGAGTACCTGCGCTGTAATGCAGACTGCCTGTGGACAGCCTGCACTGACTTACGAGAGTTACGTCTGCAAAGAATTCCGGGTCATAAAAAGCTCAAAAATGCACTGTTTTTGCTGAAATAAAAAGCTATAGGTCAAGTACAGGCTAAGGGATGATCAAGAGGATGAAGATCTATCACAAAGAGTAAAGATTCTTTTGTAGATTAGCTCTTTAAATCTTGAATTTTCTCAGCAAAGGAGCAAGAGTAGCAGACCCTCTACTTCGCTTTTGATATAGTCAAAAGCTTTTCGATTTGGTACTCTTTTCTTCAAGAAATGAATAGCAAAATACTACAAACAACAACAAGATACTAGGCTCCCCATCGGAGTCGCCAGTTTGTTGTGGGGAGAAGTATTCGATGCGGATGACCCTATCCCTACTCTAAAGGGGACAGTCTTTAGCAACAACTGAAAGTAAAGTTTTGATGTTTCACTTTATGAAAATACAGAGAGAATGAAAAGAAGGTCAACCAACCTGGTGTCTTTCGCTTAGTCGATCCTTGTCCTCTCTCTTTGTCTCTTGTTCCCAACTCCTTGCTCTCTTTGTCGGTCCAGCTACACATAGATCCTGCACAAAACAAGAGAGCAAACTACAAGATACATGTACTCATAACTGAAGCATGGATTAGGGTGCATCAAATATACATGTAAACACAAAACATCTATGCAATACAAGTATATAGGAGAACATGCAAAACTTTATTGATAGAAGTAACAGGGTTCTGAGAAGGTTACAACCAATGATGATGGCTCCAATCCAGCAGCACCTCCCCAGCAGCAAGAACTCTCCTCTTCACCTCTAGTAAAACAATCACCCAATAGCTCTAACTGTAAACCAACAGCACCTCCTTGCTTTACACAAAATTCCATCCCCCTTAGACCTCATACAAGAGCTCTATATATAGGAGAGAAGAAGAGAGGATGAGTCAGCTTGAGGCTGGCATAGAGCTGACTAGTGTCCTCTCCCTCTTCAATTAATCTTCAGTCCTTGAGTCCACTTGGAGATCCTTGCTTACACATGGTGATCAAGTACCTCTTACTCATCACAGGGCGAATCTCATGAACCAAGTGTCAGTTTGGAAGCTTCCTGGGCAGTTGACACCTTGCAGAATGACTGTGCCACTTGGCCAATCTCGCCCAGCGCAGGTAGCCTTCATTAGATTTGACTTCCAGCGCAGGTACAAGGAGGAGCAGTTGCATTCCAGCGCAGATGCTCAGTGGAGCAGCTGACATGATCCAAAATAAGCCTGTTTTGAAGTGTTTTCAGGTGGAGAACTGATTGGAAGTGCTGTTGTTTGATGACCTTGTTATTTTAGGGGTAAGAACAACATGTTTAGGGACTGAGGATCCCTGTAATTATTGACATTTCATGCTCCATGTCGCGAGGCACAAAAATGTCTATAACACTTATGGAAATGCTCATAAAAGAATTTAATAGATAATTCTTATTTGTGTCGTCACACCATGAATGCCTTCTGTTTGGAGAAAGGTTATCTAGTTTTTCCAACTCACCCCATATTGTAGCTCTATCTTATCTTTACGATGTATAATTGGGATCAACAAGATTGTTTTAAAAACCCCTATATCCATCTAAGTTATCAACATCAGGTTTCACCCTCTTTTGTAAGGAAAACATGAAGAGTATCTATTTAGTAAACAACCCATTCAAGTTATTTTGTATATGAGTTTGTTATGCCAAGAATAGAGATGGACATTGTTCATCATGAAGGTAACAAATTGTATGATGTATGCATCCTATTTTCTTGGCTAGATGCGCTCCAATTTTTTAAGTTGCACCTACATTGCATGTGTTGAATTTTTCAATTACTCATATTGCCTTCTGTGAAGAGCCTTTCAATGGTGTCCACTACCGTGGATTAAATTTTTAGAAGCCTCGTTGCTTCTCATTAAATTTCTCAAGTACCCACATGGCCTTGTATAAGTATATATCAAGTAGTTTCATTCGAAAGCATTGGGATTTGGTTTAGGACAGGCAGACGCTTGGTATGGCTTAAACTTCCATGAATCTAGTTAGTGGTGGAGACTTGAATCAACCTTACATCTATAGTAAACTTGGTTTTATCTATGGTTTTGGGGTATATTGTGTTCAATCGATGGTTAGTACAATCAATGACGACATTTTAGGAGGGTTTTCTCTATGAGAACATGATTTTAGACTATCTTTGTATCTCTTCCTTCATGTAAAATATCTTCCAAATTTTAGTGTTTGGGTTCTCCTTCCCCAAGAAATAAGCCATGTTAAAGTTTGGTTTTAAGGCTCATCCAAGTTTTTTGCTTATCAATCTGAGAAAGAGATGTTACCCAATCAGCATACATACACATATGCCTATAACCTAGAAGGACTGAGTGCTTGCACCTAGTGGGTTCCCAGAATATGTATCACATGATTTCTGAATTTAAATTGCTTATCCACCCCTTTATTTGGCAAGTTAGGTTTTAAAATACAAATGGAACATGGAGATTCAAGATTTGTAATGCTTGAACTATATTAACTAGTTTTGTCATAGTCCAATGTCTGATTTATTTGTGTATGGATAGGATTCACTTTTACGATGTCTCCATTACAGTCATTAAAAATCCATCATAGTTCCTACTTAAATAAGAGGTCTCTTCTTATGAGTCAGAATTTTTGTTATTTTCATGGGTTTGTAACTAACCGAAACCATAAGGTATATTGGAACAAATAATTTTGTGATATTGTTATATAATATAAAACTTTGTAGTGTTGTGATGGAGTAGGAAGTAATGCAAAGACATGGAAAATACCTATTGGTAGTTGTAGGTATTGTATGTATTGATGAGGACTGTGTTGCACATATTTTATTTTGTACACATTAATGTGTGAAAAACACCAAAACATGTATAACCTTGTTGACATATATGCCATGATTTCCTTGATGGAAATGATACTATTTTTAGATTATTTTGCATAGTTATTTTAAGTAGTCATTACCTAAAACAATATTAAAATATGTGTTGGAACTTTGTGTATAAATGAACTACACATAAGATTGTGTACAACTTTATGTTAGCTAATTTTCTTTAAGCGTAAAGTATATCATAAGAATATGAGTGATTTTTCCACAGAGTTTCTAATCTACATTATGCTTGAAGGATGTACGTTTAGCCTTCTTGTTGCATATGATGAGTGGATATTGTCCCAAAATCATGATATGATTACATGCATGTGCTTACATATATGTATGACTCACATGTATGGCGCAATTGTGTGGTTACAATGAGCTTCATGGAGGGCTTAAAATTCTCACTAATTACCATTATTTTTTTATTTTTTTATTTTAGATGGTCTTAATTGAGCTTGATGAATGAACAAATTTGTAATATTTGTAAAGTATGGTTATTGTATTAAAAGTTGGTGGTGTGGTCATCATGTCTTATAAATATGAATGCAAGTGTTGAAAGGAGAAATGGTGGATAAGGAAGGTTGAATCCTATGTTTAATTGCATGCCAATAAGTCTCTTCTTCCATACTATCATCATATTACTTTCTCATATAAAAATTAAATTATGAGTTGGAAATTGTATAAAAAAATTCAACTATTGTCGATAAAGATAATGTATCCAAGTACATAGTTCAACGAAATTAAGTTTATACTTATAGCGATCTTAAGAAGAGATGAGATATGAAGGAAAGAAAAATTGAACTCTTATGAGATAACTGGAAAACAAATATAGATTAAATAGACAACTGTTTTTTTCCATAGATCATGGCCAACAAGAGGAAAAATAAAAAGTAAAAGTATATAGATGGAGTATTTATAGGTCAGTGATGAGCCTCATAAATGGGTAATTATATGGGCTCATTTTACCTCCTAACCTAGTCAAATCAACCATTCTCTTAGCTTATTGTATGATTTTCTGATTATATTTATGCTTATAGGGTGAGTTGAGTTAGTTATTATGCCATGTGGTCTAACATGTATTTAATGCAGATTATTGATGGATTTTGAGGTCAAAGTCAAGGATCTAGTGGTCAAACTGCAGCAATAACTTGAAGTAGACAAGAGGAGAGGACTTATAGCAGGGAATCCCCCTCATTTATTTTTCCTAACTTCGAATTCCCCTTCATTCAGCTCGAAGTACAAGAAGCCGAATCATTCACTATAAGGCAGCCAAGCAAGTGGAAGATGATTTATCGTTATCTCGAGTTTTGGAAGCCAAGCCTCCCTGATTTTAAGGAAGTTATTGGCAGCTTCAGATGTAAACTCTGCTCAAGTTTCGAGCTTACTATTTTATGACAATTTTATGTCATCTTGCTATTTTTTTATAATGAAGATGGAATCCTTTTTGAGCTAGCACTGAGTTACCTCAGAGGGCTGAAGCTCTTCGGTTATGGCCCAATCCAAGCAACCAAGATTCTCTTTACTTGTATTTGTATGTTTTACTTCAGTTTGTAGATTAGTTTGTTTTTAGATGTATTTCTCTTATGGTTAAGAATAGGTTGCTTTTGATGATTTAGTAGCTTGATTCCATTTGTGCTTTATGTAGAATGTTAAGCAGTGATTAGAGAATATTCAAAAGGCTAGCAACAGTTCCTTGGCCTCTCTTCTTCCCTCTGGAACCATGATTTGAGGCAAAGACTCTCTTGCTGCCCCAAAAACACAGATTTTCCTCATTCCTAGGACTTCTATTATTTGTAGCTCTCTAGTAGGTTGATAGTCTAGTTTTGCTTTGCTTTAGATCTTCTTTATCATGTTCACTTCTTGATTTGCAATAGTCCTTTTTCATGATTTCCTTTCTTATATAATCTCCCAGTATTTCCTTCTATACATCATAGATTAGGCCATTTTAATGCAAAACTATGTTTTTCCTAGGATGCACTCATTTCATTGGTTGCTTGATTTTCTTGGTTGAATATCAGTTTATATGCAGCAAATATCTTCCAGTAGTAGGCCAGCTTACCAAAAATCACACCCTCCATCTGATCCATGCCCTATAGGTCGCCCAAACCTCACCTCAATTCTACCCTAGTTTCCTTCATTTTTCATAGAACTTCTTCCTCTCTCCTTGAGAAGCCCCAATCATCTTTCCGTATTCTGGTGATTCATGGTAGACCTTAGGCACCCTAAAACCTCATTTCAACCTTCATAGACCTTTTCTATCCACTCTCACACCCTCAAAATAGAGAAAATTGCTCTCGGCCTCCTCCTGTAGGCCTCCTGTAGTTTCCCTGTTTTCCTCCTATTATTTTCCTGTGTCCTCCTGTAGTTTTTTTTGTAGGCCTTCTTTTGAAGACCGAGTGTGGGAAAAGCCTCCAAAAGGCCATATAAGACCTCTTAAGACCCATCCATGCCATCCTACATCCTCCCAAGCTCCAAAATCACCCTCTAATGTCACCTGTTCACTGCCACACTCACACACAATAGATTAGATGCATGTTAAATTAACATAAAAGCACATAAAAATCCAAAAAAAAAAAACTTATTTACTTCCTGAAATAACATGGTTAGATGTTTTTTACTTCCTTCAGTAGGTAATGACATTTATTTCATGGTTTTCATAGTTTTTTGGGCAAAATTAGAATTATCTTGTTAATTAGGGTTTACTAGGTTTTGCTTTACATTCAAGTCTTTCTCCTTTCTGTAGTTAGAATATCATCTGTAGAGTAATATTTATTTCCTTTCATCACACATAGAACTTCTTCTGAAATCTATAGAAGTTGGCTTGAGCTCCTGGTGATCTCGCGCCAGTTGACCAAGTGACAAACTGCATTGAGAACTAGTACTTGTGCATATAGCACCAATGCTTCCAAGTTTGTTATGAACTATCGGGTTGATAAAAGTAAAGTTGGTAGCCTAGGAGTTGCAACATCCTTGTTGAAATACTGGCACTCATCACTTTTTGGCACCGTTTCCAGGGAAGCATTAGAGTATTATGTGATTATGTCTTTCTTCTATTTCCTCTTGCAACATTATGTTAATAGTTTATTTTGGAAAAAGTAGACTAGTCATTTATTTTCTTTCAATTCTGCATTTCCTTGCTTTCCCTTTCAATTTTGCAAATTTCCATTCAGCAAGTTCATTTTAGCTAGTTGAAATTTGTTTTGTTCAATCATAATTTCAGTTTCTCCAAGTACTTTCATTGTGGGGAAAAAGAAACAAAAAAGAAACCAAAAATATTTCCTTTCATGCCTCATAGGAGTATAGATAGCTTAGGAAAGTTTTTTCCCAACACCCCCACTACTTCATTCAACCAACCTTATCTCTTCTTTGGTGGCTTCAATCAAGAAGAACCATTAGGTGAACATCCAGACATATTTGAAGAACCTATAGGGGAAGAAGAAGAGGAAAACATTCCTCTGGAGCCAATGTTTGAAAACAAAAATGCTAGGGGAAATGGAGAGAAAATAGAGGGTACCTTCCCCATTTAGGAGACCAATGGGGACACCAAAATGAATAATATGAGTCCTTCATCCCTACCTCACTTCCATGGTCTAACTATAGAAGATCCCAACACCTTCTTGTCCGAGTTTTTTGTCATATGTCAAACTTATAACTATGCAAAAGACAAGAAAAAGATGAAACTGTTCCCTTCTACTTTCAAGGATGCAACACTATGCTAGTTCATGGGATTACCTAGAAATAGCATCACAACCTGGGCTCAGATGTAGCAGGTCTTTAACAACAAGTATTAAGACTATTGTAGGTCAAAACATACTAAAGAAGAAATCTTCCGAATGACCATAGGAAGTGATGATTCCCTGGAAGACTATGAAGAAAGCTTCCACCTTAGTTACAAGAAGGCCAGATGTACACTTGATCCTGAGTCTCTGAAGTTGGTCCTGCTTAGGGGAATTTGGGAAGGCCTTTCATACACCCTCCATGTACTGGTCGGGGCCGACATCTACAACTATCCTATGAGAACATAAAGATTGTTTTTAGAGCAGCCAAAAGAAAGGTAGGGGGAGTCAACCCATGGCCAGTGCCTCTTCCTCCAATTCATCCATTAAAGGTGAAATTAGAAACATGTTGGAAGAATTCAAGAGTGAGATTCTATAGACTCTTACCATGAAAATGGATACATTACATATCAAAAGAAAATAACAGGAAGCAGAGAGGGCTTTGACCATTTTTTCCCTAGATGCACCAAGAGGCATCCTAGGAACGAATGCCCATTGAACTCTATAGAGGTTTGTTCAGTCTATGAAGAAGATCATTCCACAGATAAGTTCCCTTCCTTGCCCAAACTTAAAGTTCTATACCAAGGGGCCAAAGGAGTCACTAAACAGATCTATTACATAAACCAAAGGAGGCTGCATGGACCTAGACCATACCATTAGGGGATGCAAGGGACATCTCAGGCATACTACAACCCAAACCAAGCCCCCTCCATACCTTCTTGTGCCCCCCTGCTCATACTTCCTCGTCCGTGCCTCCTCCTTGGCCCTTCACATCTCAGTATCATGCCCAACCAACCACCCATTTATTTCAATCTATGCTCAGCCACAACCACAATGGAATGCATCTCGTCAGGGGTGGAGGCCCCAATACAAATCTCTTCCCACTCTTCTACCTCCACCACCTTCCCAGCCACAACCATTACCTTCTTCTCGACCAAGGCAACTCCAAATTATTTCCCAGCCAAATCTTAACCCGAAAAATAGATAGGCTTAGCAAGTGTATAGTGGGGAACCATCATGCACAACTTATGCTGTGGAGATTCAAGAAATTAACTTGCAATATAGGAAAGTTCTCCTAGATAGCCAGCCTCCACCCAGGGAGGTTGAGGAAGATAAACAAGGAAGCGAACCTAAATCAAATCCAACCTTTCCTAAGAGACTACCCATGACAATCTAGCCTACCCTAGAAGAGACTAAACTCCTGGGAGAATTGAAATATTTAATGTGTGAAGATACCACTTCTCCAAAGCCATAAATATGTGCCTATCTACAATAGGTTAATCAAAGAGAAGTGCTTTAGGCATCCCTGAAGGCTCAAGATAGATGCCCCAACCATCAATGTCATAGGAAATCTATCTGACCAGATGTTGGGGCAGATAATCTGTCCAAAATATCTAGATGCTGTAAACCTAGTAGTTGATGTCCACATCAATGGCACAATGGTCCCACATACCTTGATTGATCTGGTATCTACCATTAATGTGATGACAAAGGACACAATGCTCAATCTTAACCTCCAAGGCTCCTTCAGGAAGACCATGACAGTGCTGGAGCTAGCAAACCACTCCACAGTGACCCCTGAAGGGATTGTGGAAGATGTGATGGTCTCCATTGATTCTTGCGAGTACCCTGTTGATTTCTTAGTTCTCCAACCAAAGGAAAAGCTCACTAGGTATCCTTTCATTCTCGGAAGACCCTGGTTGGCTACAACTGATGCCTACATCAGATTCCGAGCTGGGAACATGACCATAAAGAACAAGCACATTTCCAAGTAGTTACTCTTATATCCTCCTACCCAGCCATTGCTAGAACATGATCTACCTCTCTGGTTGCAGGAGGAGGATGAGGATGAATTTTATTCTGCACCACTTTCTACATTAGAAATTTCCATGGGGGGAAGCCGCAAGATGAGGATGGCATGATTGAAAATTTGATTCAGAATCCACCCCTGAGTGTATCACCATTAGAATACATAGTAAGAGAAACCCAAAACAACCCCTCAACTGATCTCTGTGTGGCCGATCCCACTTCTCCTCGTGTTAAAAATATATAGTTCGGCCCAGAAACAACATTGAAAATCAATCCATCCCTATATACTTCCCAGGAGAAGGAGCTATGCAACATACTTAGAAAACATCTAGATGCCTTTGTATGGAGTTATAAGGAGATGAAGGGACTAAACCCTTCACTATGTATTCATCATATATACATCAAGGAAGATTTCAAGCCAGTCAGGCAGCCTCAAAGGAGGATGAACCCAGAACTTAAAGATATTGTTAAGGAAGAACTACAGAAATTGTTTGATGCAGGATTAATTTATCCCATATCTGACAGTGAATGGGTCTCTCCTTTGGTGTTGCTGCCAAAGAAAAATGGTAAGTGGAGAATCTGTGTCAACTATAGGGAATTGAACAAAGACACTAAAAAAGACAATTTTCCTTTACCTTTCATATATCAAGTGTTAGACGGTCTGGCAGGGAAAAAAAATTCTCCTTCCTAGATGGGTTTAGCGGGTACAATCAGATTCAAATTAGCCCGGAAGACCAAGATAAGACCACTTTCACTTGTCCTTAGGGTTCCTTTTCATACCGGGTCCTTTTGTTTGGTTTGTGCAATGCTCCAGCCATTTTCCAAAGAGCGGTATTGAGTATATTTTCTGAACTGGTTCATGATGCAATAGAAATATACATGGATGATTTTACTCCTTGTGGCTCTGACTTTCAAGAAGCTTTATCTAACCTAGGAAAATTTCTAAATAAGTGTATTGAGATGAACCTACCCCTTAGTCTAGAAAATTTTGAATTTTTGATGACTAAAGGGACCGTGCTAGGTCATGCAATATCTCAACAAGGGCTGCAAGTGGACCCCAACAAAATTGCCATCATCCAAAGGGTCCCACCTCCTCAAAATGTGAGAGATGTCAGAATATTCGTAGCCTTATCTGCATATTACAAGAGATTCATTAAAGACTTCAGCAAGTTATGCTCTCCTTTGTTTGGCCTCCTAGGAAAAGACGTTGATTTCATATGGCCGAAAAATTGTCAAGAAGCCTTAGATACCTTGAAGAGCAAGCTAGTGACTACCCCAATTCTCAGAGGCCCAAACTGGGCTGTACGCTTTCACATTCACATAGATGCCTCAAACAAAGCAATAGGAGCAGCCTCAGGACAAATTTATGAAAATTTACCTTATGCCATATACTTTATAAGCAAAAACTTGTCAAAGGCAGAGTTAAACTAAATATTGACCGAGAAGGAACTCCTAGCTGTCGTGCATTCCTTAAATAAATTCAGACATTATATCACAAGATATCAAACCTTTGTGCACATTGATCATGTTGCAATTAGATATTTAATGAACAAACCAGATGTACATGCTCGCCTTATTAGATGGTTTCTTTTACTGCAACAGTTTGATCTAACCATTATTGATAACCCTGGTAAACAGAATGTTGTTGTTGACTTTTTTTCTAGAGTAAATTTGCCTGTAGGTGAAGAAGGAATGGTGGATGACCAAATTCCAGATGAACAACTATTTACTATATTAGTACTCTCTCCATGGTTTACTGATATAGCAAACTACTTGGTTTCAACACAATTCCCACCACACCTATCCTCAAAACAGAAGAGCAAGATAGTAAGTAAAAGTGCCCATTTCACCTGGATTAGAGGAAATCTCTTCAAACTTGGCCCAGATCAGATTTGGAGAAGATGTGTCAGGGAGGAGGAAGTCTTTGACATCCTCCTGACCTCTCATGATGGGCCTTGTGGAGGTCATTTTGCAGCAAAACGAATCGTCTTCAAGATATTGCAAGTAGGCTACTACTGGCACACTCTTCATCGGGATGTGAGGGGATAAATGAGCCAGTGTGATCGGTGTTAGAGGATCGGGAAACCCAATCCAAAGGATGAAATGCACATGCAACCTCAAGTGACCTTTGAGCCATTTGAGAAGTGGGGCATGGACTTTGTGGGGCCTATCAACCCCCCTTCAAAGTAGAAGCAGTACATTATTATGTGCACTCACTACTTGACAAAGTGGGCAGAGTCAAAACAAATCAAAGTAGTGACAGAGGAAAAATTAGCTATGTTATTAATGGAAAACATATTCTACAAGTTTGAGTATATGAGAGAATTGGTCACAAACCAAGGTAGTCAGTTCACTTCCAACCTAATTGAAGACCTGCTCACATATCATAAGATCAAGCATAGGACTTCCACCCCTTACCATCCACAAGCCAATGGGCAAGTGGAGGTCATGAATAGAGCATTAGAAGGGATCCTAACCAAGGTAGTGAGCAACAACATAAAAGACTGGGTGGGCAAATTAGTTGAGGCCACTTGGGCCTACACCACAACATGGAAGACCATCACTGGGTTCACACCCTATGAACTAGTTTACGGGAAGAAGGCTTTGTTGTCAACAGAGTTTGAATTCAATACCCTAACGATGGCAGCTCAGCTGAAGCTAGATGTCAGCCATGTACAGAAGGAGAGATTACTTCAGCTCAATGGATTGGATGAATACATATTGCAAGCCCTTCTCCATACGGAGGTAGTTCAGCTTTAGAGAAAGATATGGCATGACAAAAATATCAAGGAGAAGCAATTCCAAGAGGGAGATTGGGCACTACTCTATGATTCAAGATACAATGGTTTCAAAGGCAAGTTGAGGACACGATTGTTGGGACCCTACATTGTGGAGAAATGTAATGACAATGGTTCAATTCTAATCAGAACCATTGATGATGAAGCCATCCCCATCCTTGTCAATGGACATTAGTTGAAAGTATACAAGAAACCCCTCTCTAAGTGAGAGTTTATTGAAGATTTGAATAAAATAGTGATGGTGGTGGAGCATGTCTTGGCTTCCACTTCACCCACTCACTGAAGAAAAGGGAGAAAAAATAAGGACTCAAGTGAAAACCTCCATGAGGCACTTGACTCCCATCATTCGGTTGAAAACCTCTTCTAAGGCGGCCCAGTGATGTCAAAAAAAAGGGAAAGAATAAGATCCCTACATGAAAACCTCCCTTGGAGGCACCCAGCGAAGGAAATTAAGGAGAAAACCTCTCTGAGGCACCCTAGTTGTTTTCAAAAAAAAAAAGAGAAAGAAAAAATGAATTTTTATTGCATTGCAGGTTTGCAGGAGAACTACATGGAGCAGAAGAAGGTGCCAAGGGGACCCTGACATTCGTATCATCATCCATCTCATCTTCTCCACACCTTCCTCCATCATTTTTGGCATCTCTTTCACCCCACTGTACCTCTCCTTCCAAAACTGTGTTTTCTACAAGAGGCTTTGTTTTTTCTATAGGAGGCTCCTGTAGGAATTACAAAGAGCGAAAAGTGTCTATAGGAGGTAGTTTGAGGGACAAGAAAAACGTCATGAGGAACCTATAATCCCTCTTACCATCTTCAAACCTCCTTGCCATCATTTCCAAGCATGCATCACACTCCAAGCATCATTATTAATTTTTTTTCCTTTCCAAGAAGAAACACAGAAAAACAGTTTTTCAGTATCGAAAAAAAAAAAACAAAAATACAACTTGCTGACATTCCAGTAGCGATGTGATTTCATATTATATATGATTCAGTAGTTTTCCAGATGCATGAATCGATTGATCATATTCGATCACTGATTCTTCGAGTTGCAATAGCGGAATTCCTCTCCTTATCAGTCGAGCCGATGGCGGCCAGTCGAGCATGCTTACGCATCCTACCGGTCCTTGCCTTCCTAACAAGGAAAAGGCACCATTAACTTTACCTAAAGCTTACCTACTATCCCTCCATCATTCATCTCCACCTCTAACATCATTCTCAAGCTCCAAGCATAGGGAAATAGCTGAAGTTTCAAGGGGAAAAGTAGCTACATGAGCTCCTGTAGGAATTCCTGTAGCAGCTGATCCTATAGAAGTCCATCACCAGCAGTAAGGGACAACACATCTGAAGGTTGAAAAGGCACATGTAGCTCAGCTCCAGCAAAAGAATAACATGCAAAACACACAACAACACATCAACAAGCAGAGACAGAATGCATGAGCGAAAATGAAGGCATGGAGCAAAGAAAGCCACAACACCTCACAGTCGATGGCAGCAAATACCCTTGGATTACGGGTAAGTAGATGAGTCACTCCTCTATCTGGATCTGTGTAGTTAGGAATCATATGAAGGCAACGATATGGTTGAAATCAAAAGAGGGAATGGTGGCCAGTTAACCTGGCCACCTTCATTTAGTTGACTCCACTTAACTGAGACATCACCCATAGGTGCACACAGTCAACTCCAGAAAAATATGTGAAGGACAGGTGTGGGAGGAAGAGTTAACTCTGATGCAGTAATGAGGGGATGATTATGAGGGGGTTAACCGATATATCACCCACATGAGCGCTACGAGGGGGTTAACCGATATATCACCCACATGAGCGCACTCTTAACTCAAGATCAGGGAAAATTTTAAGAACCCCCCCCCCCAAAATTTATAAGTATAATAAATGGGCGAATATCCATGGTATATAGGAAAAATGGAAGGCGATTTTATCAATAATATAATATGTGTATATAATTTTTTGGCGAATTTCTCACCAGGCATGGCGAATATTTTACTCAAATATAAAATCTTGTAAGATCTTGGTATTACCATGGCTTATCGTAAACCTGGAGCTTAAAAATTACTATTAGTAATTTATAAAAATTAATCACATTAATACTTGATTTTTATTTTATTTTTTATTTTAACCAAGCTAAAATGTTTAACATACATTAAATTACAACATCCATTTTTACTCTTGATCCACCATGAGAGGGATCAAATATTTTTTCACTCTATGCTAGTTCTCATATCATGATATTTGATACCTCTCGGGGGTTAGATCCAAAGTAAAGATGGATCTATGATGGTTTAATTCCCCCATTTAAATAGGATACATTCATGGGTCAATACCATGTGCCATTTTGGTGAATACCATGGGTCAATACCATGTGCCATTTTTATTTCTATTAATACTAATATTACCGTTAATAATGTTTTTTTTTCATGGTATTAATAACAATCTAGTCCATGGTATTTGTCCCATAGTATCTTGCCCATAGGTTTCACCTAAATATAATGCATTTTTTGAGTGTCCTTAAATATAAGGTGACTTATGGTGTAAATATAAAAAAATTCTTTATTTGATTACCATACCTCTCGTTTATTTAAATTTTTATTAATTTACCATACTTCTAGTTTATTTATATTTTTATTTATTTACCATACCTCCACTTTACTTATATTTTTATTTGTTTACACCCTTGCATGTATATAAGGTGACTTATGGAGTAAATATAAAACAATGTTTTATTTATTTACCATACTTCTCATTTATTTATATTTTTATTAATTTACCATACCTCTTTTATAAATATGGTATTTGGCCCATAGGATTCACTTAAATAAAACCTATTCTTGAAAATGGGTGAATGGAAGGTTGTAACTCCTAATTTCAAGGGATAAATTTACCTTTTTTACCCTCTCCCTTAAAATAAGGTGGGCTATTTGAGGTGATTTGTAAAAGTGTACTATGATACAAAATATTCGCCCACTAAAAATTTAAAACCCCTTAATTCCCCCAAAGGGCACACATTTTCCCCTAAAATTTTCTATGCTCAAGATGTGAAGTACAGGTATTGGGAGGAAGAGGTAACTCCAATGCAGTAATCAGGGGATGATTACGAGGGAGGTCATGATGACCAAGCAGGTGGGGACCAACGGTCCTAATCTGGGCAACGTACACCTTGCTAGCTCAACACTCAACTGAAAAATAGCCATAAAAGGTAATGAGCCCTTTTCCTCGTGCATTCTCACCACCTTTTCTTCAGTTTCTTCTCATAACTCAGCCACATAGCAGTCTCCTTATGCCCCCACAGCCTCGTATCCACCATCCTCCATCGATTTCTTCCATATTTTTTCTCTCAGCATCTTCTATAGGATCCCTATAGGTTTTCTACGGGAGCACCTATAGGAAATCTACAAGAGGGATAGCGGGCTTCTACAAGCGGGGTAGTGAGTCATTTTGAAGGGAGGAAATGTGGTTTTTGGCATGAATTTCAGTCTAAAAAGGTAGGGTTCATGAATTCCCTTCGTCGAATATCAAAATGTGAAAGTGTTGGTCTCAAATTGAAGATAAAATGATTCTTTTAGAGGGTAGAAATACATTAAAAAGTTCCTGTTTAAAAAAAAAACAAAGTCCCATCTGTTTTTCTATTTTAATCAAAATTCTTTCTCTTCACCTCCATATCTGGTTTTTTAAAAGAACTACATGCAGTATGACAGGGGAATTTATGAGAAAATATCCCACTAACTCTATTAGACTCCATGCACATCCTCAAGTAGTGGAAACATTTACAAGGGAAAACCGAATGAATTTCTTTGATAAGTATAGAAGGTTTGATGATGAAATTGCCCATGAATTTTCTCTCTCTAGTCCTTCACACAAGAATTCATGCTACTGTAACCATTAGAGGCCACTCCATTGAAATAACCCCTGAATTCATTAGTAGGGTCACTGTCCTTCCTCTTGGGCCGCCTTGGGGTAAAGATGAGAAACGAATTGGCCAGGCTGCCAAGAGGAAATTTTTCCAAGATAATGAAACCCCTATTGAAGACAAGAATGGAATTAGGAGGGTTAGTGTACCATATCCTTGGGATGAGGTTAGCTACCAATTGATTAAATACATTTCTTGTGAGGGGAGGCACAACATTGTTTATGGATATCATTTTAGAATCCTCCAAGACTTGAGATATGACATGGATACCCCAGCACACCAAAAGCTCAATACCCTTACCTTTTCCCTCAGTCCCTCATTGACTCCAGCACCAAGGTATAAGAAGGAAATTCACAACAACTAGCTCACCATGGCCTAATCAAGATCCTAATAGAAGAATCCCTCCATACCCTCACAATCCCTATAGCATGGGATTTTTTTAGAAATATGACAGCTGAGGATGACATCAAGGTATTAACCTATGATGTCAGTCCTGTTGTCAGTGAGGAGCGAGAATAGCAAGGAGGGAAAGATGAAGCCAGTGGTGACATAGAAGAGCAAGAAATATAGGAGGGGAGAGAAAAAGGGACAGAAGAGGGAGAAGAGGAGGTAGAGAGGGCAAAGCAAAGAGAAGAGTCCCCTAAAACTTTGGAAAGAGAAGCAACAGCTGCCCTCACTACCCTTGGTACACCAGTCAAGTAGAAGCAGAAGAGGAAAAGAAAAACCTCCATGTATTTCAGGGCAAGAAAGTGTACTAGAATTAAAACAGGCAAACCTCAACCCTCATTAAAGATTCCAATTAACATTGAAGATTCACCATCTGCCAAGGTGAGAGAATCTCCCTCCAAGAAACCCATAACCTATGAAAGGGAGACTACAAGATCTTCTACATGGAAGGGAAAGGAAATTCTAGAATACCCTAGACTAGTCCTACAGGAGGCTAAAAAAATACTACAGGAGACATAAAAACTTGAGGAAAAGATAGGAGGGAAACCAGAGATGAAAGAGGAAGCACAAGAGCTACAAGAACCTAACCCCCAACCTAATATTCACTCCTATTACAGACTACTTGAGGGAGGCAAGATAATCCCACAGAAATTTGCAATTCCACTATTTTTTGAATTGGAAAAAGAGAGAGTGAGAATGCATAGGTCGATGCAGATATCCAATTCCAAAGGAGTTGAGGATATTGGCCATATGGAAAACAAACTCAGGGAGATCGATAGGGAATTGAGTTCTCTCAGAGACAGAGAAGCCATTATAAGAAGCCACCTTGAGAATGAGAATGAATTACTAAGGAGGCAGCTGTAGGAGAAAGAGACTCATTTGTCATACATGGCCATCTTATCCATAGAAGCATTACAATGCAGAACACCACCCAAATCTTATGGCCTCTATTTGAAGGATCAATGGCTTCAATTATAAATAAAAACTTTAGAACAAAGAGGCATAATTCCTTTCCAAAATATAGGCAATTCATGGATTTGTGTGACCAAAGCACCTTTGAGGACAAAGCAAAGATGGTAGAGTTATATCTACACAACATGGCCCTCATAGAGCTAAATGTGTGGGACCCCAATGCCAAACTAGGGTATTTTCAATTAATGGCCATGACATCATGGATGAACCATGAAGAATTTAGGGAAGCAAAAATGAAAAGATTGTTAATAAAAGAGCAGAAGAACCATTGATGATAAGAGCTGAGCCATCAGATCCTATGGTACTCATCTGTATGCACAACCTGCTTGCCAATGACCCTCAGATTTCCCCTAAATATCTAGCCAATCAGGAACAAGCCATTGCACACTTTGAAGATATGTTTAGGATACTTGGGGATGAATGTGTGCATGCATTCATGAGAAGATGGAACACCCTACCCCATATCTTGCAGATCATAGAATACCATTCCCCCATGAGGCTGAAGGAGGAATTAAAAAGACTGCCAATGTACAAGCACTCCATGCAAACGCTAAAGGTCAACTGGATTGACCTACAACTGAGTCCTCCACCCATATTAGGCACACTAGAAGGAAAAAAAGAAGAAGAAGAGAAGGAGCAATGGAAGGAAATAGACAAAAAGGCAGGATTTTATGGAGAACATGAGCAGACCACATTAGAAACCTGGAATGCTAGGGAGGCCACTAGGGCCATAAAAGATGAATTGATTGACTAGGTTTCTCAGAGGATGAGCAACACATTCAGTAGGGAAATGATGATGATACTCATAAATGGGTAATTATATGGGCTCATTTTACCTCCTAACCTAGTCAAATCAACCATTCCCTCAACTTATTGTATGATTTTTTGGATTATATTTATGCTTATAGGGTGAGTTGAGTTAGTTATTATGCCACACGGTCTAACATGTATTTAATGCAGATTATTGATGGATTTCGAGATCAAAGTCAAGGATCTAGTGGTCAAACTGCAGAAATAACTTGAAGTAGACAAGATGAGAGGACTTACAGGAGGGAATCCCCCTCATTTATTACTCCTCACTTTGAATTTCGCTTCATTCAGCTCAAAGTACAAGCAACCAAATCATGCACTAAAAGGTAGCCAAGCAAGTGGAAGATGATTGGTAGTTATCTCAAGTTTTGGGAGCCAAGCCTCCCCGATTTTAAGGAAGTTGTTTGTAGCTTTAGATGTATAAGTAGAGAGAGCTAGGGCCTCACTAGGGTTGACTTTTTTTCTTGTGTAAACTCTGCTCAAATTTCGAGCTTACTATTTTATGACAGTTTTATTTAATCTTGCTATTTTTTGATAATGGATATGGAATCCTTCTTGAGCTAGCACTGAGTTACCTCAGAGGTCTAAATCTCTTGGGTTAGGGCCCAATCCAAGCAGCCAAGATTCTCTTTACTTGTATTTGTATGCTTTACTTCAGTTTGTAGATTAGTTTGTTGTTAGATGTATTCCTCTTATGGTTAAGAATAGGTTGCTTTTGATGATTTAGTATCTTTCTTCCATTTGTGCTTTCTGTAGCAAGTTAAGTAGTGATCATAGAAGATTGAAAAGCTAGAAACAATGCGTTGGTATCTCTTCCTCCCTTTGGGACCATGATTTGAGGCAAAGACTGTCTTACTGCCCCAAAAGCACAGATTTTCCTCATTCCTAGGACTTCTAGTGTTTGCATCGCTCTAGTAGGTTGATAGTCAAGTTTTGCTTTGCATTAGATCTTCTTTATCATGTTCACTTCCTGGTTTAAATATTCATTTTGCATGCTTTCTTTTCTTATAGAATTTCCTAGCATTTCCTTCTAAACATCATAGTTTAGGCCATTTTAATGCAAAACTCTGTTTTTCCTAGGATGCACTCATTTCATTGGTTGCTTGATTTTCTTGGTTGACTCTTAGTTTCTATGCAGTAGATATCTTCTAGTAGTAGGCCAGATTACCAACAATCACACCCTCCATTTGATACATGTCCTATAGGTCTCCCAAACCTCACCTTAATTATGCCCTAGTTTCCTTCATTTTTCATAGAACTTCTTCCTCTCCCCTTGAGCAACTCCAATCATCTTTCTCTCTCCTGGTGATTCATGGTACACCTTAGGTGCACTAACACCACATTCCAACCTTCATCCACCTTCTCCACCCACTCTCACACCCTCAAAACAACAAAAATTGCTCTCGGCCTCCTCTTGTAGGCCTCCTGTAGTTTTCCTATGTCCTCTTGTAAGTTTTCCTGTAGGCATTCTTTTCAACTCCATGATGCAGGAGCATTGAGGCCAGTCAGCAATGTGATAGTATGGTCACATGTTGTGACTAGCAAGGGGCTGAAAGAAAATAATTTAATTAAATTATATGTTTAAATATGTGAGAGTGTTTATTTATTGAGGAAAGGGTATAGGTGGCTGAGTGATCCTCCTTGTATGGAGATCAGGCCAAATAGATGGATTTATTTGGCTAGAATAGAATATGAGAGATTTTAAAATCTTTATCTAGTGTTAGTTTAAAAAAGAGTGGGATTGAAGAGATTTTTAGGAGAGGTTGAGAGATTTATGGTTCAGAATCAGAATTGATTCATGAAACCATGTATTTGTATAAATTAGGTTTTCCTTATATAATTAGGGAGAGTGTGGATTGGACAGCAAGCCTACGGGCTTTTGTAGAGGACCACTGATTTGAAAATATGGTCGTGTAAAGGACCTTTGTAATTGATCTCATTTGGGTTTATTTATGAAGAATTTGATTTGCATTGTAATTTTGGTCGAATTGGTAGGAAGATGTTGAGTCCTGAATCCATTCTTATGATACACTCTTTAATAGAAGAGTCTCTGTACGTAGTTGGAAGGATTGATGTTGTAATATCGACTTTATACTATTTGAAGGTTTGCAGACTTTGAAGAGAATGCACCTTTTGAAGTGAAGTGCCAAACGTAATGATTGCTAAGAATTTAATTGGCAATACCAAGGATATCGATCATTAACTTGTGGGCTTAATGTTTAATTCAAGAGTAAGATCAAATCATGCATCAATGCATGGGAAAAGGCACAATTGAAGATTGAAGATTGGTGTTTCTGGGTCATGAACACATTCCTGGGAACCCAAGAACTGTGTTGATGACGCATTAAGAATTGATTCAAACTCGATAAGTCGATTCCGTGGATAAATGTTACGTTATATTGTAGAACATCCAACAGAGGATGCAGAGTTGAATTATATTGATGGATGAAATGTGTTGAAATGCTGGTTTATCATGAATTGAAGGTAGCTACAGTATGGAACAAAAATGGGAAAAATCGAAGTATGGCAGCGTTAAATGCTGAGTGAGGATTGCATTGAAGAAATTCAGTTGGATGAAAAGGTAAGTTCTTTCATTCAGATGGAAGGTATGTTAATTGCCTCAGCAGATTGTTGAGTTTTGATATTCCTTTAATCAAAATAAAATATGGTTGAATGTTAATTGTGAGCGCGGAATTTGGGTTTAAACTTGAGTTATGAAATCGTGAAGGTCGAACTGAGAATTGAAACACTCTTACATTGCTGGCAAAATCGAATATGGTTAAGTCACTAGCTATGGTCGAATCCTATGACATTCGAATTTAATCAAACCCTGCGTGTGTATATAATGGCTGTAATGAAATTCGAGGTGTGAGAGCGTGGTCAAAATTGAATAGGGTGAAGGCACACTTCAGTGGTGTAGACATTCCGAGATAAACTCATTTGTAATTACCATGGTCAAATCTACTATCGTATTGAATGGGATGGGCGGATTTGCATCCATTGTGTATAGTAGATATTGGAGTATTTGTCTATGAAATTGTCTGTGTAAAGAAGGTTGAAATCTAATGGTATATAATCGAATAGAATTCGATTGGGCAGGTTCTGTATTGGTATGGTCTGTTTAATGAAATATGGAATGAAACTGTGTAGGTGTATAAATTAAAATGGTGAAAGTATAAATTGTCGGCAGTTGTATGAGGTTTCATAATGTCAAGTTATGAAATTGCCAAAGCAATAATCAATATAGAAGGCGCAAGGTGAAATTCAAGGCAGAGGAAGGTGTGTTGACAAATAACGGACATTGTGCAGAGAGGTAAGTTAATAGAATGGCAGATCATTTTTTGGATTGAGTTTAGATGACATGTAAAGGCTGGCAAAACGCAGATGATACAACATTGGAATGAAGAACACTCCGGGTCAAAGATGCAGAAGTCCAGGTATGAAATTCAGATTCAATTGTTTGGATTGTGCGATCATGAGTTTGGAGTTTTAAATACTAGTGGATGAATGGTTAAAGTCTTTTATAAGACTCATGAAAAGGTGTTCACAAAGCTTGAAGATTTTATAAGTTATTAATGGAGTAAAGTTTTCGCTTATGAAAGTATGGTTCTGGAAATATATGTTTTAGAGTTTGCGTGTGTAATTTCCGGACTTGGAGTCTTATTTGGACAACTTCGGGAGACACATTCTTAAATGGAAATCAATAGGAAGATTCTGGGATTTGTAGGCCCTGCCTGCATCAAATTTTTGGTATCAGAGCTAGCTTAACGCTCTGAAAAGATTGTTTTTGGAAACTGAATTTTAAATTTAGCAGATGTATAATTGCCAGGAAGTGTGTTTGATGAAGATAAGGATCATAATGGAGAAGAAAAGAATGCCGGGAAGGTCTGGTAAGAATGTTTAAGTTGATTGCATGACTGATTTGATTGAATATTTTTCAAATATTGAAGGCAATGATATTGATGATCGAAAGAGCAGAGATTGGGTAGGCAAAATAGCATTTTCTTACAAACAGGTTATCAGCAGGAATTGATAGTATTTGAAAGATACTTTGATTTGAAAAGATTGTGCAGGTCAGTGGAAAGTAGTGGATTTTCTGAAAGGTGGAATGAGTTGTACCAGCATCATAGCATATAAGCTATGTAAAGAAGATAGAGCAAGAAGAAATCCCAGATGTGTAAACGTGACAATACCCGGCAATAAACAAATTTACTGAATGAAGAAGGTAGTGAGCAATTGAAAAGAGCCTAAAGCAAGGAGTATTTCAAGAGGAAATGAGAACAACTTCCAACTGAGGTTGGGTAGAAGTTGATGAGGAAACTCCACAATTGTGATTGTGGACAGGAGATAACAGTTCCAGCAAGAGGAGTGTTGGGTAAAATTGTTAATCAGTGAAAGGTTCGAGGAAAGAACCAATAGGTGCCAAAAGGCTAAACTCAGGGAAGCTTGGTGAGGCATGAAGGAGACTTGTTACAGGTGAAATGGAAAAAGTTAGTTGCAGCTCACTAGTGAACAAGGAAAGTTCCCCAGAGGAAGGAAAGGAATTGGCTACTGATGGTCACGACAGGGGTACAAAGGAAAGTCACGGACATAGGGAAAAGAGTGTTGAAGTAGTTGGACTCAAAGGAATGAGTAAAGAAGAAAGGGACATAGATTTGGCTGAGATGAAGGCATAACTTAGTCATTTGGAGAAGCTGGTATTGAAAGGAATTAGAGAAAAATGGAAACAAGTATTTTATGTGGGAAGAAGAGTTAAATGGCCTGTCAAAGAATTGTTTGCTGAGAAATTATTGCTTGAAACAACTGAGAATGAAGAAATAGGATACATCTGTGAATCAGAGAAAGGATCTCTCCTTGGGGAAGAAGACAGTGATGACAGTAGAGAAGAATTGATCTATGCAGATCAGAATGAGAGGAATGTGTTGACATCATCCGCACAGACAAGAGGATCTCATATTTTTGGGATTAATTATTTCTGTGAATGTAAAATTGCAGGTATGCAGCTTAAAGAATTTGAACCTGTGTATGAAAAAGTGAAAGGAGCAAAGGCAAGACAAGCAAGAAAGGAGATGCATAAGGACTTTCAAGACTTCAATTGGTGGAGAAAATTAAAAGGTATGGCTGAATGGTTATGTCTTCTTTTAGTGGAAACTTATTTGATTATATTTGAAGGAATTTTAGCATGGAAAGAAGACCAATGGGAAATGGAAACAGGAAAGGAAACAAATGCAATGCAGATTTATGAAGTGAAGAGAAGGAAAGCTGACACCGAGAACTTAGCTGAAGAAGGTAAGCCAAGGAAATCTTTGAAAGATCAAAGTCTTATCAGAGAAGAGGAAGAGGCATTATTGTCTTATTTGGACAAACTGAGTATTGGAAGAAGTTGTGTAGAACAGGAAGGTATTCTACAAACTTATGATGAAGTTGCCAAGTATAGTCAAGAAATTGCAGTCCCAGAAGTTTTCTTTGATGAGGAAGAAATCAGAGATGTTGAGGAAGAATTTCTCAATAATTTAGTGAACTATCAGAATAGTTCAGACGAGCATGAGGAGCTGACCATTGAGGCTTCGAATGAAGAGCCTTGCATTTTTCAAACTGACATGTTCTGTATGTTTTCAGGTTTGATAGGTGAGGAGTGATTGGACAATGTGCTTATGCATGTTGATGAAGTGAGATTACTGGAAGAAATGGCTAAAACCGAAAGATATTTTGAGCATGTATTTAATAATTTTGAGAATGATGGTATTGAGAGGGAAATTGTCATGATTAAAGGAGCTGAAGATAAACAAATGAAAGAGGAAAGTATGGAAAAGGAGAATGTACAGCAGACAGCTGTGAGTGGGGTTCAATTAAAGACAAATGGTAAGAAGGAAATTGAGAAATTATGGAAGATGAAATTAGAAGAGAACAGGGATAGCAAGAAGGAGAAATTGACCACAGGAATTTGTATCAGCAAGAACAGAGGACAACAGAAAATTAAGATTTGGGAATTTGAAGGAACAGAAGTGACAGTGGCAGAAGAATTGAATCAGCAACATAATGATAGTGATGACCAATTACAAAGTAAAGTTTGGGATACTGGATGGAAAACAGAAGAAACACATGACGAGGAGGTCATGGAAACTTTCAACTTTGAGAGTCTGATGCAGGAGCATGCAGGCCAGTCAGCAATGTGATAGTATGGTCACATGTTGTGACTAGCAAGGGGCTTAAAGAAAATAGTTTAATTAAATTATTTGTTTAAATATGTGAGAGTGTTTGTTTATTGAGGAAAGGGTATAGGTGGCTGAGTGATCCTCCTTGTATGGAGATCAGGCCAAATAGTTGGATTTATTTGGCTAGAAGAGAATATGAGAGATTTCAAAAGCTTTATTTAGTGTTAGTTTAAAAAAGAGTGGGATTGAAGAGATTTTTAGGAGAGGTTGAGAGATTTCTGGTTCAGAATCAGAATTGATTCATGAAACCATGTATTTGTATAAATTAGGTTTTCCTTATATAATTAGGGAGAGTGTGGATTGGACAGTAAGCCTACGGGCTTTTGTAGAGGACCATTGATTTGAAAATCTGGTCGTGTAAAGGATCTTTGTAATTGATCTCATTTGGGTTTATTTATGAAGAATTTGATTTGCATTGTAATTCTGGTTGAATTGGTAGGAAGATGTTGAGTCCTGAATCCATTCTTATGATAAACTCTTTAATAGAAGAGTCTCTGTACATGGTTGGAAGGATTGATGTTGTAATATCAACTTTATACTGTTTGAAGGTTTGCAGATTTTGATGAGAACACACCATTTGAAGTGAAGTGCCAGATGTAATGATTGCCAAGAATTTAATTGGCAATTCCAAGGCTATCGATCATTAACTTCTGGGGTTAATGTTTAATTCAAGAGTAAGATCAATTCATGCATCAATGCATGGGACAAGGCACAATTGAAGATTGAATATTGGCGTTTCTCGGTCATGAATGCATTCGTGGGAACCTAAGAACTGTGTTGATGACGCATTAAGAATCGATTCAAACTCGATAAGTCGATGTCGTGGATAAATGTTACGTTATATTGTAGAACATCCAATAGAGGATGCAGAGTTGAATTATATTGATGGATGAAATGCATTGAAAGGCTGGTTTAACATGAATTGAAGGCAGCTACATCATGGAACAGAAATGGGAAAAATCAAAGTATGGCAGCGTTAAATACCAAGTGAGGATTGCATTGAAGAAATTCAGTTGGATGAAAAGGTAAGTTCTTTCATTCGGATGGAAGGTATGTTAATTGCCTGAGTAGATTGTTGAGTTTTGATTTTCCTTTAATCAAAATAAAATATGGTTGAATGTTAATTGTGAGCGCGGCATTTGGGTTTAAACCTGAGTTATGAAATCATGAAGGTCGAACTGAGAATTGAAACACTCTTACATTGCTGGAAAAATCGACTATGGTTAAGTCAATAGCTATGGTCGAATGTTGTGACATTCGAATTTAAGCAAACTCTACGCATGTAAATAATGGTTGTAATGAAAGTCGAGGTGTGAGAGCGTGGTCAAAATTGAATAGGGTGAAGGCGCACTTCAGTGGTGTAGACATTCCAAGATAAACTCATTTGTAATTACCGTGGTCAAATCTACTATCGTATTGAATGGGATGGGTGGATTTGCATCCATTGTGTATAGTAGATATTGGAGTATTTGTCTGTGAAATTGTCTGCGTAAAGAAGGTTGAAATCGAATGGTATATAATCGAATAGAATTCGATTGGGCAGGTTCTGTATTGGTATGGTCTGTTTAATGAAATATGGAATGAAACTGTGCAGGTGTACAAATTAAAATGGTGAAAGTATAAATTGTCGGCAGTTGTATGAGGTTTCATAATGTCAAGTTATGAAATTTCCAGAGCAATAATCAATATAGAAGGCGCAAGGTGAAATTCAAGGCAGAGGAAGGTGTGTTGACAAATAACGGACATTGTGCAGAGAGGTAAGTTAATAGAATGGCAGATCGTTGTTTGCATTGAGTTTAGGTGACATGTAAAAACTGACAAAGAGCAGATGGTACAACGTTGGAATGAACTTCAATCCGGGTCAAAGATGAAGAAATCCAGGTATGAAATTCAGATTCAATTGTTTGGATTGTGCGGTCATGAGTTTGGAGTTTTAAATACTAGTGGATGAATGGTTAAAGTCTTTTATAAGACTCATGAAAAGGCGTTCACAAAGCTTGAAGATTTTATAAGTTATTAATGGAGTAAAGCTTTCGCTTATGAAAGTATGGTTCTAGAAACATATGTTGAAGAGTTTGCGTGTGTAATTTCTGGACTTGGAGTCTTATTTGGGCAACTTCGGGAGATGCATTCTTAAATGGAAATCAATAGGAAGATTCTGGGATTTGCAGGCCCTGCCTGCATCACTCCGAGTGTGGGAAAAGCCTCCAAAAGGCCACCTAAGACCTCCTAGGACCCATTCACACCATCATACATCCTCCCAACCTCCAAAACTGCCCTCTAACGCCACATGTTCGCTGGCACACTCACACACAATAAATTAGATGCATGTTAAATTCACATAAAAATCCAAAAATATTTTTTTTGCTTATTTATTTCTAGAAATAGCATGGTTAGATGTTTTTTACTTCGTTGAGTAGGTAATGAGATTTATTTCATGGTTTTCATAGTGTTTTTGGCAAAAGTAGAATTAGCTGGTTAATTAGGGTTTACTAAGTTTTTCTTTACATTCCAGTCTTTCTCCTTTCTACAGTTAGAATAACATCTATAGAGTAATATTTCCTTCCTTTCATCACATATAGAGCTTCTTCTGAAATCTATAGAAGTTGGCTTGAGCTTCTAGTGATCTCACACTGCCTGGCCAAGTGACAACCTGCAGTGAGAAGTAGTACTTGTGCATATAGCACTGATGCTTCCAAGTTTGCTACGAACAATAGGGTTGAAAAGTAAAGTTAGTATCGCAAGAGTCACAACACTCTTGTTTCAATATTGGTGCTCATTAGTTAGAAGAAATAATTTCATGATATTCTATCAAAAGTATCCAAAATTGATGGTTAAATTAATTATGTTCCATCCTAGAACAAATTATGAAGGTTTTCCTTAATTGGATCTATTCATGAAATTCCCATGAAATATCATTAAGCTCATGAAAGACAGGTCCTTATACGTTGTATGAGACTATGTATTTTATTTAAAATTGACTTTTGATTTAATATTGTTGTGTTGATTGGTGCATC